>JALIGW010000003.1:166831035-167431035 GCA_023053685.1 Diadophis punctatus similis
AAAAGATTTTTGCATTATTTATACCAATATTATGTTTCACTGACTGCCCGGTATTGTGCTCCAGGTACAGTAGTTTTCTCTTCCAGAGACTGGGAAAACTTCCAGAGGAATGCAGCTGAATAACATTTGCCTGTTACCTTCCCCAGAAAAGAATGAGTCACCAAGGACCCTATTCATAAAAAGTAATTGAGGCCATTTCCACAAGAATATTGCATCTTTATAAGGGGGAAAAAAGATGTGGCATGTGCTTTTCCTTTCTTCTTTTTCATTTAAAGAATACTTTCCTATGATTAATAGTACAATTTTATTTTAATTATAACTAGACATTTTGCATTTAGAAATGATTGAAAAGGGGGAATTTATAAGGTACTTGGAAACTGAAATATATTTAGATTATATTTAGCCCAAACTTCTATACATGGTCAGGGTTTTAAAGCAGATCATATCCAGAAAAATATCCATGTCTGTTGCAGCACAAACATAAGACATCTTAAGAATTTACAAATTTATTTTTACTATAACGTACGTTTTTATAAATGATTGGCCAGCTTCATCAGATACATAGAATCTGTGGAAGGAACATACATACAGTGCATTTGTATAGAGCAGTGTTTCTCAACCTTGGCAGTTTGAAGATGTGTGGACCAACTCCCAGAATTCCACAGCCAGCAACGCTGGCTGGGGAATTCTGGGAGTTGAAGTCCACACATCTTCAAACTGCCAAGGTTGAGAAACACTGGTATAGAGCATCAAAGACAAGGTATTTTTGAAATTGCAGAATGAAATCTGCTAGGTTTCTTAAATGAACTGGGTTAAATGTTAAAAGCAACTAGTTTCCTATTAAATCGTTCAAGCTGATCAGGATAATGTTTTCAAATTAGGATTCCAAATACCCTTGAGTAAAGTTTAATGATCTAATATGGTTTTAATCAGTCCATAAGATCAATAAATGGATGTGATTGGAATCACATCATTAGCATTCAGATTTGAGTAGAACTTTAGCAGCAATATATATGCATATGATTTATGGCAAAGCATGTTTATGCAGTTTTGTGGTTGAATGCTCATTTTAATGTTCTGTAACATACATTAAACCTTGCCTACTGTTCAATTTGCACAGAGACATGCAGATTTAATCTAGAATATGCATGCCAATCATTTCATGTGAGATATAATATCCAAGGAAAAATTTGTTTAACTTCAGGTAGATTTAAAAAAAAAGATTTATTTAATGTTGATTTAGCTGCAGTTGCAAAACACAGCATTGCTCTATGCCAGTGGTTCCCAACCTTTTTGTGATCGAGTACCACTTGGAGGTCCCGTACAGTCGCCGCGTACCACCTGGTTCCAGAGAAACTAAATTCGATCAGATATCACTTTATTTCCATAATTGTACCGTTCCTTTTTTGGCCCCGTGCATCCAGCAACTGGATTCTCGGGCCGCTGGGACCAGGTGGGTGGTGTGTGGCAACAGTTGTGTTAGGCAGTAAACATTTTTGTGAAGTAAAAAATAACTAACTAAAAATCGTTCATGACCCCGAAAGTGTTCGCGTACCACCTGGAAGGCCCTCGCGTACCACTAGTGGTACACGTACCACAGGTTGGGAACCACTGGTCTATGCATTATGATAGAATCAATGCATACCACAGTTTTAGCAGAGGAATACTAACTGCATTTATGTTGTCTGCTTTTGGTATTCTCTGACTAATCACTTCAGTAAATATAATACTTTGTTTAGAAATGGAGATAAGTTAACATGTATCAAAAAAGTTAGATTGGTGATCATAATTGTATGAGCAAAACCTGCCCCCTTTTTATATCAGTGATGGATGTAAAAAAGGATTAGGACTTCAATCACATGACTGTAAATTCTATCTTGATTTTTTTATTTCCCCATGGATGTGGAAGGATGAAATAAATAAAATTGAATTGTTTTTATTTATTTGTAAAAATAAAAAAAGTTTAGTGATTGGGTAGGTTAAAAGTAACAGTTGTAATAATAGTAACAGAAGATAAAATGATACATAATTATGTGCCATTGTTGACTCTTAGCAATCACATAGATAGAACTTCTCCCTAAATTTTTTTTGTTACTTTTATTATTGTTTACTTTATTGTTCTATTTTTTTTACATCTGTTCTGTTCTGTTCTGTTTTCTCCTTTTCATTTCCCCCTTTTTATTATTGTAAGCTGCCTAGAATTCGTTGAGACAGGTGGCAAATGAATTTAACAAATAAAAAAGAAAATTTAACCTGGTATTTCAGGACTGCCATCAGTGCATTCATTACTACTGTAGCTGAGTCTATCCACCTTGTTCTCTTCTCCTCTTTCCAGCATTAGAGCCTTGGTCCAGGAAACCAAGTCTTCACATAACCCAGAAGTAACATAATTTGAACCTGGTCATTTGTACCTTGAGTGAGAACTAAGTGTTGATTTGTATGATATCCTTTCATTTTCTTGACATCCAAAGAAGTCTTCTCCAACATCAAAGTTCAGAAGTTCAGTACTCTTCTTATCGTGCTTCTTCCAAATCCAAAAAAAGAAAATGAGTTGTCAATAGTGTCAAAATAAACTGTAGTATTGTAATCTTTTTTTTAACCTGGTCCCAGTTTAGAATTCTTTTAACTCTGTGTGTGTGTGTGTGTGTGTGTGTGTGTGTGTGTATCATATATATATATATATATATATATATATATATATATATATATATATATATATATATATATATATATATATATATATATATATATATATATACATACATACATACATACATACATACATACATACATACATACATACATACATACATACATACATATATATATATATATATATATATATATATATATATATATATCCCATAAAATTGTATTTTAAAAATCTAGAAAGCACTTCCTATAATTGATTGTGATTAATCTACAAGAACTGGAGAAGATGGAAGACCTCCCATTCTATAGAATCAACTACCTCCAAACTAAAGCTTCCATTTTCACTGTTAACATTTAGAAAGCTTATTAAGACCTGAATTTCTTACACTACAAATTTTGGAACAATGGAGAAGCACCTGTGCTGGTTATTCCTGTTGTTATATTCACAACAAATATTAAATCACAGCTGCAAGTTATTTAGCTGGTGCTAAATATTTAACCTTGGGAAGAGAATCAGCCTTGATTCTCTTTCCAAGAACCAGGATGTTGTAATGTATATGTGCAGATTCAAGCAATTTGCTTGCTTATAATTTTGTTGTAATTTTAAACTGCTTTATATTCATAACTTTTTACATTTTTACATTTGCATATTTTATCACATTGTAACCTAATCAGTCACCTCAAACCAAAAGATGGGTAGCAAGTGTAGATTTTCCAAGTGTTGTCCAATACTTTTTTGTATGGCATCTAGTGTGTCTATAAGCACTGGGAGAGTGATGGCTAACCTTTTCCGGACCGACCCCCCAAAATGCAAATAGTGTGCCTTCCCTGCGCATGCCCCCCACATGTATACGCAGCCACCACATGCGCCCTGCCTCACGTGCATGCGAGTGTGTCCCCCTGCATGAGCCCCACCCCCGCACATGCGTGCATGCCCCCTGAATGCATCCCACCCCCGCACATGTGTGCATGCCCACCCGCATGTGCCTCACCCCCCATGCATGCACGGCAGAGACCCGAAGAGCAGCTGGCCAGTGGGAGGTGCATGCACATGTGCGGCAAAGCTGAGCTGGGGCGACGGCTTGTGTACCCACAGAGAGAGCGCTGTATGCCACCTCTGGCATGCATGCCATAGGTTCACTATCATGGCACTGGGTTCTCCACTATTGTTATTATTTTTATAAATAAATAAAACATTGGTCATAAAATAGGCAGTGGGATATGCATGAATTTGAGCATCTCCACATGTGTATAAGCATAATACACATAGCTAATTTGCGGTTTGCACATAAATATATACAAACATACTTACTTCACACTAGAATAATGGGAGAGAATAAGCATAACATCTATGTATTTTATGTTGCAGCAGGTACAGTTAACAAAGCTCAGTAAACATCTGTGCAAATATAACAAATGATAAAATCAGGGCATCAGTAATAAAAATTGAGCATTACTGAAGTAACTTAGATTACCATTCTAAATACAAGGCAGTAAGTCCTCCTGGACATAATGGCACTTACTGCTGAGGAAATATTCCTATAAATGTGCTATTAAAGCAATGATGTTTTGAAAAGAGATGGTTGAGCTTCAAAATTTGCAAGATATCAATGACTTTTTGCTCTCCTAAGATACTAATAAATACTAATAAATTATAGTACACACTATAATTAACACTTTTCACTGAAGGGGAAGTTGGCGTTCAGTTTTCCTAGAATGAAAATGATATTATTTAATAGCATCTTTAGAATGTAAGCCTCTGATAAAGATTTAAAGACTTCTGTTTGCAGAAAAATATTTGGTCCTCGGAACTGAATTTCCCCTTTTTGAGACTCTGGAGTTTTCGTGCTGGAGGGCATGTTTAGTGATCATTTTCTGACATTATAAAGACATTAAAAAAAACAGGAATAAATGGACCATTGGGCAATTAGATTAGCTCCAGCTCCTTCTACATGCAATTGGAGATGATCTAATTGGCCTGTGGCAATAAGTAAGTTACACTGAGCACTTGAACAAAATGTTTATAACAATAAGCATATTAGGTGTAGTTTTCTTTCTGTGTCCCTTTTTTCTTTATCTCCAGTGAGAAGTTTGCTTATGACAAAATATAATAATTATGGTTAATAAATAATTGTAATCAATGCCATTAAATAAATAGTATATTTATTACCAGGAATCCTCTATATTGATCCTACCTGAAACATTACTCTCATTAAGAGCATGCCTTATTCTCCATAGCTTTCCATGAATGTTTTGTAGGCATCAACCATTTCCTTGCTGCACTTGCTAATGATGATTTTGTGGATTCCTATTCCAGAAAACAATAGTTAAAAAGCAAATTTTATTTTATTATTTACGTTTAGTTTTTCCCCACCTCTATTGCAGGAGACTGCCTATTACACTCCCTTATTTTAATTTCTTGTGAGGCGAGAATTTGGTGTGAAAAGAATCACATGGAGTTATATATATAGGATGTTTTGCTAATTTAAGTGAGGGATAAGAAGCTGCCCTTTCTTGGTTTCATATATGGGAATAAAGTGGATTTACAAGAATTGGGTATGAAAAGAATGAAAATGAAAAGTAGAATTAGAAGTGACATGATATCAGTGTTCCAATATCTAAGCGGCTGCCACAAAGAAGAGGGAGTCAAACTATTCTCCAAAGCACCTGAAGGTAGGACAAGAAGCAATGGATGGAAACTAATCAAGGAGAGAAGCAACCTAGAACTAAGGAGAAATTTCCTGACAGTTAGAATAATTAATTAGTGAAATGATTTGGCCCAGAAGTTATAATTTATTTATTTATTTATTTATTTGGCTTTCTTATATGCCGCCCAACTCCCGAAGGACTCAGGGCGGCGTACTTTAAGTACTTTAATACTGGATGTTTTTAAGAAGAGATTGGATAACCATTTGTGTGAAATGGTATAGGGCAGTGATGGCGAACCTTTTTTGGTTCGCGTGCCAAAAGTGTGTGTGTGCGCGCACTAGTGCATACACACGTGCCCACACCCATTCCCTCTCCCCCCACGCATGTGCACAACCCCCCCGACGTTGCCCCCTGCGCATGTGCACCCCCACCACACACCCGCGCAAAGGCCTTACCGAAGCCTGGGATGGTGAAAAACGGCAAAATGGGCAAACCGGAAGTTCGGAAAAACGCACTTCCGGTTTGCCCATTGGGCTGTTTTTTGCACTCTGGGGTTTTAGGAAGCTTCCCTGAACCCTCCAGAGTGCTAAAAACAGCCCAACGGCAAACCGGAAGTGTGTTTTCTGAACTTCCGGTTTGCCTGTTTCAACATTTTTCGCATTCCGGGGCTTCAGGAAGCTTCCCTAAACCCTCCCGGAGTGCAAAAAACAGCCCAATGGCAAACCGGAAGTGCATTTTTCCAAACTTCCGGTTTGCCCATGGAGCTGACAGGGCAACGCCTCGCGTGCCCTCTGATATGGCTCCGCGTGCCACCTGTGGCACACATGCCATAGGTTCGCCATCACTGGTATACGGTTTCCTGTCTGAGCAGAGGGTTGGACTAGAAGACTTCCAAGGTCCCTTCCAAACTCTATTATTCTGTAATGGCTGCTATATTCCCTATATTACATTCTCCAACATTTACTTCCTAAGCAGCTTTGTCTTTATGTATTGGTAGGACTAGTTGTCAAATGGTTTTGGGGAATGGGAGTTACCTATCACTTCATATGCTTAAAAAAATTCCGGGTGCCAAACAAGGTATGGCCTCCATGTTCAATTTTAGTCTGACCTAATTTTTTTTCTGTATTGAAATCTTGGTAAAAGGGAAATGGTAGGAGAGATTTGTACATGAAACTGCAGGGTATATGTATATAGTCCAAGGGATTCAGTAAACTGATCTCAAAGGTTTTAGGCTCAATGTGTTTCCAATTGAATTTGAAGGGAATCTCATGAATTCTATTTAGAAAATGCATGTAACATTCTTTCCTAGCTCTTATTTTTCCCTCCCCACACTCAAAAGCAATTTTGCGACATTCATGTGGTTTAAGAAATAAAGTTCAATAATATAGCACCAAGTTGTTATACAGTAACAGCATAAAATATTGATTTTTTAAAAACTTAATTTTCATTCGATTCAAGTTCTTTGAATCTCCTATTTCCAACAGCACTTAATATAACTGTTCCGCTTTTTAAAATTCTGAACAATAATAATACCTCCATTAATCAAGTAATTGGGATTCAATTGCCATTCATTATGTCCATGAATTTTGCCATTCATTATGTCTATGAATTTTAATCATAAAATTATGGATTGGATATGTTTGCCTGAAGAGCTCCAAATCATTGTTCAGAACCACTTTTTAAAACATGCAATTATACTTTATTTAACTCATCCAGCAAATAAACATTATTATACTTTTAATATATGTGAATACTATACATTAATATCAATATGGGTCATACAAATTGCATTCTTTCCATTTAAAATAATACTACTAACTCATCAAGCATGCATATTTTTTGTACGTGCATGTTCCCCCCCCCCCAAAAAAAGAATAACTTATTCATCCAAAAACAGTGATCTCTGTAATCTTTTGCAACATGAGAAGGCTTTTGCCTGCCTGACCCGAAGAAAATTGCTTACTCATTGTAAATAATTATATATCCAGCATCAGTTTCCACAGGCGTGTGCTACCAGTACTCTCCTACTGGTGTAGTTTCTAAGCAAGTGAAGCTTTATCTTGAGCAGATTAAACTACAGCTTGAAGTGCCATCATGTTTCCCACAGAAAATGAACCAATTTCACAGTATGAAAGTGGCAAAGTGTTTTAGAAACAAGCAATACTACCATCATTACTTTGTGGGATTCCAATAAATAGAAGCCTTCTCTACTGCCAGCACATCTGTATTGCTTCAGCATTACTAACTTTAGGCAGTTAAAAAGAAGCATTCAGTTGCATTGCATTGAGACTAAGGAAGTCTGAAGTTTTGCTCTTTCATTTTTTACATATTTATACATTATTTATTTATTTACCAAATTTAAATAGCTTCCCATTTCACTGAAAGGTTCTATGGACAACACACAGCAGTCAGGTAAAAATGTACAAACAAAAAATATCTAAAAATCCATATTAATAACTATCATAAAAGCAAAAGATATAAACCATAGGAAGATAAAAATGTCCACCTCATACTGTGTACTATAACTCAGCATACATACTGTTATGTACTGACGTACGGAGTAAATTTGCATAGCTGCTGCTGATTGGCCGATATAGTAGTGGCAGAAATAAACTGCTCTCACTGGCCAGCCAGTTTCAGGGAAGCGGCTTCCCTGCAGCTCGCTTAAAAGCGGCTTCCCTGCAGCTCGCTTAAAAGCGGCTTCCCTGCAGCTCGCCGGCAGTCCGTTTTCAGTTCGAGCTGATTTCAATAAAAGGTGCTGAACTGTCCTATGTCTCAACTCTTCATTCCTGTGCAAATCTAATACATACAGTGGTGGGTTGCTCCCGGGTTGGCCCAGTTCAGCGAATCGGTAGCGATGGCGATGGGAAGCTCCGCCCACCCACCCGGGATGCTTCTGTGCATGCGCGAACCGGTAGCAACGGGTTTTAGAACCCACTACTGCATACATACATACATAAGTATATACACACACACACAAGAGAGAGAGGGAGAGGGAGAGGGAGAGGGAGAGGGAGAGGGAGAGGGAGAGGGAGAGGGAGAGATAAGTTAACCTTGTCATTTTTTACTGTGAGCACACTGGCCCACATTAAAATGAAATTTGTTGCCTGCTCTCAAAAGAAAGTATATATCAGGGATCAGGGCAAAAGTCTGTCTGATCCTGCATTGGATCCCAGCAGTGGCTAATTCTTGTGGGAGTTCATAAATAGGATTCAGTATATGAGCATGATAATATTTTCTGGGTGCACTGATGTGTGCATATGTATGTGTGCATGTCTGAAATCAAGATAATGCATATAGAATAGAATAGAATAACAGAGTTGGAAGGGATCTCGGAGGTCTTCTAGTCCAACCCCCTGCTTAGGCAGGAAACCCTACACCACTTCCGACAAATGGTTATCCAATCTCTTCTTAAAAACTTCCATGTTGGAGCATTTACAACTTCTGGAGGCAAGTTGTTCCACTGATTAATTGTTCTAACTGTGAGGAAATTTCTCCTTAGTTCTAAGTTGCTTCTCTGCTTGATTAGTTTCCACCCATTGCTTCTTGTTCTACCCTCAGGTGCTTTGGAGAATAGTTTGATTCCCTCTTCTTTGTTGCAGCCTCTGAGACTGCTATCAAATCACCCCTAGTCCTTCTTTTCATAAGACTAGACATGATGAAAGTATTATTGGGATATTGCTTCTAAACCTAACAGATCTATCTATCTATCTATCTATCTATCTATCTATCTATCTATCTATCTATCTATCTATCTATCTATCTATCTATCTATCTATCTATCTATCTATCTATCTATCTATCTATCTTAGTGCTCAATAACTTTATTTGGGGATTTAGGCTAATCCCATTATATTGTTGTCCAAACTGATTCCACTCTTACCTCTTGTAGTGTTCCATTGTTGAATAATACTCAGTTTGACAATGCACCACATAAAGAAATATCTCTTTTTGTTTATTCTGAATGTAACACAATTCAGCTTCAGCCATGAGCCCATCTCTGCCCTCTGTTAGCAGGAAATTCTGCTCTGAGGAGGATATCCTTACTATCTACTGCACTGGGGACAGGCTGAGTGCCTACTCCAGAGAGATAACCAGCTCTTATGCACTGAGATACTCAAGACATTGAGATTCAGGGATGAGATAGTGTTTTTTTAATTTAATTTTTTTTTAAAATAAGCAAGCATTCACTCATACATCCCCACTGTTAGCCTGCCAGGCTGTAATCTGGGTTTGGAGAAAAGAGCAAAATAGCACAGATGAAGATCGGGTGGATGAGGTTTTTCAGCAAACTATTTGGTTTGGTCTGCTTTTATGTTCCTTGGCTTGCAGATTATGGGTTCCATTTGTCAGAGCATGAGCTCAGTACGTACTCAGCTGCTGACCACACTCTTCCATTCCCAGGTAGTGATAAACTTGTTTTCTTTTCAGATTCCACCCACCTATTCTTCCATGTCCCTTTCGGTACTTAGCTTACTGTTTAACTAGCTCTGGTGCCATACTACTTGCAGTTTCAAAGAAGGGTTAGAATACAGCTACTTCAGCTAAGCTTATAATATTTCCATATGCACTATCGACACTACACATAACTTTATACATCTTTATACATACATATATTCTTTCCTGATTTGCATTTTTTTTCTTTTCAACTTGGGTGAAAGAAATACTGGAAAATGGTTTAGATGTCTATTTGTTTTACCATCAGCAAGCTAACAACCCATATGCAAAACAGAGCAGAACCAAATTTGCTTCAGTGGGGAGAAACCAACTCCACCCATCACACACTCCCAAAAAAATCTAGCCCAGGGCTACAGAGTAAAAATAAATAAATCCAAAACCATGTTCTCAATGCATTCCTATGGTATGGGAAGACCAGTTGGACAGTGTTAGAATGTTGCTAACTGTTCATTCCAAGTCCTTTTTCTTCTGCCTCCCAGTCACACGATCCAGAGCAGAACATATACCGCTTATCATAAGCTAGTCCATCATAAGGAGGAGTCGAGGAGAGCAGAAACACACAAAGATGCAACACAAATGCACTTGCCCTGTCACTCACTCACTCACTATCACACACACAGAGAGGTAAAACTATGCACACAGTCCAATTTGTCCATGAAAAGGCAGTGCACATAGATGCAATGTGTTACTTAGAAGAAAATCCAGGTGCCTTCTGTAGCCACTGCCAGTAAAGTGGTTGACAATAATTTGAGAAGTCATGATCTGCATTCTTTCTCTATCCTGTTTTTCATAATTGTCTTTGCAAGCAGGCAAGCTGCTCCAGCCTCTCCCCTGTTTATAATTTGTGAACTCTACAATATCTACCAAACGGCATTTTCAGTTTTATTTACTTTTCTTTCCTTATGATCCCCACTAGAGATAATTTTGTAGAAGTCATCCACACTGGAAAAAGTCATCCACTTTTTCATTTTCCACAACTCCAGGAGGCTTTCCTAAGTATTCGCTACCAGCTAAGATCCAGCCAGTATGTGTATAAAGTTATGAATTTTTATCCTTGGGTACATAATTTTATAGTTGCTTAGTGAACTACATTTGCTATGAGTTTGGTTTCCATAACTCTTCCTGTTTCCTTTTTATTGTAACCAACCTGAAGAATGTAAAGATTCATAGAACTGTAAGGGACCATTGTACTACAAAGTCTAAGCCTTGCTCAGTGCAAAGCATCCCTGACAGATAGCTATCTAAACTTTGTTTCTGTATGTATAGAAGGAACCCATCACCTCTCTAGGGATTAATTCTGCTGCCCAACTGTTATTTACTGTTAGGAAATTTTCCCTAACATTCAGTTTGAATCTGTCATCCTACAATTGAAACCCATTATTTCAGTTCTTCATTTTGAGTTGACAGGGAACAGATTTTAGCCTTTTCTATGTATTATTTCAAATATTTTGCGATAACTACTTAAGTCTTCTATTTTAAAGGGCAAATATTTGGCGTGATAAGCTATTTTAGCCACATAAAGTTCTGTAATATCCCTCATGGGATCCAATATTGAAATATATTTTGATGATTGAAATTTTGCTAAAAATTGCACAAGATTTGGAATTTTAATGGTGGGGCAGATCACTTACAAACATGAGAAAGCCCCAATCCCAATTACTTGACATGCTTCCATTATGGGAATTATTTATCCTACTTTGTTATTAATTCATGAAAATTCTTATCACAAATCTGTTTACAACTCTTTGAACATAGTCCTTTCCAAAGGCCTCTTGAAATTTACATAAATAAATAGCAGCTGATTGCTCTCCATTTGCTTGCTGATTCTCTCAGAAAATTTTAAAGGGACGGTGACCATGGAGGTTGTTTTATTGTTTTATTATTGTTTTCTTTATTAGTTTTATAACTGTTGTAAGCCACCCAGAATTGCTTAAGATGGGCAGCATTATAAATATTCTAAATAAATTAATTAATTAATAAACCAATCAGTATGATGATCTCCAGATTTAACAGGTTTCAATTCCTAAAATTCCTAGTTAATATGAATAATAGCTATGATGGCTAGAGGATAATGAGCATTGAAATTCAAGATGCCTGGCAGGAATAGTTTGGGAAAAGATAATTTAGATGAACATCAAGATTGTTTGGTTTCTTCAATTTTGTTAGCAGCTGGTATCTTACGTAGCATAAAACATCAAGAAAATGTTAAAAAGCAAATAAGATATTCCATAAACAATAATCTATAGTCAACAAACTATAATCAAGAAATAACAAATTTAAAAAATAAGCAAAAAGAAACCTTAAATACAACTAAGTAAGGTTTTCAGAAAAAAGATAATTTTGATGCCATGTATGGTTGCATAATTAACATTTTAGATGAATTACATGTAGCATTTAATTATGTTGGATAATTGGATGTTTATGATAGTTCAATAACAGCAAAAATGAAATCTGTACTTCTTCAAGCTGTCTTGTGTCCACATCCTTGTGCAAAGTACTGTGGTAGAAACTTTAAGCCTAGTAAGTCAAAATCAGCAGGAAGATTCTCTTTAGAGTTGTTGGCTAAAGTAGTTTTATTTATTTATTTATTTATTTATTTATTTATTTGTTTGTTTGTTTGTTTGTTTGTTTGTTTGTTTGTTTAATTTTGTCAACACGTGAACAAGATAACAGGTATGATATAAACATAAACAAAAGCAAAGTATGTATAGGTAAATTTAGACAATAGGACAGAAGGACAGGGATGGTAGGCACGATGGTGCGCTTATGCACGCCCCTTACAGACCTCTTAGGAATGGGGTGAGGTCAACTGTAGACAGTCTAAGGTTAAAGTTTTTGGGGTTTTGAAGAGTAAGCGGGTATCAGGAAGATTTTGTACTTGCATAAGTCCAAAATAAAATTAAAAAAACTTATTTTATTCTATATACTAGATAGTAATTAAGCAGTGAACAACAGAGATTAATGAACCCAACATTATTAATGGACAAGGCTACATGTGTTATCTCCCCATTCCTTCTCTTACTTAAAAGATATGTCTGGTTCACACAATCAGTAAATGAGACAGAGAAACATACCAACTCAAGGACTTTACACTGTTTCTAGATGGACAATATCTATCTTTATAAATAACTCCATGTTATTTATCCACCAAATTTTGTGTTAGTGGTGGGGTACTTCTGTGGTACCATATCTGATTTTTTAAGTCTTTCTTCTTTGTTTCTTGTCTTTATATTTAGTATTCAAGTTTTGGCTGAAAGAAATTAGAAAGATTTGAAAATTCTGCATACTTCATGGCCTTGCAGAAGGCCAACAGTGTCAGGGCTTTCTGTATTTCAGAGGGAGGCTGTTCCACAAAACAGTGCTATGACTTCTAAGTGATAATACTTCACCAATGGAATATAGGGTGTGGACTTTGTCCAACCTAGTGGAATGAGCAGAAATGGGAGAGTAATAGTCTTGCAAGTAACTTGGCCTGAGACATGTAGACTTTATAGGTGTCAATCAGTACCTGAAAGCTTATTAGGAGATGATAGAGCTCACAAAGAAGCATGTTATGTGAAAGAAGCATGGAGGATTTCATACTGCCTATGCTGCAGTATTTTGGATCAGCTAAAGCTTCTGAGTACTCTTCAAGAGGAGCCCCATTACAATTGTCCAAATGGTGCACAAGATGTAAGTAATTCTGCGAAGACCCTCCTGGCCATGGCTGCCATCTGACTAGGAGGAGCTTTAACCTTAGACTGTCTACAGTTGACCTCTCCCCGTTTCTAAGAGGTCTATAAGGGGCGTGCATAAGCGCACCACTGTGCCTACCGTCCCTGTCCTACTGTCCTATTGTCCTCTTTTATCGTTACTTTTTACTTATGTTTATACAAATTACTACTATCCTATACATGTTTGACAAATAAATAAATAAATAAATAAAGTCCAGGAGTACCCTAAACTGTGCACCAACCAGCAAAGAGTTTAGTTTTTGAGAGAAATTACTAAAAACAAAGAATAGTTACTTATCCATAGTTATTTTAATTTTTAAACCAAATTGTTCCTTTTGATTCCTTATAATGATTTAGCTCTTCAGTCCACTGTTTTCCCCAGTACACCTATTAATCACATACCCAATCTATTCCATGGTGCTTTCTTTTGTTTATTCTTTTGCAAATGCAGTTTTCTCAATGGTCACTCATTTGCATGCTAGGATTCTGAACTGGCGGAAAGCAGCTCTGTCCCTCTCTGTAACCTCACAGTATTAGTTGTGTGATATCTGAGTTGATTTGTTTCCATCCTGCTGCACTCATTTAAAACCACAGTAAAACAAAACCAGAAGCCTACTGCAGCTCTATGAAGCTAGCGGAGTGTCAATTTCTCATGTTAAGGAAGCCTAATGATTCCCTTTTTAGTAATTAGATGGTTTTCTCAAATTAATGAAACACACTATATGCAACTGCTATGGGCACATTGTAGCTCTATGAAATGATCTGTCATTACATCATTATGGGGAGAAAAATCATGTAAAAGCATTGGATCTAATAACTTGTTATAATCAGTCTTATGGTGGTGAAGAATCCTAAACCTGCTTGTATGTTTATTTACTTATATGATTTATGTAGCCACCCATCTGACACAAATGTCTCTGGGTTACTTACAGAAATTAAAATACATAAAACCACTACATATAACCTGGATAAACACTCTAATCACCCCAAAAATGTGTATATTAACAATGGAGCTTATCTACCCACCTGATCCAAAAGCTTGGAAAAGGCCAGGTCTTCAATACCTGTAAAAAGCTAACAGGCTTGGAGCCATCCAAATTTGTTATATGAAGTTATTAATTAATGGTAAGACATATGGTGAAAGGAGGCATTGAGTTACATTATTGTTCACACATTTCTACAGTGAAATCTGAATATATATGAACACAGCTTGAAAATAAAAATCTTTAGTTCATAGCTAGATGATTATGACAATGAAGATGATATTAGAGTAGCTTCTCTACTCCATGCTGAGCAAGTTATGTGGTGGAAGTCCTGGGCCTGAATATGTAAGGGTTTGAACTGATAAAATAGGCTTATGTAAATCATAGCAAAATAAAGATGGTCTCATAATATCAGAATGATCCATCTTTAACTCTGCATGGGATTGCATAAGCCTGAAACAGCAGATCCAAACCTGAAGAACCACCTAGATTTGCAGATCATGAGAATTCCTCTTTAAAATATTAAGGGAAAGAATGTCAGGAAAGAAATTTGGCTCTGGATACTTTCCCCCCAAGTATAAGATGGCACTTTTACTGCTAACGTTGTGAAAAGCAATAAATACCATATTTTTCTAATAAACCTTGGTGAATAAGACATTAACTTAATCAGATACAATTTCTGAGGAGGATAATTGTTTAATTTTGCATCAAGATGTTTTATAGGTTTGTAGGTTTTAAATATTTTATTGTTCTGAGATAAAAGCATCTGGCATACTTATTCTTGTATTAAATAAATTTGTAACAGTCAAATATATTTTTCTAAAAAATATAAAATTTTAATCTATAACTTTATATCTATCTATAACTTTATAGTCAATAGATTATTAACTATGTATTATTAACTTAGAATTGTGAATCCTGTCAACCTGATGATGATCTTCCGGAAGTGTCTTTTTCCCTCACTTAATAATACCATTATCCCGCAGGGTGACTTAACCCTTATGCTCTATATGGATTGGATTAGTTGGGTATGACATTTGATAATCTATAATTCTATTTCACTTTATATTAAGTTTAAATGAAAGACAGCTGTTCTGGAGCTACATAAATATAGTTCAGACACATCTTCCAGAAACTGTCAGTGTTTTAGTAGGTAAGAACTTGAGAGCTACCAATAGACATTCTTAAAACTTGTTTGTCAGAAACAGAAAAAGATGTTTAAGAGGCAAAACAAGCTTATGAATTAGTACATATGTATTCAGAAATATCTAAGGCAAAAAATATAACTGAAAGTATAGCAAGATTTGGGAAGATGGGCCAGACGAGAGCTATGATGGGGCTTGAAATGGATGACAAAAATAATATAGCTTTTATAGAATATAGTTTCATGATACACGAAGCACAGAATTCTAGTCAAGATCCTGCTTTTAAGAAATATCCCATGGAAGGGTTTAGAACAAGTTGGTTACTAAGTCATTTGCAGAAAATAAAGGAAGGCATATTAAGTCTTTGTGGTGAGGGAACCCATTTTATATACACAGAGGCCTTTGGGGTATCTCAAAATGTAGGTTGAGGGATGTAGTGATGTCACAGTGTAGGTGAAAACGGGAGGTTGGAATGATCAGGTCTTTCTGCTGTAACTGACTTTTCTGTTTCAGGTCAGACAATACCACCAAAATGGCTTTCTTCTGCAAAGGAGCTATTGCAACCCTAAAATGCTCTCAAAATTCCAAAGGTTGCTGCAAACCAAATAAACTGAGGATCTTGGTTTATAGTGTCAATATTTCCAAGCCTGCATTTATATCATGGTCTTGCTGATTTGCAGACAATATCAAAATGCTTAAATACTAATGACTGTATTAGTTGATGAACTACAATTTACTCACCAAATACTAAATCCTCTAGCAAGGTAAATACAATGTTTTACTTATTCCTGTGCATGATTTTTGGTGTTTTTTTAATATAAATATATCATCTGCTTCATAAGTGATATTTTGTCTGCATATCCAAACCTCTTTTTAACTAGAGTGCATTTCTTGTTTAGTTTGGTTTTCTATAATTAGTGTTTTTTTCTATCATTCAATTGTAAAATCTTAAGAGTCATAAAAGTATACCGTGCAAAATACGGTAAAAAATGGGATGGAAACTGAAATTTACATGGGGATTCATTTGGCCACAGAAGTGAGGGCAATCACTGTGGTTAAAAATAATATAAAATTAGAATTATCACACAAAGTACGTCAAAACTGTTGGCAAGAAAGTTTGAGTTTTGCAAGACATACAGAAGACAAGAAAGTTCAGCTAATTTACCGTATTTTTTGGAGTATAAGACGCACCCTTTTACCCCCCAAAAGAGGGTGAAAACTTGGGTGCGTCTTGTACACCGAATGTAGCCCCAGCCAGCCAGCCACCCCCACCCTTTGGCCTCTGTCTTCCAGCAATTTACCTGTTTGCAGCAAAGAGGGAAGAGCCTGTAAAACCAAGCAAGTCAGTAGCAGCTTCCCGACCTACAGCTGATTTGCCACGTGCTAAAATGAAAGTGAAACTAGCTTGCAAAGAGGCAAATAGCTGGGAGAGACACGCAGATTTTTATTTTCTGCTGAACTGGATGCAAGGGGGTAAGTGAATAACTATAAATGTCTGTAGAATGTTCAAATTATTAGACTTATTTTTTAAAGACTGCTTTATTATTGTTCTAGAGCCAGGGGTCTCCAACCTTGAAAATTTTAAGACTTGTGGACTTCAACTCCCAGAATTCCACAGCCAGCTTTGTTAGCTTTGCTGGCTGTGGAATTCTGGGAGTTGAAGTCCACAAGTCTTAAAGTTGCCAAGGTTGGAGACCCCTGTAAATCTAGACAACTTAAAAAAATAAAGAAGCTTTTGAAAATAAATGCTTGCTCTGAAGAGGCCCAGTGCTATTGTATCTTCTTTTAAATAATAGAGAATAATATATACTTCTAGAAATTTTAATTAATTTTAACAGCTCTGTACAAGTATAGTCTGAAATGTAACAGTGTCCTGTTTAGTATTAGAGTTAAATCCTGACTTATCTTGGAGTAGATCTATTTAAATAATTGGGAGGAGTTAGAGTGACTACATTTAAGAAAACTTTCTGGCATAATGTACATTTCTCCAATTCTTTGCTATTTCTATGGGTCAGGCACATATGCACAGAAATACACAGCAAACAGTGTATATCATCTGTGCTGTTTGCTGTTTGCTGTTTGGCAAATTGCTGGGAGGCAGAGGCCTTTTTTCCTTGTTTTCTCCCCCAAAACTAAGGTCCGTCTTATACTCTGGTGTGTCTTATACTCCAAAAAATACGGTATGTTATTTTAAAATAATGTATTCTGAAATTTATAAATACTCTGCAACATTTATTTAACTTACCTAATCAAGAAGAGAAAAAAACAAATGCTACTGCAAGCAATCATAGAAATTTTATTTGCCAATAGTCTCTTACCCCTGATGCTTGTCACTGGCTCACCAGTCTTCACAGAAAATTCCAAGTACTGAACACTCACAAGAAGAGCTGTCTGGAAGTCATCCTCAATCCTCCTCCATGTAGCTCTTAAACTGCTTTTAAAATATTAACTCTCACTGTTTGGAAAAGAAACAGTTAAAATATACTATATACAGCTTTATAGTTAACAACTTTTCTCACCTATGAAATTTTACTTATTGCATAAATGCTTTTAAATCTGTTATGATCAACATAGAGCTAGAAAATGACTTTGTATTAAAGAAATGTGAAATTCTACAATTGACATTCTGTGGTATTTCTGTATCTGAAGAATCTACTTAGAACTGAAGTGATACACTACTACATTATCGACAGATGAGATGACTATGTATGTATGATTAGTCCCCACATTGGAATATTTAATTAGACTTCTTTGAATGGTAATGGTATGGAAATTGCCTGTTAACTTGAATGTCGTGCTATATGTGTATGCAGGTACTTGGTAACTGATAGAGATGAAATTCAGTAACTAGACAAATTTTTAGGGAGAAATGGAGAGAAACTTTGTTGATTCAAAATTCTTTGCTTTTGAAAAAACTTGTCATAAAATACAAAATGGAGAATTCTGCTGGCTTCATAGTCACTGGAACTTGTTACTATCTTCCAACCATAGCTTGAATCATTGCACATCTCTCAAGGAGAGAGATTTAATATTTGACATTTTCCCCCTTTGCTACTATTCTAGTTGCCTATAGAATATTTACAATCCTTCAATGAAGAGGAAGAAAATATTTTTTAAAAGCCGTGTCATTTGAATCATAGGTAGGGTCCTCCGAGTTCGGACTGGTTCGCCGAACCGGTAGCAAACCGCTGGTGATGTCACGATGATGTCACAGAACCGGTTCGGTCGGTGCCGGTCCGTGGGTGCCGCCATCTTTTTTTTAAAAAAAATTTTAGGATTTTTTGGGGAAAAATTTGCAGGTTTTTTTTTCTTCCACGTATGCGCAGAAGCAGAGTTTCCGACAGTGCACATGCATCACCATCTTGTTTTCAGTTTTTTTGGGGGAAATTTTTTTGGCACTCCACATGCGCGTGCATGCGTGCGGCCATGAGGCGCGGGCGGAAGCGAACCGGCAGCGAGGTAAGTTAGAACCCACCCCTGATTTGAATGATATAACATAATGAAATCCACTCATTATAAAGAAAATTCTTTTATAACATGAATAGTAGTATAAAATTCATAAAACCAAGATATCATTAATTTTAAGGAATGAAGAGTTGGGGAAATATTACATCATTTTGATAGCTACTATGAAGTTTGCTACTAAATTAGGTAGTCTTCAACTTATAACCACAATTGGGACTGGAATTTCAGTTATCAAATAATAATAATAATAATAACAACAGAGTTGGAAGGGACCTTGGAGGTCTTCTAGTCCAACCCCCTGCCTAGGCAGGAAACCCTACACTATTTCAGACAAATGGTTATCCAGCATCTTCTTAAAAACTTCCAGTGTTGGAGCATTCACAACTTTTGGAGGCAAGCTGTTCCACAGATTAATTGTTCTAACTGTCAGGAAATTTACCCTTCTCTACTTGTTTAGTTTCCACCCATTACTTCTTGTTCTACCTTCAGATGCTTTGGAGAATAGTTTGACTCCCTCTTCTACATTATATTGGTAGTATGATGGTTGTAACTTCGAGAATGGGTCGTAAACCATTTTTCCAAGGCTGTTATCAGTTTGAACCATCATTAAACATATTGCACACACATTGCACATTAAACAAACCTTTGTAAGTTGAGAACTACCTTCAATTATGTTTATATGTGCAGATTCCACTTCTAATTGATCACCTATTTTATCTTTTAAAAGCTATCACCTAACTTGTGGCACACCTTATTTCAAAGATTGGATAATGGTCTAAAATGCTGATGCATTGATTACTATTTCATTTGTAAATGCAGATTAGAAATAGAAAATAATTAGTAACTTGGGTTTATGTCTGTGCACAGAAAAAGGAAGCTGCATCCAGAAAATAAAAGTGTATCAGGGGATTTTAATGAGACTATTAAATGCTTCTTTTTATGTTAATGTAGGCTAAAATGGAAGTCTTTTTCAATACATGATTACTTTTTTGGAAGTCATTTGCAAAGGTATTTGTTTATCATGCAAATTGAAGCACAATAGTTATCTTAATTTCTTCACTGTAATCACCAATTAAATTCCTCTTCTCACACAGCAATTTCATTCAGGAAACCACACAAAATGTTGTTTGGTTTTTGTCTCTTTTAGTTTCCATCCTAAGTACAATCAAAAAGGTTGACAGTATATGGTTACATATGATCTCTCTCTGCAGGGAAACTATTCCAATATTATATTTGCACCTTTCCATTCATTATTAGCAGTCTTGTGTCTGTGATCCTATGTTGCAACTGGCATTCTGAAATATCGTAATTCTTCTTTCAAAGTCAGATAGGGAATTTATTATAGGATTAATGCAACTTGGATTACTTTATTCAATACATGATCATCATGCCATTTTGGGGATTTATGTGTACATACTAAAAGGCTATAAAGTTTGTGGCATGCTGATGAAAATATAACATAGCTATGAAATACAAAGGACACAAAATAAGTGAAATTCGAATGCAGCAAGAAAAAAGAAAGATGCCATTTCCTATCTATCTATCTATCTATCTATCTATCTATCTATCTATCTATCTATCTATCTATCTATCTATCTATCTATCTATCTATCTATCTATCTATCTATCTATCCCTACATACATACATAATAAGCAGTCCTGATTCCAAGAGCCTAATTTAAATGAGCAGCCATCAATTTTTCAATGTACTGAAAAATTAGCATCCTCAAACTAAAACTATTCTCCAATAATAATGAAAATGTATTGATGGGATATTGTAGTTCAAGGTGATACCCATAAACATGAAGGAAAAGTTCTACTTGAGCAATATAATTTTTTTCTTTATCTCCCCTTATTTTGCAGGCCCCGCAACCTTCCCTTATGTTTCCCAGGTTATGCTGGGAAACATAAGAAAATAAGAATCCATTTTACTATCAATGTTCATGTTGCTAGTGGATGGACAGAACTGGATGCAGCCATCAGGGTTAAAGCAGAATCAAAATGTAATGTGCAATAACACACTCTAATTATACCTGAATTCCATGTTTCCTATTTCATGTAAGACTTTAGTTCTATTTAGGCAGAGCCTTCATCTACAGTATAGATTTCCACAAGTGACGTATGGTGGCAGCCCTTCTGTATGCTGAGGATGTCTTTAAGACAGTATGATTATTTGAAGAGCAAAGGTTTCGATGCATGTGACAGATTCCATGTGAAAATGGAATCTTGACTCCATGATAAACAAGCACATTACCTGTTCAGTGGTGTCATTAGCACAACTAAGAAAGGAGGGGCTTCTATGTTGTTGAAATCTAGGAAGAAATAAAAATATCTCAACAGGACTCTACTTCTTCTGACATTAGTGTACAAATTGAATCTGTTTTCTTAGACTGAATCTTGACTCCTGACTATATTTGAATTAACTATTCTAATTAGAGTTCATCAATAAAGTGTTCACTATCTGAATGCTTCTTGAACTTTGTACAGGTATCTTTTTCTGGGATTATTCATTCACTTATTGTTAGCAACCCAGATGTAGGATTGGTATACTTGTTCTCTCTAACTCTCACTCTCACTATCTATCTCATAGATGTATTGATTTTATGTGTGAAATAGATTGCAAAGAAGTGAAATTGAATGGCATATTCTGATACACTCTGTATTTCAGAACATCCTTCCAGTTGTCAGCATCTGCACCATAAAGAAGTATGGTTTCAATTTTATTTTTGAAATATGAGTCAAGCATTGTTGCCAACACATTTTTCCCTGTCAAAACATTTCACATTCTGGGGCTGGCAGACAGCTTTTAGCTTATATCTTTTCCCCAGTTTTATTGAGACAGAATCTTTCTCTTTGTGTTTCCCCACCACCACCAACACACACACACACACACACACACACACACACACACACACACACACACACTAATACAGAAACAAAATTAGATTCTGTATAGATACATAGCAGTACCTAACTTACAGATATGCCATCATTCCTTATTTTCTGTGTGATCATTTGTAACAATTGGAGGATGGAAATCAAAGAAGCAGTTGAGTTCAAATCAGAGTGAGTGAATCTCCTTTCCTTGCTCCAGCACTGCCTACATTTTATTTATTGTACTTATTTATTTTTTTAATTAATCAAATTTGTATAGCAGTCCATCTCATAAAAAGCAACTCTGGGAGGAATATAACAATTGAATAAAACAACACATATATTAATATAAAAATCCAGATGAAAAATATTATTTTTATCTGCATCTTTGAGGGAGATGGGTGATACAGAAATGTGAAAAATAAAGAGATAAATAAATAAATAATATTATAAAAATAAATATTATAAGACCAACTATACAAACCCTGAATAAAGAGACGATAAGAATAGCTATCTCAGCAATAGAGCATATCGACAGTTCCCTGAGAACCCTAGGTCCAATAAAATAACCAGGTCTTGAGGAACTTCTGGAATGTCAGCATGGAAGAGTTGATCTCATTTTCAGGGGGAAAATATTCCACAAAATGGATGCCATGGCAGAGAAGGCCCATCTCTTGGTCTCACCAAATGTAGGCTCTGGCTAATGATACCCTAGCTGATGTCTTCTCTGCCAGATGCCTATATTTAGGATCTTGATATCATTATCTGCTATCACTGTTTGTTTGTTTGATTGATTGATTGATTGATATCTACAATTATTATTTTTATAAATAATTCAAGGTAGTGAACATATTTACTACTCCTTCATCTTCCTATTTGCTCCACAAAACAACCCTGCAAATTAGGCTTGAATGAAAGAGAGTGACTGACCTACAGTCATCCAGCCAGCTTGTATGCCTAAGGTGGCATGTCATGCCATGTCATGTCATGGCATGGCATGGCATGGCATGACATGACATGACATGGCAACACACGCAAGGCAAGGCAAGGCAAGGCAAGGCAAGGCAAGGCAAGGCAAGGCAAGGCAAGGCAAGGCAAGGCAAGGCAAGGCAAGGCAAGGCAAGGCAAGGCAAAATAATTTATGTGAAATGTTATAGCTTTTACAGTGGTAGAACTGGAAATGCCATTAAGCATATGAAACCCAGCAAAGCTACTAGATTCAATGACATTCAAATCACTCAAGTAAACATTTTGGGGTTTAGATCAGCAAAATGACACAGGACCCAGTTTTCTCTGCAGTTATTCCTTTGTATGACTTGGTTATAGTCTTTAGAGTCTAACAACAGCTACCTTCATATTGGTTACAGCTGATACTCACTTTCTGGGTAAATTACTAATGACATTATTTCATAATGATAATTAGCAGAGGTTAAAATTTTAGTGTGCAGTTACTCAACAGACAGTAAAAATGCAGGAAAATGGCAAGCAGACTGTTAAATTGCAACGAGAATTGAACAGAAGTATAATAAAATGTCATTCAACAAATCAATCAATGGTATCTAGGATACTTTTTCTGTATGAGTAATATCATCTTCCAAAGGATATTGAGAACTAAAGAGATTTTAAACAACGTCAAATGAGAAAGATCAAGGGCATGAAAACTCTCAGACAAGTAGAAACTGAAACGTTGGTATCGCTTATCTGAAAAGAGAAACAAATAATCTGAGCAGAATAGGATCATACAAAGTACTGAATAGTATTTAGGAAGGATATCTAGAGATCTAGTCATTTATATCTCATATCTAAAGAATGGGAAAATAACTAATAAAACAGTAGTACATTCAATTCTACTAAAAAAGGTCAAGAGAAGTTCCTCAGCACAGTACGAATATTGTTAAATATTACTGTCAGTTTGAAACAAATTTAATATTTATTATGGAATATTATTTTCTGGTCAGACATCAGCTGGGGGCAGGAACAGAATGCAGAGCAGCCCGAAGTACAGACATTGAGGGAGAGATAGGCAGATGGGGATAGTTGAAGCTAAGGCAGGACAAGTGTCAGGGCCTCATCTAATTTCTGCAGCTGGGAGAAGTGGTGCAGTCACATGATATTTTGCTTAATGACGACTTCACTTAATGATGGAAATTCTGGTCCCAATTAGAGACCTTTAGTGAGAACGACCTGTAAGCCTTGGCAAACATTTTTTTACACATAAATAAAATGTAAGATAGTGGGATCTGTATACAGTTTATCACGCACTAGAATGTAAAAGATAACAAACCAAGGAGACAGTGTGTATTCTCTAGAGTTCATACCCATAATAGTTTTTTGCAGTTTACAGTCTGAAATAATTTCCTTAGTACATTTCTTGCTTCATTTTTATAAAGCTAGACAGTTTTCAGTCAGCATGAGAATACAAGTGATTGCCTAGAAATCATGCTGTGCATGTAGTCTGAAATTTAACATGTTAGAGTTCATTGATATATTGTATATTTAAGGAAAAGCACTTGCTTTCTGTTCAAATACCCAGTGGACTCTTGCCCTTGAATTGGAAATATGCCATATCCATGCTTTTTGTTAAAGAGTAAGAATATAAAATGTATAAATGTTTAAAGCCAACTGACATGCAATATTTATCCAAATCTGAACCACATGTTTGTAAAAGTTTAAATCACAGAAGGTGGTTTCTCTATGCTCACATCTGGAATAATCCATTTCTCAGAGGAAGACTTTAATAAATATATATATAAGGTGCTGTCATTGAACCCTGTTCTGCAGTACTTTCCATACTGAAGTTACTTCAGTATGGAAAGCACTATTTTCCATGGCTCCTACAAGAATCTCTACAGATGTGCAATTGGTGCATAGGCATTATTTGATGACAGAAATAGCAGGTTCTGATTAACATATGTAAATGAACTAGAGAGGACAAACTACCACAAACTTAATATGAAGGATACAAACTTAATATAGGGCACTTTTATATACCCATCAACAGCCTCCTGAATAGTGTCTCTAAAATATTTGGTCCTCCTCCCCCCCTTGCTGTATCATCTGCAAATACTATTTTCTAAATCTGTAGAGATTCTCAATCATCCAGGTCATGGTTGTCCAAAGGTGCTTTTTCAGGAGGCAACAGGACTTTCTTGTTCTTTCTTTTGAAGATGTTTCGCTTCTCATCCAAGAAGCTTCTTCAGCTCTGACAGGATAGATCCTTCCAATCCTTCCATTCCCCACTATCCTGTCAGAACTGAAGAAGCTTCTTGGATGAGAAGTGAAACATCTTCAAAAGAAAAAACCAAGAAAGTCCAGTTTGCTCATGAAAAAGCACCTTTGGGATATTTTCTAAATCCTCATCCAATCATTTCTAAATAGGTATAAAAGTTGCAGGGCATAGAATGGAACCCTGCCATACTTCACTAAACATTTACCTACTCAACATTTCACTCAACATTTACCTAGTCTGATGCAGGGCTATTGATGTATTGATATCTGTCATTGATTTTACTGTAGAATATGTAGTATTGGAGCACTGAGGTTTGGGGTCTGTGTAATACAGGGCTGTTTAAGTTCTCAATTATTAATTTTAATTATTAATTTAATTGTTACTTTACTGGCTGTTTGATTGATTTGTTTAATTTATTGCTAAAATATTTGACATTTTTATCCAGCCAGAGTTTCAGGATATGTACTGGATACACATTTTTCTAAACTATTAAATTATAAAAAACAAATGAATGAAGACTAGGTTCCTTTAGGACAGTGATGGCGAACCTTTTTTTGTTCTTGTGCTAAAAGGGGGGGGAATGCGGGGGATCACGTGTGTGCATGCCCACACTCATAATTCCATGCACGCATGACCTCCCTGCTCCCAGCATGCAATGGCACGCCCATTTTTCGCTCCCCCCAGGCTCCAGAGCCTTTCTAGGAGCCTGGGGAGGGCGAAAACGGCCTTCCCCACCCCCTCTGGAGGCTGGAAACAGCCTGTTTCCCGACTCCCAGTGGGCCCAGAAGGCCTGAAAATCAGCCGGCTGGTGCACACAGGCACACCGGACCTGAGCTCGCGTGCCCACCTATATGGCTCCGCGTGCCACTTGTGGCACCCGTGCCATAGGTTCGCCATCACGGCTATAGGAGAATCAGCTCTTCATGCATGAAAACCTGTCTGGGATGACGTAGATATAAGGGGCAATAATGTTTCATGCTCCGATACTTAGATTGCCATTGTTAGACTATTACTTTATTTTACCAGCACTGTTTTTATTCCTCTATCTTCTTGAAAGCTTTTGTTTTATCCTTTATAAATTCTGACTCTTGAAATCCCAGCCCTCAGCTTTGATATTTCACAGCATTTTTCCTTTTCTTTTTTAAAGAATTTATGAAAAACAGAATTGAAGCAGAATGGAACTTTTATATATAATCTCACCGTTCATATTTGTGGAGTGATAACTCATTCAGGCTTGCTAATGCAGAAAGCACAGTGGCAAACATAATCACCAGAGTTTACACTTCGTATATGTGGAAGAACTATAATGAATTCCACCAAGTGAGCCCACATTTTTACAAAGGCTGTTGACAAAATCTAAAATGAGGCAAAAGGGCATCTGAAGTTTACTCAAGCTCTCAACAATATTATATTCATGCATTTTATGAAATCTTTCATAATGTGGAAATGTTAGACAAAGTTCGTAAACACTGGGAGAATAGAACTTCTAATAAGTTAAGATCAAAGTGTGTAATATTTATATATACTGTAGATTTCTGTTGAAAAAAGTTATTGACTTTGTCATTTTTATTACTATTGAAAATACTTTTTTGCCAAAAATATTAATCAGAAAATCATGTTAACAATGCACTTCTTTCAAATCTAATTTAATATTAGAATATTTATATCACATTTTAAAATACATACATTACCAATATATTCTAGAAATGTTGCTTTAGTAATGATACACTTACTGGATGATACACTAGTTGTATTTCTTTGGCATTGTTTTGAAGCCATCAGAGAAATAAATCAAAATTAAGCAGCTGAATTTTTTTCAGTCAACATGGTCACCCTAATGCCATAAGTGGAAACAAAATAGATCTACTCTGAAATGAAAATATTTACAGCTAAATATTTTCTACCTTATTTAATGAATTGAAAGAAAGATTTGCCAGCATCTCAGATACAAAATTTGATCAATGATCATGGGCTGCCAGAAAATAATCTATAACCATTTAATGTTTTAATGTTTTCATCTGTAAACAGGACTAATATTTAATCAATACTGTTTCAAACAGCAAGGAGCACTGTAATGAAAATACTCTGAATTTTCAGACTTTAACAAATGTCACTGATTAAGCTAGTTTAGGAGGAAAATCAAAAGTACATTTAAACACAAATGCTACTATCAAATAGAAATACCATACTTTATATTTAAGGAAAGTTTTAAAATACATTATGACATGACATGTCAATGAAAATGAACGTTAAAAGCATGAACCATATCCATATCCATTTCAAATTCTGAAAATGCTATCAATCATCAAAACATATTTTTCTATCCAGAAAACATTTTCTGTTTATTATCTGTTCTAAAGCACTTTTGAAATACTTTGCATTGGTTGATATTCTTTAAAGCCTCCTATAATTGCTATTCTGTATAAGTGACATGTAGTATTAAACAGAAAGCTAAACTTGAAGATTCATAGATTGATTAGGATCTTTCCATTTTATTTAAATTTGTTGAACTGCAAGACTGCAAGTAGGAAAAAAGCCTTCTTCCATAAAATCTTTTGTTCAAGAAGCCCAATGTTAAAATTAGTTATATTAAATAAAAGTAAAGTATATACAATAGACATGGTATCATAGAACAAATTTCTCAGTTAATTTTACAGAATGTAAGTTAAGTGGGGAAAAATTAAATTTCCCATTATAGTCTTCAAGTGAAATACTAGCACATTCAGCAATCTGATTAGCCTTGAGCCACTTAGAAGCTTCATGATCTGTCATATATTCTGATTATTTTTTACCAATTTGCAACGACATGTATTCCAGATACTAGTTTACATCAACGGTCTTGCCTTCGGTGCAAGGTATCCAATACCAATCCATGATAAGGAGTGTTCTACGCTAGTTTAAGTTGAGAAGAAGGCATCCTGGATACAGGGGAATCTCAGTTACATAGACACTACATAGTGTTTTTACTTTTTATTTGTTTTAATTTTATAGTTTTTATTTTTATTTTTTATTTTTTTAGTCCAATGACCCACTACCTCTACCAGAAGTTGATTCCAAGCTTCCACTACACTTTCTGTGAAGTAATACTCTTGAATTTCCCTCCTGTCGATTTGAGGTTATGCCCCCATATTTTTGATTTTTGCTGTAGTTGATTTCACTACAGTAGGTGCCTTCTGTGTGCTTCCATTCTCACCCTTAAAATGCCCCCTCCCAAAAAACACTTTGTGAAAAGACCCAAATCATAATGTCCAAATTTGCTTATTTTTCTGTTGAATTTATATGGTGACTGAAGGATGCTGAATAGGCACAAATGGATGCCCCAGGGCATGAATTGACCACTGCTGGTTTAAGAACATGAAGGAAGACATTTTTCCAACCACAAAAATATAGTCTTTAATCAGTAAGAAATATATTGTTCTTATGTTCAGTTGTAGAATTTCCTCGTCCTGTAGATATTAATGTTGCTGTCCAATCTTTTTGTATCTCCTAGATAATTTGATAGGTTTGTTCTTAGGCAAGCATACATAGAGGCAGCAATATCCTTGATAGCAATATAATTGACTTGTCCCCGACATGGTAACCAGATGTGAATATACATTTAACAAAAAATATTTCTGCCCAACATAATTTTGTTTTTAAATCCTTTTAGCTCCAGTTTCTTCTTCAGGGTTTCTGTTGTCAACTCAAGAGCCAGACAACCAGATTGTTAGCTGCTTTGGAGTAAGATTCATGCTTTGGAAGCCAGATTTGTCTGTAATAAACACAGACTTGTCCATGATCTAATTGTAGAAGAAAGATTCTCATTCCTTCCATGAGATCTATTAGCAAAGAGGGGAGTACTGATCTTTATATCTGGGAACAGAAGCACCTCAGATGTTTCTGGATGACGTGACAACCATGGGCTTGTTTTAAAACATCATTGGTCTGATTCACATTGCTGGCCAAATATTAGAACTGTCTTTACCAGAGATATGATCTGAATCTGTGAGATATTTTTGTCATTTTTTTGTCATGGACAAATAATGCCTCATGAGGTCAACTGGAGGCAGCTACCCCACCAGGAAGAAAGGCAAATCAAGTTGGCTCACTTCAACTGTCTGATGGGCTCAAAATATTCCAGATAATACTTGGGGATATAGATATATCCATGGAATCCCTTATTGACTGTTGGAATAGTATAAGGTGAGATATCATCAATTATTTGCTATATTTGGCATAATTGTGTCACTGAAGTTTTAAATATATTATTTATTATTGCTATTTTAATATACTGCAAATAAATGGTGTAGAGTCTCTGGTAACTGAGCTACATAAATACCATAAATAAATATGTAGCGCTACCCCCGTAAGGGTCCTTGGAGTCCGGGTTCTCCTGGCCCTCTTGGTATGGCCTCCGGTACACATTGGTCCCTCGCTCAGGCACCTCAACTGGCCTGGGGCATGTAGTGGAGTAGTGGTCAGTCTCCTCTCAGCAGGTAGGTCATGTGGTGGGGTGATGGTCAGTCTTTTTCCAGCAGGTGGGTCACGTGATGAGATGGTATTCAGATGACTGATCGGCCCTTCTTCCTTTCTTTCTTTCTTTCTTTCTCTCTCTGTCTCTCTCCTCTCTCTCTTGAACTGCCTGCTGGGCTCTCCTTCCACCACCTCTGCTACTTCCTGGATTCCTCTGCTTGCCCCACAGAAACCTCTCCTATTCTATGCCCTTGTCTTCCTCAGGCTTGCCCCACAGAAGCTTCTTCTATTCTCCCTATTGCCTTCACTCCCTCTTCCTTTCTCCATTCTCTTTATCCATTTTTCCCCTTAAGCCTCTTTTCCTATCCTCTCAGTTCTCCTTTTCCCCAGGCATCCCTTCCTATTCTTACCTTCCAGCTTTCCCTACAGGAAAAACCCCCTCCTTCCTCCTCTCACACTCCCTCTCTCTCCCCTCCTTTCCACCAAAACTTCCCCCTTTATTCCCTTCTCCCCACTCATGTTACAAATATGATAAATACTATAATGATACAATCTCAAGAGGCTGGTCAACTTCATGTGGGGTGGTGGGGTCTGGCTGGAGATTTTCACATTTGTTCTAAAAGGAATAAAATACATAATTTAATTGTTTCACAATCTGGATCCAAAATTTCTTGCAGAATTACATGACTGTCACTGCAAATTTATATCTTCAAATAGTTGGTTTTTAAGTGAATGTTGACTGCCTACTTTTACAAAGTGATCCATTTTATTCACTATAAGAAAAAACTCTTAGGACTTCCGGTTTGGAGCGCGCCATCGCGGACGTCCCCTGTCGGGCGCCTTTCCTATCTTCGTTAAAAGCCGCCAGAACAGCTGTCTGGCGGCTTTGAAATCTCTTCCCCGGGCAAAGGGGAGAGATGAGAGCTTGACAGGTGGGGTAGAGCCCCCCCAGCGCCCTAGGAGCCATCTGGTAGGGCGCGAAGGGAGAGCTCCCCATGCAGCCTGTCTCCAGCTCCGAAGATCAGGAAACCTCCGCATTTGCGGAGCTAGATGTCGCGACCAGCCGCTGCTTCAAGAATGGGATTTATAACTACATTTAAACTACAGAAGCAGACAGAGAGAAACAGGCGTGAGATGGGCAAGTACTGAAACCTCTTTTTTCTTTTTTTTTTCAACTCCTGGGCAAGCTTTCACTTCGGCAAGGGAACAAAGGAAACAGAGTAACAATATGGCGATTGAGAAGTGAAAGTGACTTTCGTTTTCCCAGAGGCTTTTTTTTTCTCTCTCTCTTATGGAAACTTTTAACTTGGAAAAATGGTTTTTTCTCTCTCTGTCTCCTAACTCTGGATTAAAGTTATAATAGAAATATTTCCAATAAAAGACTACCTGGTTTTTAAACTGGAAAGAACTTTAATCAGGCATCTGGCTTTTTTTTCTTTTTTGTACTCTTTTGAAACACCAATGGCTTCAAAGTCTGGAAAGATTGTTTTGACTAAAAGAAATGACTATTCATCTGGATATATTTCTAAAATGCAACTTAACACTGAGCTAACACCTCCACAGCTTTTGACACCTGAAAATTTATTAAATAATTTAAAGATTATGAAACATGAACTTACTTTGGAATTTAATCAGAAAATAAGTGAGATAGACCATAAGATGCAGGCTGCTTTGAAGAATATGAATCAACAACTCAGATTTGATGTGTTAGAGGTTTGCAAAGGCTTAGCAACAAATATTGAAGTTTTGGCAGAACGTATTGAAACAAATAAACAAGCATTGGCAACTTCGGTGAATTACATAGATAAAATCCAAAATGATATTGCAAATTTTGAAAAAGAGGTTTTGATGACACAGTTCAGATCCATGGAAGTTGCTATAAGGATCAGAGGTTTGAAAGAAGGATTATATGAAAATTTAAAAGGCAGAATGGTTGACGTATTGGATCAGGTGTCTGGAATTTCTAAAGTGGAATTGGCTACACAAATCGATAAAATATACAGAATCAATTCGTGGTACGCTAAACAAAAGCATTTACCAAGGGACATTGTCATATATTTTACCACAAGAGCTTTACGGAACAGAATTATACAAGCAACGTTTAACAATAATCTTATGGTGAATGGTCAGGAACTAAAGATTTGGAAAGAAATCCCCTCTAAAATGCTTAAAGCCAGAAAAAGCTATACTTTTTTGATTGATGAATTTAAGAGATTAAATTTACAATATAAATGGGAAGCGCCAGTTGGAGTAGCAGTGAAATTTTCTGGAAAAAGATACCGGCTCAACACGATAAAAAAAGCTACTGAATTTTATGTCAATGTTTTAAAGGCTGATATATCCAAGATTCCAGAGGAAGGATGTATGAAAATAAAAGAGGAGGAGGAGGGGAAGCCACCTTTGATGGATCAAAAGGAAATAGATTCAAAAACCCATAAGGAGTGCCTGAACCAGATAGCTGGGGAAAAGGAGATGGAGGTCTGGGATCAGACGGGAGACGAGTCGACAAATTCGAATTTATTGAACTATTAAAAGACGAACTATCAAGATACAAAACGATGTGATGTTGAAATATATTGGACGGATAGAGACTAATATGATTGTATTTTTTCTTTTCCCTATCTAATGATTACCTATGCAATATTTAGTTAAGTTTTATATAACTTTGAGGTTATTTTTAATGTTAATAATATTAGATATATATAGTTTGTTGAAGATTTGTTTATTCTTTTTTTTTCCTTTCCTTTTTTGTTTATTGAAGTTAGTAAGTTAATTTAGAATAATATTATGTTATTAATATCATGACGAAATTTAATATTTGATGATCACTTATGTAACATTTAGTTAAGTTTTATCTTAGAGGTTATTTTTAATGTCAATAATATCAGTTTAAGATCTGTGTATTTTATATTTAGTTATTACTTATGTAACATTTACTTTGTATAAGATAGAGGATTGAAGGGAGGAGGTAGGAGGTTTGTTTGTTTGTAAGAGTTTTCTCTTTCTTTCTTTCTTTTTTTTCTTTTTTGTATCTTTACTATTGTATACAAATGCGATATATTAGTAGTGTATAATCTGGAGTTGAAGTTTTTTAAAAATAGTGTTCTTTTTTTTCTTTCTTTTTTCTCTTTTTATTAACAATTTAAATTTTTTATTATGCCCTGTATTATCTCTGGGAAGTCCGGGGGGGGAGGTGGGGAGGGAAGGGGGTGGGTTCGGGGGGGGGGAGAAAAAAACAAAAATGTTTGTACTTTATATTTAATATTTTGCTACTACTTATGTAATTCTGTACTAATAAAACTTTTTGAATAAAAAAAAGAAAAAGAAAAAACTCTTTTAAAATAATATATATATAATATTGCTGAAGGAATCATTTTCAATTAGATCTGTTCTTCTTAAAATCAGAGCCATTTTAGACATCATTGTAGACATAAATACTGTATAGTTAACAATTATAGCCCACAATAAAGCACAGACAGAAAATATTTCAAGATATATACTAGTGTATTAAAAATAATTTATTTATAGGACAGTGATTATGACGGCATAATGCGTGGAGGCACCCATAATGCAATGCGTGTGTGACACTAGCTCCCCTGTACTCCCCTGTATTCCCGTGCATGCACGTGTGATCCCCCTGCACTCCCCTGTGCATGTGTGCGTGACCCCCATCCCATTTTGGACCTAGCAGGCCTCTCTGCAGCCTCCTGGGACCAAATATAGGCCGCGCAGGGGGCCGCTACACCCCCCCATGCCCCATTTTGGGCCTAGCAGGCCTCCCTGCAGCCTCCTGGTACCAAAAATGGGCCACACCGGGGGATGCCCCTCATGCTTGCCCTGCCCCCTGCACATGCATGCGTGACCCCACCACTCCCTCTCCCGCATGTGCCCCGCCCTCTGCACAAATGCGGCAGATACCCAAAAATCAGCTGGCCAGCAGGAGGCACGCACGCATGCGTGGTGGAGCTGAGCTGGGCGACTGCTCATGTGCCCGCAGAGAGGACTCTGCGTGCCACCTGAAGCACGTGTGCCATAGGTTCGCCATCACGGTTATAGGATAAAGTATTTTCAAACCATTTATTAGTAGTGATACTAATAATCTAATAACCAAAACAAGCCATTTTAAGTATGTTTTTATTTAATGTTCACAAACTATGCTGAGACAAATTGTTTTTAACCTTTTAACACACTGGAAAATTTCACTGCCTGGAATTCTAAAGGGCTTAATTACATTATTATAAAACCCTCTTTGAGATACTTTAATATAGCGAGAAATAAAAATGATATACAGATGGCCAAAGATGAGGGATGTAGCTGTGAAGACCTCTGCTATGCTTTCAAGAGAGCTTTTCAGGGACAATACAACTCTATCCAGAGAAATAGCTGGAATATCCATGGAAACACAGAATGTTCTACTTTTTTTCCCCTGGAATTGAGTTTCAGTCTCTTTTTACATGCCAGATTTGCACATACTTATATCACCAGACTCTGAAGCAGCATTCTCTTCTCTTCTCTTCTCTTCTCTTCTCTTCTCTTCTCTTCTCTTCTCTTCTCTTCTCTTCTCTTCTCTTCTCTTCTCTTCTCTTCTCTTCTCTTCTCTTCTCCTCTCCTCTCCTCTCCTCTCCTCTCCTCTTCCCGCCTCGACTCGCCTCTTCTTCTCTTCTAGTATCTTGTACCTCCCATAATATCTCTCTCTGCCCGTCATTATTACGAAACTACCATTACTATTTAGCCCTCCAATTTCTACAGCAGTATCTTCCCGCTCCCCACCCCAACCACTGCCGTCCTCTATCTGGGAATAATGGCAATCCACCTACCCTTTAGCCTCAGCTGCTCTAGCAAAGTGAACAAGACCAATCTCTCTCAATCTAATTCTCCCAGGTATTCTCTCATTAGGAACACCACCTCGTCCTAAGGTTTCCTGTATCCTCCAGTTTCTGCCCTGTTTTGTCACCCTATAGGGCAATAGTCCCCACTTCTCTCTCCTCTTACATAGAAAACCTGTTCATTCAGGTCAGTCACTCCACTCTACATTTCTGCTTCCCTCACCAAAAACCTTTTCATAGAAGCAGAAACCAGGGTCATTACTTTATCTTAGATCTCAATCCTATTTGGTCCCTTTAAAGACAACAACCATTGTTATTCCCACTTATTAACTATGATATTGGCAACTTTGATTGGTAGCAACAATCTCTCAACTACTTCATTCTTCTTTTTCCTCTCACCCCATCTGCCTTCATTTAATATTCTTTCCTTCGCTAATATTCAGCTACATCCAGAATTTCCTTACACTTCCATTACCATCCTACTCCACCTTTCTCCTACCAAAACATTAATTCCTATCCTTCCTCCCATTTCTTCTTCCAGCTTCCAACTCTTCACCTTACTTCAGCTGCTACCCATTCCTGCACCTTCTTCTTCTCTCTGTCACTATCATCTACCCCCCAGGACACTTTTTCCCTCTGTTCACTCCTCTCCATCATCATCTCTGCAATCTCTTGTTCCATATTTTTAGTTTTCTGCTCATTTCTCTGTTTCCATCTCTTCTACCTTTCCTATTCCAATCTTGTCATCTCTGCTTTCCAACTTTTCTTCCAAAACTACTCTTCAAATTGACCTGTGACACTCCATCCTTTTGTTTTCCATCCTTGGTAATGGCAATCCATTGGAAATTTCAACAATGCATTCAGCCATTGCAATCAATATTAACATTTGTAGTATAACAAATCATATTTAGATGTACTACACTAAGCAGATTTGCAAAAAGTATTATTTTTAATTTAATCCTTTCTCGATTCAGAGGCAGTATACGTCTGATAATCAAATACTAAGTGTAAGCATTGGGGGAAAGGAAATCTTACTCTTTTGTCTTTGAGTTCCATACTAAGATCAATTTCAAGATACTGAAATAGATAGATCTTTGCTCTGATTCAGTAAGTCAACACACAAATTACATGTAGCTGTTCATATAATATAAGCAATATGTTTTCTCGAGCATTTTTAATTCCTTTATCTTTACAAGCATTATTCCAATAGTATTTATTGTTGCAACCATGGTAATAAAAATATTTATTGGCAGCAGTGATGCATATTGTAAACAACCATCTGTCTTTAGTTTTTTTCTAGTATGCTCTTTGAACATTTTTATAATAACACTGTAATAAGGTTTGGAGATGTATACAGACTCTAAACATGGGCAAGTTTCTCAATTTTTAAAATAGGGAATATTGTGTGTTGAGATAATTTCCTAACATTATTCTTGATTTCATTTTCAGTAACTGTAATATGCTCATACTGCTTTATGATATGTAATATAGTTGGATTGGATCCACTGAAAATGTTCATTAATTTTGTAGATTTTTTTTTCAAGTGCAGTCTTTAATTTTAAAGAGAAAATTAACTGCTTTGTGTAAAAGCATTTTCTTTTAATTAAATCTACCTTTTTAGCTCCAGGCTCATGTGTCCTCTTTCTGTCGTTACCCAAATTATCTCAAAATGGGTGATGGCCATGGGTTGTACCAACACGTCAGGCTTCAAATAATTCATTAAAGAATCCAAAGACTCAAACTAGCAATAGACCACAAAACAGAAGATATGGTCACATCTTGCTCTCCCAGTCTGTGTTTAGTTTTCCTTTTTGTTTTTAGAGCTATTTTTTTCTGAAATTAGTGAGAGAGACATGGTTAGACTAGTCCAGATTAAATTTTCACCCAAGTTGGAAACATATAGCATTGTAGAAAAGCTTCGGTCTTTATGCCTCTCTGTTTGTTTGTTTGTTTGTTTGTTTGTTTGTTTGTTTGTTTGTTTGTTTGTTTGTTTGTTTGTTTGTTTGTTTATTTATTTATTTGTTTGTTTGTTTGTTTGTTTGTTTATTTATTTATTTATTTATTTATTGCATTTCTATGCCGCCCAACTCCCTAGGGACTCTGGGCGGCTCACAACAGAAGAACAAACATCAAAATCAATATAAAAAGATCTAAAAAAAAGTTAAAAAAAACAATTTACAATTTAAAACAGTTTCAGCCATCCATACATTCATGGCCCGCCCTCGCTAGTCGCCCTCACAAGGTCAGTGGCCCCAAGCCTGTTGGAAAAGCCAGGTCTTTACCACTTTCCAAAAGGCCAATAAGGTGGGGGTAGTGCGGATCTCAGGAGGTAACCAATTCCAGAGAGCCGGGGCAGCCACAGAGAAGGTCCTCCCCCGCGGACCCGCCAGCCGACACCTGTCTAGTATCTTTCTTTCCTTCTATCTGGTGGATAGAGTTTTTGGCACCTCAGCAGGTACAAGATGTAGAAGGTAAATTGCTAATTGGTACCCACTGCCTATATTTTATTATGACCATATTGAAATACTGATTGCCAGTTGCTTTCTGAGCACAGTTCAAATTGTTGGTTTTAATTACTAAAATCTTTAAGGGTTTAGGTGGCCTTCCTGCGACTAAAATCAAAAGGAGAGCTTCTGACACTTGCCCCTGTTTTACAGGTCTACTTGTTGAATGTATGGTAAAACAGGGGTCTCCAACCTTGGCAACTTTAAGACTTGTAGACTTCAACTCCCAGAGTTCCTCAGCCAGCAAAGCTAAGTTAAGCAAAGCTGACTGAGAAATTCTGGGAGTTGAAGTCCACAAGTCTTAAAGTTGCCAAGGTTGGAGACCCCTGTGGTAAAAGACCATTACCTGTGTTTCTCACAGTAAAATTCCAATGGGAACTGTGCTTCCTATCTTCCTAACCTTTTTGTCTTCTGGAAAGGAGTCGAGACCCTCCACATCAACCAGATCTTTAAAGTGGTATTTCTGCTGCTGTTTTATACTTTCTACCTATCACATTTTGTTAGAATTTTGGCTGGCTGCCCCATTGAGCACTAAATACATGGAAATTAAAATACTAAATAAAATAGATAACTCAACCTAACCTTGCAGCCTTAGAATTGCAGATTAAATTGATAAATAACTCTGACACAGTGTCTCACAGAATGCCTCACTTCTTCTTAATGCATGTATTGTACCGAATAAACTTTACAAGTAGAATAACAAGTCAGATATCTAAGTACCAGACCCTCAGATCTGCCTGCATCTGGTAAAAAGATTGAGATGAATGGGAAAGAAAGAAAGTGAATTTGTTGCTGTTTGTTTATTAAACAAACAAGCATTAAAAAGAAATTTCTTTTACCTCATCCTGCACAATACATTTTTCAAAATACCTTCTGCTTGAATGAATTTGACCAAATAAAATTTAATAAGATAGTACAGATCAAGTAGGAACACAACACTTTCACCTTCTTGAGTACTTGATATACAGATTATATCAGATTAAAAGATTACAAAAAAAGAAAAGAAAATAAATTACCATCTCCAGATTACCATGAAAATTGAAACTAGTATGAAATAGGGCTAGGGGAAATGTTATATCAAATTAAAATGTGAAAAAAGCTGATTGAGACTAAGTCAGTCTAAAAGTGTTATCACAATGGTGGGCCTTTTTAATCAAATGGCACTGGAAAGGTAGTACAAGATTATAGAAAAGAAGGACAGGAAGCCCACTATCTGACTGTATTTATTATTATTAGTCACACAAGTGGATATTATTCTGAAGTCTTAGACAAGTCATCTCAAACACAGACCTGGAGAATTATTTGAATTTTTAATTGTCATGGGATTTTTAAAGCCCAATGTTACGTTTTTTGCTGAAAGATCAATAGATCAGTAATTTCAAATTGGAAACTTGAAGTATCAACACAGGAATACTCCACAGGTTCATTGTATAATAATTACCTCTGGTCACATTCAGTTTTATTTCTTTGATTGGAATAGAATAGTGACCACTCTGGCCATAGGAAAATAAATAATTGGAATCAAAATTCAGGGAGATGAATACAAAATGAAATGCAATGTAGATGATGTAGTATGGGCATTTATTATATAAAGAAGTGAAAGACGAAAAGAATGTAAAAGGACATATTTTAAGATAAACATTGTTTGAAAAAATGGAATCTTCTAAAAATATTCTAAAAATAACTTTGCTGATTTCACCAGTAGTATCACTGTCAAATGCCTTTTACTTCAAGACAACTGCAATTTTAAAAAAATAATCATATACGACAATATGGTACATCTAGATTCAGAACACACACCAAGTCACAGTCAGACCCTGATAATGATGATAGGAATTCAACATGACTGTTGTACTTATAAATTGTTGGAGAAAAGAATGAACCTTGAGAAAGATGATAGAATTTGAAATATGGTATTAAACCATGATAATCTGCTAGGACATATATGTAAAATGGTATGGAATCTGATATTGAGATAGAACAAAATAAGTGTGTGTAAGAGAGAGAGGGGGGGAAGGAAGGAAGGAAGGAAGGAAGGAAGGAAGGAAGGAAGAATAAAATAGATGCAAAGCTTGAAAGAAGTAAAATTACAGAGGAACTATTGAAAAAAATATGGAAGTTAAAAAAAATCCCAACCTATACTTTGAGAGAAAAATGGTATAAAACATTCTACAGATGCTATACAACACTATCAATGATTGCCAAGAAAAACAAATCATATAACAAATGTTGGAAATGTTACAATAATGGAGGAACATCGTACTACATATGGTGGTCATAAATTGGAATAATGTATATCCCAAAAATAAATTTTGAACTGAAACCACAAATATTTTAATTGGGAATAATTCCAGAAAACATAAATGAAAAGTATCACAATTTAGTATGATATTTATTGACAGCTACAAAAATAAACCTGGCACAACATTGTAAAATTGAAAGTTGCAGTTGATACAAAATCGGAAGGCCAAAATTGGAGTTTTGCTGTGGCAAAACTGACAAATACATTTTCATAATAGAAGACTAATAATATTCAAACAGAAATGCCTCCTTTATATATGACACATCACAAAGCAAGATAACTTCAGACATTTGAAATATGAATCTTAGGAAAAGAATTACGAGAGCAATAAAAACAATAGATGAAAATACTTAAATAGACACTCTCAATAACCTTCAGTGTTTAACATTTGAAGTACAGCACAAATATTTAGGTAGTAGTTAATGACTGGGGAAATAAATGGAAAGGGATTGTTACCAAAAGGATTTTTTTCATCCTATTATTTGTGCTTTATGAGTAATTATTTATCTTCTACTTTGCTTTTTATATCTATATTCTTGTATGAATTCTGTTAATCTCTCCATGGTCCATGCAATAAAAAACTAAAAAAAAAAACAATTTCAGAGAAAAGTATTTCAAAGAAGAGACTATTTGGATTCAGAACTCTGGGGAACTATATCTGTGCAAATCTTCAAATAACCGTCTCTATTTAAAACCTTTCTAATGCCAAGGACATTTTTAAAAATGAGAAAATTTTCTGAAGCTCTTTTTATTTTACAATTTTTATATTGTTAAATAGTGGATTGCTGAGTACTGTTGAAGCATTGATATTACAATACTGCATCTAAGGGGTTAAATTTACTATTCAGAGCTAAAGCCATTTCACCGGGTGTTTTTCTGCACTGCAGCGAAAGTTAATTCATTCTAAAGCAGAGAGCTTTCCAGAAGCATTGTTAATATTATAATGTCCTTTTGCAGCACTGGCCTAGCCAGCTTATTAGATGAAGAGGAAACAAGAGATGTGCTGACAAGCAAGGTTCACTATTCTATAGAGGAAAATATTTTTAATCACAATTGGTCTATTGGATTCCCCATACAAAATTACAAGTGTCTTTCAAAGTTCCCAATACATGACATTTACAGAGCAGCTAAAAGGCATGTTATGTACATGCAAATTCGTAACAAATATAAAAACACTACCTTCAAATATACAGCCCAATATAAAACCCTCGCAGATTATTTTTTTTAAAAAAACTGCTAATTGAAAAAAGAAAAAAATGCGATTTTTAAAAACAGGGAAATTGCCTGTTTTAATCACAACTTTAATATAAAAGATGCTCAGCAGGACTGCTAGTTTAGAGAGTAGAAAACAGAACTACCTTTTTTTTTAGAATAATTGCTTGAGAAAAATACAAAACCCTTAAACAAAACAGGTTGACACAGTAGCCCCAGTATAGCAAAATCCTGCAGCATGAAGAGGAAGCTGACAGCCTTCTTGAGGTATAATTCATTCAAATTCCTATCTCAGCAGGGGCAGACAGATAAAAAGAGAACCAGTTTATTGACAATAGACCCAGGTTTTGAGGGATGTCAACTTGGTTAGAAATATAAGCAGTAAATTAGGAGGCAATAAATGTCTAGTAAGTGAATACATTTAAGCACAATCAGCACTTCAGTTGTATATGACCTCAGTGATGTTGAGATTACTCAGGTGCAGAACTTCATAATACGGACACTTCAACATTCATGGTTCGTTTGTGTGTGACAGCATTGTCTATTCCTTCTTTGTCATGACAATAGCTTTATAAAACTGTTTTTTTACAGATGTGAGATTGAGGCTGGGGACAAATACCTCAGAGATAGAGAAGGAAAGCAGATACTGAATTCAGATTCAAGACCCCTTATGGTGAGAAGATTCTATATGAATGTGAGATCTAAGGGCACATCATTGAATTTGAACCAATTAAAATTTCAGTTAAAACAACAGATTATAGGCTATAATGGGGAAGCTCCAAAAGAAATGAACTGTATTTTTTTTAAAAAAAACATTTGCATAATACAAATGAAAAGTGTATACCTTCAGGTAACCTTGAAAATGTCACCTGGATAGCTTTCGTCTGAATAATTTTTTTTAATATTCCCTCTGTGCTTCTTTTAAAATGGAGATAACAAGAATGAGGCAAAAGATAGAACTTCAAAATCCAGATTTAAAAATTAAAACTTACAAGAATTGTTTCACAGATTAGTTACTAGAGACCACTGTTACTAGAGACCATTAGTTACTAGAGGCACACCATTGGCTAATCTCTTTCTTTTCTATGCCTAAACAATAATTATACCAGAGGAATGCAAATGTCAGAGAATATCCATCATATTATCCATCAAACATAGGGACTAACAACGAGTAAAGAATTTAAGAATATCTCTTACTGCTATCTAGTAGTAGTCTAGGGCAGGGGTAGGCAAAGTTGGCTCTTCTATGACTCATGGACTTCAACTCCCAGAATTCCTAAGCTAGCATGATTGGCTCAGAAATTCTGGGAGTTGACGTCCATGAGTCATAGAAGAGCCAGCTTTGCCTACCCCTGGTCTAGGGCAGAGCTGTTTGGCCTGCAGACCAAATCTAGACCATCATCTGTTTTTGTTCAGCCTGCAAGCTAAGAATAAGTGGGCAGGCAGCAGATTATCTGATCTGAGCCTCAACCAGGTTTTGGGGGAAGTAAGGGGCAAAAAGCAAGGATGGAATATCTTTGTTGGTGGTGATAGCCTATTAGATGCCTCCTTGATGGTGTGCCTCCATCATCCAATGGCTTCCCCACTCCTTGGCAAAACACCTACCAGAGATACGGAAGGTACAGTACCTGGATATTTACAGAAAACGTGCGCTGACCCTTGACCTAGTGAACCACAAAGAGTTGGAATCAACCAAACTGATTATTGCTTTACAGCCCAGATCTGGTAGTCTGGTAATGGAAACACAGGTGTAGGCTGAATCATCTGATTTAAAGCCCAAGATAAGTAAGGTAAAACTGCTAGCAGGAACTAGTTACAGTAAAGCTTAATTGGTTCTCTGTGGCAATTAATATTCACCTTATCTATGTCTGCTTGTATTGTGTATTTTCTGTATGCTGTTTTGGATTACCTGACTGAACTTTGGACCTTGGCTAATTGGATCATTTTTTAATTGTGTATTATGTTTCTGGACTATCTGAACAGTAAGGTTTCACTTTTCATTCTCTAGATATAATGTTGCAGTTTGAAACATGTTTAGGATTGCCCTAGTTATGGCTTTATTAATATGTAAAGCCATAACTAGGGCACTAGTTATACTAGTGTACACTAGTACATATTAGTACATACTAATATTTATTTATTTATTTATTTAAATAGATTTGTATGCCGCCCAACTCCCAGTATGTAATAATATGAGTCCCCAGGGAGTAGGACGGCATATAAAAACAGCAAAATAAAATAAAATAATAAATAAATAGAATATAATAAATACTTGGTTTACTGTGGCAAAAAATTGTTGGGTGTGTGGATGTATTATTGGCAGCATAGCATACGCCATTTGAAGCATTGTCCAATGCAAATTCATGGCACAGATAAAAATGCAGATACTCCTCAATTTATGACTGTAATGAAGCTTCCCCACTGCATTTGCAAATTGTGGCAGTCATTAAGCAAGGTGACCTTTGATTGCCTCGCTTAATGATCTCCACCCTTGCTCTCTTTGATATGATTGTTAAGTGACCATGCAGGTCATTAAGTGGAGTACAGGCTACCTCTGCAGTATGGGAGGTCCTGGGAGGGCTAGCAAAGGCTAGTCCCACCTGCCCAAGGCCTCCCAAGGTCTCCTCCACCCCGAAGCACCCTCTTCCTGCCGCTTGGGCTTCCTCCAGGCCTTGGGCCTACTTCTCTCCCCCCACTTCTGATCATTCACTTATCTTTGGAAGAATCCATTGGAGAAGGAGGGCAGGTAGCTCTACCCTTTGCATTCCTGCAGGTAGATAGAAACATTTCTATCTCTAAGCCACATGGCTGCATCTGGCAGTGGGTGCCATTTTCAAAGTAGCCACAACTCATTACAGCCACTCCAAAAATGGCACCCACTTCCAGGAACGAGCAATGCAACCTAGAAACATTAAGAGGCATCAGTATATATTTGGGGAGGGGAGCTCTGTCATAACTTTTAATAGTCACTAAGCAAATGGTTGTAAGCTGAGGATTATGTATACTAATGGTTCTCAACCTTTTCTTCACTATGGACTACCTTTAAATACTTTTTGTGGCTATGGACCCCAGACCCCAAGAATTAACTGAAGATTTAAATCATAACATCACCAGGAATCTTCAGACCACAGGCTGAGAACCTCTGGCCTAATACAATATCAAACAAAAGCCTTTTAACCTATTTTACCTACTTATCTAATTTCAGCTTCAACAAAAGCTCCCCATGTGCTATTCATTTATGAGCCGAGGTGGCGCAGTGGTTAAAGTGCAGCACTGCAGTTCAGCAGTTCAGCTGTTCAAATCTCACCGGCTCAAGGTTGACTCAGCCTTCCATCCTTCTGAGGTGGGTAAAATGAGGCCCCAGATTGTTGGGGGCAATATGCTGAACTCTGTAAACCGCTTAGAGAGGGCTGTAAAGCACTATGAAGCGGTATATAAGTCTAAGTGCTAAGTGCTATGCTAAAGCAGGGCTGTGAAACTCAAGGCCTGGGGGTTGGATTCAGTCCACGGGGTGCTTACATCTGGCCTGCAGGGCTGCCCTGGAACAGCAGGAAGCCGTCACAACCTAAAACAGAACTTGGGAGCCCATTTTTGCTGGCAGAGTGTTCGGGCCGCCACAGGCGCCCCCAACATGAATGACACCAAGCTAGCCACACCCACCCTGGCCACGCTCATTTCCCCCCCCCCAAGATCAAACACAACCCTGATGCGGCCCTCAATGCAATCGAGTTTGACACCCCTGTGCTAAGGTAATGACACAAAAGTGATCTTACTGTCTTTATAAGGATCACCTTAAACGCTACACTGATCTAGAATAAAAAGAACAGCAGGCTGCAAGAAACATATCATTATTCCCGATCATATGGGAAAGATTCAGCTTTTGGTAAAAGCAACTTCATCATGAATTCATCTGTCCAAATAAAATAAGTTATTCATGCAACATGCAACACTATTGTTACTTTGCTAGCTTCTTGATTTCATGCCCACTCTAGCAACAACTGGATAGTCTCAATTGTACTTGTTATCCTAAGCTTTCTCCTGATAATGTTTTAAACCTTGGTCACCACCTTATACATCACTGTCAGTTGTCAGAACTCTCCAGCAACCATGGCCATTGCTGAGAATTCTGCGAGTTTAAGTTCATATATCTGAAAGTTGCCAAGTTTGGGAGTTATTGCTTTGGACTATTCTGTATCCTGAGATTGAATGTATCTGTCTTCAATAATGGTGGAAAAAATAGTCTTTCTGTTTTGACATAATAGGATCAAAGTGAGAATTGTGATATCATTTTGATTTGAGTATCTCTGTAGTTTTGACCGTTTGCTTTGACACTTTAATAAGCATGGAAAAAGTGATAGAGCTCTGTCATGGTGTATGTTGTACTCAATATCAGGGACCTTTAATAGAGATTCCATGGAACTATAAAGAAAGATGTGTCACTGTTTCTGTTCCCGAACAAAAACTCAACTGGGGACTACCCACATCACAAAGGTGTTGGCTTAGAGTTCATGAGAAAATGGAAATGATTTTCAGCATCTCTACATTTTTCCAGGAGGGACTTAACAAACTTTACACCAGCTTCCTCATAGCTGTTCGATTTATAACGATATCACATGTTCAAATTCATATTCTGTGGAGAAATTTTTAAATTTAATAGATAATGAACTCAAATTTACTAGTGTTATACACATGCTATGCCATGTATAGTGAACACTATACATGTGTTTAATAGTTGTTTGGACTAATCTAGCTGAGCTACAACACTTAGTGTCTACAAAGGTATAATGGGAACTCATCAGTAGTTTTAAGTAGTGTTGTCATCTAAGTAAATAATCAAAACCCATGACCATCACCAGATCACAAATCCTATCAGATATGACATGCTACCTAATCCCATCAAGAAAGGCTGCTTGCTAGCCTGAGAGTTAATGGCTAACATAACCCTCCACTTGATTGCATTGACCTCTGGTAACCCTAGGTTCTGACTGAAATGGAAACCTGTATTTTGAAGCAAACTCTATTTTGACCATTTCTGAAATAAATAAATTCTTAATAAAGTTTTATTTTTGTTTAGGTTTTTTTTAAATCAGCACTCTAAATGCAGCTATAAGAACGTTGTAAGCTACAGCCTGCTTTTTTGCTCTTTATGAAAATGAAATACATACATTTTTCCTACTTTTGACTGGAAATATACATTCATAGCTCTACAAGCCTCCAGTGTTGGAAAAAAATTACCATAAAGACCAAACTCAATTGAAGCCTTTTTCAAAATAAGTAAAACCTTTTAAAAAAAACACCTCCTGTGTGCAAAATATTTAACTATGGGTTTGACACGCCATCCCAATTACTGCAGTTATCTGCAGCAGTAGTTTTGATGTGTCCAGTGCCAATACTCTAGACAAAGTTTGTCCTAAAAGTGGAGATATGCACCTGGACATGCCAGAGTAACTACAATGGTAGTTTACTATGTGTAATGGTAAATATCTGCCACTTAGTAAAAGGAGTACTGGTTCTATGCCCTGGCGTGCCTGGAAAGATGTTGCATGCATATGAACTTTTTAAAAGCTTGTGTGTTTTTGAAGATGGCAAACTTCATTACCAAAGAGAAGCTGAAATATGCAACTAATCTTTTTGTATCATTAGATCAAAGCATCTCAAGGTTGTACTTTGTAGAGTTTATCAAGGAGGAAATGAGCCCTACTTAGAAATTGTAGTAAAACTTTTTCTTCAGACTGATCTTGTTTGGCTGTCATAAGCCTTGCTGAATAGAGAAAAATAAAGGCAATATTATGTAATACTTACCGGGCAACCTGTGATGTCCCAATTTAGATACCTGCAAAGGATCCCAGTAGATAAGTATTTATTACTTGCTATGCTAGCAAATCAGTGGCTTTGATTTATATTTAGTCTTTTAATTAACATCACCTAGAAAGTGATGAAGTTAGAAAGTTTGAAGGAGGTCATGATTACATTATATGATGACCACTACTGTCAGACATGTAAGGATTTTTCTAATCTAGAATGCAGCTATGATTTCATTCTATTGGAAACACCACACAAGTTCATGGTCTTCACCTGTAATTCAGATGAAGATTGGGCTGATTGTGACTACAACCTCTCATTTATGGGACATATTATAAAATTATGTATCACAACACTTCTTCTGAAAATGTTAAGGTTTTGCAATTAATAACAAACATCCTTCTGAATTCTGAATTTTTACATTATCAAAAAAAATTAAGTTTTTAAGTTGACATAACTTGATATGATATAATCATTTCCCCAAGTCCTTCAATATGTTGGACTATGAAAATGTCTAAGGAACATTTATTACAAGCCTGGTCATGTAGGGAGTTATGAAGACATGAATTCCCTATTTCATATTTCCATGTAAATATGAATGCGCCATCAGTTTATCTAAGAAGTTGAGAGAAAGCAGCTGCCAGCTTTTAAAATGCCTTTACAATAGGGCTTATGCCCTACAAATTGCAGACAGAGGCAGCTAAATCATGCTTAACTCTCTGCAGAAACTTTAGAAACATATGACATTGATTTTGTGAAATTAAAATTAAGACAGCTGTCAGAGAGAGGCTTAGCCCTGTCTTGAAATGTAAAATCTGGATATATTTTATAGTGAGAAATATCTATTGGTAAGGGAACATTTTGGTTCAGGCATCTCTGACACAGTAAAACTATCTAATGAATGGATGTGTGAGGAAGACTGTATAGGGAAATTTTAAAAGGCAAAGGGAAGGAGAAAGATATTAATGAAAGATCACATCAGAGTTTCCAGAGTGAAGAAACAGTATGAAAAGGGCTCTTGCAAACATGGATAAAACATTTATGAACAGAGAATTAGGGACAAGGATGAAAAATTGGCATATATAAAAGTAAAAAAAAAATACTGTACATAGAAGAGACTTTAAAGTGGGTTTTTCTACCCCCAAAAGTCCAAAAAAGACCCCACTGAACAACACTGTTATTACAGTATTGAAAAAGTACTCAGAAAGAGCCTTGTGTGGGAACTACAGACAAATTCTAATTAAATAGATTGGGTGGCCAGAGAAATTCAACAGTTGGGTTAAGGAGAATGATACACTGGCTCTTTTGCATCACTTTGCCCAGCAACATTTTAGCAACTATTTTCACCTCAAAAAAAATTCAATTTCACTATTCAGTTATCAAAAGCTTTACATCTTCCTGGATCATAGCTAGTAAAACTACTAAAATTATTAAATATACAATAGCCGCACAACAGGGGTGGGTTCTAACGTACCTAGCTGCTGGTTCGCTTCCTTCCGTGCCGCGTGGGCATGCACGCATTGTGTGCCATGTGGTCGCATTGCACGGGGCATGCGCAGTGCTTAAAACCCAGCTTCTGCGCATGCACAAAGCAAAAAACAGCTTCTGCATGTGTGCAGAAGCGAAAAACAAGATGGCGGCGCCTATGGCACCGCCGAGAGCCAGTTCGGGGGACGTGTCGCTGCCGCTTCAGCGAGCGGGGGGAAATTCCCGCTACCGGTTTTATAGAACCGGTCCAAACCGGCAGAAACCCACCTCTGCAGCACAACTGGAAAACATTAATTTCAGTGGCATATTTTAAAACTGCTAATGAGAGGAAAGGGCTTTTTTCCCCCTTTTGAGAGGTAAGTACTATGTCAGCATCCCAAAAACTGGAGAGTATCAAGTGACTTCTATGTTCCACTATTGTGCTGTGTAATACCTACAAATAAGACAATTTCATCCCAATAACTTATAATAAGCTCCATCTTATCCAGTGAGCAAACATTACACCAATAGCATTACTTTAGAAAACAAAACAGCAAAAAAAAATATCTCAAGTATCAAATTTGATACGTTTTGCAGCAGTCAAGTACTGAGGTATGACTGTATATGAAATTGGACACTCTACAATTCCTCTGTTTGTTTCCTTAATATCCAGCATTTCTAGGGCCTCCACCTGCAACTTACTTCTCAAGAAATGAATCTCTAATAAGCCCTTTGACTTAACTATAGACATCTATCCTCAATCTCTACCCTGTGAATATGGCTGGCCCTTTATTTCCCTCCTGTTGAATTCAGTAGTGGTGGTGGTGGTGGTGGTGGTGATGGTGATGGTGATGATGGTGGTGGTGATGATGATGGTGATGGTGATGATGATGATGATGATGATGATGATGATGATGATGATGATGATGATGATTGCAAAAGACTGACAGACAGTCCCACATTTCCTAGAACTATAATGAAGTTTTTAAATAGATAGATGGGGAAGTTCAAATTTCATCAGTGACAATTGCAACACCTTTGTCAATGACCCATGAAACAGCACTGGATTCTGAAGGAATTCCTTTTGAACAGATTTAAAAAATATTACTGAGATACAATATTTAGAAAAGAACAAATGGTAAAACAATTTTTTAAAACCATAAGCGTGGTATGGAGGCCTCAATTCATATAACTAAGATCAGGATAGACAGAGATGTTTGCTTTACTTCCTTATTGCAATGTTAATTTTTGTCATTCTATTTTTCATTCATTTATTAACTGAATAAACCTCCACATGGCTCTAATATTGTGTGTATTATGCAGCATAAAAATGGATTATAAATCACATAAATATCTTCCATTGGTCTGGAGTCTGGCAGTGCTTCTTCTATCCAGCTTTACATTGCCTGTGAAACCCTTAAGAAATCCCTCACATCTCACATCTAACTTTTTTCTTTATTATTATTATTATTATTATTATTATTATTATTATTATTATTATTATTATTATTATTATTATTATTATTATTATTATTATTATTATTATTATTATTATTATTATTATTATTATTATTATTATTATTATTATTATTATTATTATACAATTGTATCACAGCGGCCAGTTGTTTCGCCGGATTTGGCATTGATTACTAGTCGAGCCCCACCCAGGGGCCTAGGAAGTCGTAATGTATTTTCGAAGTATATGTGCGGAACCGAGCAGTGCGGCTTTCTGCATTTGACTGATGGTGATTTTGTCAATTTTGAGCTGTTTTAAATGTAATTCCAGTGCTTTTGGGATAGCACCCAGTGTTCCAATCACTACTGGAATTACCACTGCTGGTTTGTGCCATAATCGTTGGATTTCAATTTTTAAGTCCTGGTATTTTGCAATTTTTTCGTGTTCCTTTTCATCGACCTTGCTATCTCCTGGTATTGCAATGTCAATTATAGTCACCTTGTTGTTCTCGACCAACGTGATGTCTGGTGTATTATGCGCCAGTACCTTGTCTGTTTGTATACGAAAATCCCACAAGATCTTGACCATCTGATTTTCAGTGACTTTTTCAGGCTTGTGTTCCCACCAGTTTGTAGCAGTATGGATGTTATAATTTTTGCATAAATTCCAGTGGATCATTTGTGCAACAGAGTTGTGTCGTAATTTGTAATCAGTCTGTGCGATTTTCTTGCAGCAGCTGAGCACATGGGCTACAGTTTCATTATTATTATTATTATTATTATTATTATTATTATTATTATTATTATTATTATTATTATTATTATTATTATTATTATTATTATTATTATTATTATTATTATTATTATTATTATTATTATTATTATTATTATTATTATTTGCATGATACCTCTGGATAATAGAGCAAAAATAAATGCAACTTCAACAAATCAGAGTATCATATTTACATATAGTACCTGGTTCCTTTAACCTGCATGCAATAAAATACAGGCTAAATTTTTTACCTTCTAATTGTCTACATGCCACATACAGTATGATGTAAAAGACTAGGGATCCTTCTAACATATTAGCACTTGTGAGCCAGTGAGCATTGACAATGTTGCAAAGATTTAATCAACCAAGTTAAAAGAAAAAAGTAACAGTACAGAGTTTAGAGTTGCTGCAAATAATCTTTTTAGATACACTGATATTTTGTCCTGTTTAAGGGGAGGGGGGGGAAAGAGAATGTTCACAAATACAAATTTGTCTCTCTCTCTCTCTCTTTTTTGAGAAGCAACATGGTTAATTATAACATCTACTTAGGTTTGTTGTGTTTACTTTCAAAATAAAATATTCTAAGCTAGGAACTCTTTCAAACAGTTGGATAAGGTTAAAAAAATATCATATTGAAAAGTCAGGTATAGCCTGCTTTAAACCTTATTGACACCATAAATTAATCTCTTCAGCCTTAAATTCTTAACACATTTACAAAATCAATCAGACCCAGAAAGACTGATTTGGATAATACCTTGCTTTATGAAGGTGTTAATTCTTAATATCTTTAGTTAAATTGTATTTGCATGTTTTACAATCTGACATGGTTAAAATAAAGCAAAATAAAACATTTGACATGTGAATCAGTGGTGGGTTGCTACCGGTTCGGACTGGTTCGCATGAACCGGTGGCAGAAATTTGGCCATGGTCACCAAACCGATAGTGAAGGCCAGCTTGCCACGCCCTCAAACCAGTTCCCCAGTCGCCGCTGCTTGAAAGTGGCTGGCAAATAATACTCTGCGCGAAGCGCATACTTCCGAACTGGTAGGGAAGGTAAGAGAAACCCACCCCTGATGTGAATAGATTGTATTATAAAATTCAATGGGAGGATGTTAACATATTATTTTCAAAGTTAACAAGAGTAGCACTTTGGCATACCCAGCCTTTTCAGACTAGCAGGCAATTCAGCTCAGTGTTTGGTATTACTAAAATTAGATTAGTGTCTTCCTCAGTGCTTTTCTTTTCTTTTCTTTTCTTTGTTTTCTTTTTCTTTTTGACAAACCTGGATCTGCCATCACTTGCTGAACAGGAACTCAGCATCGTTTCTGATACTTTGTGTTGTTCATTTATGCAAAGGCAATGACCCAAGAGATGAACTGACTCTGTTTCTTAAAATCAGCCTGGACTCTAAACAAAAAAGAACTTGACATACTGCAAAGAACAACATGTTATTTCCCCTGACACGAATAAGCTCATTTGGGTAAATATCAACTTCCTCACACCTCAGGTAATTTTTAGCTGCCCTACAAATAATATTTATATTTAATCCATTAATTTGGAACCTGCATCTCTTTTCTTCCTCAATTCAGCCTGATTGACGGGCTTGCTGCTGGAATAGATTATATCTGATGCAGCACCTTGTATCTTTCTTCTGCAGACTGATGGACTTTCTGTTGTTGTATAATAAATAATATATAGTAATGGTTAGTGTTGAAAGAAAAGAATAGCGCTAATTGAGGAAGGCAAGCAGATCAGACCACATTACAGGCATCTATTTCACAAAATTCAAGTCAATGGAGAGCAGTATTTTTTTTCCTTGATAGCTTGATAGCAAGCTTCTAAACAATTCCAAGATTCCACTTTACTTGCTGAATTTAATTGTGTGTTAGGAAAATAATTTTATAAAACCTTCAGAATTGGCAAAGAACCATCCACCTTTTTAAAAATTTGTCATGTTTATATGGCTGCTCATCTCACAAAAATATGACTCTGGTTTGTATAGAGTGGTGTGGTGGTATGGGGAACCAAGAGTAAGATTTAAAATTCTACAAGATTGAAAGGAAGAGATGGACTAGCATTTCCCAATCTAAGATTGTACAGTAGAGCAAGCTGCCTATCATGGATAACCGAATAAATAAAATCTCAGAAGAGCAGAACATCAATAATAGAAGTAACACATCTAGCTAGAGGACTTCATATATACAGCATCTGTAGTACACAGAAAGAAAAGAAGGAAAGAATTTGAAAGAACATAGGCTAAGACAAAGCCTATTGAAAATCTGGAATATTTTAAAAGGAAGAATAATTCCAGCAATTTCATTGCTAACCTCAATGAAGGTTAACCTCAATGAATAACCATCCATGCTTTTTACTCTAAGGACAATTACAATAAAATATTTAATTACATATGTCAATATAATCAATCTACATTCAGAATACAGATTGTATATACAATAGAAATGTCACAATAAAGGAATGAATTTACCATTAGTATTTTTATTTAGTATGCGCTTATATCTAAGTGCAGTACAAAATTTATTTTTCCCTACAACAATCCTGTGAAGTATTGGATTGAGAGAAGTGGCTGGTTAGATGTTGAAGGTAGCCTAGAACCTGAATCCCCCATTCCTAGTCCAACACTTAACACATACATTCTTGAGTGTCACTAAATGTATTACAAAAAGAAAAAATACCTTCAATGATTTTATAAGCAAATTAAAGCTTAAAACAATAACATAGATAAGCAAATCTTTTACTAATACAGTCAATAATATTCAAATTTGGTATGTTTTTTTAATACCAGTAGTAAGGAAGAAATCACGTTTCAGAAGACAAGGGGTGGCCAAACTATGGTTCTTTGAGGACCTGTGGACTTCAACTCCCAGAATTCCTGAGCCAGCCATGTAAACAATGCATATGCAATAATGAAGAATGTGCATAGCTCAGGATTGAATTGTTGGTTCTGTTGTGTACTTTTAATTTTGAGTAGTTCGGAGAACCGGCAAATACACCTCTGGCTGGCCCCAGAGTGGGTGGGAATGGAGATTTTGCAATATCCTTCCCCCAGGAGTGGGGAGGGAATGGGGATTTTGCAGTATCCTTCCCCTGGAGTGGGGTGGGAATGGAGATGTTGTAGTATCCTACCCCTGCCATGCCCACCAAGCCATGCCCACAGAACTGTAGTAAAAAAAATTGGATTTCACCACTGTGTGTAGCCACCCTTTTGTACCTTGACTAATTAACCCAATCAAGTCATTGCCAAATGTTAGCCACCGCATTGATTTTCTTCATGAACTTTTGGATATACTATAGCTCTTAGAAAGAAATTCTTGCCCTTGTATCTAGGCATACTAATTTTAAGCTTATTAATTCTACCAAAATAAAGGATATCATAGTTTTAGGTCAAAACTGTTGTCAAAATAATCTTGGATAATATCACACAATGTCATGAAATATTGGTGGGTATTCTGTATCTTTCCTTGAGGATAGCAGGACATGCCATGAAGGCCACCAGCAGTAACATCTCTCAGAACAATGATGTCTCTTGGAATGCAAACACCACTGCACTTCTCCTTGCAATCTTTATACAGAAAGTGATTTGTTTTGTGCTGTTTTCTATTCACATCACAATCCAATCAAACGGGAGAATGTAGGAAAGATCAAAGCACTACAGCATACACATCGACAGTAATTCACAAAATATATGAGGCATTAAAATGTTCGTTTCTCATTTTGAAAGGAAAAACATAAAGGTAACAGAAAATGATGAAGAATATGAATATCTTTTTGAGACAGTGATTTTCGAGGAAACTGAAACTGTAAAAATGAAAAGCTCCTTACTTGTTTGATCATGTCTGGCAATTAGGAAAGTAGTTTTTATCCCCATCTTTTTTTTTTTTACACTCACTTAGGCCAGCCATGGTTTTCCCAGGCCTTGGATAGGAGATTGTGGAGACCACTTTTGTTATGATTTGTTTATAATTGCTTTTTGTTTTTCTGATCGTGTGTGTGTGTGTGTGCGCGCGCGCACGCGCGCGCATAGTCTTTTTATTTTTAAGCTGCCCAAAGTTGTCAAGGAATTGGGCAGCCTCAACATTTGATAAATAAATATAAAGCCAAATTGCCATTTCAGGTGTAATGGAACAAGCAAAATATACATAGTTAGAAAAAAATGTACATATGTTTTCCAGCAAAACAAGGAAATCACTCATACATAATTTTGGACTATTTATTTTGATTGAGGGAACGTATCTGTGGATATGCAGAATCCTCTCCATTCATTCAGTGTTTGTTGAACCTTGGCTTGGCTCTGGCCCATGTTTTGTTCAGCCTGCCTTGCTGTTTAATTTTGGAGGATGGAAAAAAACCATTTGGGGGATTGTAATGTGAGTCACAATGTTCTGCTTTATTTTAAAGTAGAAGCAAGACAAGCAGACTAGGTTTCCACTGATTACTTATTCATGCACTTTTTAAAAATAACATTAATTTAGATAAATCACATTAGGAAGTCAAAGAAGAAGACAAATATGATTCCACCTGCAGTTTCCTGGGCTTGGTTTCTAGATAATGATTCATCATATATGCCCCAATGTTAATATAACATGCATGCAATGGTACTTTATTTGGAGAGAGGGCAAAGAATGCATATTGTATGCTGCAGTGATTGCCATGTCCTACCTGTCAAGGACTACTTCAGCTTCAACCGCAACAATACACGAGCACACAATAGATACAAACTTAAGGTAAACTGCTCCAAACTCGACTGCAGAAAATACGACTTCAGCAACAGAGTGATCAATGCCTGGAATGCACTACCTGACTCTGTGGTTTATTCCCCAAATTCCCAAAACTTTAACCTTAGACTGTCTACTGTTGACCTCACCCCATTCCTAAGAGGTCTGTAAGGACTGTGTATAAGCGCACCAACGTGCCTACCATCCCTGTCCTAATGTTCCCATGTACTCAAAACCGTCTCATGTATACATGTTATACTTTTACTGTAATCTTATATATGTTTGACAAAAATAAAAAAATAAAAAATATGTATTAAAAAAATGAATACAAGATGAGCTTACCTACTTTGGAAGGCACCAGGTTGGAAAGGACAAACTGAAGGCCAGCTAGGGGACTCTGAGAATCCCAGATACCTTATAGCAGGTATTTAGTGCATGTGATCGCTTTAATTTTTCTTCTACTTTGTTTTTGTATATATAATTCTATTAAATAATGAAAATTTATTTTGAACTCTTGATTATTAATTTGTTATACTGTATATAAACTAAAGAATAAAATGGCATTACTATTGTATAAAAACTATATAATTTAAAAAAAATAAGCCCAACCGATTTTGTAAAAAGATCTATACGGTGTGTCCAAACAAGAAAGAAAAAGAAAAAAAGCTTCCTAAAGAATAAAAATAAAAAGAAAGAAGGCATTTGTATTTCACAGAAAATGAAAAATAAAACTATAAAAATTTCAACTAAAGAATGAAATAAAACGAACCCAGATCTGAAACTAAATACTACTTATTAAAACTCTCAAGACTTTTAACTGGGTGAAACATACATCAAAGGGTAACAATTTTTGAACCAAATAACCCAAATGGGCTGATTTACAGAATGTGTCCAAAATCTGAAACCCATGACTCCTGAGGGAATGAAATTTATAAAAACTATGGCTACTCCAGTGCTTCTGGCTGCTGTTGTGCTGCTGCTGCTGTGGTCATGTGTTCTTCATTTTTAACATTTCATGACAATTTCGCAGACAATTCTGCAACCACTCATTCCTCCCCACCACCATCCAGCAGCAGCTACTTACCTGATTGCTGGAAAAGGGACATAGGGAGGAAGGAAGAAAAGAAGGGGAGGGGGGAACAGTAAGGAAGGGAAGGAGAGAAGGAGCAAAGAAAGGAAGGAAGAGTGCAAGGGAGGGAGGGAAGGGAGGGAGTGATAAGGGAAGATTTCAAATCTCACCGGCTCAAGGTTGACTCAGCCTTCCATCCTTCTGAGGTAGGTAAAACGAGGACCCAGATTGTTGGGGGCAATATAAATATACATTGCTTAATGGTGTAAACCGCTTAGAGAGTGGCTGCACTTTGAGGTGGTATATAAGTCTCACTAATAAATAAATAAATTTCCGATGTTCCCACCTAACGTCCCATAAGGAAAAAAGGGAAGTTAGTGGGAAGTTGCTCTTATTTCTGCTGAATTTTTGCCACTCATGGTCATTCTGTTTCTTTGTGTAGGTGAAGAAATATCTCTGAAATGATGAGCCAATGGGGCACAGGTTGTCTATTAGAACTAAATCTATTTACCCATTTAGCCCAACAATTACAAAATGAACAAATTTAGAGATGAAAAGAATCTAGCTATTGAAATTATGTATGACTTTCTTCAATACCAATTGATAGTTCAGTTTTTAAACAATGATTTAACCTAGATCAGTGATGGCTAACATTTTTGTTATTGTGTGCCAAAAATGGAACATGCATGCACTATCGCGCATGCATGCCAATACCCATAATGCAACATACCCCTCCCACATGCGTGCACAACTCCCCGCCCATGAGCCGCACGTGCATGCACACCATTCAGAATTTGCTTGATAAAAATTGCGGAGGTGCAAAGTCAACCACAGGCGGTGCCCCCGCCTGACCCCCACCATGCCTGCTACTAGCTGCCAGCCAAGCCGAGCTGAGCCGGGGAAAGAGCATAGGGCGGGGCAGGTGGCCACCCAGCCAGAAAATGCTGCCCTGTGCGCCTGAGCTGGCTCCCAGCATTCCTCCTGCGCAGCTCTGCCACCCCAGAAAAGCAGCTGCAGCTGCAGGGAGAAGGGCAAGAGCTACTGGCCAGCTCAGGTGCACCTCGCCCTCCTCTCAGGCTTCCCTCGCGTGCCCCATCTTCTTCTTATCCACCTTCACTGCTGCTGCTGCTTCCACAAGTGCACGCGCTTGACTTATTTCAAAACACAAACAAAAAACAAGGGGGCAGGGGTGGCCAAGCCAGCGCTTCCAAAACCTGGGGCGGGCAAGTGGGGAGGCCAGCCGTGGTGGTCTCCTCACCTAAGTTGGCCATAGTGGGATTTGGTGGCGTGTCTCCCCACCTCAGGAGGGAGCCTGACTAACGACTCAGCTTTTAGGCTCCCTCCTACTGGGCGGAGGCAGCGCTGGGAGGAGGAGAAAGGTGACGGTGGCAACGTGGTTCTGGCTCCATTTTCAGGCCCACTGCTGCCTCCCCTTCCCTTCTTGCCAGACTTCCAAGACATGAGACGGTGAAGAGCTCCTGAACTGGTGGTGAAGCACTGCCTGTGCTTCCTCTTGCTCCTGCTTCTTCCTGGTTGCTTTGCCCATAGCCAGGGGTGGGGTTTCCATGAAGGTGTCCCGAAACCCAAGCAGGAAAAGGGAGAAAAGGAGCCTGAGCCAAACCTCCCAGCCATCGCTGGCCACTGTGGCCGCAAAGAAGTTTTATGCTGCTGCTTCCTCCCTGGAGTGGTGAGGAGAGGAGGGTGAAAGACGAAAGGCAGGCGGGCATGGCGTAGCCTTCCCGTCCTCCTCCTCTCTCCACACAGGAGGAGCCAAGCAAGCCAGGGAGCCCTGTCTGGCTGCTGCCTGACTGGTTGGTTGGCTGGCGAACCCTGGGGAGAGTGAAAAACAGCCCAATGAGCCTACCTGGAAGTCCGGAGGCTTCAGTGAGGCCTGTGCACATGCACGGGGGGGCAGCATGGGGGGATTGTGCGCATGTGTGGGGGGGCAGCGTGGGGGTTGTGCGCATGCATGGGGAGGGCATGCATGGGGGAGGGTGTGGTTATGCGCGCACACAATATCGCGTGCGCACCTGTTTTGGCACTCAAGCCAAAAATGGTTCGCCATCACTGCCATATCAGAACACATGGCGGCTACCAAATTGGTTCAAATGTTGTCAATGACTTGAGAGAATAACCATCATGTCTGAGCTTTCCACAATTCTTTTTGTTTGCTATTGTTTCCGTTTCATTCTCATACCCTCCCTCCCCCTTTTTCCCTTCCTGCAAAGGTGAATTTAATAAGATGAGCCTTCTAGATTGGTTTTGTTAATTTGTCCAAAGACTCTGTGATCTTTGGAAAAGCTCAGCTCTGCAGTCATAATTTATAGTTGATCCCATTTATCAGTCATCATTGGCTTTCCATTTTTCATATTGTTGCAAATACAAAAGGTGAAGGAGACATGAAAGGTAAAGGGTTTTTGTAACATAAAAGAGAACATAAGGTTGTTATATTCTCTCTCTCTCTCTCTCTCTCTCTCTCTCTCTCTCTCTCTCTCTCTCTCTCTCTCTCTCTCTCTCTCTCTTTCACTTTTCTTTTTCTTTCTCTCTCTCTCTCTCTCTCTCTCTCTGTGTGTTTGTGTGTGTGTGTATGTGTGCGTGTGTGTGTGTGTAAAAGTTACAATAATAATGCAAGGATCTTTCTGATTGATTAAAGTATGGAAGTGTATTTTTGGCTTCATAAATAATGCTCTATTACTTTTCCTCAAAGACAAGCAAACCTTGACAGACTGACCTTTTTCAGGGCAGGGAGTTGTTCCAGTGCCATAAATTATACCGTAAAATGAGTGGAAATGCTACTGAGAAGTGTGTGACAAAATAAGATTAAAGATTACTACACACAAAAGATTGTTGTTTTATTAATGGAGTCCTGTCAAAGAGATGAAAAATCCTTAGCTTTTTACTGGATGTTGAGATCACATCAAATGGGATTTCTTTTATTTTTTATTTGTAACAGGCAAACAAACATATCAAAACAATATAGTCATTATATCCTTCCCAACCACCTGGCAAATGCCATGTTTTCACTTAAAGCAGTCTTACTGTTTTGCAGACAAATTTTAAGAACTGCATATGGATTTATACATTTATACTATCAAAATTTCTGGCCACTAATGGGTTATGTATTGCTTTCCTAAAAGAGTATAAGATGAAGCAACACCTTTGTTCCTACCTATTTGTTAGTAAGCAAATAGCCTAGATAAAACAGTATAGATTTCTACCTGTATCATTTGTTTTATTCATTTAGCCAGCAATCATTTTCTAGTAAATAGTTAAGACTTGGAATATTAAGTTTGAAAGTTGCTATTAAGATTAGTATTAGTATCGTATTAGTATAGAAAGTTAGTATTAGAAGAAAATACTGTTTATCATTTACACATACATTTTGAAATTAATGAAATGGAATTATACAACATTTTTGTTTTTTTTAATCCAATTTTGTTTCTTTTAAATTAATCCCTCCAGATTTTATGTTATGTTATGTTGTTGTGTTAATAACAAAGGAGAATACAGGCATAGACTATTTTTAAACTGGCATTTAGTACAGTTATCCACTTTCAGTCAAATAGTAAGATGTAATAATTCCAGAATGGAACTGATCTGTGCGTCTACAAATTACTTACAATCATTTTCTGTTCCTCTTCATTTAGATAGTTGGATAAGATGTTCCTCTATCAGTCTTTGTTACCAAAACAAACAGACAAATAACAGCACACCAATGAAAACACAAACGACACCAGTTGTTAAGATTATGTGGATTCTGGACAATACTGTAACAATAGCAGAGTGCTCTTCTTGGCTGTAAACACATTTCAAAAGACATGACAGTTCAGAATACAAGAGCCAAAGGCTAAAATAATAAAAAGGTCTGGTGTGAGCACCTACAAGTAGCTGTCTAATGCTAATGCTACTTTATACCCTAGGCTGGCTCCAGGCATTATCCTGCCTGTAGCAAAGTATAACTCATCATTTCTTCTTTCCCAGATCCATGTTCTTTTCCTTCTACTATATTATCTTTTTCAAGTATTTGTTTAAATCTTATTTTGTGTCATTTTGTGTTTATTTTCATTTCATCCTTTTTCACCAAAACTGCAATTTTTAGATATATTGGATATATTGACAGTAAAACCAATAGCCATGTAAAAGTTTACCACATTCTGCTTGTCATTCTGGGGAAAACAGTCATCTGTAGCTTTCAATCATACAGAGATGGTTAGTACAAATCTCTGCCATTTTCTAATCTGTGTATATTTTTTTGCACCATGCACAAAAATGTGTATATATATTTTAAGCATCATTTTGTACATATGAAAATTGTACCTAAGAGATGCCAACATAATATAATTATTTTAACAATTCAAATTATTAAATGTTTTATAAAGGAGATCTCACAATATAACTTGATAGTTGTATAACTGTCATAATTTGATGGATGTTGTTAATGTATTAGCAGAGTATTCCTTGTGTTACCAAGGTTGTGCATACAGAAACGTTTAGATTGAGATCAGTTGTGAATAAGTACTCAGCCACACACAGATATACTAACTTGAATTAAAGTTTACTTTAAGAAATAGCATGTTCCTATAAACAGTCCAAAGTCATACACTTAATAGTCATAATGACAATCCAAGTATTATCCAGTACAAATACATTTCAGCTATAATACATAACTACAACACAGAGAGAAATGCAGAGCATACATACTCTAGGCCTTGCTCTAATGAGTAGCAGAGAACACACTAAGTAGTAGAGACCAAAGACAAACAGAGAGGGACTCCCATAGAAATAAGCTGTGAACTCTAGCTCCCTCTTGTGGCAGTCTGCAACACCTAAGCTAAACAGACTTATAGCTGTTAAAAGCTAGACATATATTGTTCTATCCAATATTAGTTATGGTCAGAGACCTAACATTCTCCCCTTTGGGTAGATCAATATATAATACCTTACATCTTTAAACCATAGTTTTCACAACACTCTTTGTGTTTAATTGCACCTTGCGCTTTAGTGAAATGATCTGCAATATTCTGTTCAGTCATGCAGTATTCCAACTTAACCATTTTATTTTGAACACATTGTCTAACATTCAGATATCTCAAATCAGTATGTTTCGACCTTGTTTTCACAGCTAAACTATTAGCCATACTAATGGCAGATTGATTGTCTTCATACACAATAAATGGCTCCTGTACAGTAATTCCTATATCCTTTAACAATTGTTTATAATATACCAATTCTGTACACATTAATGATAAACTCGAGAATTCTGCTTCCATAGTGGATAAACTAATATGTTGTTGCCTAATAGATTTCCACCCTATTAAAGCATTACCCAACATTACCACTATACCTGATGTTGATTTGCGAGTCATTGCATCAGTAGCAAAACTTGCATCAGCATATGCAGATAACACTAATTCATTTCTCGGTTCTAAATATAAAGAATAATGTATTGTGTGCTTTAGATATCTAAGTATTCGTTTAGCTGCTTGCCAATGCCTTTCATTTGGTTCAGCATTATATCTAGCCAGTTGATTTACGCTGTAAGATATATCTGGCCTAGACCAATTACTCAAATATGAGAGACTACCAATTAGAGACTGATATATCTCCTTATCAAACACAGGACATTTAGTATCACTATTTGTAAATCCCTGATCCATTGGTGTCTTAGCAGTTTTACAATTCTCCAGGTTATATCTTTTTAACAATTGGCTAATCTTCTTAGCTTGCGAAATTTTGAATCCTCTATTTGTCTTCATTATATCAAGACCCAAATAATGTTTAATTTCTCCTAAATTTCTAATCTTGAACTTTCTTTGTAATTCAGAAACAATATCATTTGCTTCTTGTTCAGTCTTTGTTATAATCGCTATATCATCTGTAAATAATAGCAACAGAGAAATCAAACCATCTTTCTCTCTCCTAAATAAACAAGGATCAGCTATACCAGCTTTAAAATCCATGGAAACGAATTCTTTTACAATGCATTTATTCCATTCATAACCTGATTGCTTTAAACCATAAAGACTTTTCTTTAATTTCCAATAATTATTTTTTTCCATCATCTTTTAAACTTAATGGCTTTCTCATATAAATGGTATGTTGTAAAGGTGCATGTAGATATGCAGTTTCGACATCTACATGATTAATTATGCATTTATTTTTAGCTGCCCAAACTAATGCTCCTCTCAATGTATTTGCTCTCAGACTAGGTGCAAATACCTCATCATAATCCTTATCTGATTGAGCAAATCCCTGAGCAACTAATCTTGCTTTATGGGTAACAGTGCCATCCACACCAGTCTTTAATTTATACACCCATCTGCAACCTATTGCACGCTCACCTGGTGGTAACTGTACATCTTCATATACCTCAAGATCCTTTAAAGATTTTAATTCCTTATTCATAGCTTCCTGCCAAGCTACCTGTTCCTTTGTTGGATACAGCTTAAGTTCATTATAATTAGACGGTTCCACATTAATCTGGCATACAATACTTGCCTGATATCTATCAGGTGGACGTCTCTCCCTAGTTGACCTCCTAGGCAATTTAGTACAAGTTGTTGGAATTTCCTCTTCCTTTTCCTCCCCTATCGAGGTATCTTCTACATCACCCATAGATGATTCCTCTATTGAGGATTCTTTCACTATCCTATCATCAGTACTATTCTTATCAGAATCATCAGGAAACAATGGATCCTCAACAACGATACTATCTTGTTCCTTGTATTCCTGTTCCAGTTTACTCCATCCAACATGCTCAAGGAATTTAGCACTTGCACTACAATATACTCTAGTAGTACCTGGCTCCCAGAATCTAAATGATCTATGATTAGATTCATACCCTACAAAACATAATTTCCGTGCTCTGTGTTGTCCCTTTCGCCTTACTTGTGTGGGAATATGCACCCATGCTGGTGCACCAAATGTATGCAAATAACTAAGATTTGGTTTCCTACCATACCAACGGGTAAATGGCAATTCACCAGTTGTTGCATTCACTACATTGTTCAAAACATGGTTAGCACACATTATAGCTTCACCCCAGAGCCTCTCTGGTAAACCAGAATCTGAAATCATGGTTCTAGACATAGCCTGTAATGTCTGACCTCTACGTTCAATATGCGCATTATGTTGTGGCCGAAAAGGAGCAGAACGCTTATGTTCAATACCAGCTCTCTTTAGCATATCTTCAAATCTCTTATTGGTAAACTCAGTACCATTATCTGTTACTAAACTAACCAGTTTCTTTTTCATTTTTCGTTCAACAAACCTTAACCAGTTTACAAAATGCTGATATGTTTCTGTTTTTGTTTTCATCAGATAACAGAAACCATATCTAGAAAAATGATCAACTATGCTCAATATATAACAGGCTCCACCTAAACTGGGTTTCTTAGGGCCAATGAGATCAGCAAATACAACCTCTAATGATTCCTTGGTTTTAAATCCATTTAACCTGTTTGCAGGAATTACCTTGCTCTTTTCCTGATTGCAAGCATTACAATTTAAATATCTTGCACAAGGTTTTAATTTTATACCATTAGATAACTCAACAGTTTTCTTTAAAACTTTGAAATTTAAATGTCCCATACGTCTATGGAGCAAATGAATACATTCATCATGAGGCTTTCTATTTTCATAAACTGAATTGGCCTTATTTAATGGACTATCATGGATAATATATAAGCCATCATGCAATCTTGCAGTAACTCTTTTACCTTGTTTTTCAATTAAACATTTATCTCCCCGAAAAGTTACCACAAACCCTGCTTTTACCAATTCTCTCACAGATAGTAAGTTATATATAAGGTTAGGTACATATAACATTGGTAAACTTTCATTAATACATGAACAATATGCATTACCTTCTCCAGATACTCTCAATTTCCAGCCATTTGCTAATGATACATGTTGGTTACTTTTAGTCATATTAACAAATCTCTCTTTACTTTTAGTTATACACTGAGATGCTCCACTGTCTATTATCCAAATATCATGGCTTACATTTTTATTTGTACTTGATATAGCTACACTAACATCATTATAAGCTCTCTGCATATTACTAGCATTCTGCTTTTTACCCATTTTACAGAATCTGGCTATATGACCCTTAGCCCCACAAGAATAACATTTCCTAACAATATAGGCAGTTGAAGATTGTGGTTGTTTCTCTCTCTGTGGTTCTTCCTGTGGTTGTTTCTCTCTCAGTTGTTTTCTATCTTGCCTTCTTCTAGACTCTTCTAACAGTCTTCCTATTATGCCAGTCAATGTCAGTTCATCTCTGGTCAAAATTTCCAGTGAAGACACATAATCATCATAAGAGTCATCCAAAGAAGAAAGAATAATATAAACTTGATGCAACTCTGAGAAAATCAGTTCTTTTTCATGTAGCTCTTGTAATGTTCTCTTCATAAACTCCAAATGAGCTAACATGTCACCACCTTTTAACAAACGTGCTCTGAACAGTTTACGTGTAAGGTGTATGTGCGCACCAACACTATCACGAACATAAAGTCTCTTTAAGGTACTCCAACACTTGGCAGCAGAATCTTCACCATGAATATGGACCAGTTGCTGATCACTCAGTGTCAGTCCAATAATACTAAGAGCCTTTTCATTATCCCGGTTAAAGTCAGCTATTTTCTTCTTATCTTCATCATTTGTTGGATCCCAAGCAGTTATATCAGGTGGATTATTAACCACAGTCCATAATCCTTCTTTACGCAAAAGTAAGCTGCACTTCATAGACCAGGAAACATAGTTAGTTCCATCTAACCTCGTTATCAGGGATAAGCTAGTTGACTGTTCTTGTTCCATTGTTAATTTAACAGTAAACCACAAGTTAGCTGTCTGAGTATGAAACTGAATATTCACACTAACTCTCAATATCTCTCTGGGCCCATAACCAGTGTTAATGTATTAGCAGAGTATTCCTTGTGTTACCAAGGTTGTGCATACAGAAACGTTTAGATTGAGATCAGTTGTGAATAAGTACTCAGCCACACACAGATATACTAACTTGAATTAAAGTTTACTTTAAGAAATAGCATGTTCCTATAAACAGTCCAAAGTCATACACTTAATAGTCATAATGACAATCCAAGTATTATCCAGTACAAATACATTTCAGCTATAATACATAACTACAACACAGAGAGAAATGCAGAGCATACATACTCTAGGCCTTGCTCTAATGAGTAGCAGAGAACACACTAAGTAGTAGAGACCAAAGACAAACAGAGAGGGACTCCCATAGAAATAAGCTGTGAACTCTAGCTCCCTCTTGTGGCAGTCTGCAACACCTAAGCTAAACAGACTTATAGCTGTTAAAAGCTAGACATATATTGTTCTATCCAATATTAGTTATGGTCAGAGACCTAACAGATGTCATCAAAGATTCTCCTATTAGACAATACTAATAATGTGCATTTTCACAGAGAAGATAGGAAACGGATACAGATTTAGAAATGGCATGTTAGATTAAATGTGAAGAACATTCTATACCTAGGAAGCAAATAAACTTTTCCAGTAAAAAAATATAATTGGAAAGAACAACTTTAGTTCTTTTTCCTAAAACAACAAGGCAAAAGCAGGCTCTATTACCTTATCTGATCTAATATATTCAAATAACACTCTTTTATTCCTGGAAATTAAATTGTGATATTACAATTAATTCATAATCTTATTCTTGAGTTATAGATAGTGATCAGGGTCAGGTTCACTATTACATCTCTTATATTGACAATGAATCATTTATTATTGACACCAAGAAATATTATGTCTGCATAACTTTGCTTTATACAGTATATGAGACAGGAGAATTGGTTGCTGAGCACTATGACTTATATTGGTATATTATGATACTGTAGTGCTAAACAGTGTAAGCATGCATAATTGTTTTACGTGGAAGATATGGTGGTACACCAAAATAGGCAAGACCTTTTTCTTGTTTATGTATATAGCACACTAAAAGCCATTGCAGTTTAAGAACAGTACTCATTACAACTTACTTATCTGACATCCATACTATAAGATTAAATTATGACTAATTCAGCTGGTATTCTTGGCCAGATTTCTGGACTTGAGGCTTTTATTGATGCTGACCTTGGATCTATTCTGAATTTACTTTACACGTAGTCCTCAACTTACTACCACAATTGAGTCCAAGATGTCGCTAAACAAAGCAATTGTTAAGTGACTTTTACCCCATTCACAATCTTTCTTTGCACAGTGGTTAAGTAAATCACTGCAATTCTGAAGTTAGTAACACAGTTGTTAAGTGAATCTTGCTTTCCCATTGACTTTGCTTGACAGAAAGTCACAAAAGATGATCACATGACACTGGACTACTGCAACTGTCATAAATATGAGCCAGTTGCCAAGCATCCAAATTTTGATCATGTGATAGAGGGCTGCTGCAATGATCATAAGTTGGGAAAATAGTCATAAGTCACTTTTTTCAGTGCCGTTGTTTGAACAGTCACTAAATAAGTGGTTATAAATCGAGATTACCTGTATATGTTTATTGTAATCAGTGCTAAAAGAAATAGACTATGTATCTGAAGTCATTTCTGCCACCACGTCTGCTAATGCAGTTGATAGAGGCAGTTCTGGCAATGTGCGTGAGTATCCTGAGTATTATGGTTAGCAGAGCGATAGTATATAAACTTGACACCATGTATAATTGTTGTCTACAAGAATTCTGTGAGGAAAATTTTTCTATATGGATCACCAATCAATTCCCAGTCCATTATTCCCTAAATTTCAGTTAGAGGACCAAACTTCTTTAATTCTTTGCATTTCATCTTGTCTTTGTCGTCCCCATTAGGAAAGGGAAAGAGTTATAGCTACACAGAAGACAGCAGTACTCCAAAACTAGAAATAAAAAGCTTAGCAACTTGGAGTTGCAAATAGAACCAGTAACAAAACACTATCCTGAAGAGATTTGAATAATTGACATGAAGAAAGTGAAAAATATGAAAGGATCTGTGGATTTTTTATTCATGTGATTTGAGAGCAAACATGGTCTGAAATATGAGGAAAATATTAACAAATCATCTTACAAGCCATATTTCTACAGCCTTGCTTTCCTTGCTGTAGTCATCATTATGGATTGGAGTGGCATACAGGCCAAAATAAATAAATAGTCTAGAAAGAATGCTGAATTTATTTTTCTCCCATTTAGATATGCCAGTGGAAAGCACTCTTTTTTGAAGAAATGCATTTTTATAGTTCTCTGAAAAACTTCACAAAAAATGGCCAAAGCTTATCAGTGACTGAAAAGAAAAGGATGAAACTTCATGAAACTCTCCATATCAAGTTTTCCTGGTAGAATTTCACATATTAGGTAGATTTTCCTAAAAGAAGCAGACAGTCACAATTATTTAATTCTGCAAATAATCTCCTGTTATTGTACTGAACTTGAAGGTGACATGCTTCATAATGTACAACGCTGTACCAATGCTGAACGAGCCCCCTCCCCCCCCTTTTTTTGCCTTATTAGGAGTTCCTACTACATACGCATGACTCATATATCCAGGCTGTACACAAGATGATAAATGAGCATAGAATGAAGTTCTACGCTCATTTCTAAACATGAAGTTAGATTAGATAGATAAAATAAGACAGCCTTTTGATGGAAGAATGGTATTGTTTGGATAATGGCAAACAGGCATTTTGATAAATGTGAAATGAAAGATAGTACAGGGAAAATGTTACAGTTTAATCACTATTGTCATCTCCAAAAATATCAGAATTACAGGGACGTCTCACAACTGTCTCCAGCCACTTGCGGGCTTGAACTATGCTCCTTCTGGCTTTTTAAGGGTTCCAGTTGGGAATGAGGCATCCTGACTCTGGGAAAGATTTCAGTACCTTTCTCTGAAAGGTTCTTGAAAGAAATTCTTATGTATTCTAATAAGGCTCTTTCCTGGATCCAACGTTTTTTGACAACTATCAGTCTTACTGTAATGTTCTGTTTTGGGGAATGATTGCTGAGTCAATGGTCAGCTTACACAGTTACTTACATAACATCCTAGAGAAGAGCGATTAATGTTTCAGTGTAGTTCAAACTGAACATGGAGATAGCCTAGTGGTTGATCCATGTCAAGACCTGGATTGGGTAGTGCACCCATCTTGGTCGTTTTATATCATTTAGTGTCATTCAATGGTACTCAGTGACATCAGTCACAGTATCATTCTAGACTGTTTGTCTGGTGGAGGATGGAAGGCAGTGTTATGTAGTGGTTCTAGTCCTTCCTCAGTGTATGTTTCCAGTCAGTGGGGGAGGGGAGAAAAGATTGGCCAAATGGTTGCTACTCTAGAGGATGTTATAGGGTTTGGTCCTCAACAGCTACATGAAGCCACCAGGGGAAATCATTTTCAGGGTATGGTGCTATTAACGATACTATTCAGAATAGAACAGAATAACAGAGTTGGAAGGTATCTTGTAGGTCATCTAGTCCAACCATTTCTGACAGATGGCAATCCAGTCTCTTCTTGAAAGCTTCCTTTCAGGATATGGTACTATTAATATGCTAATGTAAGTTTTATGTAAGCCACTGAGAATATGTTTAAAAAAACAGACAAGCCCTGCTATCCTTTCCTACTCTAGGCTATATAGGAGAGGTTGTCAAATGACTTGACCCATTGTCTGGAAGCTGTGACGTACTAGTGGTAGATAGAACAAATCAGTCTGAAATTTAATCCAAGCAAGTAAGAGTTGTTGATTTTGTTTCTTGTCAGAATTCTATGACCCATTCAGTGTGGTATATTGATGAGGTAACATTGCTTCATAAGAGAAGATCCACAACTTGAGGACCCTCCTGGACTCGTGGCTACTGCTTCACAGGCAGATAGTAGCCATGACTGAGGCAATTTTGGCAACCACATAATACTTCTGCTCTGAGCCCTGGCTCTTTATTTGATTCTGTCTGTAATTCAGCATGCTGATTATAATCTTTAACGTTCTATAGATGTTGAGGTATTTATAGGATTGCCTTCTCCACCTGGATTTGACCTATCTTACATTTACACCTAGTAGGAACTTGCTGATTGTCCTCTGCTTCCCCAATGTGAGAGGACTGGAGGCTCATGAACCCTGTTTGTTGCTTAGTATGGAATAGTCTGTCAATATGCATTCACATTATTTTCTTGCTTCTTTCTTTTTCTTTTTTCTCTTTTTTTTCTTTTGGGTGCCTTTATGTCACTATTGACTCCTGGCAACTGCCTGTACAAGTCCCTGCAGTTTTCTTGGCAAAAAATTGGAAGTGGTTTACTCTTGCTTCCTTCTTAAGGCTGAGAGAGAATGAGTGGCCCAATCACTCAGCTGGTTTGGGGACTAAGGCCAAACTAGAACTCATGGTCTACTCATTTCTAAGCTGGTGCCTTTTATTTTTATTTCTTTATTTCTTTATTTATTTTGTCAAGCATATATAAGATAACAGATAAAAGTATAAACATGATTTTGAATACATGAAAAGGTTGCGAATAAAAAAGGGGACATTAGGACAGGGACGGTAGGCACGTTGGTGCACTTATGCATGCCCCTTACAGACCTCTTAGGAATGGGGTGAGGGCAACAATAGACAGTTTAAGGTTAAAGTTTTGGGGATTTGGGGAAGAAACCACAGAGTCAGGTAGTGCATTCCAGGCATTGACCACTCTATTGCTGAAGTCATATTTTCTGCAATCGAGTTTGGAACGGTTTACCTTAAGTTTGTATCTGTTATTTGATTGTGTATTGTTGTGGTTGAAGCTGAAGTAGTCATTGATAGGGTAGGACATTGTAGCAGATAATTTTATGTACTACGTTTAGGTCAGACCGAAGGTGGCGAAGTTCTAAGTTTTCTAAGCCCAAAATTTCAAGTCTGGTGGCATAAGGTGTTTTATTGCGGGTAGAAGAATGGAGGACTCTTCTCGTGAAATATCTCTGTACTCTCTCAATTGTATTAATGTCTGATTGTAGTGTGGGTTCCAGACAGATGAGCTGTATTCGAGAATTGGTCTAGCAAATGTTTTGTATGCTCTAGTTAGTAGTACAATATTACCAGGGAAAAAGCTACGCAAGATTAAGTTAACAAGATTAAGTTAACAACAACAATGCTGTTACAGTGGGCTCTGGCACTTAGATCTTTAAAAATGAGTACTCCAAGGTCTTTGACAGAGTGTGGATTGTCTGCAAGATCATGTCCATCTAGTTTGTATTTTATGTTCTGATTTTTTTTTTGCCAATGTGTAAGACAGAGCATTTGTTGGTTGAGATTTGAAGTTGCCACTTGTTTGACCAATCTGACACATAGTCAAGGTCTTTTTGAAGGGTGGTAGCATTTTGGTGATGTTGAATAGTTTTACATAATCAGCAAAGAGAACACAGTTGCTTTTAATATGATCACAAAGGTCATTTATGTAAAGTATAAAGAGTGTTGGTCCTAAAACGCTGCCTTGGGGAACACCACTGATTTGATAGAGTGCTTCCTATTTTGACCACTTGTTGCCTGTTTGACAGGAAGGCAGCTATCCATTTATGTAGGAGTCCAGAAATGCCATAAGATTTTTGTTTTAGAAGTAGTTTGTTGTGTACCACTGAATCAAAGGCTTTACGGAAGTCTATGTAAATTGTGTCTATTGCTTTGCCCAGGTCGAAATGTGTAGTCCATATGTTTTTGCAGTGTAGTAGTTGCAGATTACAGGATAATTTTTTTCTGAAACCAAATTGTTTGTTTGAGAGTAGGTTGTTTGTTTCTAGGTGGAGGGTAATAGATTGATTAATGATTGATTCCATATCTTTGCAGGTGACGCAACATAAAGAGATTGGTCTGTAATTTTCAACTAGACTGGGGTCTCCCTTTTTGAAGATTGGGATGACCGTGGCTAGTGACCATTGGTTGGGCAAGGAGCTGGTTCTGACCAAACTGGTTCCTATCAGCTTCCTGAAAGCTATTAAAAAAATGTTTTTTCAGAAAGCCTTTGAGAGCTCAGCTGATACCATCAGTGCAGGAGTCTACATGTTGTTATTCCTTTATTTTACCACTTCGTGCGATTTATTTTCATTATGGACATATTAGCCTTTATATTGATGGATATTTCAAACTACTGAATGCCCGATTGCAGGAGGGATAAACCCCATCAATCAATCAATCAGTAGCATTTCAGTCACATGGGTACTTGTGTGTATTTAGAATTTCCAAGGCAACTATCAAGCATAGATCTGCTATGAGTCCTGCCAGTGTCCTAAACAAGCCTCAGTACCACAGTACTCAGCAGCTGTCTCTTCTTATGACTAAAATGTTCCATGTAACCTTTGTGGAAATAAATATGTGCCATGTTTCTTTGAAAGTCTGCTATTTTTATCGGTGAAGATACATATTTGTAACCCTAAATTTAAGCTCGCACATAAAGACTTCATCTCCTTCTGAAGCTAGAAATCACATTCAGCTTTCCAGTGGAAAGGCTGGGCAGTCAAATATGCCACCAGTCAAACCAAAACCAAGTCAAAATTAAAACCGGAAGTAATGGGAAACGTATGCTTAGTTAATTTATGGTTCAGGAATCAGGCATGAAGAAAGGTTAGATTACTATTCAGCCTGAAACAAGCAAAGGTTCTGCTGGTTGTATAGACTACCAAAGATTTAAAATTCCATGGTAGAATTATATGGTCTACTGTCCAGTTTCAGAAAACGGTTGCCACAAAATGCTTCTCTCCCAGACAAAACTACTGAAGTTCTGAAGAATGACAGAATAAGAAAACAACAGAATAACAGACTTGGAAGGGACCTTGAGGTCTTCTACTCCAACCTCCTTCTCAAACAGGAGAGGTTGGGTCTCTACTTGATATGTTTCCATCTTTTACTTTTTCTCCTGCCTTCAGGTGCTTTGGAGAATACCGTATTTTTCGGAGTATAAGACGCACCTTTTTACCCCCCCAAAATAAGGTGAAAATGTGGGTGCGTCTTATACACCAAATGTAGCCCCACCCACCCACCCGCCCACCCCCACCCTTTGCGTCTTATACTCCGAAAAATACGGTAGATTGATCCCCTTTATTTGTGACAGCCCCTTAGATATTGGAAGACTGCTATCAAGTCACCCTAGTCCTTCTCTTGATTTAATTAGACACAACCAGTTTCTGTAACTGTTCTTCATATCGAACTATGACAGTTTTTTTGTTTTTGCCTTTTACACAGCTACTTCTCAACAAAGTACGTTTTCTCACTAGTCTTTCCAGCGTTTCCTATCATCTGGGGTCAATTTTAGTGATGGCTTCATAACATCTATTTAAACATCATAATCTCATGATAAAATATAATCAATGTAACAAATCAGTAATAAACCAACTATACTTCAATTTCAATGTTCCTGTCACATGCTAGTTTTATCAAATCTGTGCTTTGAGTTTGTATTTTAAAGCAGAGATCCACAACCCCTGGGCCACAGCCCACTATTGGGCCTTGAGCAGTTCAGAACCGGGCCACAGAAATGGTAGGTGAGTGTGCACACATATCCCCACTTGCGCAAGCAGTGTGTATTCACTCCATTTGCACAAGTGGCAGATGCGCATGCCTGCCGCTTGTGCAAATGGAGCTGTGCATGTGCCTGCCACTCACACGGAACCATCCCCCTTCCCCTCTGTCACTCTGCAAAGCCGGAAAGGTAGGGGAACTCTGTTTTAAAGTAACTACTGTTAACAGTCTGGACCAGGCAGCACTCACCTAGGCTCCATAATTCAGAAGAATTCACAGAGATCTAATGAGATATCTCATGGCAAGCAATTGCTGTTGCTCCTAGCCTAAGATATGAGTGGAATCTATCAGCCCCTACATTGGGAATCCACAGTCAATAAAGACACTATCTTACTGCCTGTGTAGGGTGACAAAAGTTGAATGAGATAGTGATGATGAGGTGTTGGTTATTACCTTTAAAGCCCTACATGGCTTAGGGCCAGACTATCTTTGCACAGGTTTGCCTAGTGCACCAATTGTGGCCCTATTTGGATCAAGAGGCTCTACTCACGGTCACTCATGCCCTTATCACCTCACGGCTTGATTATTGCAACACGCTCTACATGGGGCTACCCTTGAAGAATGTTCGGAGACTACAGTTAGTCCAGAATGCAGCTGTGTGAGCTGTGTGGGTGTCCCAAGATACACCCACACTAACCACATCCTTCACCAGCTGCACTAACTTCTGATTGGTCTCCGGACGCAATTCAAGGTGTTGGTTCTTACTTGTAAAGCCCTACATGGCTCAGGATGAGTTTATCTGTGTGACCACCTTCTACAGCATTCCTCCCAATGACCAGTACGATCGCACAGGGTTGGCCTTCTTCAGGTCCCGTCCGCCAGACAATGTCGGCTGGCGGGCCCACGGGGGAGAGCCATCTCTGTAGCTGCTCCGACTCTTTGGAATCAACTACCTCCCGAGATCCGTATTACCCCCACCTTACTGGCCTTCCGGAAAGCCGTTAAGACCTGGCTTTTCCGGCAGGCCTGGGGCCAATGATCGGCCAATGTATGTATGTGTGAATGGATTGTATTTTAAATATGTTTTTAAATTGGTTTTTTTATTTGAATATGTATTTTTACTTGTTGTGAGCCACCCAGAGTCCCCCGGGAGTTGGGCGGCATAGAAATTTTATAAATAAATAAATAAATAAATAAATAAATAAATAAATAGATAAATAAATAAATAAATAAATAAATAAATAAATAAATAAATAAATAAATAAATAAATAAATAAATAAATAAATAAATAAATAAATAAATCTTTGAGACCGCCTTCTACCACATTCCTCCCAGAGACCTGTAAGATCCCACAGGGTTGGTTTTCTTTGGGTCCCGTCAGCTAAACAATGTCAGCTGTCGGGTCCGCAGGGGAGAGCCTTTTCTGTGGCTGCCCTGACTCTCTGGAACCAGCTACCCCCTTAGATCCGTACTACCCCCACCTTATTGGCCCTTCCGGAAAGCCAGAAAGACCTGGCTTTTATGACAGGCCTGGGGCCATTGACCTTCTGGGATGACCAACAAGGTCGGCCCATGAATGTATGGACGGTTGAAAGTATTTTTTTTAATTGAAGATATGTTTTTTAAATCTGTTTTTAGATGTTTTATATCAATTTATATCTGTTTTTATTGTGAGCTGCCCAGAGTCCCCAGGGAGTTGGGCGGCATAGAAATTTAATTAATAAAATAAATAAATAAATAAATAAATAAATAAATGATAAAGAAAAGGAGTGATAGCAGGAGAGCTGCAGAGCTAGCCATGTAAGTGGAAAAAGTAAAGGAGAGGACTGAGACATAAGTGGGAAAGAGCAAGGACAAATTAAGCAAGGAAGGTATAAGAAACAGGATCTTCCTTCCCTGAAAACAGATTGGCCTCCTCAGTCTTACAGCAGCACTAGTTAATGCACACAAGACGTTGCACACAACTGAGTGTTTGCCTTTTCTTCTTCTATAGGCACATTAAACAAGTATTATTTTGATAGTTTCCAGTTATGGACAATGCATTATACTGTATATATAAATATATTACAGACAAATTAATCCTTAAGTTACATGCATGGAAATCTTTGCACATAAATAATGTATTGTAATATTTTCAATGGCCAACTAAAGTATTAGGAAATACTTTTTTTTTCTTTTTGTTATTCTATAGCCCTATAAAATGTAGGCTAAAGGAAACTTTAAGAAATAGTAGTCCTTGATAAATTCATATAACATTCAAGCATGGCTTAAATGGTCTTCCGAAAATATTAATTTCTGTTATATATACAAAAGACAATCAAATATCTATCTCCTACTACTGGCAACTTCAGTATTCCACAAAATCTTTATCTGAAGCAGTGGAAGCAAGAATTGGACTAGGTAATTGTTGTAACATTGTGACATCGAGAATTACTGATCATAATCTTTTCTTCTATAGCTGTTTGCAAAATATTTGCTTTAAATGCTAGAGATACATATTTGAGAGAGTGTCTTAGATATCATTTAATTTTTTTCCCATTTCTTTGGCATTATCATCATTATCACATCATTATTCTCCCTTTGTCTGAACTCTCAAAGGTTGCTGTGTAACATTTTAATGGGAACATAAGATGATTATTTTTATAAGATTCTTTTGGCTCCGTCAAAAATGATTATGTCTATTGAAAACTCAACCATTATTATGAGTTGCTGCCAGATATCTCACTAGGCTTCATTTCTAGAGTCTCTAAATGTCTGGATAGTATCAAAAAGACCAGAATTATTCTACAGATACATTAACTTAGCTTGGCCAACAATAGAATTGAGAACATGCTGCTCAGAAGGGGAAAAAACTTATGTAAATAATTAGAGAAAAATATGATTTCTCTGGCTGGGGAGCAATATACAACATATCATTCTTACTATAAATATTAATATAGTCAGAACTAAATTAGAAACATGAGTAACACTTTATTGCATCAAACTTCTACATTAAAAACTGATATTTAGAATGCAGAGAAATAAAAATCCTATTTAGGGCATAAAATGTAGAAGAGTGTAGAAGTTCTTGAATAAAGCATACCTCTATGCAATATACAAAGAATGTCTGTTTTCTTATATTCTGTGTAAACCTGGAAGGAGGATTCCAATTTCAACTGAACAGATATAAAATCTTCTGCACACTTAGAAACCTTACCTTATGATGCCTAGATTTCATGAAAATGTTCTAGGTTTATTCTGTTGAAAATACTAACAGACTTTTTATCTCCCAGTGTTTTCAAATTCATTTTAAAACATACACAAAATGGTGCGAGCAGTTTTGACCAGTTTCTCCTCTAGAGAAGGAGACTTGAACATGACTGGGAAAATTAAAACTGATGGAGCACATCTCAGTGAATAAAGCAATGGGATGCTCCTCTCCCATTGTACCATGCATGGCTAAACCATTCCCAAGAAAGATTGGGGGAAGGGAAGCAAGAAAATTATTATCTTGTTAATCTCAAAATCTTCCTGAAATCAAGTGTCTAGTTAATGGCACCACTTTAATCTGGGTAAATTTTTAGACATCTTTGTTCCTTCTCCTTTCATTGCTTTGAAAAACCATTTCCTTGTTCAAGGAAATAATGAGTATTTTACAATAATTTGCAATTAGAAGGGTTTAGCTATGATTTAATGTTATCTAGCAAGTCCTCAATCTGTGCCAAAAACAGACTGCATCTTCATTTGATAATCCCATTAGAATTGAAGCTGGATACACAAAACTTTTCAAAATGTCCACCAACTTTGTAAGTTAGAAAGCATATGGAAATTTTCATGAATTTCTCCAGAGAGAGGAGAAAAATCAACCATTTCACTATTTGCATTAGCAGTGACAATAGCATTGCTACAGGGAAGAGTTCTTCTATGTTTTTGTTTGAGAGATTAGTAAAGGAAAAAAACCCACGGAAGCTATAAAACACTGGAACTTCATTTAGCCTTGCTTCAATATCTCATAAATAAATGAAAATTCTAAATTCCATCCATGAGTTTTTCTTAACACAAAACTTCTCATATTAGAAACAACATATTAAGTTTGTGATTGTATATATTCTCCATCAATACTACCTAGATTTTGCCAAAAAAACCTGGATTCATGAAGTCTGTGAAACAGATGAACTTGAGGTGACAACTTGCACAATTATTATAGAAAGCTTCCTATAAAACTCCCATCAAAAAAAAGATATGTGTTATTAACTCTATAGTTAGATCAAATGGTCCGATTCATAGTATTTACTTGGTGTTTGGAACTAATTTGCTTCCCAGGGGTGAGGAGGCATCTCCTTTCATACAAAGCTACATATGATAAGATATATACTGTTAAAATATACAAGATTTGCATACGGATCTTCAGTTTTACATGTGAAGCCAAAATATAAGATATCAGCTCATATACATGGTAGTACATAAAGAAAGTGTTATACTAGGCAGGATCCACATATATATGAAAAGCATATGAACAAGATCATTATTTAATGAGTTTGTATTAGTTATATGCTGTTTCTAACAAATCAAAAGTCATTCACTTGACAATTGCAGCATCCCATCAGATAATTTATCTGCTTTTACCACTATGTGGTAAATTTTAATTAATATTTTCAAATTCAATAATTCTATCATTTGAAATTGATTCACAGTGATACACTATCCAATTGCACAGGAAGATTTCCCCAGACAGATTTTCAATAAATACACAAAACCCACGCATTTATAATCTTCTAAATTTACCCACAGTAAAATAGAATCATAAAAGCTATAAAAGAAATAAATGGAGGGGGAAATAAATTATTTTTTTTAATTCCTGGTGTTTATAGTGATTTCACTATTCAAAAAGTTCATTCAAATTGTTTAAATGAAATGTTTTACAAACAATTAATAAGCAATTGCCATTATCCATCCTTTTTAATATGACTGATATTCATATTTACTGGGAAATATATGAAAAGACTAATATCCAGATTGCTTAAAGTTGATTTCAAGGTCACTCAGAATCATCCACAGGAACATTTACAGGCAGATGAAATTGCTTTTAATTTGTCAGTAGTCTATTAGAGCAGTCTGTTGTAGATAAGTTGTGTCTCAATAATTTAGAGTGGTGAACATGAGTTATGATCCGAAGAGACAGGCTTTGAAGAAGTTAAATGAACAAGAAGGTTTTTATGTAATCTGAAGCTTCACAAGGTGGGAAGATCAGTTGTAGACATCTCTCAGTAGTGCTTTCATATACTCTATGGGCTTGATGCTCTAGTTTAATGCCAGATTACAAAGCTTGTACTGTTTGTTTCTGAAAATAAAATACCATGTTTTGAAAAGGTGTCATTTTTTGATGTGTGAGATATCCATCAAACTAAGCATTTCCAAGAAAAGTTACCCCACAAAACCAAAGCAAATTTATAAACTGTATCTTCAGTCTTTTTTACACTAGTTTGAAAATGCCAAGATTTAAGACTTCTCTGTTTTATGAGATAGTTTGACCATGTGACAACTCAAACTTCAGCTGAGACCATCTTATTGTACAATGAATATATCAACTATTACAAGTATTTCTGCAGTTGAAATCTGAAGGTTTTTAAAGTATACATGGACTTGTTAAAGAGACAAAAATATAACACAAGCAATTTAAAATTGGCTTCTTAATTGCTACTTCTATTGCTTATTTTGGAATTTGTATTATTTAAGGATGACATATATTATGTTAATATCACATACAGATCTCTCATCAGTGTGTCGACTGATTGTAAACACATTCTAGATAAAACTTCAGTGTCTGATACTTTATCTAGCCATCTTATGCCTAATATCCTGCAAAGACAAGTCATGTGGAAATGCCTGAAATGTCTTGCAATTCTTCAATACACCTGTTTCATAGAAATACAGAAAGAAAGAAAGTACCATGGCTCCATAGACCTTCAGTTTTGTAACTAAGCTGATTCCTCAAATTTCCCACACAGTAGAACTTATCTTTGTTATTCTGCAGTTAACTTCTGTATCAGTAGTCACTGCTTGGAGAGGGTACTGCCAAGGTCATTAAACTGGTTCACAGATTGTACTTTCTGCCTTTGATGTGATTTATACAATGCTAACTTCACATACATTTATATTTTTACTATTTTTGCTAGACAATCCATGGGTCATTCTTTCAGAGATATTTCCTTACCTAAAAGACAAAAAGAATGACCATGGGTGGATTGCTATTGCTTTAGTTTTAAAATTGAAGAAGAAAACATCATTTTATTAAAGAAAGATGTGTAGCAAGACAAATTTAGATGACTTTTATTTAGCAAATGGAACATTTGATAACAACAATTGTGATTGAGTTGCAATTCTTTAAGAATTCTCTTATGTTTTCACTTCTTTTTCCTTGGCTTACAGCTGACTATGCTGGAGTAGCAATAGCAATAGCACTTAGACTTGTATACTGCTTCATAGTGCTTTACAACCCTCTCTAAGCAGTTTACAGAGTTCAGCATATTGCCCCTAACAATCTGGGTCCTAATTTTACCGACCTCAGAAGGATGGAAGGCTGAATCAACCTTGAGCCGGTGAGATTTGAACAGCTGAACTGCAGCTAGCAGTCAGCTGAAGTAGCCTGCAGTGCTGCACTCTGACCACTGCACCACCTCGGCTCTATCTGGTTCCTGCAGATAAGTCAGCGCATTCTCCATGGTTTGTAGTTGTACTTTGTATATATTTAGAGCAAAGCATGACTGTATTGGAACTGTGTCCATTGAGGAGTGATATTTTTACCTTATGATAAATTGAGGGTAATTCTTGGAATCCTTACAATGTCATTTTTGAATGCACCAATATTTTTCTTTGCTACAATGAGATTTTTATGGAATTCTTCCATGACCATCTGTATTTCATTGCAAAGCTTTGGAAGATCAATGTTCCTCATTAAAAAGATGGGAGATCCCATCTCCAGTTCCAGTTTATGTGGTGGCAATTGAATTCAGAAGTTCTGTTGGAAAATGAGAAGCATTAGCTCCTTCACTGACAGCATTGAAGGAACAATATTCTTCCATCATTCCAGGGAAGCTGCTGAAATGATGAGAAAAGTCAATTCCACCTACTTGAGCTTGTGGTAGCGCAGTGGTTAAAAGCAGCACTGCAATCTGAACTGCTAGTTCAGCAGTTCAGCTGTTCAAATCTCACCAGGCTCAAGGTTGACTCAGCCTTCCATCCTTCTGAGGTGGGTAAAATGAGGACCCAGATTGTTGGGGGCAATATGCTGAACTCTGTAAATCGCTTAGAGAGGGCTGTAAAGCACTATGAAGCGGTATATAAGTAAGTGCTATTGCTATTGCATGTAGACTTGACTCATCATTTCATTGAGGGGAATCAAGATAGAGTTCTTTAAGAATAGTTTTGCAAGATTATCAAATGTTGGGCAGATGAAATCTGTACAGACTTGCATTGTCCTTTATTTATTAGTGACATTTATATACCGCCTCACAGCGCAAGCACTCTCTAAGCGGTTTACACCAGTAAGCAATGTATATTTATATTGCCCCCAACAATCTGGGTCCTCATTTTACCTACCTCGGAACGATGGAAGGCTGAGTCAACCTTGAGCCGGTGAGATTTGAACCGCTGACCTGCGGATCACAGTCCTAGCCGAAGTGGCCTGTAGTACCCCATTCTAACCGCTGCGCCACCTCGGCTCTCCTTGCTGACAGAACTATATCTTCAGGTAATTCTATTTCATCATATTGTTTTTTCTGAATTTTGAAGCAACCACAACTTTCCCCAATTTTATTCCCGTAGGAGTCATGGGTCTTGGATTTTGGACACCTTCCATAAGTTAGTCATTATTCCCTATGATGTATCATTTTGCCCAGGTAAAGGTCAGGATGCGTATGTATACATAATTGAATCATCTGAATAATTACACCAAAATGACCCAAAACATCTGGAAAACATTCTGCAAAGATAATGCTTGGAATTATTTTCTGTGGACTTTAAAAATATTATCACCTTAAATTACCCAAATATTGTAAGGATTACATTCTATATGAACATTGAAATTTAAATTAGTTATGACTAGCTTTAGCTTCATGGAGGCCTTTGTTTTCACAACTCATATTTCACATAATTAGCACCAAATGGGTAAAATATTCAAAATAAATTAAATGTTATAGATGACATTCAAGAAGATGTAGTTATCAAATAATGTTGTGGGATGAGCATTTTTTTTAATAAAGCAGTAAGTTTGCCAATAAAAAGATTAATGATCTGTTCTGCCTAGCAATCCAGCTATATCAAAGTGAATTGCTGCATAGAGATTCAGTACCTTTGATTTTCTGAGACAGAATTGTCAATTACCTTGTACATTTCAGTTCATCTGAAATGGAGTATAGAAAACGGTTTTGATCGCTTGATCATAGGTTATATAAATGGTATGAGGCTTTTCAATTTTTCTCACATTAAATATCTCTCCCCCATTCATATTACTGGAGTTAAATCATTAACATTTAGAATGTGATATGGCAGAATTGTGATTCAGCTCTTTGTCATTGGTACAGAGTTATTTCCAAATATGAAGCTTTTGCATGAAACTTCATTTCATGGAAATTGACAGCTTGATCACTCTGAGATTGTAGCATTAACTTTGATGTATGTGTGATGTATTTGTGGTGGAGTGCAGAAGGGCATTTGGCAAGATGTTTTATCTTGTACAATGCATACATGCCTAGTATTTATTTTGATTTTATTTTTAAAGTAAGAAAAGTAGCATTCCATTCATTTGCAGAGAGAAAATAAGATCTTTTATTGGAAATATTCATTTAGTGTTGTATTACAAATGGCACATTATTGCTTTTTGTTTTCATTGTACAAATATGGATTTTATGAAAAAGCATGGTGGCTGAGGACAAAAGCTTGTCTTATATGATTTATTTAAGCAATTAATATTCTATGCTATAAACCATGTAAGAGTTTTACAGAGAACCAGGGCATTTACTACAGCTCCAAATCTACAAAAGAATGTGTTAGGACAGTATTATTACTGGAGCTACAAATCAGTTCATACTCCAAACTTGCATTTTTTGAAGTTTTTCAATTCCAAAGGTTCCAATTCTATACATTTTAAAAGAAAAATGTTGAGGAAAATTGGGAAGGAAGGAAGGAAGGAAGGAAGGAAGGAAGGAAGGAAGGAAGGAAGGAAGGAAGGAAGGAAGGAAGGAAGGAAGGAAGGAAGGGGAGAACAGGAAGGAAATACGTTTTAACAAAAAAAAGTCCAGTTTTCTTACTAGAATGTGGAAACTAAAGCATTAAAATTCTTCAAATGTAGCAAAACTAGAAGAGGGGGTTCCATTATATATAAAAATACCCATATATGTTTAGAAATTCAAGTGACTACATTTAGTGCCTCTCGCTTTTAGGTGAGTAGAAGGCCAAAGAAAGGCTATTTTGAGAAAACATGCTTTCAAAACGCAAACTGCAGCTTTTTCAGAGGCATAACATAATACTGATGGATGACTTTAATTGTACTTACTTCTGTTAGAAGACAAACTCTGCCAATCATGTTACTTCCAGAAAATCATGCCTTGTTCTTGCTAACAAGTTTTAATTCAGGGAGTGAAGGCAAGCAATAGTAAATCAACTATCCTTGACTTACCATATTTTTCGGAGTATAAAACGCACCTTAGTTTTGGGGGAGGAAAACAAGGAAAAAAGGCCTCTGCCTCCCAACAATTTGCCAAACAGCAAACAGCAAATAGCACAGATGATATACACTGTTTGCTGTGTATTTCTGTCCATGTGTGCCTGACCCTGCTAGAAATAGCAAAGAATTGGAGAAATGTACATTATGCCAGAAAGTTTTCTTAAATGTAGTCACACTAACTAATTATTTAAATAGATCTACTCCAAGGTAAGTCAGGATTTAACTCTAATACTAAACAGGACACTGTTACATTTCAGACTATACTTGTACAGAGCTGTTAAAATTAATTAAAATTTCTGGAAGTATACATTATTCTCTATTATTTAAAAGAAGATACAATAGCACTGGGCCTCTTCAGAGCAAGCATTTATTTTAAAAAGCTTCTTTATTTTGTTAAGTTGTCTAGATTTACAGGGGTCTCCAACCTTGGCAACTTTAAGACTTGTGGACTTCAACTCCCAGAATTCCACAGCCAGCAAAGCTAACAAAGCTGGCTGTGGAATTCTGGGAGTTGAAGTCCATAAATCTTAAAATTGCCAAGGTTGGAGACCCTTGGCTCTAGAACAATAATAAAGCAGTCTTTAAAAAATAAGTCTAATAATTTGAACATTCTACAGACATTTATAGTTATTCATTTACCCCCTTGCATCCAGTTCAGCAGAAAATAAAAATCTGCGTGTCTCTCCCAGCTAGTTGCCTCTTTGCAAGCTAGTTTCAGTTTCATTTTAGCATATGGCAAATCAGCTGTAGGTCGGGAAGCTGCTACTGACTTGCTTGGCTTTACAGGCTCTTCCCTCTTTGCTGCAAACAGGTAAATTGCTGGAAGACAGAGGCCAAAGGGTGGAGGTGGCTGGGTGGGTGGGGCTACATTTGGTGTATAAGACACACCCAAGTTTTCACCCTCTTTTGGGGGGTAAAAAGGTGCGTCTTATACTTCAAAAAATACGGTAATAATAATCAATAGGAAGGATTTAGTTGATGAATTGGAAGCAGAAGAAATATTGGATGAAAATAATCATATAGGCTCCTGATTTAAGGGAATCACAACAGGTAATATAACTTTGTTAATCTTGATTAATATTGTTTCTCCATTTGATGATTCATGACAGTACAACAACAGCCATAAAAAGTCACTAAAAACTATGCCATGCTACTAAAAAGGCTAATTTTAGCCTTAATCAACATAAATACAATTTTCAAATAATAGGAAGTAACCATTCCAACTGAGTTCAGTGACTGACTCTTGGTTCCACCCTTTAAGTAGGATTCATAAAAACTAGAACAAGTTCAGACAATAGGTATAGGGCAGTGGTGGCGAACCTTTTTCAGCTCGCGTACCAAAAAGGGGGGGCGCGCTCGCGCGCGCTCGCATGTCCACACCCATTCCCTCCCCCTCCATGCATGCGCACAACACCCCCCCATGCTGCCCCCTGCACATGCGCGCACACCCCCACCCCCGCGCAAAGGCTTACCGGAGCCTGGAATGACGAAACCGGCAAACCGGAAGTGCAAAAAAACGCACTTCCGGTTTGCCGGTATGCTGTTTTTTGCACTCCAGAGGGTTCAGGGAAGCTCCCTGAAGCTCCGGAATGCAAAAAACTACAAAACGGACAAACCAGAAGTGCGGAAAAGTGCACTTCCGGTTTGTCCATTTTGTAGTTTTTTGCATTCCGGAGCTTCAGGGAGCTTCCCTGAACCCTCCGGAGTGCAAAAAACAGCACACCGGCAAACCAGAAGTGTGTTTTTTCGCACTTCCGGTTTGCCGGTGGGCAACCCTCGCGTGCCGGCTTCTATGGCTCCACGTGCCACCTCTGGCACGCGTGCCATAGGTTCGCCACCATGGGTATAGGGCAACACAGTGCAGCCAGCTCAGCGCCAAGTCACCTTTGCCAAGTCACCACTGCCAAGTTGTCGCATGACAATTTGCCACAGGGACAACTTGCTGGGGGAAGCTGGAGAAACACCCTGGGCAGGCTGGCGGTGGGCAAGCAAATGGATGGGCAGAGCACAGAGTGGCAGTGGTGGCTTGGGGTTTCCCACTGAAGGGAGATTTGGGTGGGTGGGCAAGCAAGCAGGTGGGCAGAGTGCAGAGCGGTGGAGGGGCCTTTCCATTTTCACATCCCCTGCCATCATTGCAGGCTGTTTGGTAGCAGTGGTGTTCTGCTCCGGACTGTTTGGAGATCGGACTGTTCAGCAGCAGCAGTGTTCGGGCCATTTGGCAGTAGCGGTGATGGAAAGGGCAGGCAGTGGGGAGGTGATGCAACCAGGCATGTACTATTTACACACCCAACACCGCCAAATGACCCCAACACCGCCGCCACCACCAAGCAGCCGGGGGGGGTAGCAGCAGGGGAAGTGAAAATGGGACTTGCCTGGTCACTGCCACCTCCCTGCCACATAATCTGTCTACTGCTGCCACCACCAAATGGCCCAAACACTGCTGCTGCTGAACAGTCCGATCTCCAAACAGTCCGGAGCTCTGTGCAGCAGCAGCGGTAGTGGTAGCAGCAGAGGTGTAAAAATTGGAAGCTCCCATTCCTGTCACCACTCTGCACTCTGCCCACCCACTCACTCACCTGCCCACCCACCCAGGTCTTCCTCCGTCTGGCCATGGTGAATTGTCATCATGGCGTATTGGCCATGTTGAGTTGTTCTGCATTGCCTTGGCAGCAGTGAGTTGGCAGAGGCAACTTGGTGGTGGCGAACTGATGGCGGTGAGCTGACTATTGCACCAAGTTGCCCCATTCTGTCAGATAATAGAAATGAGGTGATCTCAAGACTAGATAATGTTATGAAGAGAGACTGAAGAAACTGGGAAACTTTATCTTGAAAAGAGATAGCCAAGTGGGGATGATAGCACTTCTCAAATACTCATGTTATTACTTTCGTTAAAATAATTAGTATTGTGATTGCTTTTTTTTAATTGTTTATATGCCCTGAAGTCATTGGCTACTCTTAGTGACCTCACAGATTTTTTCCATGACAATCTGTTCCTAACCTTAATGATGCACTCATTGCCATTGTAACTAAGTCTATCCACATTGTTTCTGGCTACTCTTCTGGCTACTCTTCTTCTCTCTTCTTCTTCTTCTTCTCTTTCCTTCCAGCTTTCTAAGTGTTAAGAGTCGCCTCCATAGAGATAATGTCTGAAGTAGGATAGTTTTAGTCTGACCATTTGTGCTTCAAGTGAGTACTCTGGATTGATTTATTTGATAATTCATTGTTTTGTTTTCTTGGTTGTCTATTCTCAGGAGTCTTCTCCAACACCAAAGTTCAAAAACATCAATACTGTTCCAATCTTGCTTCTCCAAAATCCAGCTTTAACTTCCATAAAGTGTCACAGGGAATACCATACTGCATACATTAATTCTCCCCCCCTCCCAATTTTGTATATTTTTAATCCAATTACTGAATGGGGTATCTGATCTGCTCAGAATTACTTGTTAGTTTAAAGGGCATATAAAACTAAGAAATGCATAAAATAGATATCATACAAGAAAAGTCATTCTAGAATGCAGGACACAGAATAGTGGATCTAAATTATAGAAAGGAAGATTGGAGCAGCATACTATGGAATAGTTTCTAATAGTAAATGCAGTTCTATGGCTAATTATCCAGAAAGTTGGTAAGCTATTTTTCACTGGGTGTGTTCAAGCAGAAACTAGATAATCTTTTATTGGGAATGTGGAATCAAATTAAATATCTTCATTACAGTCTTTGACCTGCCTTTACAATAAAGAGTACCACCAAGGATGTGTAACTTTGGATTCCTGGACTGAATGAAGAGCTAGACCTAATGGCCTAAATATTTCCTTCTTACCCTGATTCTGTAATTGTTTGAACAAATTAAAGTAAAAATATATGAAGAATTTGTAATTTTGTGTCACTGTGTCCTTTAAATGTATAATCAACCCAAGAAATGGAATAACATGCTGGATAAGACAAGATATTCAGATATTAATCAAGAAATGAAATAGCAAGATGTAGGGACATGATTCAACAGAACTCTTTTCGATAATGGGTCTTCTAGCCATTGTACTAAAATATCTGATATATCCATCAGTTGATGGATGGAAACCTGGTCTTCTAACTGCTGATGAAACTTCTCAGTTGGTCTATTTTAATAAAGGATTGTACTACAATTTATTTAACAGGATTGCCTTCTGTTTTGTACTATTCTAATAGAAAAAAATGGAACTCAAATGGGTCACCTTTTGAGATTGCTGGCCTAATTACTCAAATAGCTTAATATGCAACTCTTTTAAATAATCCTGAATGTATTTGCTACTCTTGCCTTTCTTGGTCAGGGTTAATTGTTATAATAGTGAAGGAGAAAAATCATTTGGCATTCTAGTGCCCTATTTGATTCCAATGTTTCTAATGCTAATGTTTACCAATGGAAATTGAAATTGAGGCACTACAAACATCTGTGCTACTTGCAAAGATCAACTTTTAATGGGAAATAGAGTGATAGAAATGGTAATCTCCAACTGGTGATTATACCAAACATTTATGGGTCAAATAATATTCATGTACTTCAGTTATCTACATACTGATGGTCTTAAAAATATGTACTCCTTTCTCAAACATTTTTAATAAAGGGAGCAGCACTTACAATAAGCTATTAAGATGGCAAATTTATCATTTTTTTCTGATCTCTATGATGTTATCGGTAATAGCAAATGAAATAAATAGGAGCACTTAAGAATTTCAAAGAACAGCATAATTTAGTAATACTTGTATACTGATCTAACTCCAAAGATGAATTGCCTTCCCTCCAATATTGAAAAGCCAGTTCCTATTAGCCAGCAGGATCCATTACTTTAATTTCCTATGAATCTCAGGTGTAATGTTTCCAATCTTGAGTTCAGAGCAAAATGAATTGAGGTTCTAAATTAAACTTAAATCCAAGTCAGGATCTTCACAACTTGAAGTGCATGAGACGTACTGTATATAAGAAACCACAGTAGTGCAAGTGACAGTCCATATTTGCGCATGGTCCTTAAAATCTTTTTAATGTAGGTTTTAATGTGATTGTGTGGGAAAACCGAATATATGAATTAACATAACTTCATTTCTCATTTTGTAGTGACCCTGTCTGCATCTTTGCCAGGCTACACAGCTCTACTAGAATTCAGTACAATATAATAACACTTTATTGATTAGTTAGTTGACCACATAAAAGCATGAGCATCAGCCACAGTAAAGTACAATATAATAATGTAAGGTAATATACAGTAAGATTTAATAGACTGCAGTGAGATAAAATAGAATAAAATATAGTAAGGTAAGATAAAGATAAAATAGAATACAAAAATGTATAGTAAAATGAATATTAATGTCCAAAGACAGTGTGGGTTTAGATGAATTCATCACTTTCACATGCAATCCCAATGTGTTCTATAAAATGTGCTCTCTGTTGGACAGCTCTGACTATAAACTTAACAGTTCCAGTGACTATTTATATATTTGTGCTCTGAAGAAAATAAGATAATCTTTTATTAGAATCTCAGTATATGGTTCTGTCAAGTACTATGTATTAGCACTGAAACCTTGCTGAGGCTTATCATTAAGAATTGAATGTGCATCATCTTCTGTTTCTGATGCTCCACAAACACATGATCTTTCAAAATATGGTACTTGATGGAATTGTCCATATTTGACTATAGAATCTAGCTGGTCGAATCTTTCTCCAGTGAGGACAATTCTATGGTTTTGAGTCAAACCTATTATCAAGTATTTTTCTGTTTGAAACTTCATTCTATTTTTGGCTAGCCATTTCAACACCTGATGTTTGGAAGTAACTCAATATCAGTTTGGGAATTAACATCAAAAACCCTTTGTTTGAATATTGCCTCAGTGTAGAGTCTGAATAAATATTATGTTGAGAAGCCAAAATATAAGATAATTTGGAGAAGTTGATTGATCATGTGACAGTTTGAAGTGTACTCATCTGTTTTTCAAGTAACATTTTTGATAGTCTATTACAGGGGTGTCAAACTCAAGGACCGGGGGCCGGATCCAGTCCGCAGGTGCTTAGAAACAGCAAAGAACTGGCCCGCGGTGCCTCTGCCAATTGTCCTCTTTTATCGTTACTTTTTACTTATGTTTATACAAATTACTACTATACATGTTTGACAAATAAATAAATAAAATAAAATAAAATAAAATAAATAAAATGGAGTTCATGAGGGCCACGGGAAGCCCTCCCAAGCTCCATTTTCACTGGCAGAGGGTTGCAGGAGGCCATCACAGGCAAAAATGGAGCTCAGGAGCCCATTTTCGCTGGCAGAGCACTCGGGCCACCACAGGTGCCCCTGAAACAAGTGATGTCAAGCTGGCCATGCCTACCTCAGCCCCCCGAGGTCAAACACGACCCTGATGCGGCCCTCAATGAAATCAAGTTTGACACCCCTGGTCTATTAGGTTCCATTGAGAGGATCTTCCATTTGTAATTAAAGACTGTGATTACTGTTGTACTATAGACAAAGTGGGTGCCCATTTCAATTCTTATTTATTGCAATTCAACTCCCAGTTCAACAGTCAGAGTTCAGGTTGGTCCTTAATCTGAGAAAAACTTACCTGCCCAATTGCACCTTACCTGCCCAATTGCAAAATGAATTTACCAAACACAAAGTTACCAAAACAGAAATAAAAGTATTTACCTTCAATCCTTTTAAGCATCCAGGTTGGGCAGGTACATAGGAGGTACTTAAGAAAGAGCCATATAATTTCAAGTGATCTCTCCTTTTTGAAACTGTAAAATGAGATCTGTGTCGAGGAGACTGTCCACTGATGCTAATGGAGGTGGTATCATTTTCTTCACATTGCAAAGAAAGAAAGAAAGAAAGAAAGAAAGAAAGAAAGAAAGAAAGAAAGAAAGAAAGAAAGAAAGAAAGAAAGAAAGAAAGAAAGAAAGAAAGAAAGAAAGAAAGAAAGAAAGAAAGAAAGAAAAGAGAAGAGAAGAGACAAATGAGAAAGAGAGATGCAATCTTAGGACAACCGTGCAATATGGTAGATACTACACAGGGTTTTGCACCAACCATCTTAGGATCTTCACAAAGTGCAGAAATATAGTGGATTCCCAAATTATGTTCTATTTTAATTGTGTTTCTATGAGAAAATAATTTTGCCTTAATTCTTTACAATGATTTTTTCCAAATATAAACCAACTTTTAGAGTGTACATATTGCAAATGGCTCTCTCTCTCTCTCGCTCTCGCTCTTACTCTCACTCTCTCTCTATATATAAATATAGACCTATCCTTTTTTAAGGAAACATTTGAAATGTATATATGCTGTTTTTTCCCCTTAAATTTCAAAATACTCTAAAATGTTCAAAATATGATAATTAGATTCAGCGATTTAATTCAACATGGTTGTGAAAGGAAGGGAAAATAATATTGCAGTCCTTTCAGCTGATCATTCAGCAATTGCAAATTTCATAAAAAGTCTGTCTGAGTTCTGTGCATCTGATGGGCAGCATACAAATTTCTTCAATGAATAAAATCTTCACAGCTGGAAGGCTCTAACCAGTTACAATTTTTCTTATAGTCAAGTATTTTCTTTTTCAAGAATATTTGATATGGCTTACTTCAAAATGGCATTACAGAATTATTTCTCTCCTTTATTCCTTTTCTAACAATAATTAAATACTGTACACACATAGCAAATAGAACTTCATTACCTAGTTGTTTTTACTAGTTTCTAGTTTCATGCAATATTATTAAACCCCATAAGTATTATAACAGACATGCTAGTGAGTTTTCCTTATTGAGTTTGCTGTCTCTTGAATCTTTTCAAGCTCTTAAGTGGATGAACCTTTTGAATGTAAATGGAGGGATATTCAGATAGTGTTTTCAGCTGCTTTGCCCATAATTCTGGGGGATTCATATGAGGATCAATTGAAAAAGCCTCCATTGTAAAGCTGCTAACAGTCTGTTTCAGTATATTTTATTACTGATCAAGTTACAATAAAATTTATTCATGGGGATTCATGATAAACAATTTCCTAAAATATTAGAAAGATACATGAAACACTATTTCACAAAATATGGTTGAGTTATTGAGATGATATAGCATAGCTAACATGGATTCTTTCTAGTAAAACAACTGGTTGTGCAGCAAACCTTGAAGTTGGAAAGTCACTGCAACTCATTTCATTTCAGAGCACAGCAGCTGATATGTGGGTGATGATGATGAATAACTAGCTATAGTCAATTATTAAGACCAATTAGGCTCAGTGGGAAACTTCTATCAGATAGTACACTAGAAGATCCAATAGAGGCCCTTCTGACAATCACTACTACCACTACTATCTCAAACCAATGAACTAGTATATACTATATTATGCTTGGCTATACAACCAAGAGGCACAGAAATACATAGCTCCCATCCATCCCTGAAAATGAAGTTGGAGGCTAAGATGAAGGCAATGTGAGTCATCGGGTAGAACTACAAAAGGATGTAGAGATTAAGGATAAGACTTGGCTACTGAAAAAATACAACGGCCTGCCTACATCTAAAGCCCTGGACACTGCTAAACAAAAGCTCACAGCACTTACTACCAGGTTAAGGAAATATACAATCTAGCACACATTGTGATAGTAGACAAGAACCAGAAGACAGCAGTGGTGACAGATGTAGTAACAGCAACAGGAAAGAGTATGAGAAGCTGGAGAAGTATCAGGGGCTGAAAGAGGGATTAGAGAGGTTGTGGAAAGTAAATGCCAAAGTGGTGCTAGTGGTGGTAGGGGCATTCTGGGCTGTGATTCTTAAGCTGGCAGACTGGCTCCAACAGATCACAGGAACAACATTTTTTTGCCTAGAAGAGTAAGTTCAGTTTAGCTCGAAACGGCTAAAATACTGTGTAGAACCCTCAAACTCTCAGGCTTCTGGTAGAGGGCGTGATCTTGAGGAAGACACATATCATGCATATCAGTGGTGAAATCTTCCCTACCAGTTCAGAAGCACGCGCTTCCGTCAAGTGTGCTTTTTCACCCTCTGTGCATGCGTAGAAGGCTTTGTGCATGCACAGAGTGTAAAAAACAAGGAAATGGTGATGTCCGGGAGAGTGGGCGGAGCCTTGCACTACTGCCGCCACCGATTCTACGAACCACCGGCTGCCGCTGCTACCGATATGCCCGAACCGGGGCGTACCCGTAGCATTTCATCACTGATGCATATATAAACAGAATCAGAGCTATTATGATTAGCAGTGATAGGCATTTAATCCTTTTTACTAGTTGGAGTTAGGATTGAATGGATCAAAATAACTCCAGTCCATGTTAATTTCATGTTCCAATTCTTTTCCATTAGCACATCAATCTATTTTTGGAAACCGCATGATAATTGATAATGTTTGTTAAGACAGGGTTTTGACATTTTAATCTTGTTCTCTGTTGTTGTTCTACCTGCTAACTATTTTGTTATTAATGTAGTAGACAGTTGACTGGTCAATAATTTGCAAATGGAATTAGAAATTTAAACATTTTGAGCCTGTTTCTCAAGGGATGGGAAACTAATATTGTTGCAATATATTTACCAATATTCACCTGGGGGGATAATGTATGTATGTGTTTACATTCTTTTTAATGTCTTGTTTGGGTTTTTTGTTTGTTTCTTAAATAATTTTTTTTTAATTTTGTATTTTAACTTTTTGAATAAAAAATAAAAAAAGTATTTAAAAAGATAATTTTTGTGCATTTACTGACACTCATGTTTGGGCTCAACCATGCTAACCCCTCAATCTGGATTAGCAAAGCACCATTTATGGGTTCCCATAACTTGATACACTCAAATCATTTGATCGCTTAATAGCATGGTCTAGTTGACCTAATATGTAAAGGCAGTGGCATGGTTCCTATATCATTAAATCATAAAGTATTTTTAACTTAACTTCACATATTGTGCAGATTCAGACTATTTTTAGCTGGAAATGTAATTTCAAAATTTAGAGAGGTGATACACTTAAAGTGTAGCTGAGATACAAATTAGTGTTGGAAATGAATCTGTAGTTGCAGATCTGATAAAATCCATCCTGCCTAGAAACTATTAGCAGCGGAAAATGTTTTTATTGGAGTCAAAAAGAGCTTCCTTCCTGATGCAAAGGTGCAGAAGTTATTCTTCCTTGCCATTATAACAGTATATTTTACTGTGGTCTGTATGATATATTGTGCAGAAAACCATAGGAGAGTTGGAGGAAAATGTGAAAGAAAATTGGGCCAAGTAAGGAATGTTAATGATGTATAAAATGGCTGTGTATATTTTATATATTAGGAGTGATGAGCAACAGAAAGAGCAAGAAGAGCAATAGCTGTACCCAGGTACAATTTCATCAGGAAAGTAAACATTTCAAGAGACTCTCTGCTGTAGCAGTGACAACATTGCTGAACATTATCATTTAACTGAGATTCTACTCCACAGTCGGGTGACATGATATAAAATGATCATTAGTTTTATCAATTATTTTAATGGTAGCAACATATACCAGCTGGTCTTTAAGAAAGCCTATAAATATGAATACATGTGGAAAAAAAACAGTATTTGCCTTCTAGTTCGTATTAAATAATGCTGAGGTAATGCACACTTTGGATTCAGTTACATTTCCAATCACTTATAATGCACTTTTTCTTGTAATTACTGGATGATTACCATAGTTTTAACTCTGTATTAACTCAATTATTTGCTTGTTTTTAATTGGAACTCATTATAATGTATAAATGTTCTCTTTTTATATTTGTTGTAGAGTTCATTTTGATCTCCTTTGCAAGCCAAATAATCTGAACATTAACAAAATAATTGGCATATTTTTGCAAAGTAATGTGGCCAGTTGTGGAATGAGGTATATTTGTTCTATCTGCATATAGTTATTTATTGATTTCACAATTCATTAATAGAGCCACTTCCTTCATATAACCACTATGTACATATTAACAGCAGTCATTATACAGATCACAGCATCTATCATTTGGAATATAAATTGTCATCCTTAGAAACAAATTATTATGGACAATTAGCAAACTCTCCATTTATAGGTAGTCCTTGACTTATGATTACAATTGGGACTGGATCATCTATCAACTAAACAATGTGGTTGTTAAGGAGATTGGGAGAGGAATTTCAGAATTAAGGCTGCTACTAAAAAGGTCCAAACAGAGGTGGGTTCCTACTGGTTCTAACTGCTTCTTTAGAACTGTTAGTAAACCAGTGGTGACTTAACAGAGCCGGTTCTGTCAGCTGGTCCGTGGGTGCCGCCATCTTGTTTTTTGCTTCTGCACATGCGCAGAAACTAATTTTTGCTTCTGCGCATGTGCAAAAGCCAAGTTTTTGGCGCACGCAAACTGTGTGCCCACACAGCACGGCCACGCAGCGCGCAATGCATGCTCAGCCACGTAGCATGGGAGGAAGCGAACCGGCGGTGAGGTAAGTTAGAACCCACCCCTGGGTCCAAAGCAGAATTTTCACCAATGCATTTTCAGCCAATGGTGGGGCCATAATTTGGGACTTTCAATTATCATAATTTAGTGGCTAGAAGATAGGAAGAAGTTGAACTTTCATACATTCTTGCCCAACCAATGTAGAATGTTTGAAAATTTGTTGACTAATTCCACAGTAAACACTATAGATTTTTAAAGCTTAGTGCTTCCCTAAAATTCATTCAGTTCTCTGGTTATTAGAAAATTGCTCTAAAATACTGTATATTGATTGGTAGCAAGTTTGCAATACAATTATTTGCCTTGTAAACATTGTATAGTTGTGCAGTTCTGTCAAGCATACATGAAAGTAAGTATCACTAAGTCTGGTAGGACTTATCTCAGTAGATATGTCTTAAATTTGGCTGCATCTTCCCTTGACTTTTCCATTCATTGAAAAATCTACAAAAGACCATAGACATTTATCAGAGCTACTCAAAATTCAAACATTGCACAGTTCTCCCTGATAAATGCAAATAGAAAGCAACACAAAAAAGCAAAGTCACTTTCAATTATTCCAGGAGTTTTCATGTTTCTCCAATTTTAATATCCACTGATCTGGATAATTAGAGACTTGAATGTCTTTCCTACAAAAGCTGTCCTATCTAGTCAGTCATACTTGAATACAAAAGTATCTTAATCTCGTGGAATAATCCAGTTGCACATGGACAAGATATAACAGGCATACTGCTCTTGTTGAAAAAGCAGAACAGGCATACTGCTCTCTATGGCTCAGTGGGCTCCTTTCATCCATCTAAGAGTTTGTTTCTTGGTTATAACTTCTTTGCCTTTCTAATCTCATTCTCTGTTTTTATATCCACAACTTCACCCTTGGTCTGTTCTTTTCTCTAGGTCGTATCACTTTGACTGATTTTTTTTAATGTGCTTCATCATGCATGCATACATGCATTGCATGCACATCTACAAGTATTCCTGGCAAATGGGCAACATAAGGATTGTTTGCAAATACTGTAGACTACAATCTATAAAGTAGATTCTGCAGCGTCCTTTAATATAGGAAAAAATGAATGTTGTAAAGGACAAACTGAAAGCATTTGAAACCTCTATCCTGAAGACTAGATACAGAGTTATAAAATTCATTTTTCCACTTTTATGGCCCATTAAGATCATTCTACTGAATTCTACTGGTAAGTTGCTGAACAAAGTGATGTTCCAACTGATTTTTGATGGAAAAGCAAGAAAAACTGTTAAATGTTAAGTCATTGGTTTATGTAATTAAGAAAGTTTTAATTACCGTATCTTTTCCACAAAATTAACATTCCTAGCCCTAACTTAATAATATAATACCACTTTCACTCTTGCCTTGTCCATATTTATTATTATTTTCAAAAGAGGTGTGTCTTTTAGCTGCCCTAAATTAGGAAGAGGAAAAACAGAGGCAAGGCAGATACCATTCTTAAAGCAGAGATTCACCAAGCACTATATGTCCTGATTTGTCATAATCACTTCAAAATCTCTCATAGCCACAATCTATTCTGGTTCTTTCCCACTTTCAGCCATGACAATGATCATAGACCACAATGTATCATGATACACTATATCTATTACCCAAAGATGATATACTGTAAGTGTTGTAACAAAACTGAAATACTAGAAATATTAGAAAACTCTGAAAACATGTGAAAGCCGGATTCAATATAATTCAGAAATAGTATTTTGAATACTATAAATGCAGTGTTTAGGAGGTGGATCTAAATGTGTATTTAGAATGAAGAATAAAAGGATCAATGATTTGATACTGTAATATAAAATAAAATTTTATTATATTTTCTGACTACATGACTGCAGTCAGATTGTCTAAAGAAGGCGTGCTGTCAAAAGACAATTTAGTCAAATATTTTTGGATCAACAGTTATGAGGGGTATCCAGATGGGTGATGATGGTCCAGGATTTGACCATATTTCCGGCCAACATTTAAATTGACCAATTTAAAAGTATACTCATGGGGGGTGAATCAGTAGTTAGAAAGTCATCTGTGTTTATCTAAAGCTCTAAATCTTTGGATGCTACATGAGATAAAATCCTTTTTAACACATTCAGATTAAAGAATTCACAGATCATGAATTTTAATTACATAAAGCTGAATGACCTAGAATACTAATGGCAGCAGCATCTTATTCCTAGCTGCCATGTTTGCCCATGTAGCCTTTCCCAAAATAAATAACTGCTCATGAAAGTGCTATGGCAATGGCCAAAAATATAAAATATAGAATATGTGTATGTATTAATCATGGAATAGAACAACAACAGTGTTTTACACCACTTTGGCTCTGTCTATTTGACTGAACTATTTGGAGAAATTGAATTGATTTATAACTCTGCTCCAGTTAATTGGAAACTAGTGAAGCTTATATTTTCCTTTGAATTGTTGGATGCAATTGACTCTTCAGCCTCTTATGGCTACTTAAAAACAGAGGGACAATAGGTCTGTGATGAAGGGAAAACACCAGCCTCCTTGTGAATAAGCCACAGTTCCAGGCTATAAGTGCCTGCAGACTTAGTGCTTGTTAAATGTAAACACAGCTCTGAAGAAAGAGTAGGTGTGTATATTGGAGAAGAAGGTTGAGGGGAATACACATGCCAGGAGATGACAAAGAGAAGTCTGTGGAGGAAGCAACTGCTGGAATGATTCTTATCAGGCTTGTATAAAGAGACTCGTCAATCTTATGCTGCCTAGCTGGAACTCAACACATTACCCAGGCTGGTGCTGGTTCTTCATACTAGAAAGCCTTAGTTCAAGGAAAGAAAGGAGCTAGAGACAGTTCAAGGAAGGAATTGCCTATACGCTTGCTGCTAAGGTCTCTTGAAGAAAAAAATACAACACAGAAAAGCGAACATCCAACAGCTCAAAATCCTATCCCAATTCAAAAACCACAACCACAACCACAACCACAAATAACCACCAACCCAGCTAATAATATCTCATCAAAGATGCCATCGAATGTGAACAAAAACATCCAAATACTATTTTATTTGGTCTATAGGACACCAACGAATCTGATGATATTACAAAGGTTCACAACATCATCAGCAACTTACAGACATCAACCATCTCCCCCGATGAAATCATCGATATTTCCCGCGACAGCCCTGAGTTCAAGAACAGTGATGGCTCATTGGCCCCACGCTTCTGCAGAGTCGTTTGCAAGAATGAGTCCAGCAAATGCAAATTCATTCATACTATTAACTCAATTGCCAAAAGCAACATCAACCATAACAAACTTTGCTCACAGCCCAACCTAGCCATACTGCAACGTGCCCACTCCCGTGAACTCCACTCAGAACTCAAAAGATGTCAAGACCAAGGAGAGACTGACTTATACATTGACTACCATGCTGACTGTATCAAACATAAGACCAACATCCCACATCCCAACAACCACCCCCAACAACCAATACTAGGCATGCATGCCCCGAACTTCCTCAAGATCTACCACTACAGACCTTAAATGCAAGCTACTTAATGCAAGAAGCCTCACAAACAAAATGCCTGAATTCCTCCTCTTACTAAATACAGCTATATTCGACATTATATTTGTCTGTGAAATGTGGCTGAATGCATCCCTCCCAGACTCCATTACCACAGTAAGTGACTATCATGTTTACCGGTCCGACCGTGAAATCCGTAGAGGGGGTGATGTTGCTATCTTCTAAAAAAAACCTAAATCTAAAAAATATTCAAGTTACACAGGAGCTTGCTCTTCCTGAGATCATCGTCTGTGAACTGTCCTTAAATACCACATTTCGCTTCTTACTATGTTACAGAGCTCCTGATTATGACCTCGTACATACGAACAAGCTAATTTCACTACTAACGTGAGCAGCCTCCTGCCCGCACCCTCTTATCTTTCTTGGTGAACTCAATCTACCTCTTATTAATTGGACCCTAAATGAATGTACAACTGAACCCATACATGCAACCCTTTACAATGCTGTTACTAATCTGGGACTGGATCAACTAGTAACAAACAACACTAGACTCAACAACTGCCTTGATCTCATCTTCTGCAACAGTTTAAACTCAATTTATGCTCTACAAATAAAAGAACCCTTTTCCAACAGTGACCACAGCATGATTGACTTTTGTCTCAATTTACATCCTTACAAAGAAGATCATAATAATGGAATCCCAAATTATAACTTTAAAAAAGCCAACTATGATCTCATAGCTGCCAAACTCTCATCTCTTGATTGGCAAATTCTGTTCACTGACTGTAATACCGCCGAAGATCATTATAACACTTTTTTGCTTAAAGTCAAAAGAGTCATTAAACTATATGTACCACTAATAGCCTCCCCCAAAAACAAATTATCCATAACAATAAGGAAGCTTCAATACAAAAAAAATCTCTTTGGAAAAAAAAACCTGGCTACATAGCTAACTTTAAAAGCTGCTACAAAACCTTATGCCGCCAGATAAAGGCAGAATGCACCAACTACCACAGCAAACAAGAGGAAAACCTTCTACGCACGAATTCCACCTGCACCTTCTATAACAAACTTAAAGACTCGAGATCCATCCCTCCCCTAAAAGGACCTAACAGGAAAGACTGTAATGATGAAACCAGAAAGGCCAACCTTTTCAACACATTCTTCGGTTTAGTCTTTGTAAACAGCAATGGTTCATACCCCACATTTCCTAATCATACCACAACTAATTGCAACAATCTACTACATATCGATTTTACAGAAGATAATGTTGAAAAAGCACTACGCAGCCTAAAACGGCTGCATATCTATCTATTGGTCCTGATGGATTATGTGCCTACTTCTTAAAAAAGCTTTCCATTGCTATAACAGAACTTCTAAGCATAATCTATGAAATATCTTTCAGAACCAGCTCCTTGCCCAATATATGGTCACTAGCCACAGTCATCCCTATCTTCAAAAAGGGTGACCCCAGCCTAGTAGAAAATTACAGACCAATCTCATTGTGTTGTGGCACCTGCAAAGTCATGGAATCAATCATAAACCAATCCATTACCTCCACTTAGAGACAAACAACCTACTCTCTAACAAGCAGTTTGGTTTCTGGAAAAATCTTTTCCTGTAATCTGCAACTCTTACACTGCAAAAACATATGGACTACACAATTCGACCAGGGTAAAGCAATAGATGCAATTTACATAGACTTCTGCAAAGCCTTTGATTAAGTAGTACATGACAAACTACTTTTAAAACTCAAATATTATGGCATTTCTGCATAAATGGATAGCTGCGTTCCTGTCAAACAGACAACAAGTAGTCAAAATAGGGAGCGCTCTATCAAACCCTGCACCTGTTAACAGCAGTGTGCCCTAAGGCAGCGTTTTAGGACCCATACTCTTTATACTTTACATAAATGACCTTTGTGATCATATCATAAGCAACTGCGTTCTCTTCGCTGATTATATAAAACTATTCAACACCACCGACAATGCTGCTACCCTATAAAGAGACCTTGAGTATGAGTCAGAATGGTCAAACAATTGAAACTCCAAATCTCAACCAACAAATGCTCTGTCTTACACATTGACAAAAAAAAATCAGAACATCAAATACAAGTTGGGCGGATATGACCTCGTAGATGACCCTCATTCTGTCAAGGACCTTGAAGTACACATCTCAAATGATCTAAGTGCCAGAGCTCACTGTAACAGCATTACCAAAAAAGGCATTAAGAGTTGTTAACCTAATCTTGCGAAGATTCTTCTCCGGTAATATTGTACTGCAAACTAGGGCATACCAAACCTTTGCCAGACTAATTCTCGAACACAGCTCATCTGCCTGGAACCCCCACTGTACATTGGACATTAATACAATTGAGCAAGTCCAGAGGTATTTCACGAGAAGAGTACTCCACTCCTCTGCTCACAACAGAATACCTTATGCCACCAGGCTTGAAATTTTGGGACTAGACAACTTAAAACTACGCCACCTTCGGTCTGACTTAAGCGTAAAATTATCTGCTACAACGTCGAACCTGTCAATGACTACTTCAGCTTCAACTGCAATAATACAAGAGCACACCATAGATACAAACTTAAAATAAACCGCTCCAAACTCGATTGCAGAAAGTACGACTTCAGCAACAGAGTGGACAATGCCTGGAATGCACTACCTGACTCTGTAGTTACTTCCCCAAACCCCCATAACTTTAACTTTAGATTGTTTTCTTTTATTCCCATTTCCTATCTATCTTCCCTTACAGATTTTTCATAAACTATCAGACAGATACTGAATACCTGAACTCAAAAACATGATTTCTATGTTTTCTATCTAACTTTTCTATATACTTTGAATGTATGTGTTGTTGGTTTTTTTACAGTTGGAAGAAATGATCTCTCCATCAGTTTCCTCTATTCCATTTTCCTCACATTTTGGCTTTTCTAACACTGCTATTTGCAATATGAACTGGGGATGAAAGATTAAATGCGTCTGAATAGAAAGCATTGATTGTAATAACTATATTTATTAGTGATTGGAAACCTCTTATGGACGTTTTGCTAAAAAAGAAAAGAAAAAATGAAATTGTGATTTATGGGTTTGATTGTTAGAGAGTGTAGATATGGAAAGAAGGAAATTATTTTGTAATCAGGGTAAAATAATTTGTAAGTGCAGTTAAGATTGAAAGCCATTTTAATAACTTTTCTTTTTTTCCCCCTCTCTCTTTCTTTGCACTTTTTCCATTTAATCCTTTCCTTTTTCATTTCAAAACTAAAAACTATATTTTTATTATTTTAAAATTTTATTTTGTTATCCTCATACATATAGTATACATAAAGAGATGGGAAGGGAAAAGAAAGAGAGATAAAGAAATCATTGATTCTATGCAGCAAAAACATGTAGATAAGCTTCTCTAGAAGTTGGTTTCACAGCCCTAAACATATATGGGACATTTTCCTCATGGGGTAAGATCATAAATGCAGGCAAATGGTACAGACCGCTGCTGTTTCTAAAGAGAAAACCAGGGATAGTAATTTCATCTGTTGATTTAACTTAAATATACACATCTAAAATTTCCTCTTTTATAGAAGGAACATGGAAGATGAAAGAGAAATAAAAAAAAATCTGTTGTGTTTGTAAGCCGAAGGGGATTCAGATAGTTTCAAAGTGGTCTCAGCTGAATCATAGCTTTCTCCCTAATAGTTGTATAAATAGCTCTCACTTGTACAATTGCAGAGATTTAAAGTTTGATATGAATACAGAATTCAATATTTTTACAATCCTGACTTGAAAATAAGTAAAAGAATGTTTACTAAAAATTTATCACTAGTTGAAGCTATAGACAAATCCTTCTTCCCCCAATATGAGAAGGTTGACTATTCTGACTAGGTGGCGCAGTGGCTAAGACACTGAGCTGTCGATCAGAAAGGTCTGCAGTTCGGCAGTTCGAATCCCTAGTATAGGTCTCCTGCATGAGCAGGGGGTTGGACTAGATGACCTCCAAGGTCCCTTCCAACTCTGTTACTGTTCACTAGACACCTTCACTTGTAGCTCATTGTCCAGTCACAGCCAAGAACCCAAGGGTGGCTTCAGTGTATACTCAGGTTTTTATTCCTTACTTGTCCAGTATGCTACTGTATGTGCAGACAATAAAGGGTGTGCCAATGTCCCTGAAATGACATATTCTATGTTGCAACTTGCACCTTCTGTTTCTTCTCTTAGTTTCCACTGGGAGTTTCCACTTCACCTTCTATCAAATACCTGACTTATTCTCTCTCCTTTCAATTCTTTTTTGGCTGTGAGGGAGGCCACAATTCCATTTCCACAGTTCCTTTTTTAAAATGAGTTCATTGACTGGTCAGTTGGTCAACCTAGATAATGACATTGAATCACCCCATCCCTTGGCTTAACTGTAAGGACTTTTTACTGGTATCTTAGAGCTGCGGTGGTGCAGTGGTTAGAATGCAGTACTGCAGGCTACTTCTGCTGATCACCAGCTGCCAGCAGTTCAAATCTCACCGGCTCAAGGTTGACTCAGCCTTCCATCCTTCTGAGGTTGGTAAAATGAAGACCCAGATTGTAGGGGGCAATATGCTGATTCTGTAAACCGCTTAGAGAGGGCTGTAAAGCACTGTGAAGCAGTATATAAGTCTAAGTGCTAGTGTTATATCTATATGTTTTCCAGGTAAGAAATCCCTTTCCCAGTGGTCTGTGCTCCCAGGGACACTGGTTGTTCATTTGCTCTCTTCACACTGCTAAAATCCTTTTTCAAATCCCAGCTCTTCTACAGCATTTATCCGGCAGCTCCACAAATCTAGAGAACTATTACACAGCAGCCAAAAAGATTTTTAAAAACCCTCAAAGCTAATAGCTCCCACAAAATGTAACCAATAGTTTCAAGAAATTAAAACCAAAAGTTCAGTCAGCCAATGGTATGAAGAGAAAGAAGGGAGGGAATGCAGTGCATGTTGTAACCAGAATATTGAACATGCTGAGGGAGGAGCGTTTCACAGATAGATTATGCTGATGGGGTTAAACTTTCAGCCATGGGAACCACCAATCAGGGCTCTTAGAATGCTGCAAATTAATGCTGTATGGACAGCAGCACAGTATAGACCACTGTCAGAGATGCAGTTGGGGCAGATGTTTTTCATCCAGCACCAGGACTAGAAAGAACATGGCAAAGCCGCTATATCCATGATGGCGAACCTATGGCACGCGTGCCACAGGTGACATGCAGCGCCCCAGTTCAACTCTGTCGCACATGTGTGTGCGTCTCCCACCATGCGCAGGGGGTGGGGTGTGTGCAGGGGGTGCATGGGCACATGTGTGGGGGTGGGGCACAGGGGCATGCATGCAGGGGATGGGGGCATGTGGGGGGCACGCACATGCAGGGGGAGGATGCATGCGGGGGGAATGCACACATGCATGGGGGTACAGTGCATGAAGGGGCACTTACACATATACGGGAAGGGTGGAGTGCATTGGGGGGTCTGTGAACGCATGCGGGTGTGCACGTGGGGCACATGCATGCATGGGGGTGGGATGCATGCATGGGGGCCATGCACTCATTGCATTTTGGGTTTGTACATTCACACACACACACATGCACTCTTTGGGCACTCAGTCCAGAAAAGGTTTGCCATAACTGTGCTATATGAATATGGCCCATGATTCACAAAGTTAGAATATAAAAAATGGTGGTGAGAATCATTTAAGAAAACTGATCCATATGCAGAACTCTGAACATTGAGATACAGTTATCATCTTGAAACAGTATATTACAGAAAATAATACACAAAAATATATATAGTAAGGAAAATATACATGGAATGTTGAGGATCTGTTATGGAAATCAGTAATTTTTAATTTTAATTTTAATGTTTTTCCATCTTTGGGACACTCAGTAGGAATGATTGGAATATTTGAAATGAAGTCATAATTTATTGAGTAAAATGTTAAAGAATTCCATATCACATTTTATGACAGCTTTTATTGGTAAGCAACACAATTCAAAATATGAATGCCCCTTTGAGATGTTTTCCAAAAATCTTTTTGATGTGGAAGGCACATCAAATTCATATTTCTTTTTATGAATACAATGCTCATCTCAGCTGATAAAAATTCAGAAAACCTTGTAAGAGGTGCTTCCTTTTATCTGTTAAAGTTCTGCATCCATGTGGAATTAGTAGATTAAAATACATATTTTTCCTTAGATCACATTAGGAAAAGATGTGACCATGATTAATCCAACAGTATTCACATCAAATTCTGTGATAACAATAATGGTGATGCAATAAAGAATACCAGTTGCATCAATAGAGGTGTTTTTAAAAAACAACTGTACACCATCCTTTAATATTACAACTAGCAATATTCTAATCTCCATACTCTTGGTTTGTATCATTGACAAAAACTTGACCTTGGTCAAAATACACAAATTGGGCAATTGGTGAAACATGGAGTTGTTTGAATAGTTAATGTTACATTCATCCCTGTAAAAATCCCTGAACTGTCACACACACAAAATTTTATAAGCCAAGAAATACATATACCAACACTTCTACTTTTATGGTTTTGGAAACCATTAAATGACTGAAAAAAACCCCTGAAATGCAGCCAAATAGTTATGAAAAGGGGACTCTGTGTCTTTAAGCTAGAGAGAAAAATAAAACCCAATCATTCCAAATGTATTGCTTTAGTCATCTGGTTTCATTCTATTAATGACCTTTAACATCTGCAAAAATATTGTGAGAAGCTAATTTTGTTTGTACTGAGGTGGTGCAGAACAGTTTCTGGCTGTCAGTCTAGGATGTGCTAGAAAATAAAATTGTCTTTCAGGGAATCTGACAAAAAACCTACTGTAAAGGTTTAATTTATTTACAACAGGCTGAAATGAAAAAAAGATTTTTCAGCATTCTAATATTAAACACTCCCCATGAATCGCATTTACACATTTATATACTTTAAAATCTAAAACGTCCAAGAAAACTGACAAATTAAGGAACATATTTTGCATTTTGTGATGTTCTGCAGAAATTTTAAATTATAAAACTAAGCATTTTTTTGCAACTGTTCTTCAGATATATTGTGTGAACACTTTTTTAAAAGTCGTTATATTTCATTGAATGGAAGATGCTTTCTTCCTACCCTTATTGTGATATTTAGTGTAATATCATTCCCTTCGTCAAACATGAAGACATACATAAACAAAGCAAGTAGCTTACATTTCTGTTTTGCTCTCTAAATCATAACATTTCTATATCTGTTTTAGAGGGCTCAGATTGTGTCAAATGTCCTCTTGGAAAAGCTCTTGTTGAATTTCATGGAATTTACTTCAAGGTTACAGTCACAGTAAGCTTTAGGGATGCTCAGATGCAGATGATCAGAGGAGTCAAACTCGTGTCGTCATGGTGGCATCACATGATGCATCACAACTTTTTCCCCTTCGCTAATCCGGGTGTGGACATCACCAGCACATGACGCGTCCGGCTCGCGAGTTTGACAACTCTACAGTAGATCGTCACTGTTCTTCCATAATGTCACTGGGAATCAATTGGCAAATGCCACAGGATTCTATCTTTTTTAATGAAACAACAAGGTGTTAAACTTTTCAGAGACTAAAAGAGAATATGAGGACCAGGCTAAAATTAAAATTAAAACTAATTTATAGCTATGCTTAAGAACCTATACATAAAATGTCCACATCTGAGGAATTATGAGATTTTCTTGAAACCAATTAGGGACATAACTAAATAAACGATATTCTGAAGAGTGAGCTGCAGGCCCCACAGAGAGAGAATTGAATAGAAAAAGACAGATGGTCATAACATCTTTAATCTCCACTGCAGAAAAATCTAATTGTACTCATGACCAAGAGCAAATATTCTTGATGATTCCATTATCTTCTGAAGTATTCATGAGTTTAAGGACCTCTGAGTTACTGAAAACATGTTCATTAACAAGCATTTGTATCTGCTTTTCTTCCTGCCCTTTGAAAGTTACTGTGCATAAGCCTAAGTTATGGTTCTAGCATTTTTTTCCTTATTTCTTTTAAATCATTTGAAAACTCATTAAAAAAAGGAATAGAATCTGACATCAAGCTTTTCTTAAATGAAGTTATAATCATTCCTGGGAAACAGAGGGCTGTTACTGCCAGTTATAAATTGTGTATAGGTCTTTGGATGTCCTAGTATTTGTATCTTAATTCTGCCTATGCGGTATAGCACACTAACTAGTAATTGCTCTAAAAAAAATTTAATCACCCTTTGTTGAATGTGATCATTGTTTCATCAGCAGTGATATTTGGGGATGGGGACAGGGTCAGGTTACTATCTTAAAACCCATCTTCAGTCCTTTCTCATACAGATTTAGACCAGCAAGTTCTTTCAGAAGCTCTTCAAGCCTGTCTCCCACCAGTATCTATTCCTGAGTTTGAGAAACTTATGAAGGTCATTTCCCTGTCATTGAGTCCCAGCTGTTTATTTTTTAAATCCTATCCAAAGTCCCTTCAACAAACCCTGCTGAACAACTGTTGCCCCTAGCAAGGGGTACTAAGGGATATTCTCACCACCACCATACCCAATCCAATAAGTCCTAAGGCATTTCGTTTACTTTGATCAGTGGTGGGTTCCTACTGGTGCGGTCCACTCTATAGCACCGGTAGCGGCCCGCTAGTGATGTCATAGTACTGGTGCGGTCGGTTGCCGATCCCTGGGCGCCGCCATTTTTAAAAAAAATTTTTTTTAATTTTTTTTAAATAAATTTTCTTCTGCGCATGCTCAGAAGCCGAGCTTCCGGCACTGCGCATGTGCTGCCTTCCTACCCCACAGTTACTCCAAGCAGGGGAGGATGGCTGAGGGAGTGCGTGAGACGCTGAAAGAATGGGCAGCAGGAGCTATCTCCATTCCCCTCCCTTCAGCAGTCCGAGAAGCCACGAATGCGCAGTGATGATCCCAGGCATTTTCGCATGTTCGAGGCTTCTCGAGCTGCTGAGGGGAGGGGGAATGGGCGGCAGGAGCCTAGGATCATCGAATGGGGAGAAACATTCAGGCCGGACGGAGCCTCCTAGAAGAACTGCTGACTTTGATGTATGCAGTGCCATAGTTAAAGAGTAGTCCCAGTTAACCTACAGATCTATATCTACATTTACACAAAATCTCAAATTAATAAATGCACTAATTACATACAGTATATGCACAATCATTGAATTCTTGATGAAGAGAGCCTTGGATATCATCTCCCTTGCCCATCTTAACAGTTTTCTTCTAGGGACCCTACATTTTGAAAGACATAATATATAACTAGCCCTTGTTTATAGATAGCCCTTGTTTAACTACCACAATTAGTATCAGCAACTCCATCACTAAGTGAAACAGTTGCTAAGTGGGAAATCACATGACTACAATTGTGCTTTTCTTTTTCCTACACCTCTGCCTTTGGAATGTTCATCCCAGCAGTGAAATAATTAGTAAGAAAGGAATAAATGTTTGTATTTCTATTAATTGGAGAGAAAGGGATTACAAGAGAGTAAGCAGGCATACAGTGAAAGTAAGCAAGCACACAGTAGGAAATATCTATTGAAAGCAATGTGTTGGCACAGACAGCTGGTATGTTCCTTATTGTCTGCCTTCTTGCTGTTTCGCAATCCCTCTGCAAGGATGGGAAGGGAAAAAAGCAACAGGTTGGACAAAGGATAATGCATATTGACTGTATTCTGTGGGCATTCATCATAAAGTTAGTTTTAGCACTCTCATAATTTGAAAGTTACTGAACAAGGCAGTTGGTAAGTGAGGACTATCTGTATCCACCTCTTCCCTTGGCAGGTGTGCTTAATCACAACTGCCTTGTAAATTTTTACATCATGACCTCTTCCTGCGGATCCCAATCCAAACACAGTTTGGCTATTAGATCTTTCAGTCACTATTCTCCTACTCTTGGTTTCAGTCCTATTCTTTGTCTCTTAGGTTTCCTTCTGTCTTCTTCAGCTGCATGATTAATGAGTAATCTTTCTGTCAAGTCCTTTCTTTCAAGTAATCCATCCCTCTTCATATCACTAACATGTTTATTTTCTCAGGTCGCTTTTCTATGTGAACTAGTTGGTTTTCTGTTTTGTGGCTATTTTTTTCAGATTTGGTCTCTGGGCCAACCAGAGTTCCAAGTCTCTCCTTGGTTTCTTGGTCTGCAAATGTGTCTTTGTACCCACAACTCCACACCCATCCTATTTTTCCAATCCCCTCTTTTCATTTCTGGATGGTCTCCCCACCATCAACAGCAGCACCTTTTTTTATTACAAAAAAGCTGTTTATTCCATCTTATGATCTAATTACACTATATAAACAAAGTGGGAGAAAAACAGGAGGAAGTAGAAAAATACTATGGTAAGAAGTTCTACTTAAAAGCAGATATTATGAACCCTCTCTGAATTTCTTAATGAAATTATATTCAGCCTTTATAAAACAAGTAAAATAAAACCCTGATAAAGGCTTGACTTAGCTCAATATACATATGCTTATTTTATCAACAGTTTTAGCAACTGTTTATTTTATCAACAGTTGCATCACCAAGGAATAACTTTTCACAATTTTGAAAAGATATCACCTTGGAGACAAATTGTATCAGGTATGAACCATACTGGAGGAAGAGGTTCTCCTGATCATAAAGCACAGGCAGACTGTCTTAGAAGATATGCTTTTTTAGATCCCAAAATATGGCTTTAAAACCAAGTACTTATAGTTTGAATTGAGGTGAAAACAAATAACAAGCTTGTTTCTTTTAGAATGAATGCAAATGTGAATCCACCTGGATGTACTGGTTGTAATCCTGACAGCTATAATCAGCTAGTTAACAGATTACAGATTACAGATTACCAGAGTTGGAAGGGACCTTACAGGTCATCTAATCCAACCCCCTGCCCAAGCAGGAGACCCTACATCTGCCTCTACCTAGGATTGAACTCACAACCTCCTGATTGTGAGGCAAGAGCTCTACCTCTAGGCCACAGCAGCTCTATCTCTGGCCACTTTTCCTTCATCTTCCTAAAGCAGTACTCCCAGTGGGAGGTAGCAAAAATATGAAAAATACCAGTCAGATTATTTTTTAACTCACAAATAACTGCAGCTAATAAAGCAAACTTTATTGGTAAGACTCTCTTAGTCTTCAGAGCCAAATTCAATTCAAAGAAGATTTTCTTTCTTTCTTAATTACTAAATTGCATCAATAAGTTAAGAAGCACTCCTAAGTAAGTAACTGCTAAAAATATTTGAACATGAGACCCATCATATCACAGGGTTGTTCTCATCTGCCTTCAGTTTCAGTTTATTGGCCTTTGCCCAGTCAATCCCCAAATCCAGGCAAGGATTATAGTAGCAGATGATATACTAAAGTTAGTCATGTCTTAACTCCCATTGATTCCAGCTAAGTTTGTCTGGATCCAATCCCTATAACAGAGCATTGCATTTGACATTCATTAAAAAACACAATAGCAATAGCACTTAGATTTATATTCTGCTTCACAATGCTTTACAGCCCTCTCTAAGTGGTTTACAGAGTCAGCATATTGCCCCCAACAATCTGAGTCCTCATTTTATCGACCTCGGAATGATGGAAGGCTGAGTCAATTTTGAGCCAGTGAGAATCGAACTGCTGGCAGTCAGCAGAATTAGCCTACAATACTGCATTCTAACCATTCTGCCACCACGGCTGCTCTGGGGAATCTGTGTAAGTGTTTTCAGTGCAGATTTCATTGTATCAAGGGAATTTTCCCAAGTTATTATTCAAGTATTTTAAGAAAAGTACCTGTGACTTTACCATTATTATTATTTTAAATGACTCAAGAAAATCACCTTCTTTTAAGTTACGATTGGTAGAACTAAATTAATATTTGCACTGCATATATGTAACTTGTTTGTTCAATGAAGATCTGAATATGCAAGTTTTCCAAGCAAACATATATTCTGCAAATTTGAAAAAAGATTTGGGTGCTTTGGAGATTTTTCTTTTCAGTTCAAGTTTGCTTTCAACATTATGTAGGTATTGCTCATGAGCTTCCTAATTATTGCTAAATCTAGAGTTACACTCTAATAGTTTGACAGTTCCAACAGAGTGTTTGTTCACTATATCAAAAGGTTAATTGATTTATTTTAATTCTTTTCCCCAGAGACTATATTATATTTCTTGAGTAATGAAAGGCTGCTCATTATCCCACAAATCTGAGGATGGCATATTTATTTTTTAACTGTGTTCCAGGTCACTAACAGCTTCATAAAAAAATTTATTTAGCAGAAATTATCTTTTCAGTCCTGTGACATGAAACTTTATTTGGTATCTACGGAGAATTTTCCTCCATTGAAACCATGGAAACACGAGAAATAGGAAAGCAAGATTAATTTTGATCAGGATTTTCTTTCTCAATCCACATTTTAATGTGAATTGTGTTTGCATAATCTTCTAAAGATTTATAAAGCAAAGAATGGCAGGTTGTATAGCAACCTTAAAAATAAAATTATATTCTTATCATTCTCATTCTTATGTTTTAAAAGCAGAATTTACTTTTTCTCAAATATGTCTGTTTAAGGTTATTTCAAATTATAAAACAGCAATATTATAATAAGCAGTCTGCCTCAGAGACACTAGAGATCAAATTCATTAACAATATAACGGGCACACAATATTGTACAGGATTAGTTTTAAAAGGTCTTTTCCTTAAGCACACACTCCCTTTCTCAGAATCAACATTTATATCTGAAACTATATGTATTTCATTTCCACGCCACTTCTCCTTTTTCTTTCATATCCTTCTCTTGCTTTGCATTGCTTTTCAAACCCATCTTTCTATCTGATAGTGGCAGAAGACATAAAGAGAACCTGAATAGGCAATCATTGCTAGTACTCCAATTAAGAGGACTGCTATTCTTTATTTAATTTTTAATATAATTTTATTATGAATAATAATTATAATAGTAAAAACTAATACAAATTAAATTTAGATAGAAGAGAATGAAAAAAGAATAAAAAGTGCAAGCAAGAAAAAAGAAAAGGAAGAAATATTATAAAGAAAAAGAAAAGAAATATGTAAGGAAGTGTTTTCCAACCTTCATCACAACTACAAAGAAATTTAATAATTCTTCACCTCCATAACCTTAAACAGATAAGATTAAGATTAAGATGATAAAATAATATTTATTGTCATTTTCCTGTATACATAATGGCACATATTAAAATGAAATTCCGCTCTTGAAGGAATGCCATTCACTAAACAATGTCACCATCCCAAGGATAACAATATAATAACAGCAGTAGCATCCAAAAATGTCAAGTTATGAAAAAATGGCACCAAAATGTATGTGTATATATATATATATATATATATATATATATATATATATATATATATATATATATATATATATATATATATATATATATATATATATATATATATATATATATATATATATATATATATATATATATATATATACATACAGTACATATATTAATCACAGTCCATATTGAATAGATAGTGGAAAAAAGGGTCTTGAGAGTTAACAAGGTTGATACTATATGGTGCAAAGCTATTATAGAATCTAGTTGTTCTGCTTCAGATACCACAAAGCATGCTTCCTGAAGGCAACAATGAAAACGGGTCATGGAGAGGATGTATAAAGACCCTGACAATACTGTAGACCAGTGATGGTGAACCTTTTTTGGCTCGCGTGCCAAAAGGTTGTGTGTGCATGCGCTAGCACGTGTGTGTGTGCCCACACCCATGCCCACCCCCTGCACATGCACACAACCCCCCGCTGCCCCCGCGCATGCACACAGGCCTCGCTGAAGCCTCCAGACTCCTGAAGCCTGGGGACGGCAAAAAATGGCCAAATGGGCCAACTGGAAGTTCATTTCTGAACTTCCGGTTGGCCCGTTGGGCCATTTTTCACCATCCCCAGGGTTCAGGAGGCTTTCCTGAAGCCTGGGGAGAGCAAAAACGGCCAAAAAGAAGGCCAAAAATCAGCTGGAGCTGACAAAGGGCAACGCCTCGTGTACCCTCAGATATGGCTCCGTGTGCCACCTGTGGCACACATGCCATAGGTTCGCCATCACTGCTGTAGACTCTCATCAAGCAGCACTTATATTCCATGTCCTGGGTAGAAGGAAGTGAACTTCCAATCATCTTTTCCACTGTCCTGCACAGTGTTCCAATCCGAAGCAGTAATACTTCCAAGCCAAAGAGTAATAAAATACAACAGGGTACTTTCAATCATCAAGGACAGGGGAAGGAAGATGTGCTCTTCTCATATGACCACAGAAAATGCAGGCGCTGCTGGGCCCACTTCAAAAATGTTTCACTGTTGAGCGACCAACCTTAAACAGATATCTCTTTATTTCATATTCCATCTAACCATCCTAATAATGAAGGTATAAGTAGGAAAAAGAGGTAAACAGCAACAAAAACAAGAACATTCTGGCCAAGAAGAAGCCATTGGAGCAAGATAGAACTGAAAACAAGAATTTATATTGTGAGTATTGGGATTCTGTGGCATCCAAACTGGAGATGAAGTGAGTTGTACCAGTTCCACACTAGTTAAGCTCTGTGGGATGGGGAATTCAACTATTTATTTATTTATTTATTTATTTATTAAAATTTCTATGCCGCCCAACTCCCGGGGGACTCTGGGCGGCTCACAGCAGATATAGAAACACATAAAAATAAAACAATTTTTAAAAGGAGCCATATTAAAATACTATCCATTTAAAAAACTTTCATTCATACCCTGCCTGGCGGAAGAGCCAAGTTTTTATTGCTTTACGGAAGGCCAGCAGGGTGGGGATAATCCTGATCTCTGGAGGGAGTTGGTTCCAAAGGGAGGGGGCTCCCACAGAGAAGGCTCTCCCCCTCGGCCCCGCCAACCGGCATTGCTTGGTCGATGGGACCTGGAGGAGACCCACTCTGTGGGACCTAACTGGTCGTAGGGAGGTATGCGGCAGGATGCGGTCCCGAAGGTAACCTGGCCCTGAGCCATGTAGGGCTTTAAAGGTAACGACCAACACCTTGAATTGGATCCGGAGACTAATGGGCAACCAATGCAGCTGGCAGAGAATTGGTGTTACGTGGGTGCATCTGGGTACACCCACCACAGCTCACGCAGCTGCATTTTGCACCAATTGCAGTCGCCGGACACTCTTCAAGGGTAGCCCCATGTAGAGCCGGGGTCTAGAACTAGGCCGGGTGTCAGCAACCCACAGCTCCAGGTCCGCATGCGGCTCTTTGGACGCTCTGCTGCAGCTCCCTGTCCCATTACTGGCTGGCCCCACCCCTCGCCCTCCCTTCCCCATCACTTCTCACCTGGCCTGAGAAGGTAAGGGAGATGTGGGGAGATGGAGAAGTGGCCGGGGCTGATTCTCCGGTGCCTCATTCTTGCTGGAGCTTCTTCCAGCTCTTGTTGGTGCTGGGCATGACTCAGTTGCTTGGGGAGATGTGCAACCTGCTGTCCACCCCGAGACACTGGCCCAACCTGGCCGGGACCGACGCCAGCCTTGCTAACATGAGGGCTGGCAGGGTGGGAATGGGATATGGGAGGAGGGGATGATGGAAAGGGGGATGGGATGGCAGCAGAGAGAGAGGGGACAGAGAGAAGCAGAGAGAAGGGGAGAGAAGGGGGAGAGAGAGATACAGAGAGAGAGGGAGAGAGGGGGAGAGAGGGGGAGAGAAGGGGAGAGAGAGATACAGAGAGGGGCAAGATATAGAGGGGAGAGAGAGACACAGAGAGAGAGGTATACAGAGAGAGGGGGGAGAGAGAGAGACAGAGAGATACAGGGGGGAGACAGAGAGAGGGGGAGAGAGAGACACAGAGAGATACAGAGGGAGAGGGAGGGAGGGGGAGGGAGACAGACAGAGAGAGAGACAGAGGGGGGAGAGACAGGGGGAGGGGAGAAAGAGATACAGGGGAGTGACACAGAGAGAGATACAGAGGGGGAGGGAGGGAGGAAGAGAGAGACACAGAGAGAGATTTAGAGAAGGGGAGAGAGACAGAGGGGGAGAGAGAGATACAGGGGGGAGACACAGAGAGAGATACAGAGTGGGGGAGAGAGGGGGGAGAGGGGGAAGAGAGATACAGAGGAGAGGAGAGGGGGAGAGAGGGGGAGAGAGATACAGAGAGGGGGAGAGAGGGGGAAAGGGAGAGAGATAAAGAGGCGGTGAGATAGAGAAGAGGGACAGAGGCACAGAGAGAGAGGGGAGAGGGGGGGAGGGAGACAGAGAGAGACACAGAAAGGGAGAGATACAGAGAGAGAGAGGGAGAAAGGGGAGAGAGAGACATAGACACAGAGAGAGGGGGAGAGAGGGAGGGGAGAGAGAGTGGGGGGAGAGAGAGAGACATAGAGAATGAGATACAGAGAGAGGGGAGAGAGAGAGATGTTAAAAGGGTGGCTCCTGGTGTTTTTTAACAAGGGTTCTCTGCCCTAATGACCACCTGGGTAGGTGTGGCTAGGGGGTCATATGACTGGGTAGGAGTGAGTTACGTTGAGTTGGCTACACCTACCCAGGTTTTGTGGCTCCCAGTGTTTTCTTTTTTGTGGGAAATGGGTCCAAATGGCTCTTTGAGTATTTAAGGTTGCAGAGCCCTGAAACTAGGCAATAGCAAAAGGATTAAAAGGATCAAGGCTTTCAATTCTGAGGTTTCCTCTCGTCATCCATAGCATAACAATGTTAAACTTTGGGACCGCATCCTGCCATGTACCTCCCTACGACCGGTTAGGGCCCACAGAGTTGGTCTCCTCCAGGTCCTGTCAGCCAAGCAATGCTGGTGGGCGGGTCCACGGGGGAGAGCCTTCTCTGTGGCGGCTCCGTCTCTGTGGAACCAACTACCGCCAGAGATCTGGACTATCCCCACCTTGCTGGCCTTCCATAAAGCTGTTAAAACCTGGCTGTTCTGGCAGGCGTGGGGATAGAGACCAATGAGAATATATGTGGTCACCCCTGTGCATGAATGATAGCAAATGTTTTTAACTTTTATATGTATTTTTAACCTTTTCTATTACTGTTTTAATTGATTGTTCATTTTTTATGGCCGCCGCCCAGAGTCCCTCGGGAATTGGGCGGCTTATAATATTGAACATAAATAAATAAATAAATAAATAAATAAATAAATAAATAAATAAATAAATAAATAAATAAATAAATAAATAAATAAATAAATAAATAAATAAATAAATAAATAAAACTGAACATGAAAGAAAATCAAATATATCATTGCACAAATTCAGCTGATTTGATATCCAATCTCCTATTCTAGCCATCATACCCATATTTTTTTCCCTTGGGGGGGGAAAAAGTCATTTATTAGCATCTTATTTGTCCAGAGGTCTCCAAGAGCCACATCTCAAAATATTATAGCTAGTTTTTCCACTGATTGCTGAATATTAATGATATCAAATGTTCCCTGGATTCACTAGCAATTCAGCAATTGATATGAATGAGACAAACAAAAATAGTTTACATTTTTGGTTGCACTGAAAAATCAACACAAAGTTGCAGCCCATCCATTTTGTGAACACTCTATTGTATAGTAAATCTAAAATAATAATTCTGCATCCCATAATTCATCTGACATTTAAAAAAACCTAGCTTTTAGTTAAAAACTATATATAACAGTTCTGTATAAGAGAATTAGAGTGATGACATGCTTGGAATTTGGAAGTATATGACTGTCAAATGCAGTTAATTTCTGGCTCCGCTAAAAATTTCAAATGTATCTGAAATAGAGACTCACCCAATAATTCAAATTTAAAATGAATTAACTTAGTTTCACTAAAAATATAGAGTTTCTTGCTGTCTAATCTTTGGAGAACAAAAGGGATGATATTAAAACCAGTCTTTTCCTTTTTTTGGTAAACGTAATACAATTACATTAATACGATATTCTACAAAAAAAAATCAGTTCACTGTAAGAAAATCAGTGTATTAATTATCCTTGAATAAATGTTTGAGTTTTCATACTTAAGGAAACAGATGTAGTATTTGTTCTTTGAGAAAAAATACACAATCCGTGTATGCTGAAATTTTTATTCCAGTCTACTTTTTCCCTTCATTGACATTAGCTTTTTTTTCTAAGGTAAAACATTTCTTCATTTCCAACATTTTCAGTTGAAAGCCAATTTTGAAGTCTATTACTTTCATTCTTAGTGAAAAGCACAATGCAGCATTTTGTTTTAATATGCCACTGAAATTGTTTGAGTAGATACACTATGGAATCAAATACAATATGCCAAAATTGTTTCCATTAACTATGCACATTTGCAATGCTTCAGTTAATGGGTATGTTTTTGTTCGTTTCTCTCATCTTTGGATCCATATGATGAAATGATTCAGTTAATGTAACTGAAAAGTACATTGGGAAAGGTAGAGCAAATTACAAAAGCATCAAACCACCATTTCACCCACATATATTATTTTATAATGAAGTTTAATAATGACAGAAATTGTCTTTAGATTTGAACATCAGTCATTTCTGCAATTGTAGTTAATGTGAAAATCTCACTCATAGTAATGTTTTGTGAAAACATGGCAGAAGCATACATCATACGTCGGACTAAAATGTCATAATAAAATCTTAACTAGATGTTATTGAAATATATAGTTCATTGAAAATAATTTGCAACAATTCCAAGGATGGAAATGGAGGGTTTGTTCCTATCCACTATACAACAAGAGTACAAAGGTTATTTATTGATTTATTCCATGAACCCTATATTTTGCTTTATTACTATTTTCAGCAGACATGTGGAACAAGAGATAACTGAAAACAGTATTGCAGTATCTGAATAACTTGTTTTGTGCAGATTTTCCAATGAAATGCAGCTGTTTTAACAAGATTCATTATAACTGTAATATTGTGCTCCCTGAAGAATACTAAATGGATATTTGATATTTTATTCTAAAGAGAAAGGCTGCATCCCTGTGATATTTTGCAGATATTGCCTTTGTTTCCCCATGCCATGTAATGTGGATTAGATAACAATTTGGACATCTTCAGGAAGGAGAATTCAGAAGATGCTTCTGCTTTGCTCCTTGGAATTTGGCTTGACAAAGTTTTGTTTTGTATTTACATTATTTACCATCTCTTTGAAATTGCTGAGATAATGTCATTCAGATTTTGAGTCATAGAAACGTATGTTACAAAGATAACTGTAAGATCTGTTCCTGTTTTCCACTTACCTCTGAAGAATTCCTAAACAGTTTCTTGGAAGCTATATTGTCAGAAATTTTCCAATGTTGTTGGATCCAGAACTTGACTACCATTTCTTTAAATGAAGGTGGGTCCATTTCCTCATTCCAAATCCAAATTCATATGAATTTACTCTTCCCTGTACTCAACTCTATATTATTTCCAGGTGACCTTGGCCAAACCAGAAAGGACATAGATCTATTTGACAAGTGGCCACACTTACAGCCAGAAAGGAAGGTGATCTTGACAAATCACCTATGCAGGATCTATTGCTTTTAAATCCACAAGATAACATTTGGAAAGCTCAGGCAGATGTCTCCCTTATTCAGGAAACTGAATAAGAGAAAGAGCAGAGGTCTTCAAACTTGGCAACTTTAAGACTTGTGGACTTCAACTCCCAGAATTCTCCAGCTATGCTGGCTGGAGAATTCTGGGAGTTGAAGTCCACAAGTCTTAAAGTTGCCAAGTTTGAAGACCCCTGAGAAAGAGGTACAGGACAAGCAGATTTGCAAGATTCAATTATTACTATATGGCTAATCTCAATGAAAATAGTTTTAGCATTCTTGTAGACTTGGTGTTTTGTTCTGCTCTGGTCTACCTAGTGGTTTAAAAACCACCCAGATTTTTCAGGACATATAGACTCAAAGTCTTCCCAGAAAACCTAGCTAGACCATTCCTCTGCCAGTTCCATAGAAAATACACAGCTAGAATATGGCTCAAGCAAAGCCAAGTGATTTTTTTAATGACAAATGCCTCAAGTAGTCTTCACGAGTAGTTCTCACAACAGCCCTGAAGATACTCCTTCCTTCCCTCCCAGGAAGCACCAAGTCAGCTGTCTGCAGGCATGATAATTACATTTTGCCACTCCTGCTGTCATAAAGGCTTTTACACAGAATGGGTGGATATAATCTTTGTCTTTTTCCAGTAATGCTCTAGATATTTCCACTTCTGTTTCAGCTATTTATACATCTTTGCAAGAATAAAGCTTCAATGAAATATTGATTTTCAAATTTCCATTGTTTTTCCAGTTCCCCAGGATATTTCATTTCAGAAACAATTCCTGGAAACAATTTAATTGAGGAGACTTGGAATGTGCTGAATATAAGAGCAGAGGTGGCGCAGCGGTTAGAGGCTGCAGGCCACTTTAGCTGACTGTGATCCACAGGTCAGCGGTTCAAATCTCACCGGCTCAAGGTTGACTCAGCCTTCCATCCTTCCAAGGTAGGTAAAATGAGGACCCAGATTGTTGGGGGCAAGATAAATATACATTGCTTACTGGTATAAACCGCTTAGAGAGTGCTTGCACTGTGAGGCGGTATATAAATCTCACAAATAAATAAATAAATATACCGGATGTGCCACATGGGCAATCCCACTGAAGACTACCTGTCCGTTGGATTACCAACACCTATGCCATGAAGGGCTTTGTAGGTAATGATCAGTATCTTGAATTGCAGAAGGAAGCTGACTTGCAACTAATGCAGCTCATGTAGCAATGATGACACACAGGAATTCCAAGAAGTGCTATTACTGCTTGCACTACTATATTCTGAACTAGATGAAGCTTCCAGATTATCTTCAATGGCAGTGCTATGTAGACCAGATTGCAGTAATCCAATTACAAGATGACAAGGACATTAGTGACTGTAAGGTAGAAGAAAGAGCACAACATACACCAACATGAACCTATGCAAAGGCCCTCATGGCCACAACTATTACCTGCTCTTCAGCAGCAGTTGAAAGTCTAAGACTACTCTCAAGTTGCACCCCATTCTCAAGTGGGGAAGTACAACCCTATCCAAGATCAAAGGTGAAGATATTCCTGAGCAAGGGGGACCAAAGAGCCACAGTCATTCAGTCTTGCCTGGGCTGAGCCAAAGTTTGTTTCACCCCCATCCAGACTCTAACAGCCTCTGGACACTGTGTCAGTATGCTGACTGCTTCTGCTGAGCAGCCTGGGGTCAAAATGTACACTTGGCCATCATCTGTATATATCATCACAAGATTATGCCCTTCAACAATGCTGCCAGGCATCTATTAGAGGATGCAGTAAGGGTGGAGAAATTGCAATGTTAACACTATGATGTAGGCCTGATTTTGGACTCTTATCCATGTTCGATCAGATTCAGTCTTAGCCTTTTTGAAGCATGGTCCAAAAGTCACTTCTGGCCCTTCATCTCCTGTTGCTGCTCAGGCAATATAATTGGTACAAAGAGAAAGGCTGAATAGGAGCAATCCAGTCTAAGACTTCATCTCCCACCTATTTCAGGCTACCATCAAGGCCTGGCCAAACCTCCCATTAGATTCTCAAAGAAAATCACAAGCTCTCCCTGAAACCTAATAGTTATCTGATGATTGAACTAGCCTTATCTCCTCAAACTAAGATCAGATATCATAGGGAGTAATTTCATCAGTTTGGCTGCTGGAAAACTGGAGTTTAATCCCCTCCTGAATTTAGCTATGTTTCTGCTCATTCTCAGCCTCACATCTAAACGTAGCTTCATTGATAATCCCATGATGAAATGTGGTATTAATTGAAAAAATATTGTTCTTTTCTGCAGGAGAGAAATGCTGATATTCCAATGGCATCATTAGTTACAGAACTGATTCAAGAAGAGCAATTCACTTGTCCAAAAAAAATTGCAGCCTTTTTTTCCAACCAGAGACTTTGCTTTGCATTCTCATTTCAGATGGACTACTTTTCCATCTGAAATTCCAAATTAAATAAATAGCTGTATTGGCAACATTGAAGTATGTTTCTGCTCTATGTGATGAAACTACTACAATAAATGTCAATGAACCTAATAGTTTACATTTGGGGGGGGGGCTGACACACATTACAAACCAAATAAATCACAGGTGTCTTGTAGTTTATAAGTCAATTTCTGAAACCATCTGGGACTAACATACATGGCATTGTAAATATTCCCATCTTAAAACAAGTGTGGCCATCTTTGTATTTTTTGTTTACACTTCTTCAGAAAGGATACACACCTGAGAACATATATGTTAAATTGGCCTAGATCTTTACTGTTTACTTTCAAATTGCTTTAAAGTTCCAAATTACACTGCTGATTTTATTAAGTATCATTTAAAGCAAGTATCAAGTAATGAAGATTAAATCAAGGGAGATATTGCTAGTTAGCTGCAATTGAGAGTTGTAAAAGTTGGATCGCCACAACATATGCAAGTTATCAGTTTCATTTCATTGCATGTTAGCAACAATATAATCAGTCTATGGACAGATGCTAAAATAAGGTTAATAAACCCATTTCCTCCAGATGTCTTGGACTGTAGCATCTATAATCTCTTGCCTTTGGCCATGCGAGCTGGATAAAATTAGTCCAAAATATTTGGAATGAATCAGATTGCCTACCCACTGTTTTAAGTTCTTCAGCATGTGAGGGCACAATAAAACATGGTATGAACATGCAAATACAGCCTTTTGCTGATTAGTAGTAATAGCACATAAGTATCCCATCCCTCTATTTCATTACTAAAATACTATATACTTTTTGTGTTGAAGGAAGTCACTTCTTTATATATTTCTATTTCTTTTCCTTTTCTCTACTATATTCTTATTTTTTATTTTTTCTCTTTTTTGTTTTATTTTCTACACTTTCAATTTTTCCCCAATTTTTTCCATAATTTATATTAGTTTTGACCTTTTAAACTGTAATATTTAATAACAGTAAAATCATGGCATTTACCAAAAGGCCCAAGATCCATTCCTGGAGCATAGATGGCCACAAAACTGAGGAGGTTTCCTGTTCCAAATTCTTTATGCTGTTGGTCAGTAGGAAAGCCCATGGAGGCAACATTGCATAGAGGCTCTCTTCTGCCATCTTTAAGTTCTTTTAAGACAAGAAATGGTCAACACATACCTACAGCGCTCAAATTATTTGAAGCCAAGCCAATAACCCAACTTCTTTACAGCTAGGCCTCTTATTCACTTTTATGCCATTAAAACTTGTACAATCCAATTTTCTAAGATCAGCCCTTCAACTCTCAAAATGTCCTTATAAAGCCACCTCAAGTCTAGAGACAGACCTCATGAAAGTAGAGGCTAGAGCTGTGATGATGAACCTTTTTCAGTTCACGTGCCAAAAAGGTGTGCCACGGAGAAAAACAGCCAAATGGGTCAACCGGAAGTTCGGAAACGAACTTCCGGTTGGCCGGTTGGCCCATTTTTTGCTGTCGCCAGGCTTCAGGAGGCTTCCCTGAAGCCTGAGGAGAGCGAAAACAGCCAAAAAGAAGGCCAAAAATCAGCTGGCCAGCGCGCGCATGCGCGTTGGAGCTGACATAGGGCAACGCCTTGCGTGCCACAGGTTCACCATCAAGGGCTAGAGTGTGGGCAACTGTTGGCTCAGATTAATCTTTTTTTCCCTTGATCTTCCTCCTTTAACTATGACTGACGATTTTTCAATCCATATGGCAATAAAATATCATCCTTGGTTTCTCTTCAGCTCTTCTACTCAGCATGGGAGATGCTCTGGCCAAAGCACTCATTAAACAGCATATAACAGACACAGAGTGTCCCAACCTTCATTGTCAAAGAATCCAAAAAGTATTCCGCCTCCCCTATTTAACTAAACTCAAAGTACCGAAAAAATGAAGAGCTTTTACTTTGGCATGGTGGCACGCCGTCCCCTCAACTATCCTTGAAGACCAATATAAGGAAGATTTCTTACCTGGAGAGACAATGCCCCTCTGAAAATGTGCTTCTCCATGCCTGCATTACAGAGGCATTCATACAAGCCTCATTCCACCATTACTGCATAAATACCTATAGTACACAGGACAAAACATCATTGCAAATCATGGCCATGTGGCCTCAAGACACTGTAACCAGTCATACTGTAAATGCGAGCCAGTTGCACGTGCCCCAATTGTGATAATTTGAATGGGGCTGATGTAATGTTGTCAGTGTGAGTACTGGTGGTAAGTTATTTTTTCTAAGGTCATTGTAATTTTGAAGCATCATTAAACCAACAGTCATATGGCAAGGACAACCTACAAAGTGCTGTGTAATTTGAGTAATTTGATAGCTGTAGTCTTCCACAAACTAATCTTTATGCTTCCTTATATCCCTACACCCATCTAATGATCCTATCCACCCCACCCCACCCCTCCCTTTTTTTTTAAAGTTCCTTTAGGCGCTTGTCTTTTATACATGCTTTCTGGTTTAATACATAAATATTTTATATCTTTTAGCTTTTCATATTTTTTTCAAAATGTGATGTATCTTCTATGCTTTTTAATTGACTAAACCCTACTTTTGCTGGTCTATGCATAAAGATTTGATTTGATCACATTATTTATGAACTCTAGAATGTAAAATATTTGTTCAAAGAATTCAGCTGCAATATCATTGTTTGGAAAATGTGTAAATAATTATCTTACAGTTAAAGTTTACCACAGGTTTTGAAGCTGTATTTATTTGAAGTTTGGTGTGCATAGTGAACAAGCCAGCAAATTGCAGTCTGCATTTTATAAATGAATATTGAAACAGTCATTTTTGCTTTCCTGTCTGCAGCCTAAGTTCAACCCTAACCCTAACCCTAACCCTAATTAAGAGCCGAGGTGGCGCAGCAGTTAGAGTGCAGTACTGCACGCTACTTTAGCTGACTGTGATCAGCAGTTCAGCTGTTCAACTCTCACCGGCTCAGGGTTGACTCAGCCTTCCATCCTTCCGAGGTAGGTAAAATGAGGACCCAGATTGTTGGGGGCAATATAAATATACATTGCTTACTGGTGTAAACCGCTTAGAGAGTGCTTGCACTGTGAGGCGGTATATAAATCTCACAAATAAATAAATAAATAAATAAATAAATAAATAAATAAATAAATAAATAAATAAATAAATAAATAAATAAATAAATAAATAAATAAATAAATAAATAAATAAATAAATAAATAAATAATTGGAGAGATTTCAAAGTAAAATAAACCCTAACCCTAACCCTAACCCTAACCCTAACCCTGAGGATCTAATGCATCTTCTCTCTTTTTGGGGGCGCAGGGTGGCAGGGAGTATCCAAATCATACATTAGCTTTAAAAACGTATAGGCATTACAAAGCATGAAGTCCAAATTACAGCAATAGAGCTGTTGCTACCATAAAAAAAGTACATCATTTTTTTAATATAGATTTTTGAAATGATGGAAAATGCTGCTATCATTTCTGGCTTCCTTTCGGAATGGATACTTATTTATAAATGAATGACTGTGTAATAACCCTGTGGCACCTTCATAAATCTCTACAATGTATAGCAGTCTGTAACACATCTGATGAGAAATGTGTTTACTCTTTCAAGATTAAAAATAGAAAAACACAATAGAACAAGTTCATTGGAAGGTTCAGGTGGCCACTTAGTCTGTAATAGAATCAGGAAATGAAATTGCCCTATGGCACAAGGGAAGAAACACCACAAGAACACATTTTGAGAGGACCCAAGAAACCGAGTGTGAGTTTCTCTGTGACAAATATTAATGCAAAATTTAACTTTACTCCTATGAAACAAGCAAAATATTCATTGTTATCTTTAGATTGTTCTTGCTTCACCAGTGAGGTTTCTCTGTTGCTTGGTGGAATATGTGAGTAACTTTACAAATGTCTGAAGCAGTTCAGTTGAATTAGTTGATGACATGCTAACAAGTCTCATAATCCATCAGAGGCCCACTTGAAGTGGGAAAATGATACATCAATTATGTTCTTTGCCACAGGACATTTTTTCCAGGGATACATATTCATTATATCATAAGAATAAAATGGACATTCTTACGTAGACATATAATTTGTGGAAGCTTTAAAATCATTAATAAAACATATGCTCCAAAGAATGAATACTATTTTACATGTAATCTGATTAAAAGCAAATAGGTAATCCTCAATTTAGAGCCACTCTAGTGCCTTAGATATTCAATTTTCTGTGCAGATATAAAGTACCACAATTCTCAAGATTTGCTTTTCATGTTTTCATTTGCTCTTCATAAGATTTTGTTGTGCAGTGTGTAAATACATTTCCAAAGCTTAAAAATACCAATTGTTTTAAAAAATAAATTATTTCTAGAATAGTAATTTTGTGGATTTTGGGGGAGGAGAGAGAGATTGTCAGAGTAATGTGACAGTTACCATGTGCTTTTTCCAACAATCTGATCATGCCCTTGTCCTACCAGCATTCTAGATAGTTGCCTGGAGGTCAGAAAGGGAGATTATGATGATTATTTATTTATTTATTTATTTATTTATTTATTTTGGAATTCTTATATGCCGCCCAACTCCCTAAGGACTCAGGGCGGCATACAACAGTGAGAGAATACAAGAATAACCAAAATCTAAAAAAGTTAATTAAAAACAAATATAAAAATTAAAACATAATATAGAAAATCATCACCAACCATTCAATATCATACATACTTGGGGGGTGAGCTCGAGTGAATTAAGCTCTACCCCCAGCCTGCAGGAAAAGCCATGTCTTAACAGCTTTCCGGAAGGCCAGCAGAGTGGGGATAGTTCGGGTCTCTGGCGGAAGTTGGTTCCAGAGCACGGGGCCAGCCACAGAGAAGGCTCTCCCCCTTGGGCCCGCCAGCCGGCATTGCTTGGCCGACCTGGAGGAGGCCAACTCTGTGGGCCCTAACCGGTCGAAGGGAAGTATGAGGCAGAATGCGGTCCCGTAGATAACCTGGTCCCAAGCCATGAAGGGCTTTAAAGATGGTGATCAACACCTTGAATTGGACCCGGAGACCGATGGGCAACCAATGCAGCTGGCGGAGTATCGATGTCACGTGGGTGTACCTTGGCACACCCACCACAGCACGCGCAGCCGCATTTTGCACCAGCTGAAGTCTCCGGATACTCTTCAAGGGTAGCCCCATGTAGAGCGCATTGCAGTAGTCCAAACGAGAGGTGACAAGGGCATGAGTGACCGTGAGTAGAGCCTCCTTCTCCAGGTATGGCCGCAACTGGTGCACCAGGCGAACCTGTGCAAAGGCCCCTCTAGCCACAGCAGAAAGATGATGGTCCAATTTTAGCTGTGGATCTAGAAGGACCCCCAAGTTGCGGACCTGGTCCGAGGGAGTCAATTTCGCTCCCTCAAGGACCAAGGAGGGACAGTTGTCATAGTCCTTAGGAGGCAATATCCACAGCCACTCAGTCTTGTCGGGATTAAGTCTGAGTCTGTTCCTCCCCATCCAGATCCTAACGTCGTCCAGGCACCGGCACATTACATCAACTGCCTCACTGAAGTCAGAGGGGGTGGTGATGTACAGCTGGGTGTCATCAGCGTACTGATGGAAACACACCCCATGTCTGCGAATGATCTCCCCCAGCGGTTTCATGTAGATGTTGAACAGGATGGGCGAGAGAACCGATTATAATGGCAATAATCATTTGCAAGTGAAGTAATAGAAGTCTCTGAGTAAATATGTCCATTGTCAAATTGCTGTACTCTGGTAGAAAGTTTTGTTGTGGTTTTCGCAAATGTTTAACTGGAATATTCACATAAATATATTATTACATTAATCTGGCTGAAATTTCAATAGAATCATGTTTGAGGGCATTAAACATGACCATTAATACATGCACAGAGGAACTTCTAAACAAGGATACAAATACTGAAGTCTAAATATGAAATGTTTAGGTCTAATGCATCCATGAAACCAGTATTAGTAAAAGGTATGTTCTCTGTTTTAAGTAATATATTTAAAAAACAGGATAAAAATCTCATAAATAAATAAATTTATGATTGCTCTAAAAATAACTCTGGATGTCCCCTGACAAATAATAGCTAAAATAATTTCAAAAGTAATAACATATCCCACTGTGCACTGACATAGTGTAGTTAATTAAAATGATCAGACTCCAGATGCAAACTGCATTCTTTTAAAGTTCATATTTTGCAGTAAATTTGCTGTATGTATGCTAAAGTCATTATTCTTTTCATGTCTTTGGCCACAATGTATGTGAAAATATTTATCTCTCACTAGTTCTTTTAAACTCATTTATGTATTATAAGTTGTGTATCCATTCATCACTGAACAAGGATGAATTAGTTATTATGTTTTTACAAAAGGCAACACATTTAATAGTCTAAAAAGCTCTTACAAGCTTCTTTCCTACATACAAAATCACTAAACTTAATAAGATAAACCACTGTAGAAAAAAAAGAAGAGAAATCAACCAAAGGAGAAAGAACCTAGATTTGTATGTTTTGCTGCTGACAGCTGAAGAAAGTTGAAATGGCTCAACTACAATGCTCAGAATTATTGCTCTCTCCACTGACTGCCAGCACTACTTGAAATGAAAGTAGCACATACTCATCCAAATAAATAATGAAGTAGTGTGTTAATATGCATTTGGATTCAAATTGTTCCAAAAGAAAATGAAACATAAAGACAAATGGGAAAACAATATGAATATATTCTATTAATGCATTTTATAGACATAAATCCCTCATGTAGAAAGTAAACTACTTCATATGTTAGACATTTTTATATTATCCTAGAATTCAGCAACTGCCCTTGTAGTATTTCAATAAGCTATTTCAGATTTCCAAACAATGGATATTTGCTCAAAAATGATCCATTCTCCTCCTTAGATACATTCAGGAATTAACTGAAAGAGTAAATATTTTACTCTTTTTGTATCATAAAATAAATAGGTACTTTGATAGAATAACTGAGTATGTTTTGAAACAGAGAAATATCAAGAGAATAAGCCATTGCAATTCACAGCTGTCATTATGAAAACATCCTAAAGAAAATCCATGTTGGGCAAAGATAGACTACCTCGTACATTTAATTAGCCTAGGCCAGTGATGGCGAACCTATGGCACGCGTGCCACAGGTGGCATGCGGAACCATATCTGTCGGCACACAAGCCATTGCCCTAGCTTAGCTCCAACACGCATGTGCACGCCGGTCAGCTGATTTTCGGCTCACACGGAGGCTCTGGGAGGGCGTTTTCAGCTTCCGGAGAGCCTCCAGGGAGGCGGGAGAGGGCGTTTTTGCCCTCCCCAGGTTCCAGGGAAGCCTACTAGGCCCACCGGAAGTCAGGAAACGGGCCATTTCCAGCCTCCAAAGGGCTTCATTGGGGGCAGGGGAGGCCATTTTCGCCCTCCCCAGACATTGAATTATGGGTGTGGGCACTCGCGCATGTGAGATAGTGCACGCGCACGTGCTTTTGGCACCCGAGGAAAAAAAGGTTCGCCATCACTGGCCTAGACCCTGCTCAGATGTAATGTTGCTGGTTGACTTTGGGATTATCAAAAATGCAAGCACGGTCAATGTATCTATTAATTATCCATAATTCAATTTATATCTCACATTTTAGCTTAAAGTTCATAATATGAACCAGGGCTATCCACAAGATGTGGTCAGGAAAGTCAAGATGGTTGACACAATCATGCAACCAAAGCAGCATTAAAAAAAACAGGTGGGGCTTCAGTCGTATCATTGTGGTTGTCTTTTGCCATTTTTGACCATACCCTGTGGACTGGGCTGCATTTTTATGGTAGTATGCTACCTTGAAATCATGGTTTAGCATATCATGTTGGTGTCAGTAGGAACAGGTAGTTTGTGTACATTTCTGGCTTTCTGTTGGTTTGCCCTTTGCCTCTTTCAAGCTACTCCACAAAGGGAGACAGAAAATGGTTTGAAAATAATGGAAAATAGGGACTGGTTTTCTACAGGATTATTATCTATAGCAGTGGTTCCCAAAGTGGGAACCCATGCCCATTTGCCTTCTGAGTTTGGCGTCCAGCCCAGCTTGGCCAGTGGGTGGGCGGGTGGCCCTTGGTGGAAATGCAGATGCTGAGAGGGGCGGCGGAAGGGCAAGCAGATGTCCCAGAGCTGCTGCACATGTGCCCCCCCACATTCTGCAAAGGCAGACCCCCCTTGCAGGGCAATCCAAAGAGGGGAGAGGGATGCTGCAGAAAAGGTCTCCCTCCCCTTGTGCTGACTCCGTGGCGCTTGGGGCTCCGAAGCAGCCCACTGGCTTCTCACCCAGCCACCTGCCTGATCTCTTTGCGGATTGGCCCAGCCGACCGCCGGCACCACTCTGGGAACTCGGCCTGCGGCACCGGGTTGGAAGGCAGTGGGCTGCTTCAGAGCCCCAAGTCCTGCAGAGCCAGCACGGGAGGCACAGGTGGAAGGTGGCCTTTTCTACAGCATCCCCCTCCTCTCTTTAGCTTGCCCTGCAGGGCTCTGTCTTTGCAGAAACGGGGCGGGCACATGTGCAGCAGCCCCGGGACATCTGCTTGCCCTTCCGCCACCCCTCTCAGCATCTGAATTTCCACCAAAGCCACCCACCCACCCACTGGCCGAGCCGGGCTGGATGCCAACCTTGGAAGGCAAGCGGGCACGGGGGACCACCGGGAAGACTGCGTGGAAGGCCGCCAAGCATGGCAGGGCTGCGGGGAAGGGAGTAGGCTGTTACCTCCCTTCCCCACCTTCCCAGCTTCGGCTCAGGGACCTTCGCGGGCCGGAAAGCGTCAGGGCACGCACCTACAGAGCTCCGCTGGCCTCAGGGGTTTGCTGGCCTCTGGGCTGGCAGGTGCCTTGTCGGGGCAGGGAGAAAGTAGCGCTGCCTGGAGAGCTGGCGGATGGGCGTGGTGGGTGGTCTCCAAGCCTCACCAGGAAAGTAAGCTGAGCGCCGGCCAGAGCACTTTCTTCCTTCTCCTGCCACCGAGAAGAGAGAAAAAGAAAGAAAGAAAGAAAGAAAGAAAGAAAGAAAGAAAGAAAGAAAGAAAGAAAGAAAGAAAGAAAGAAAGAAAGAAAGAAAGAAAGAAAGAAAGAAAGAAAGAAAGAAGATTGGAAAAGGCATGGATGTTTCTCATGTGCATTCACACATTCAGGGACGCCCTCACTTTCTCTCATCCAGATATACCTGCACATATGGAACCATTTTATAAGCCATAAACTTTAGGTCAGGAATTCCCGTCTTGGGAGTGGGTGAGTAATTTGGAATTTTAGAAGCATCTCATAGCTGCTGTCACAAGATATTTGCCTTGGGAGAGGTTGCTTTCTACTGCAGAAGAGAGAGGGGGAGGGAAAGGGAGAGGGAGAGGGAGACATTGTAAGAAGGAAGGAAGGAAGGAAGGAAGGAAGGAAGGAAGGAAGAAGAAAGAAAGAAAGAAAGAAAGAAAGAAAGAAAGAAAGAAAGAAAGAAAGAAAGAAAGAAAGACAGAAAGAAAGAAAGAAAGAAAGAAAGATGGTAGGAAGGAAGGAAGACAGAAAAAGAAAGAAAGAAAGATGGTAGGAAGGAAGACAGAAAGAAAGAAAAAGAAAGAAAGAAAGATTTATGACCACAATTGAGCCCAAAATTTTGGTTGCTAAGCAAGAGCGTTGTTAAGTGAGTTTCACCACATTTTACAAGTTGGTCATGCCCACTCAGTCACCTGACCATCAAGCCATGCCCACCTGAAGTGGGTGGGGGTGGAGGGCACTGAGGATGAGTTTGTAGCACCAAGGGGGCGGTGGACTGAAAAAGTTTGGGAACCACTGATCTATAGGATTCTACCTTAGGTAGAAACAGGCACAGCATATCTGAGCTGCAAAGTTCTGGATAACCACTAGATGGCAACAAGGAAATGGGGCGATTTAACTTTAGTGGTTGTTTGAATTTCTGCAAAATATTTTAATTCTCTAAAAAAAGGTTAAAAAAATTAATGGCTTAATAGTATGCATGAATCCAACTTCTATTCTTAAAGAGAAAGGATAATGACAAAATTATGTTGGACTAGGCAGAATTTTTATATCCCATCCCACAAAATAATAAAAAGTATGATCTTCGTATGAGAACCAGCCATTGCTCATTTTTGCAATTTAAAATAAACAAACAACTGTTTTTAACAGACAAATCTACTGCTTTTTTTTTCCAAAGTCAGGCATTATGTAGGCAGATGCCTCTGATGAGAATCAGTGGTCAGCTTGTCCTGCTGCCAAGCCAAAATGGCCATAGAGGACAGTGCCCAGAAGATGGAATCATAGAAAACTGATGGCAAAAAAAGACCTAGTGGTCCATCAAGTCTGCCCTTTCAGGGTTGTTGTTTTTTTAAAAAATTGTTGAATGATGCACATCAGTGGTCGGTTCCTACTGGTGCGGTCCACTCTACCGCACCGGTAGCGGCCGGCCGATGACATAATTTGCACGTGACACCGGTCCGTCATCTGCGCGGAAGCAAAAAAATCGCCGATATCATGCGTGCGTGTCCCCTCGCAAGATTTTGCTTCCGCGCATGCACAGAATCAAAATTGCACAAGGGGTGTGCATTCGCACACGCAAAACGTGAAGATGCGCGCGCAGCGCACCGGTAGCAACTTTGAGAGCAACCCGCCCCTGATGCACATGTGTTTATCCCAAGCATATCTAAACTCAGTTACTGATGACTGACCCACTACCTCTGCTGGAAGTTGGTTCCAAACTTCCACTACTCTTTCTGTGAAATAATATTTTCTAATATTACTTTTTAACTTAGTAATAGCAGATGTTTTTTCAAAGATGTATGTAGAAATAGAGTCAGGTCATTTCAATTACTTATATCTATTGGAACACAAACTCTTCCAAGCATGGTCATTCCATGAAATTCCTAACATAATGACAATTTTCTTTTTCACAAGGAAAACATATTAAAAAGACCAGTGGCTTCATGTTAACAAATATGGAAAACTTAATTGAGGAAGGTGATGGCACAAGAACTTTAGAGGGAAGTAATTGTGTAATGCTGGAGTTCTTAATTTTTGAGTAGTCAAGCTCAAAGTTTGGAATCTCTATGATGGCAAATGTTTCTATCTTTATAAAAGAGACATGGAGATACAAGGATCAGTAGGAATTCACATTTGTGGACATCACTATCTTGAAGATACAAGATAATAAGTGATCAGTTTATGGACTAATAATTTCCAGAATTCAATGTGGGCTTGTCATATATGATTCATGCTGTATTATAACCTGTTAGTTTCTTTAGTGGCTTGTGGAATTTTACATCTTAATTACAGCAAAATATCTAACAAAACACTGCATTAACTGATTAACAAGCTATTTAAATATAGGCAGGCTGGCATCATAATGATCAGTTCTGGGTCCTGTACTTGTCACTGTATTTATAAATGACTTGGATTAAAACCTGGAGATAATGCTTATCAGATTTGTAGATGTCAGGAAAAGGAATGAGCTATTTAATGCCCCAAAAGGCAAAAATAAAATTCAACATGGCCTTGGTGGATTACAGTGAAGAACTAAAGGTAACTGAATGAAATTTAACAGAGTGCAGTAGCAAAGTGGGGCTTTTAATTTAAAAAGAGGTATCTGACTATTTATGATGGTAAACTGGGAATATGAGTTAGCAGTGTGATGTAGAACTACAGAAAAGACAAATACATATATACAATAGAGATTTGGAGAAGTTTCCAAATCAAAGGAGATAATACCATGTAATTGTGCATGGATCATCAGATCCCATTCTTTAGTACTGGATCAGTATTCCAGAATCTGCCAACTTCTGGAGGCAACTTGTTCCACTGATTAATTGTTCTCTCAATACATTTCTGCTTGCTTCTAGGTTACTAGGTTAAATGATTTTTTTTCAGTTTGATGATTCTGCTTCCATCAAGTAGCAGAAGTATCACAATCCAAGTACTTTTTCTGCTCCATAAACCAGGTCTACAGTCTGGTGATATGCAGAGTTTATCCAATTAATAGATCATATCATTAGAAGTGGGGTGAGTAATTACTTGTCAGCATATAAACTAGAAATTAGTCAAAGCGCATTTTAAAGAAAAATCCTAGGGAACAAAGAGAAACTGTAAGTTAAATTAAAGATTGAGCCTGCTTTGGTCTGAATTTGCTGGGTATTTTAGCACAAAGCAGTTTTTATATTAAAAAAAACAATTATCAATAATATTATTCCAAACTGCCTGTTGAAAACAGAAATCAAAGACTAATATTCAAAGCCTAATAAATGAAATTGCATATTTTTAGACACCTGTCAAAATAAATGAGTATTTTTATCCTCACTAATAGCACTAACATCGAATTTGTTCCACTTATAACATTGGAACTGTATTATAGGTAAGGTCACTGTATTCAGAAGTTTGTTGCTCAGGTTTTTCTCATTTTATTCCTCATTCCATCTTCCTCTAAGTATGGCTATAATATGCTGAGGAAACAGATTGCTTTTCCCTTGACTGATAAAAGTCTATCCAAGTCACACTTTCGCCACAATGAGATAATATTATTATGCAAAACTATAGAAGCCCTGAGACCAGTCTTTCCATAAAATAAGAATATTTTCAGAAATGGCTTAGAATGGTTAACTTTCAATTTATATGAAAATTTTGCCAAGGCCTAATGGTACAGAATGGTTGTCTAGTATTATTCCTGATAACCAATGCTGATGACATGGTTTATATTATATTCCTTATGCAAAATAATAAGGAAAAGAATTCTCTAAATTTGTTTCTGCAAGTTACTATTACATAACAAAAGGGCTATTAAGAAGGATCACAATGTGTCAGCAAAGTATGAGACCAATTGCCTCTTTAGGCTATAAACTTTTAAATTCAGGTAAATAGAGTTTTTGTCAACCAACTCTTTGTGTGTGTGTGTGTGTGTGTGTGTGTGTGTGTGTGTGTGTGTGTGTGTGTGTGTGTGTGTGTGTGAGAGAGAGAGAGAGAGAGAGAGAGAGAGAGAGAGAGAGAGAGAGAGAGAGAGATTTTACTAAAAATTCAAAAGCAATCTTCTACAACATTATGTTTTATGGAAATCCTAAAATGACAGCAATGAACAAAACAAATACTGTAGAAGTATATGCGCCCTGGTGGTGCAGTGGTTAAAATGCAGTATTGCAGGAAAATTCTGCTCACAGCCTGGAGTTCAGTCCTGGCGGGGCTCAGCCTTCCATTCTTCCGAGGTTGATAAAATGAAGAACCAGATTGTTGGGGGCAATATGCAAATATTTATATTTAAACTGCCCAGAAAGTGTTCTAAAGCACTATGGCAGTGATGGCGAACCTATGGCACGGGTGCCACAGGTGGCATGCAGAGCCATATCTGCCGGCATGCGAGCCATTGCCCTAGCTCAGCTCCAGCGCACATGTGCGTGCCTGCCAGCTGATTTTTGGTTCACTCGGAGGCTCTCGGAGGGCGATTTCAGCCTCCAGAGAGCCTCCGGGGTGGCGGGGGGAGCGTTTTCGCCCTCCCCAAGCTCCAAGAAAGCGTCTGGAGCCTGGGGAGGGCAAAAAACGGGCCTACCGTTGGAAGTTGGGAAATGGGGAAGTGGGGGAAGGTCGAGCACGCATGCGCAGGGGGGTGGGGCGAGTGGGGAACTTTGAATTATGGGTGTGGGCACGCACATGCGTGCGATAGCGCGTGCACGCACTATTTCGGCACCCGAGGAAAAAAGGTTCGCCATCACTGCACTATGGAGTGGTATATAAGACTAAATGTTATTGCTATTGTTAGAGTCCAAGGAAAACATGCCAAAAAGTTGTATTTCGTTTCCTGTTCAAAGGGAAAGACAAAAAGATTGAATGCACAAACCGTATGAGGGTTTTTTGTTAAGTGGGTCTGAAAGGGGTACAAGAGATGACAATGAGCAAAATTTGGCAGCTGCAGTGTGATTTTCTGTTGGGCAGTTGATATAGATATTTCCTTTTCAGGAAGTCACTGAGATATTAAAATTCCAGAAAAAAGTTTTTATGTTTTTTTCTTTTGCATTTGTTGATTTAGATAACACTTATAATAAAATCAATACCCTTGAGTAATGGATTGTTTATGTAATGTAGAGTTGGAGTTGACTGCTGAATGCATTAACTGTAGTAAATGATGAAATTAAAGCATGTATGGAAAAGCATGTCTGGGTAGCAAATGGTTCAGTGTTGAGTAGGGAATAAAATGTCTTGGTGGTCAATGCATTTATGGACAGGTATAAAAATGTTTGTGATGTCACTTGAAGTGTGTTGGTTGGGTTAGTAATATACGGTACATGTATTTTTGTAATGTGGATTATACTGTGCTGGTTTCAAAACCAAATTATTTCCACTGAATGTTAGACTGAAAGATACACTGAGGCAAATGAATCCTAAAATTGTGGTAATGTGACAAGGAAAATTAATTCCACAATGTTTCCATTATATATAAAAATGGAAATATTCATAGATGAATTTGGATAATTGGTAGAATGTTTAATACAGATCAGAAAATCAGTGGAGAATTGTTAAGATACAATATACAAATACTCATAGGAAGGTAATAGAAAGCATGTAGTCCTCTGGAATAACATCTCCCCAGAGACACAGATGGGGTTCCAGAAAATTCTTAAGACCTGGCTATGTTCCCAGCCCAGGATTAATGTAATTGTTATATAATGATGTATTTTTGTAATGTTTATACTTCTAGATGTTTAGTCTGGGCTGCCTGCTTATGTGGGTTGTAACTGTTTTAATTGTTCTATTGGGGTTGTTGGTTTTGGGGGGGTGTTGTAAGCTGCCCAGGGTCTTCTGCAGTGGGTGACCAAAATAAATCTAATAAATTAAATGTGAGGAACACATACTTGTCAAATGAATCAAAAATTGTATGCCTAAGCATGTGTTTCTCATAACATTGTTAGGTAAAGGGAGAGTTGGATATGTCAGGATAAGTATAAAAGTTAATTGAATGTAGTAAGAATGTGTTACTTAAGAAATAAGTCTGGTAAGTCAAAAAAGATAGGGTAAGAAATGAGTGGGTGCTAAATGATTGTGGACTGAATACAAAATTGAAAAATAAAACAGGAAATATGAAAGAAAGGTGAATGGATTGAAAAGAGGAAGACCAAGAAATTTGTAGTAGGAAATGTTAGTGAGATCCTCAAAAAACAACTAAGAAATTTAAACAGGGATAATGCATGAGGTGGTGGAAACAAGAACAGTTTTCAGGAATCTAAAAGTATGGAGATATATAGTTGATCATTTAGAATAAATTGGTTGTGATTCCTTTTATTTTATCATATCTTTCATTTCTTTGGGTTACTCTTTATTTTTCCTTTTCCGTATTCCACGGAAGAGCATTTCTTACCCCAAATGGGAATTGTATGATGGTTATGTATGATGGTTATGCAGGTTATGTTTTATGCATGTATGCATTCAGAAAACCTGCAGGATACCAGGTTGCTAAAACACATATCCTAAAACAGTAGGGCCATGCTAATAAAACTTTTTAGAAATAGAAAAATGAGCTAAACCAACATTTAGAAATATCTTAAATTTCATAAATTTTGTATTGACCATTAGAATGCTAGACCAGATGGCTGTTGGCTTCAACCAATAGAGCCTTCTTATATTATTATGACTCCTCAAGTTTATTGTTTTTAATAATTCCATTGCATCTATGAGCATTGCAAACCACATGATTGGTAGAGGATTCTGGGAAAGGGTTTGTCTATTCCAAATTCTTCAACCTAAGGAGAATCTCACCAGAACTAATCTGCAGTTTACATTTAGTTCATAGTGAATCATGACAGTGTTTCACTCTCTAACCTTGCCCTACTGAGCTTGTGAATTGAACATTGTCCTTCTGTTGCGTGGTCTCAACAACTGGACATTTTCTGGGTCTCTGCATTTATACAATAAGCTATCAGCTCCAATTTGTGTGCATAATACTCTAGTGCCTGTCAGGAATGGAAATAATATTGATGCTTTTCATGGTCAGTCCCATTTTTCATTGAGCAAAGTTCACTCAAACAATGTTGCTGTTAACAGGTCTAATAATAGCAAAGTTTCTTCTGCAAATGGAGCTACTGTAAAAGCAAAAACAATTGGTTCATATTCCAGTTATACTGCACTGTTTGTGAATAAACACAAATGTGTGTCATTATCACATACCGGTATATGAAACAAGTTAGCAGTCTGCACTAAGGATGAGCAGAATGTATGGCATTCTTTCATAATATGTGTATTTCTTATTATAATGAAAAGCAGTTAATTAAAATGGCAGTACATTTTGTCCAATGTGCCTAGAAAGCCATCTCTTTTTATTAAATTTTGTTCATTTTTTCCCCTCTGAAATAAGCAGCATTTAACATTACATAGAAGCTGCTTCTCATTTAGGATCAACAATATTAATGAGAAATTTCACGATATATTATTCTTAAATAAGAACTGCAGCTAGAAAAATATATTTGCCTAACCATCAACACTTTTGACATTTTATTCAGCTCATAGAAACCATCATTATGGCTTCTAGTTTTTCCATATAATAGAAAAAGTCAAAGCTGCTACAACTTTTTACAGGAAAAACATATAATGGCAAGAAGTTTTAAAAGCCAATGAAAACTATATGTGAAAGACATGCTATTTAAATAGATTTGCCAATGTAAGGGGGAAGGTCAGAAGAACTAGCAATTTCATAGAGTTTATTTTTCCATGACTCCGTTCTGAATTAATGAGCAGATGTCATACATTATCAAAGCCCAGTGAGACAAGGAATGTGATGTGGCCCTATCCAATATTTACTTCCTTGTTTTGGGGTGCTTCAGCAGCCTCATTTCCAAGATGTGTGTGGATGTGTGTGCGCACGTGCGTGCAATGACCCTACAAGATGCCTTACTTGTGACAAAGTACATTGTTCCACTGGTGACTGACTATGAGTGACTGACTATGGGCTTGGCTAAGTCTTCCATATTGATTAATATGAAGCAACCACATTGTTAAGACTGGTAGAATCTGTACAGGAATTTATAGATGATGCGATAGCAATCTCCTAGTCTTGCTTAATATTTAAGCAGGATTCCTTACCACAGGAGTTAAATCCTCCCAGTTCGGCCCGATTTGGGCGAGTAGGTAGCGGTTGCGGCAGCTGGTTCGAAGAACCAGTAGCGATGTCAGTGCAAGGCTCCGCCCACCCACCCTGACATCATCACTTCCTGGTTTTTTAAAAAACTTTTTAAAGCCTTTTTTCCCTGACAGTTCGCCTGAAAGAAAGAAAGAGAGAGGGGGGAGGGGAGAAGGGAACGGAAGGCAGAAAGAAAGAGAGAGGTGTTAGAAGGAAAAAATCAGGACTCACTTTCCAGCCGAGAGATCGCTTGGCAAAGAAGAAAAACAAATGTTGTCGTTTTAAATCAGGAGTCTCCAAATTTAGCCACATGGCTGGCTGAGGAATTCTGGGAGTTGAAGTCCACAAGTCTTAATGTTGATACTCCTGCTTTAAATTGAAAAGCCTTTGGAAGCTGCTCGAAAGGAGGTTTTTAATTGCAGAAGCGAAGTGACATTCTGGGTTAGATGAACAACAAACTGGATAAAAGGAAGGATTCTTATATGGTTCTGTGTTTTTGAAGTTTTGGGGTTTGTGCAATATGGGCTTTGTGTTTCTAAAAGGGTTTGGGTGATTCTCATTGTGGCTAAATGACTTTCGTCCTGTGTCGGGTCTTGAGTGGGGGGCTGCTTATTCTGATTCTACTATTGTGTTTTGTTAGCTGCCAAATCTTGCCATGGGGAAATTTCAAAATATCCCATCTTGAATGGGTTTTCTAGGGATCTGTTTGCCTCAGGGGTGGGTTCCACTTACCTTTGCTACTGGTTCGCATTGCGATGTTTCGCGTGCGCGCGGAGCGAGCACACATGAGTGCATCCCCTCATGCAATTCTGCTTCTGTGCATGCTCAATAGCTATAATCAGCCCGAAACACAGCTGAGGAGCTGATCAGCTGTGCTTCGGGCAAAGGAATAAAGGTAAATATAAACCCAGGGGTGGGCGGGAGGGCCCTTTTTCAAGCAGCAACAGAGGAAAAAACTTCAAAACAGTTAAAGAAATTGGGAAAAATTCTGAAAAAAAGATGGCGGCACCCACGGACCGGCACCGACCGAACTGGATCCATTACGCCATCGTGACATCACCAGCGGGTCACTACCAGTTCAGGCGATCCGGTCCAAACGGCAGGAACCGACCCCTGGTTTGCCTGCTTGTGTGAATGGAGCCAAATGTCAGGCTTCCACTTTTTATACGGTCATTATCTCATTATCTCTATCGGGCAGGAGTGTGGAATGAGCTTCAGGCAGGTTCTTTGTTTGCAGCTTGACTTTTCCTTGTTTTTCTGTGAGCCTTATAAGTAATATTTTATTTGGGGGTGGTTGCTTCCCACAGAAGAAAGAGAGAGAGAGAGAGTGTGAGAGAGAGGGAGGGAGGGAGGGAGGGAGGGAGGACCACAAACCTGGCTGGCACTAGACACAGCTTCAGAGGATGCTTTGAAATAGCACAGCAAAGGCTTGAAGGGACCTCAGAGGTCATCTAGTCCAATCTCCTGCTCCCCGGCAAAATAGACTGCTAAATTGGCCGCACCCACCCAGTCACATGACAATCTGGCCACACCTAGTCACATGACCACATGTCCAAGCCTACCTGAAGCCACACCCACCTGACCTCCAAGCCACACCCACAAAACCAGTAGGGAAAAATTTCACATTTCACCCCTGCTTTACCACTTTGATGATGGGGTCCTTTTGAAAAGCCTGTGAGAATTGGGGATCAAAAATAAAGTTTTGTAGTAGATTTGCTTATTCCTGAGTAAAGCATTCCATCAATGGAATGTCAAGACTTAAGCACTTCAAAAGGAGTACCTCAGGACTTGGACCTCTTTCCCATCAACCTCAATATCTACATGGATCCCTGGGGCACTGCTGGTGGAATTTTGGTCTGGCCCCTAGAGGTTGTAAGCAACTAGATGTGAATGAATAGGATTGGGGTGAAGCCTAGCAAGGTGGAGATGTGTATATTCAGAAATTCTAGTTCTAGAACTGTGACATTCTGGAAGGGATGACATTCACACCTAAAGGGGCAGATGAGTAGATATGAGGTCTTCTTGGATTGGCAAGAACAACAGATGGAAGCTCTGTCCAAGATCTTTGATCAGCTTTGGCTGGTATGACAACTGTGACTTTCTCTGGATCAGGAGACCCTACCAACAGTTATCCATAACAGTGTCATATTATGGTGGGTTTGCTGCAATTTGCTCTACAAAATAATAGAGTTTTTCAAAACACAGCAGACAAGGGCCAGATGTATATTTGAGCCTTATACCTTAAGTGAGGGATCAGTTCTTCCATTAGAGACTTAGTAAGAAAAATACTGTCTTAAATGCACTCACTTAGAAATTTGGACTGGAGTATATTATTCATTCTCAAGATTCTGTAATCTAACTAGATTTTGGCTATCTGCACATGCGCAGAAGGACAATTTCACTTCTGCGCATGCGCATGCGCAGAAAGCCAAAAACCACAAAAAATTCAAAAAAAGATGGCAGCACGCACGGACTGGAGCACTGGAGCCGTTGCGCAATCGGCGGGCCGCTACCGGAATGGCGGAGTGGACCGCACCGGTAGGAACCCACCATTGAATCTAACCATTTTTTCCTTTCATTAAAACTGATTCAAAGACTCTGAATAAATCTATATTCCTTGGGCATGCTTTGTTGATAAATGCTTGACAGCTGCCCACAAAGGCTATTTAGAAGTTACAGTGATAGCAATACAGTAGTTTCTTGCATGCTGACAGGTCAACAACTGCACTATGAGACCTGTTGACAGTTGGCTTTTGGGTACAAATCAATGATTTAAAAAACCCTTTGGAACCATCTGATTCATGCTAAATATGCCAGCTCACTATATTCTGACCAAGAGGGCAAGCTAAAATTCGCCTTCCAAATGTCGGGATAGGTATGTGGAAGAAAATTTACAGCTATAAAATCATATTGGGTATTGCAGCTATGATTACTGACTTATTTGATTTGAGAAAACCACCAGTGATTTCTGGTGTGTATCCATATCTGTTGTAAACAGTTCTGATGAATTTAATTGTCACCAAGCCCAGAAGTCATACCATAAAAGGATTTTTGTAACTGTGAAATTTATTCCCTTCCACTGAACCAGATTTATTCCGTTTTCAAAAATTATTTCATACTCAGAAAAAATGCTCAGTTTCTAAACCAATTTTTGAAGTTTTTAAAAATTACCACTGTAAACAAGGCAAAATATAGAACAGAAGAACATCAGAAAAACTGGATTAGACCAAAGGCCAACTACTCTAGCATCTTGTTGGGGTTAAGCAGGTCCCATGGAAAACCCACAAATAGGATATAAGCTAAACAACACCCTCCTATCTCCAATATGTTGGCCAGAAATTAGTAATAAAAGCAATATTGCATCTAGTGTTTTCTTTTATCCCAACTTTTTATTTTTATACATAACTCAAGGTAGCAAACATACATAATATTCCTTTCTCGTCTTACATTCCCCACAACAACTCTGTGAGCTGGGTTCAGCTGAGAGTATGCCTGGCCCAAGCTCACCCAGTTAGTTTTTGTGCCTAATGTGGGACTAGAACTGACTGTCTCCTGGTTTCTAGGCCAGCATCTTAACCATTACTTCAAACCTCATCATTCATAAATTTATTTAATCCTCTCATCATGTTTTTTTTTCTAATCAACAGCACTTTCCTACAGGAACATTTCTTATACTTAATTTTAAATTTTTTATTTTTTAAAAGAATTTTAAACAACCCATAGGAAGGATTCTTGTAATTATTTTTAAAATCTTATTTCAAATCCATCTGGTCTCTTAATATGTTAATAACTTTCCATATATTTCATAGTTTAGCATCTACATGCTACCAGAAAGGGAGCCCAAGAACATGTATTTACTCTCTCTTTCTCTCTTTTTGTCTATGTGTGTGTGTGTGTGTGTGTGTGTGTGTGTGTGTGTGTGTGAGAGAGAGAGAGAGAGAGAGAGAGAAAGAGAGAGAGAGAGAGAGAGAGAGAGAGAGAGAGAGAGAGAGAGAGAGAGAGAGAGAGAACAACTGCAGAAAAAAGTGACCTTAGAATAGCAATTGCATAGATGACTTTGGGCCAGTTGTGTCTTTCAGTACAATCCACTTCACAGTTGGGTGTTGCTGGGGGGGGGGGAGAAGTATTGGGTATGTTTGCCATCTTCAGTTATTTATGTCATTTATAGAAATAATTACGATGGTATATATAAATAAATAAACAGCAACAGAAATAGACTCTGAGTATTAACTGTCTATGCTTTGTATCTATGCTTAACTATCTATACTTTGTAAAAAATCTCCCCTTTATTTTTTTAAGTAAGTTTTGAGGTACTAAAGGATCAATTGTACTAGCTATGGACTTCTCCCATTCAAATAAAATGTTTCCAATAAAAAGGAGCAGAATCATCAATAAATTAATTCATCTCCCCCAAATATATGAGGTATTGCAATCAAAAAGGCTGACAACCAATCCTCTAGTGGTGTAAACTAGTGGTGTGGATTATAAACATGTAAATATGCTTTATAAGTTGTATTGTTTTGCCATTACCTTAGCAACTTGATTAATCATTATTTGTTTCACAATGTGAGCAAATGTAGCATCCAGCCGCCAAGTGCTTCTGCTATTAGTAAGCTTCAAAAGTATTTGTTATGCTATCAAGGCAGGACTGTAGATAAGCTTATAATTATATATATATGTTATTTTAAGGGAGTTTGGAGCATAGACAAGTTTCAATGATTTTCGATGATAATGAATCACCCAAAATTTAATGCTTTAGGCCATATGCAAATGTTAATAAACAAACATCATTACCTATTAATTTCTAGTCCTACATTTCTAATTGTATTTGCATAGTTCACGAAGGCCGAACAGTCAGTGTCTAGCAATAGCACTTAGACTTATATACCGCTTCATAGTGCTTTACAGCCCTCTCTAAGCGATTTACAGAGTTCAGCATATTGCCCCCAACAATCTGGGTCCTCATTTTACCCACCTCGGAAGGATGGAAGGCTGAGTCAACCTTGAGCTGGTGAGATTTGAACAGCTGAACTGCTGAACTAGCAGTAGCCTGTAGTGCTGCATTTAACCACTGCACCAACTTGGCTCTTAAACATTCTCACACCTCCAACATTTTATTTTGCTTCGTTTTGCTCTGTAGCTGCACTCAGCTCATGAAAATGCATGAAGAAGCTATGGCACATACCCAGCACTCACCTAGCCCATGCACAGGACACCAAAGAAGTTTTCTCTACAGCATGAAATTTGGAGAAAGCTGTGAAAAGATTATCAAACCTCCCCTGCAGCTCTCACAAGCTCTTTGTTGAGACAAATATCATGGAGAGAGGGCGGGGGGAGCAAAATAATTTCTTGGCAATCTCTGTTTTTAAATAGCTTTATGAAACATTATCTATAAAGTTGGAATGAGAATCTCCAATATATGGAAGATATGGAGTAATATATTGATACCTATTACTAAGCAGAGATAGAGTAGAGGCTCTGATATGAATCTGATCCCTGGAGACTGGGTATAAAAGCCAGCTGAAATAAAAGCACAGTGAATCTTCACTCAGCAAGTATGTTTGTTATCTGGTCTTTGATGGCTCCTAGATAGATTATCTAAGGCAGTGGTTCTCAACCTTCCTAATGCCGCGACCCTTTAATACAGTTCCTCGTGTTGTGGTGACCCCCAACCATAAAATAATAAAATTATTAGGAAACTCAGGGTGGGTTCTAACTTACCTCGCTGCCGGTTCACTTCCTCCTGCGCTGTGTGGCCGCATAGTGCCAATTTTTAAAAAAAAATTGGAGGGGAAAGCCAAAAACAAAATGACAACGCATGCGCAGTGCCGGAAATTCAGCTTCTGCGCATGTTCAGAAGTTTCCATGGTACAGATTTTTTTTTTTGCAGTAGTCTATTTGCATGTGGGTGGACCCACCTCGAGACAGATAGAGGAGCGGTGTCTCAGTTCCTAAGACCATCGGAAATATGTGTTTTCCGATGGTCTTAGGCGACCCCTGTGAAAGGGTCATTCGACCCCCAAAGGGGTCATGACCCACAGGTTGAGAACCGCTGCTCTAAGGAGTTACATTTTGTGGATTCTCCTGAATTCAAAGAACCAAGTCAACCTCGGCACCACTTTGTGTCTATACCAGTTACATATTTTCTTGGGACAGATAGCATTGACAATGGCCAGGCTAAGCTAATGAAATGCTGCCTGAATGCATTTGACTCCTTTTTAATGTGACTTGCCTGAAGTCATTCTGGAGTACAACAATATATAAAAATGGCAAGAAACAGAAAGATTTTCACTTTTTGAAAATACAATAATGGAAACTCCCTAATCGCTTTATTTTAATACTTAGCTGTTAAAACACAAAAAGAAATACAATTGGTATCATTATATTCCAAACGTATTATTTTAAAAAAATCTTCATATGAAACTGGAAAATGATGAATGAGCTCCTTGAGTTTTATTAACCCAATATTATTATTTAACATCAACTAGTGCAGAGTGTCAAGATCTGAAGATCTTTCCTTTTCATCTGTATTAACCTTTTTTAAAAAAAATAACTCAAGCCTGTAAATCTGCAGTTCTTATATTAGAATACTTTTATTTTGTTTCATTTAAGCTATGGCCTATTTCATGCACATGTACTGTTAAAAAAAATCCAATTCCCTGAGTATAAAATAATTCATACATTGGTCTTGTAAATGCCTAGAATGGCAATGCTGAAGAGATGCGCAGCAGTAAGGACCTATCTTCAATATTTTGATTAGTTCTGCTTGGCTTATAGCTGAATGGATTTAAGATGTGCGCATTAAACAGAGTCATGTCTTTATGGTGACTTGGCAATTATTTAACCACTTCACTGTACCACAAACCTTTGTAATTCCCAAATAAATGAAATACATTCTTCATCCAAAGTGAGACAGAATTACTGTGACAACAATGAACTTCATAAGAAAATGTAAAGGTTATAATAAGCTTCAGGTTGTGCTTGGAAAGTACTCAATATACTGTGAATTCTAAATACACACTATTCTAATCGTGCAAAGGAGGTTTGAATAACCATAAACTGGTGGTTTTAAGGAGTGACTATTAGTAGATTGGTTTGCAAGCAACTACAAGTTTCACAGTACTGATGCTTGTCCATCACAATAGGTCCATTAGAGGCTGCCTAAATTCAGTATGGAATTCTCTCTTAGCCCTTCATATTTCTCTCTCTAGTTCATTGCATATGCTTTAGAAATACGAGGGTGAGTCAAAAAGTAATGCCATTGTCTTTATTTCAGGTGAAGTTTTTGATAAAAAAAATACCTGAAATTTGTCCCAGTTATAAATGATTATATCATTTACGTTCTGAAATATTTTGTTTCTCACTTTTCAGGTTTTTAGACTCACAAGGAAAATTCAAAATGGCTGCCCCCTTAGAGTTGCGTCAAAAAAAACAAAGAGCAGTGATTGAATTCCTTGGTGCTGAGGGGGAAACCCCTGTGAACATTCACAGGCGATTACAAAATGTGTTTGAGGACAATACTTTAGATTATAGCCCCATGACAGAAGGTTTGAGAGAAAAACATTATTCCAGTGACGAGGAAGTGAAAACCGCAGTGAAGCAGTGGCTCAAAGAACAGTCAACAAAATTTTGCGAGACAGGGATACATGCTCTCATTCGAAGGTGGAACATTTCTATTGAGAGAATCGGTGACTATGTTGAGAAGTAGGGATGTGATCCACAGAGGACCAGCTTCATTTTGATGTATGCTACATGTTCCTGTGTTGGTAATTATACCTGTCCTAAAGAAAATGGCATTACTTTTTGACTCACCCTCGGTATCAGATGTACGCCTCAATTCTTTCTTTTAGCAGATACTTTAGGTTATCACACCAGCTCTCTCTCCTGAAATTGTCCAGTTGATCTCTGCTGTTACTGCTAAAACATTTTAGAGTCCAGCAATGATCTTGTGTACTCCAACCATTTAGCTAGTGATATCTTTCTTTGCAATAAGATCCCAGAATACCGTGTTTTAAGACATGAGCAAAAATAACATTGTATTAAGTAGCATTAACCTCAATAGGCCACCGTAATCCCATGTCCGTCAAGGTATTAATCCTACATCCGCTTTATTTCTAAGGATTGATAGCTTTCTGGGTAGTCACTAGAAACTACCCCAGCTCTGACTTTAGAGAGTGGCATTTGTTGCTTTATGTTATTGCCACTTTTTATAATAGTAGTAATAGCCATCAAATCATCCAATTTTCAACTGTGATTCAATGATTAGGTTGGCAGGATTGAGATTTTCCTTGTAGATAAGATTACAAACATTAGACCAGTCCAGCTCAACAAGACTTAATGGGAATTGGGCATCATATACAGCTAATAAATTATTATGATTAGTTGCAGTCAACCAGATGTTTAGACTGGATTTGACATTTTTATCTGCCTATTGAGCCCTTCCAAAGGACCTGGCATAGACAGATGTTATTGTATGAAAGTTATTGTCACAGAATGTTCCAAGTAAAGTTGCCTTTTGCAATTGACTGATAGTAATTTGTCAATGCCAATGGTGTTCAAGTTCCCATTGTTTTAAGATTGCACCCAAAGTACCTATTACTATTGATACCATATTTGCTTTTTTTTGCCACAATTATTCTACTTCTGTTTGCAGGTCCTCATATTTTCTTTTTTTCTCCAGTTCTTTCTCTTCTACCCTACTGTCTCCAGGTATTGTCATGTCCACTGTTCACACTTTGTTGTCTTTCTTATCAACAGTTGTTAAGTCTGTTATGTGGCAGGTACTTGTCGGTTTGATTTCTAAAGCCCCAGAACACTTCAGTTTCTTCAGTTTCTATGACGTTGTCTATTTTGTGGTCCCACCAGTTCTTACTTGCAGGCAAATGTTATTTCTTAAAGATATTCCAATGCATCATTGTTGCTATTTTGTCATGTCTTTGTTGGTAGTCAGTCAGTGTGATCTTGTAGCAGCTAACTAGGTGTCCATAATATATGCTAAACAGTACCATTTTATTAAGCAGTCATAAAGTTGACATATGCTAATAATCCATAACAAGTGATATGAGAAATTTATTTCTCCAGGATATAGAGTGTGGATAGAACAATGCCAGATATGTATAGACACTCAATAAAAATGCAAGAATGGAAAATGGAGACAGATTCTCTCTAAAGCTGAAGGATGTTTAGGGCACCATTTTGAAGCAGCAAAGTTACAGGAAGGCAACAGTTTCAGGGACAACAGCATCAACTTCTTTTCTTTATTTTATTTTCACTCTTGAAGATGAGGGTCATTCTCATCCCATGGCATCCACAAGCTGAATCAAGTTTCAAGCTCAGAAGTTTACATAATTTCTGATTTACAAATCCAAAGCAGTAGATTTAAGGTGACCATGGAAGAGGAATATATATATATATATATATATATATATATATATATATATATATATATATATATATATATATATATATATATATATATATATATATATATATATATATATATATATATATATATATATATATATATATATATATATATCGCTACCGGTTCGCGCGCACGCACATTGCTTCGGCACATGCGCAGAAGTGTCCCTGGTGGGTGGGCGGAGCCTCCCGCCTCCATGTTCAAGCAATGCTTCGTATGACTTAAATTGTTGAACTAAACAAAACATCTATTTCCCATTAATATAAAATTTAGGAATAAGTGTTTATGATTAAAATCAAAATTTTAAGCTCTGATCCATTAACTTTTGCATATGTTGCAAGTATTAGATTTACTTAATTCCCTGGATTATTTCCATAATATTTACATTTAGGCTTCTACGTTAACTGTGAAAAGGGTAAAACCACCCTTGTAAGATGACAGGTTTTTATCAGCCCTGCACTGAAATCCTTAGTCAAATCAGGAAACTGGTGGATTAAGTTACCATCAGAAACTAGCTAGACAGATGTCCATTACAGAAAGCACTGTGCTCTAAGGATAATTGAAAGCTGCCATGTGTAACAAATTTGTGAGTAGCAGCAGTTATAAGAGGAAAAAGTGGTTCTCTCAACGTTATTGCAGAAGGAAAGGCAAACTCAGAACAGCTCAAATCTTTCAAGATATGGGTTTTTAAAGAATGACAGAAGCTCTGTTTTGACAATATGTTCCCATATTGAATTTAGTCTGAGCAAACCACCCTTATCCAAGTTGCATTGGAAATGTCACTGATGAGGAGCTCATCAGACAAGGGGATGACCCAACATGACAGTGTGTGCAGATTAATGCACTTGCTCATAGGAAATAATGTGTGGCTGACACTTGATTAAAGAAATCATTTGCTTATTAGTTGAGTGAATTTTAATTGATTAATGAGTCAATTCATCAATTAGTTTTACATATGAATGAACAAGTTGCTTGAAAAACATTTACACTTCACTTTTAGATACATGTGCCTCATCAGGCTGATGACTGCCAGCTTTTGTTTAATGTCAACAAGAATAAGAATACCTTTAAAACTCTGCTGCAAAATTAATCTGGAACATATTTTAATTGATCAAATGATTAATTATTTTAATGTAATTTATTGTTCTCCCAAATTATAATTAAAAAGAGATGGAGAAGATATAAGCAATACTTCTGGAGATTTGAAATACAGATCTGGAACCATGCTTGAGGCCATACATATCATGCCTTTGAGGAAAACCCTTGTATGTAGTGTCTTGATACAATCCGTCTACCTGAAGTGATTCTTCTGCCTTTCTTTTGCATTTGTTTTAGCAGCAGCTTTCCCCCCCCCCCAAAGCAGCTGACATTAAGGAGTCAAGCAACACAATTTCATAATCTGAATTGTCATAGTTGGTGAAGGATGTTTAAGTTTCTAGAATGGAAGGGTTATTTATTCCATCATCGGTATTGTAGTCCCCATAAAATAAATACTATCATTCTACCATGGAAACCAAATTGAAAAGAGAATACGTCCATTGACACTATAGAACACATGCCTTGCATTTTCTAAAGGATTGGCTTATATTTTTTAATCCTTTGTGAAATTAGTTTGGGGTAGGGTTAAGCAGCTTGTGATTCAGGGCAAAATTCAAGCACCTCACTTTCAGTCTTCAATATCCCTATACATGCTGCTGAAACTTGGCAGCAAAGTGGGTGAACTTGCATGGCATAATCTTATATGGAGCTAGGTTGAAGATAGGGAACAGGAATAGTTTGCTGGAGGCCTCTCATTTCGGTTACCATATTTAATCCCCCCAAATGAGCATCACACTCAATCTTGAAATGCTAATTTGTGATTCCTAACCCCTCAAATATTGTTCACCCCTTTGTTAGGGAAAATAGGAAGTTTGGATCTACAGGATTCTTGATGTACTTTTTATAACTCATATTTACAAAAACGCCAATGAAGTTTTCTGCAGTATAATAGTATTTTTGCAGTTTTATTCTCTGTTGGGGATTGACTGAAGGACTACACAATTAGACTACACAATTGCAATCTAAAGGAATGGTAAAACACAGTAACCTTTTGAAAAAAAGTTGTTCAAGTATTGAAAAAAATATAAGCAGAAACAGTGGTGATAACTGTTAGAGCCATGGTGGTGCAATGGTTAGAATGCAGTATTGCAAGCTAATTCTGCCAACTGCCAGGAATTCAATTCTGACTGGCTCAAGGTTGACTCAGCCTTCCATCCTTCCGAGGTCGGTAAAATTAGGGCCCAGATTGTTGGGGGCAACATGCTGACTCTAAACCGCTTAGAGGGGGCTATAAAGCACTATGAGGGGATATATAGTCTGCTATTGCTATTCCTATTTTAGTCAACATATATTATCTTGCTTCAGGAAAAATCTAGTTTGTCAAATCCAACTTTTTTCATCTGAAATGAAAATGTCTCTCACTTTTCCACATAACAAAGTGTTCAATTGTTTCTCCATTCTTCTTCTCTTAGATGATGCATGTGGTTGAAAGATCAGTGACCACATTTCATTTGGGGTTAATTGCACTGGACTGTTCCACTTATTATAATGTGTAAGTGCCTGGGAATATGTAGATTAAGCACTGTTATTTCATACAGACCACTTCACTAAAATAAGATGAATCTTGTCCCAAGCTATTGGAAGATGTTAAGGAAAGCTGGTCTTTAGAAAGATTATTTCTTTACTTTTCTTATACTTTTTTCCTAAATAACACTCTTTTACATGTAGAAAACAGAAAAGAATTCCATCCAAAGCCCTTCTATGCTGCCTGCAGCGTATATTCATCATAACTTTTGAGAAAGCTTACTCAAATACAAATTGTAAATACACATAATAAGAAGCACAAATAGTAGGTGCATAGAAGGCAGTTGAGTCACATCCCCTCCCTGTGTAGATTTATGTTATAATATCAGTGACTGAGAAATAATAGTGGCTTAGTCTGATATGCACTGTCAATGAAATCTACTTCATGAATGCAGTCACTTTTTCACTTTATACTACTAAAATTGTGTTTTACCATATACTGAAACCATGTACTAAAATCATTCCTGCACTGAGTACAGAAAACCTATCTAGATGCAGTAATGAAAATGTTTATCAATAAAAAGGAATGATTTTGCAGAAATTCCATCTTTCTCTCTTTAATAGATTTTCTCTGATGAGGAAAAATTTAAAGATGAGCTGGACAACAGAGATGGATTATAAATGAAAAATGATTTTGTCTGGATCAGTAACTTGGGAATATGGGCAGGTGTGATTGCCTAATTTTTTTTCTGGGAACATTTAGAGAGAAGAAAGAGAAGTTTTATACGGGAGGTAGGGAGGCAGTGTGCCTTGCGTTTCATAAAATAGCAATTTTTTAAAAAAAGAGAAAGAGAGAATTCCCTGCTTTCTGGAGTTTAAAATCTAAATCATGGCATTGGGACAACAACAAAAGAACCAAGAGACAAATAGCAAGGAGGAATGCAGATGAATATATATGGTACCCTTTTCTTATCATCCTGTTCATATATCATTCTCATTCACTATAGCCTGGTCTATTCTATAAATTAAAACATTATAGACTGTGCAATCTCTTATAATAGTGAATATCAAACTACATATGAATTATTTGTTTACTCTTGGGCTAACTGAAATGTAGTTTTAAGTCCATTAGTAAATTAACTTAATGCATAAATACGTCCCAATACGTTTTACTTTTCATGAAAAATTTCAATATTTTCCATCTCTTTAGAAACAAATACCCCTGGGAGAAAATGCGCTTAATCTCTATGTATTGGTTTAGCAAATGTGTGCTTGGAACATCCTCTGGTGGCAACATATAGGAAATGCCTGGATCTGAATAAGAACCAAGATGAAGGCTGTGCTGTGATTCTTCTTCTTCTTCTTCTTCTTCTTCTTCTTCTTCTTCTTCTTCTTCTTCTTCTTCTTCTTCTTCTTCTTCTTCTTCTTCTTCTTCTTCTTCTTCTTCTTCTTCTTCTTCTTCTTCTTCCTCTCCTCTTCTTCCTCCATTAATCAATAAGGAAAGAACCGATATATTACATTTTTTACAGAGCCAGAATTTCTTTCATTGAAATGAAACTGTACCAACAGTTTCCTTAAACAATAATAATTTCAGTAGCTCTTTTTTATTTCAGTTGCAATATCTGTGCCAGTCTGGCAACCAAATATTTTTTACAGTGCCTGCTCTGAATATCATGATTAAATAAAATAAAGCAACCTACAGTAATGTTTGGAAGTTTACTGCTGCTGTGGCCAAAAAAAAATTCTTTTTTATTTTATTTTTTAAGAGAAAGTCTGCTTTTTTCATTGCTTCAGATAAAGTCATGCCCTTTGAACTTGTGAGACTATTGTGATTTTCGTTCTCTCTTTTCCAGATACCAAAACCCACTATAGGTATTGCTTCCCTATTCCCTATACATATATATTTGAAAGTTTTGCAGATTAGCATATAATGTAGAAAACTATTTTTTACTATCAGTAGCAAACGCCTCACCTTCTGCTTTTGATTCATATGTGCTCCCTTTCCTCCAACACTGTTTTATGTTGTAAACAAAAACTGAGACCTCACAGGAAATCCCAAAAAGTCAAAGGTCTGCAGACTTAATAACCATCCAAAGGGCTTGTGTGTGCAAGTGCCAGCTGATGGCACTATTATACTACAAGTTTACTTTTACATGTTTAAATTCTAGAGAGAGGAACAAAATTGACCAACTTATTTGAACAACATTTCCCTGAATCAATGTCTCTTTATTTCAAGAGGATACAACTGAGTCACTAAATAAATAAACAAATCTACTCCCTATATTTTTATTTGGTAAAAAGGTTTAGATCAGTGTTTCTCAACCTTGGCAGTTTGAAGATGTGTGGACTTCAACTCCCAGAATTCCCCAGCCAGCGTTGCTGGCTGTGGAATTCTGAGAGTTGAAGTCCACACATCTTCAAACTGCCAAGATTGAGAAACACTGGTTTAGATATTTGTTACAGTGAAATTGTCAAAAATTGACTAGTAGAACCAATATATGCCACTCATGCTCCCAAAAGATTTATATTTCAAAAAGAATATATTCTCCACTTAGCTTTTCACTTGCTTCGACAAAAAATTGAAACGTTTTTATTCTAAAATGAAAGCAAGGTAAGCTTAAAGTGACCAGATTTTTTTTTCTTCAAGCGGGACACCATTGACGGGGTGGGTTTCTCCATTTGAGTTTTGCCCTCTGCGCATGCGCAGAACGCTGCGCATGCGCAGAGGGCAAAACAGCAAATGTCGGCGTCCAGGTGAGGTGGGGGGGAGGGGGGGAGGGGGGACGCGGGAGGCCACTGTACGTCCTACCTACCTGGGACTTTTCCCGGTAGCTTCAGTTGCGTTCCTTGCTAATAGCGTCCAGAGCAGAGCAGCCCCTCCCAGAAGATCGCGAGACGTTATCTTTTGGAAGAGGCTGCTCTGCTCTGGGAGCCAATTAGCAAGGAACGCGACTGAAGCTACCGGGAAAAGTCCCAGGTAGGACGCGCCTCTCGTGCTGGGGGTTGGGCGGGCGTGGCGGGGCGCGCGTCCTACCTGGGACTTTTCCCGGTAGCTTCAGTCACGTTCCTTGCTAATTAGCGCCCAGAGCAGAGCAGCCCCTCCCAGAAGATAACATCTCGCGATCTTCTGGGAGGGGCTGCTCTGCTCTGGACGCTATTAGCAAGGAACGCGACTGGAGCTGCTACCGGGAAAAGTCTCAGGTAGGACGCGCGCCCCGCCCTGCCCCACCCCTTTTGCCGTGGCACACTTAGCATGGCCTCATGGGACAAGTGCAAAGTGGCGCTCCCCCCCCAGGGTTCGCTCTGCCCCGCCCCGCGCCACCCTGTGAATAGAGGGGACTGAATCGGAAGCCTGTCGCTCGGGCGCGCGTCTGGCTGGAGGAAGAAGCGGGGGCTCAAAAATCGGGACTTTTTAAGAGGGCGGGCGGGACGCGGGACAAAGCATTAAAAAGCGGGTCTGTCCCGCCAAAATCGGGACGTCTGGTCACCTTAGGTAAGCTGGAAGCATGTTCTAAGAAAGCAGTTGATTTACAAACTATAAAATGGCATTACTTCCTAACAGAAAAGTTGTCAACTGCCATTCAACTTTTCATGTCAACTCTAGGAAAGAGTACTGAGTGCTCATAGTTTTGGGATAGCAGCATGTTCTCACATCACATTTGGGCAATTTCTTAGTTAAGTGAAATAACGTGAAATGAATGTCAAACTAAAAAAAAACATACAGGAAGGCAACGTCAGATGGAAACAGCCCCCAAATAAAGGGAGGTAGACCCTGCAAAGATTGTGCAATTATCTAAGTCCTATTTCCCCAAATCAAATAATAGAGAGTTGCTCTCCTGTCTTCTATCTTGTTGGAAGCCTGGTGAGAAGCTGCTGTCAAAAAAAGAAATTATAGGTCTGAAAAGAACCTAGGAAACCAAAAGCAGATGGAAAGGGAAAATATTGCAAGTAAGATACATGTTGACTAGTGATTAGAGGGGAAGGGGTGTATGCACAGCTCCCTGCTTTCCCAAACACATCTCTGATCATACTTACACCTGTCACTTGATTCCATCTTGTATATATCTCTAGACCAAATGTATAAAGGGAATCCACACACACATATATACCATACATATGCATCTGTTTATGGGTGCTTGTTCATACGCGCGCGCATGCACTCACGCACACACACACACACACACACACACACACACACACACATACACCAGTGGTGGGTTCCTACCAGTGCGGTCCACTCTATAGCACCGTTAGCGGCCCGCTGGTGATGTCACAGTACCGGTGCGGTCAGTTGCTGGTGCCTGGGTGCCACCATTTTCAAAAAAAATTAAATTTTTTAAAATTTTTCTTCTGCACATGCCCAGAAGCTGAGTTTCCAGCACTGCTCATGTGCTGCCTTCCTACCCCACAGTGAGTCCAAGCAGGGGAGGATGGCTGAGGGAGCGCATGAGACGCTGAAAGAACAGGCGGCAGGAGCTATCTCCATTCCCCTCCCTTCAGCAGTCCGAGAAGCCACAAATGCGCGGTCACATGGCTGGCAAGCCACACCCACAAAATAAGCCACGCCCACAGAGTGGTAGTAAAAAAATTAGGAACCCGCCCCTGACACACACACCAGTTTGGTGTGGTGGTTAAGGTTCCAGAACAAAAAGCAGGAGACTCTGAATTCTAGTCCCATTTTGGGCACAAAGCCAGATGGGTGACCTTGGACCAATCACTCTCTCAGCTCTAGGAAAGGGGCAATAGCAAACCACTTTCAAAATCTTGTCAAGAAAAAGATTTAAGGCAAGAAGATCAAGATGAGTGGAAAAATTAATGCTGCCAGGGAATAATTGTACCATGTATTATCTCTGCTTTCCAGGTTAAATAACAGACTAGCTAGGCAATCCTCAAATAGGGCAGGAAAGTTTATAGGTAGAAGGTTTGCATTATTAAAACCCTGCTAGATTTATGCTAGCAGGGCTAGACGAAGAAAAATAATTATTCTCTTCTACAGCTTTAGGGGTTTCATTTCAGCTTTTTATTATTTCCCTTATGTATGTCAGTTGCAATATACATTTCCTCTTATGACTGGAACTCAGAAATCCTTAACACTCTTTTTATCCCTCCAATTTTTAATCTGTATCACCATGGACATTGTTTTTCTTAAAAAATAACTGCTACTGGGAAAGTTTGATCAATTACAAAAAAATATGGCAATCATAGTTCACCAAAACATTCATAAATGCCCAGTTCCCAGAAGATGAACTGGAGAGATTAAAAGAAGTGTTACTCCTATGATCTAAATTTAGTTATGGGTGCAGGCTTTGCAGTCCCAAAGCCCTATCTAGCCTCTTGCTTTAACACTTACAGTATTTATTTTTATTTCTATTTTTATTTTTATTTATTTATTTTATTTGTCAAACATGTATAGGATAGTAGTTGTTTGTATAAACATAACATAAGTAAAAAAGTAACGATAAAAGAGGACAATAGGACAGTAGGACAGGGACGGTAGGCACAGTGGTGCGCTTATGCACGCCCCTTACAGACCTCTTAGAAATGGGGAGAGGTCGACTGTAGACAGTCTAAGGTTAAAGTTTTGGGGGTTTGGGGAAGAAACCACAGAGTCAGGTAGTGCATTCCAGGCATTGATCACTCTATTGCTGAAGTCGTATTTTCTGCAGTCGAGTTTGGAGCGGTTTACATTAAGTTTGAATCTATTACATGCTCGTGTATTGCTGTGGTTGAAGCTGAACTAATCATTAACAGGAAGGACATTTTGGTATATGATTTTGTGAACCACATTTAGATCAGATCGGAGGCGACGTAGTTGTAAATTGTCTAATCCCAGTATTTCAAGTCTGGTGGAATAAGGTATTTTGTAGCGAGCAGAGGAGTGAAGGACTCTTCCTGTGAAATATTTCTGGACTCTCTCAGTTGTATTAATGTCTGTTATTTATTTATTTATTATTTGGAGGTTCTTCTATGCCGCCCTACTCCCTAAGGACTCAGGGCGGATGTCATGTTATGCAGTGCGGATTTTAGAGACATTCTTGGAAATGAAATTGATACTGGTGATTGGTGCTTAGTTTGTACTATCCTAGTTTCTGTTTCTTTTTTGAAAACCAAAAAACAAGTTGCAAATGTGAGAACCCATAGAGTTGTATAGAGTTATCATGTTAGATACCCTGTTCTTAGGGAAAGGGGAGTGGAGCTTTTTCAAGAGATGCCAAGCCTAGATTTCTCTTTCTGTTCTATTAAATAAATACATCAATAAATATGAATATATTGACAATAGGCACCTTCAGCAGCAGATATGCTCTGTGGTCAATATAATCATTCCCTTACCAAATCAGGAAAAAAAGGCTAATGAACAAATAACCCAGAAATCCTTAAAGTAATCTCTAAAGATATTGACTGTGTTCCATAATGAAATGGAGGAGGGATATGACATCATCTATCTCCAGTCTATAACATAGTCCCTTCAACGGTTCCAAGAAGGCTCCAAACCTTTTGCACTACTCAGGTGACCCTGAGGACACAGATAAACCTCCAAGTGACCTCCAAACTCTCTAAAAGAATGCAAATGACCAGCTGTCTGCAAAGAATATAAATCCTTCCATCCCCCACAATCCAGTCAGAGCTGAAGAAGCTTCTTGGATGGGAAGCAAAACATCTTCAAGAAAAACAAGAAAGTCCAGTTGCCTCTTGAAAAAGCACCTTTGGGACAACCATGAACTGGATGACTGAGAATCCATAATGAAATAGATACCTATTTTATGTTAATGCTAAAAACACTTCTGGCCATACATTGGAGGCATTTTGTATGATCACAAGGATTTTTTTCTGACATATATTACTCACAGTGAATATCCAGGAGCATCCTGACATCTTTCACACTACGGTGAATAGACATACTTACATTATAATCTGATCCATTGAGTTCATCAACAATTGGTATTATGTTAGAAATAGGAATTGTAGATCAGTTGAATAAATGATCTACTAATCATTTCTGCTGCCTTGTTTTCAGATAAGTACACTCATTCCTTCTGAGGTCAGTAAACATTATGGAGAAGATAAGCTTCATATAAGATACATTCCTCTGCATATACATAAAACACCCAGGAAAAATATTTTGAATTTGTCCTTGCTGAAAAGTCTATGTATGTTATGCATTTTACTGTGTGTATAATATAAACGTATTGCACTGCATTAGCTTTCTACACCTTATATTTATCATGATTATGAGAGTTGTGTCTAGAATAGAATAAAATAGAATTGAATTGAATAACAGAGTTGGAAGGGACCTTGGAGGTCTTCTAGTCCAACACCCTGCTTAGGCAGGAAACCCTACACTACTTCAGACAAATTTATTTTATTTATTTATTTATTTATAATTAAATTTATATACCGCCCTTCTCCAGGGGACTCAGGGCGGTGAACAGCCAAGTAAAAACACAATATAAACATTAAAATATGTATACATTTAAAAGAAAATATTAGAAAATATTAGAAAATATTTTAGAAACCATTTAGAAAAATGGTTATCCAACATAATACAATACAGGCTATGTAAAACAAGCATTTTTGGTTTTACTTTTTCTAAATAAGCCAACTTATTTTTTTTTGTAATTGAAAATATTGAAACATTTCTTGTCAGAAATTAGGGAAAAATTACACAAACTTCCTATTATTATTAATCTATAACTTGCCTTCAATATAAAATTTTTCCCGGGTCACCCATATAGCAATGTATTTAAATATATTGATTCCTGCAGTATTGTTTGTTGCTTTTGTTTCATCAATCCTGGATTTTCACTTTTTAATTCTCCAACTAATATAGTTGTAATTCTTGTTCTGAAATCATTTCTTGATTGTACAAACCTTAATTATTTTAGCACCAAAGCAAAATTTTTGTTTCGTCTAAGAATACTTCCATACAAACACCTTTTCCCTCCTCCAATACTTCCATACAAACACCTTTTCCCTCCCCTATGCTATCTTTAAAAAGGTTTTAAGCAATGGTTAAAAGAAGAAAGAGAAGAAATGAAACAAGAATTTGATTAACTGTATTTAAAACCTCAAAAAGAACACAAGGCAGTTCTGAGGAAATACTAGTTATTAACTGTTAAAATTAAGTTTAAAATGTGCTTCAACTAATTATAAGGTTTTCATTCTAATGGGAGAATAACTAATTTGTCAATATGGGTAATTATTTCAATGTGAAAACAAGAAGTATACTTCATTATAATATATCACTATCTATAAAGAATTGAATGAAAAGATAAAAATTATATGGTGTGTAAAGTATTATAATTATCACCTATAACATTCTGAATTCAAATAATTGAACAATGGTAATTTTGGAATAGTAATGGAGCAAACTAAAATTAATATGGTGTTTCTACAGAAACTGATCATGCTACCTGGATCCAGAGATGAGTATCAATTTTGGTTTTGATCGGCTTCATTCTTTGCAATCTTATATTCCTTTTATTCTATTTCTATTCTATTTATATTCAATAGTCTGCAAAAATCCAATATTCATTTAAGTTTGGTTATCATCATCATATCATTGAGAGGCACAGTGGAAAGCTAACAGCCAGGGTTTGAGACCTGAGCACCACTCAACAGGGTGAGCTCCCATCCTCACTCCCACTCCTACCCACCTAGCAGTTCGAAAACATGCAATTGTGAGTAGATAAGTAGGTACCACTTCAGGGGAAAGGTAACAGTACTCCATGACATGATGCTGACCACATGGCACGGAAGTGTCTTCGGACAGCGCTGGCTCAATGGCCTTGAAACGGAGATGAGCACACACACCCCTAAAGTCAGCAATGACTAGCAGAGTAAAATCCTCAGGAACTCCTTTTATCATCATATGCACATTTTGTATGCAGCCTTGATTAGCATACACAAATTCTATTGATAATTTGTGGGGAGGATTTGAGGGTTGTTTTTGACTAGTGGTTTGTGTGGGTTGTCCCTATATTTGGACTATTATTACCTTGCTGTTGAATACCCAGAGTCTATTGATGGGGGAAGTTTACAAAAAAAAACTGCAAATATACAAGCAAATGTAGTTTCTCTTAATTTAAAGCAATATTAGTTTTTTCCTGAATGTGTTTTTTTAGATCTGCATTTTGGGATTTAAGAACTACATCAAAAAATTGAAGATGTACGAATACTGAATTAAAGCTCCATTTGGTTTAGTTCACATATTGGTTTGGAAAGCACTAATGAAATACTTTGCATTAATTGAGAAGATATCTCAACAAAACATATGTGGGCTTCTTACATTAATATTAGAATATTGTTTTGAAGAAGTAAGAATAATTCTAAGCCAGCATTTATGCTAAACTTCAAAGAGGTGTGATGTATATTATTTCAGGAAAAAAATAAAATGAAAGTTCTCAAGCAAATGAGAAGTTTGAAGACCACACTGCTTATCATTGTTGGTTTCCTTTTTGAATGAGATCAGAAAGACTTTCAGGGGAGTGAAAGAGACAAATAGTAAACTGGATCCCATCTCCACCCCACCCTTTGTCTCTTGATTCACTGTTTGGTTACATCCATACTGAATAGGTCTATCTTCTTCTTCTTCTTCTTGTGCCATATCCGTCATTTGACATTGGAGATCATGTTGGCAATCCTATTTTTATCAACAGCTGCACAAAAAAATGCTATTGAGTTTTGTCTAAACCAGTCCCTTAGATTTTGAAGCCATGATGTTCTTCTTCTGCCTGGATCTCATTTGCCTTCAATTTTTCCTTGGAGGATTAAGTGAAGTATGCCATATTTTTCTGGGTGTCGCATCACATGTCCAAAATATTCTAACTCGTTTTTTTATGATTTCACTTGGCTTTCTCAGGCAACATATCACATATCACATCCTCATTTCACTCAATACTGAATATCATATATCACCTTCTCAATAGCTCTATAGTGCCAGATAAATGTGTGTAAGAGGGGCTTTTGAGACATGCATACTGAGGTGGCTGTGCTATCTGTACAGGTAGTCATATAACCAGCTATAGTGTCTTGCTCTGAGGATCCCTCGGAATGATGTTAGCTGTCTGAAAGATGTGTTGTACTTCTGCTGATTCCAAAGAAAAGAGCTAAAGAAAAAACACTAAATTCTGCTCGCAATAAAATACCTTATTCCACCAGACTTGAAATATTGCGATTAGACAATTTACAACTACGTCGCCTGATCTGATCTAAATGTAGTTCATAAAATCATATATCAAAAAGTCCTTCCTGTCAATTACTACTTCAGCTTCAACAGCAACAATACATGAGCACATAATAGATTCAAACTTAATGTAAACTGCTCCAAAATCGACTGCAGAAAATACGACTTCAGCAACAGAGTGATCAATGCCTGGAATGCACTACCTGACTCTGTGGTTTCTTCCCCAAACCCCCAAAACTTTAACCTTAGACTGTCTACAGTCGACCTCTCCCCGTTTCTAAGAGGTCTGTAAGGGGCGTGCATAAGCACACCACTGTGCCTACCGTCCCTGTCCTACTGTCCTATTGTCCACTTTTATCAGAACTTTTTACTTATGTTATGTTTATACAAACAACTACTACCCTGTACATGTTTGCCAAAATAAATAAATAAATAATAAATGATAATAAATAAATAAATAAATAAATAAATAAATAAATAAATAAATAAATAAATAAATAAATAAATAAATATCTCAAGCAGCTGTCTTGGCTGTCTCTCTCTTCTATTTCCTTTGTCATGGTTGCAGCACAGTAGGGGGATTTGAATCAGATACTTATCTGGCATAAATATTCTTCCTCTGATACATTACACTTGCAAAAGCAGTTTTAAAAATGTCCAAGGAACAAATAGAAAGATTCCCACGTCGCTCAGTCTTCACATCCAACCTCACTCAATCAATGCATCACTTATGTTGTATAATATGGTAACACCGACAGAGATATGCACAATTTTTCATGCACTTAATTATAACTATAGCTAATTGTTCATGTAATTAAATGTATTGTTTTGTGACCTCCTGTTAAACTCTGATTAGTCTCTTGGGCTCCATAAATGAAAGTTGCCAAACAGAATCAGGAACTAATCATTAATCTCTTTGTTTCATCTGGGGTGGAGTTAGAATTCCTGTGAATTTGAAGTAGTTTATCAGCTGGAAGTTGATTCATTTAAAATTTGGCGTGAATAATTAGATGTAGGAAAAGAAAACTAAAGAAATATCTTTTACAAACATACACTTTTGGAACTTCAGAGTTGTATAGAAAGCATCATCAAAAATTATTCTTAAAGCTATTGTAAGTTGTAATATACTACAGTAAGCTTTGTTATTCTTCCCACTTCTAAAAGAAAAATAAAGGGCTCTACATTATCTAGACCACTAGTGTCAAACTCGCCGCATCATGTTGCCATCATGTGACGTTTCGCAACGTTTTTCCCATTCGCAGAGCTGGGGTGGGTATGGTCTGCACGTGATGCATCCGGCTCATGGGCCGCCAGTTTGACACCCCTGATCTAGACAAAAAATTTATATTATGCAGCTTCCCGGTCCTTCTTCCTCTTCAACTGTGTTCCAAAGTTGTGAATTCAAGTTCAAGACACTGTTCCTGCTATCCTTTAGGTACTTAGGGACTACAATGTCCTTTACTCATAGAATTCAGGGAGCTACAGTGCAAAATATTTAGATGTCAGTCCAGAGAAAGTGGCAAAAAGGTTGAAAGAACTGAGTAGTTCATGACAAACAAGATTCCAAACAGTACAAAACAATTGCCATATTTGCATAGGAAGATTTTTAACCTTCCCTTTCAAATAGTTTCCATTATACAGTATTTGAAAAATTTTCTCCCCAAAGAACAGTACTCTATAGACTGCTACTGCAGAATAAATGTGTGTCCTGAACACAAGCAGAAGCATGTAGAACATAGAACATAGGATAATAGAAGGGGCCTCAGAGGTTTTCTTATCCAACCCCCTGTTCCAACAGGAGACCCTATATCATTTCAGCTCAATGTTTAAATTTACATGTAGGAAGAGAAGATTAGATATCTTCTATATCATTTTAGATGTAACATCTAAAATTAATCCATGTATTTATCTGTGAATCACATAATATATTATACTTGATTGTGATGAATATATAGAATAACTTTATTGTCACTTTGAATGTACACTAATCTGCATACATTAAAATGAAATTTCATTGCATACAGCTCTCAAAGGGTCACCACCTCCAATATACACTACATAAACATGACTAAATAAATATATACATACATACAAAATTATGTGTATATCCACATATATTATATGACACAGAGAAACAAAACAGTCTAGTTCAGATATATACATGTCCATGGTGAGAAAAAGGAATCTTGTGAGTTTACCAGATGGATGGCATAGGGAACAAAGCTGTTACAGAATCTGGTAGTCCTGCTAGAAATATTTTAAAATCTCCTCCCAGAGAGGAGCAACAGAAATAGACCATAAAGTGGGTGTGTGGGTTCTCTAACAATGCTTTGTTCTCTAAGCATATAGCGCTTATAAGCAGTATCCTGAATAACAGGAAGCGAGCTTCCTATAATCTCGGCTGTCCTTACCACTCTCTGTATGGACTTTCTATCTGAGGCACTGCTGCCACCAAATGAAACAGTGATGCAGTTTGTTAAAACACTGTCAATTGTGCCTCTGTAAAAAGTGGCCAGGACAGAAGGAGAAAGATGTGCTCTCCTCATCCAACACAGGAAATGCAGACGCTGGTTTGCACGCTTCACTAAGGATAATGTGTGGAGAGTTCAGATTGTTAGTTATCTGCACCCCAGATACTTAATACTGTTGACCACCTCTACAGCTGCATCCTTGATACTGAGTGGAGTATGACTATGCTGGCTCTTTCTAAAATATACAGTTTTCTCCTTTGTTTTATTAACATTTAGAACCAGGTTACATTTATTGCACCAGACCACCAGAGCCTTCACCTCTTCCCTATAAGCATGTTCATTGTTGTCCTGGATAAGACCCACCACTGCCATGTCATCCATATACTTCACAATATGATTCATAGCAGATTTGGCACAGCAGTTGTGGGTCATCAAGGTGAAAGGGCGTTGTTACTTACCTGAACGCCCATTCTCGTAGGGTGGCGCTAGCCTCCAAGATTGGGATGACCTCATCCATTAGCCAATCAGGACTGAGTCTGACCTCATATAAAAGCTGTCACTGTGCCATAATCCCCCTCTTGAGACGAAGGAGTAGGTCAGACCCATAGGTTTTCTCCCACGCACACCTTCAGTACGTATAACACCCACAAGGGAGGGACTTGGAGGCTAGCGCCACCCTACGAGAATGGGCGTTCAGGTAAGTAACAACGCCCTTTCTCCATAGTGGGTGGCGCTAGCCTCCAAGATTGGGACATACCAAAGCAGTATCGTCCCCTAGGGAGGGTTGTCACCAGAATCGTAGACCCCGCCAGGAGCCACCATGGTCTGCAAGACCCTGCGCCCAAAATCCGCCTCAGCCGAGGCAAAGGAGTCTACTTTGTAGTGTCTAATAAAGGGCAACGGAGAAGACCACGTCGCCGCATGGCACAGTTCCTCCAAGGAGGCGTTAGTAGTCCAAGCTGCCGTGGTGGCGGCACTACGCGTCGAGTGTGCCGTCAGATGTGGCGGACGAGGCAAGTCTTGCTGTCGGTAAACGTCCGCGATCACCGCTCGTATCCAGCGACCGACCATCGCCGCTGATGCCTTGCGTCCCAGTGACGAGGCGTGGAACCCCACGAACAAAGACTCCGAGAGGCGGAATGGCGCCGTGCGGACATTGTAGATTTTGATTGCCCGCCTCACGTCGACAGTGTGCTACTTGCGCTCGGACGGCGTCGTAGGCGGGGAGCAGAAGGAAGGAAGAACCACTTCCTGCGCCCTGTGGAAGTATGTATTGACCTTGGGCAGGAATGTGGGGTCAAGGCGAAGCACCACCCGGTCCGGATGAAAAATACAGAGATCGTCCCGGACGGATAGGGCTGCCAGTTCGGATATTCTCCGGGCTGAAGTGATCGCTACCAAAAAGGCAACCTTATGCGTAAGGTGCTGCAGCGAAACTGTCCGGAGGGGCTCGTAGGGGGCCTCGGTCAGTGCCAGAAGAACCTTCTGCAGGTCCCAGGTGGGGTACCTATGTACCACGGGAGGCGAGATAATGACCGCCGCCTTCAAGAAGCGAACGACCAAGGGATGCGTTGACAAAGGTGCAGAAGAGTGGCAGGAAAGGACCGTTGAAAGCGCTGCCACCTGACGCCGCAAGGTGCTGGGCGAGAGACCCTTGTTGAGGCCCGCTTGCAGAAATTGGAGGACCTGTATGACCGAAAGGTCGATCGGGTTAAAGCCGGCGCCGACACACCAATCGTGAAACGTCCTCCAGGTGGAGTTGTAGATGCGTATGGTGGAGGCCCGGCGTGAAGAAAGAAGAGTACAGATGATGCTCTCGGGTACGCCGCACAGAGTTAGGGTGCACCGCTCAAGCGCCAGGCGGTCAGTTGGAGCCACTGCAGGTCCAGGTGCTGCACCGACCCCTGGGAAAGCGACGATGCGGTCGGCGGGATCCTCCATGATGGGCCGGTCGAGAGTGATTTGAGATCCGCAAACCAGGCCCGGCGCGGCCAATGGGGGGGCCAATAGGATCAGTTCCGCCTGCTCGTCCAGCATTTTCCTGATAACTCGGGGAATGAGCGGAAGTGGTGGAAAAGCGTAGAGGAGGCCCCTCGGCCACGGGCAACGAAGGGCGTCCGTGTCCATCGCGCCGGGAGTCCGGTACCGCGTGAAGAAGTGCGGGAGCTTGGCATTCAACGGGGTTGCAAAGAGGTCGGCCACCGGAGTGCCAAACCTGGACGTCAGCTCCCGAAAGATGTCTGGGTGTAGAGCCCACTCTGCCGTGTCGACATCGTGGCGGCTGAGCCAGTCCGCTGTGCGGTTCAACACCCCCGAAATGTGCTCCGCTCTGAGCGAGAGGAGGTGTCGCTCCGCCCATAGGCCCAAGTCCTTGGCCTCGTTCAGAAGACGGTGTGAGACCGTCCCCCCCTGTCTGTTGACGTGGGCTTTGGTAATTACGTTGTCCGTCAACAGGAGGACATGCTGCCCGGCCAAGAGGTGCTGGAATTGCCGGAGGGCCAGGGATGCCGCCCGTAGCTCCAGGAGGTTGATGCTGGCCGTTGACTCCGCCGCGGTCCAGGTGCCCTGAGCGACGTGTGACGATGTGTGGGCGCCCCACCCGTAGAGGCTGGCGTCCGATGTCACCGTTACCCGTCGAGGCTCGAGGAAGCTGGAACCCTTGCTGATCGCCGGGGACCGCCACCACTGCAGGGATCGCCGGACCGCTGACGGGAGCTGGACTTTGGCCGATGAGTTGGACTTGTTCGCCCGCTGAAACGTCAAAAGAAACCATTGGAGGTCTCTGGAGTGCAGTTGTGCCCATGGTGTTATGTGTATCGCGGATATCATCTTTCCCAACAGGGAGGACAGGAGGCTCAATGGTATCCGCCCCTGTCCGAGGACCTGTTGGGTCAGAGAGGAAAGACTGAGCTGTCTTTCCAACGACAGATACACCCTGCACTCCAGAGAGTCCACAATGGCCCCCAAGTGAGTGATGTGAGTGGAGGGGAGTAAGTGGCTCTTCTCCAGGTTGAGGGAGAAGCCATGGTATTGCAGAACGTCCATGGTGGTCTGCAGGTCCAGTTCCGCCCGGGTCAGGGAGGACGACTGAATTAAAATGTCGTCGAGGTAACACTGTATTCGAATCGGCACCGCCCTCAAGTGGGCTGCAAGAGCGGCCAGAATCTTTGTGAAGACCCTGGGTGCCGAGGAGAGGCCGAATGGCAGGGCCGAATACTGATAGTGTTCGTTGTCATATGAGAATCGCAGGAACTTTTGGTGGGAAGGCCGAATCGGGACATGCAAATATGCCTCAGTGAGGTCGATAGAGCACATAAAGTCACCCTTACGAATGCCGTCCAATATGGACTGTAGAGTATGCATCTTAAATTTCTTGTACACCAAGAACTTATTAAGGCGCTTAAGGTCCAAGACTGCTCTCCACCCACCCGATGATTTCTCCACGAGGAACAAATTGGAATAGAATCCTTGCCCCCGCTGGTCCCCCGGGACCCGCTGAATGGCCTCGATCTCCAACAGATGCTGGATGGCTTCACGCATCTGGGCCTGCTTCTGCGGGTTGGAGGACTGGGAGCACCTCATGAAGGAATCTGGGGGGGGTGGAGAGGAAGTCCAAGGCGAGCCCGAGTGACAGGGTCTCGTGGACCCAAGCGTCCGTCGTAATCTCCTCCCACCGCCTAGCGAAGAAACGCAGGCGACCCCCAATGGGAGAAGCTGGGTCCACTACTTGTAGCGGCGGAAGGGGCAACCACCTGCCTTCCGAAAAGGGCGCTTGGAGGATTGGTTAGAATTGGACCTGTCCTGACCCTGATTCTGACGGGTCGGTGCCCGCGACCTGTTCTGATTGTATTGGGGCGCCCGATATTGGCGCCTGGGGAAGGCCGGGGCAGGGGTCTGTGGCTTGGCCTGCGCCTTCCTGGTAGAGTTGGGCAGGACCTTGCGCTTGTCCTTGGTCTCGATGAGGTAGGGGTCAAGGGCCTCACCGAAAAGCGACTTGTGTGCCACAGGGGCCCCGGCTAGCCGCCACTTGTGACGGCAGTCCGCGGGCCAACTCCTCAGCCAGTGCATTCTGCGCGCCACCACAGACGTTCCCATGGCCCTGGCCGCGAATTGGGTGGCCTGGAGCGTGGCGTCCGAGGTGAACTGCGAGGCAGCAATGAGTTTGTTGATGTCCTGCCTCGCTCAGATGTCTGAGGGGGGCAGGTGCTCCTGCAGAGCCTTCAGCCAGCGAATGGACGTCCGACAAAAAAAGGACGCCGTCGCAGAGGCCTTGACAGCCCAGGCGGCCGCCTGGTGAGTCTTCTGCAGGGCTTGTTCCGTGCGCCTGTCCTCGGGGCGGAGCAACTCCTCCGAGTCCCCAGGCATCTGGGCGGGAGAGTACAGAGCCTTGATAGCGGATTCCAACGGGGGAACTGGCAGATGTTGAGCCAGAGCGGTGGAGACGTTAAAAAACCATTTGTCCGCTGCAGAGGGGGTGACGCCGGCTGTCGGTGAAGCCCACTGCTTGAGTACCGACTCCACAAACAGTTTGGGGGCCGGTACCACTTCAACCTGGGAGGTGGTCTCGTCAAAGAGGGGGTCCTCCGGCTCCTCACCGGCCGGTGTTGGTTCCTTTGAGGAGAACTTGGCCGTGGCCCTGGCCTTATGGAGCAACAACTTGAATAAGGCCGGGTTGAACAGTCCAGTGACCACTGGGGCTTCTGGGGCGAGGTCCTCATCCTCGGAGAGTTCCAAGTCCGCGACCCCTCCTGGCGCCTGGTTGTCTGGGGCGTGAAGCGACAATGGGGACCCTGGATCAGGGTCAGCCAGCGGTGGTGGGTCGGCAGTAGGAACGACCGGTGGCTTGGGCCGCGATGGCAGGATGGCCGGCAAAGGGGGAGGTGCTGCCTGGGCTACATGTCTCATACCTGCCTCTATGCCCTGGGCGATGGCCGCTTGAATCAGGGCCTGGACCTCAGGACTGTAGAACTGAGAGTGTGTAGCTGTGGGCAGCTGGGCCTCAGCGTTGCTTGACCCGGGTCTGGGGTCCTCCCAGATATCATCCTCCTCCCCCAGGCAGAGGTCAGGGTTGTCCAGGGAGAGGGTGCCCGATGAGCGCCTGTCCCTCAGGCCAGAGGTGCCAGAGGGCTCATGGTGCACAGTGGGTGGTGTAACAGCAGGGGGCGCTGTGGTGCGGTCCTGGTCCCTGGTGGCCTTGTCCCTGTCCTTGCTAGAGCGGCTGCTCTTGGAAGGAGTCTTGGCGTTGTCTGGTTCACGCCTGAGGGGGGAGCGGTCCCGAAGGCTAGATGAGGAGGGTGGTGATTTGGCAGCCCCACCCTCCTTATCCCTGGCCTGCCTGGGCTTATTCCTGCCCGAGGAGGCCTTGTCGGACATGCTGGCAGGGACTTGGGCTGGCAGCGAGGAGTGGCAGAAAGGGCGCTTTTACGGCCCAACGAAGTCCCAGCCGGACCTGGAGGCTTGGAGCTCTCTGCAGACATTATATGGGCTGGATGCCTCTCGGATGCTGCCTCCGCTGTTTCCGCCGCCCGATGCCTCGATTGGGAGGCGTGTGGCGAGGGAGATCGGTGCGGCGAGGATCCGCTTCGCCCCGAAGCCGCGGGCCAGCTGGTTCGATGACGCGCCGCAGGGGGATTCCCTGTGACGCGAGCAGGCAGACTGCGCCTGCGTCAAGGCCCAAGAGCCGCCCTCCGGCTGAGGGAGTCGACGGAGAAGTTCCTGGCTCTGACGGAGGTCTAGCGTTATGCGCCTGCACGAGGAGCCGCGCGGCGCAACAGCTGAGGGGCGGGTGAGTTGCTCCTCCAGGCGGGAAACCTCGGCCGCTCACAACCAATCAGGGCAAGGCCTCGCAGTCGATTAACTGCCGAAGAGGCCGCAAGCCACCCGACGGGGCCTAATTAGGCCTGGAAGCCAGCCCAAGGCAGGGAGCTTCACAAGGGCGGCGAAGAGCCGGCCGATGCCCGGCTGTCCCTTCGTGAGGAGGGGCGGTCGCGCAGGCCGATATGCCGCCGAGTGGACCGCCAAACACTCACCCTCACGAGGGTCACTCCCCAGGGTCATACAGGGGTCTGTGGGCCCAAGGATGGGAGCGGAGACAGAGAAGAGACCAGGCCGCTCAAGCGCCAGGCTTCTGCGGTAGGTTGCAATAAAGGTCTCTCTCATGCGGAAGTGGCACAAAAAAACCACCCTGGCTGCTGGTCACTCAAGCGCCTGGCTTCTGTGACTAATGATGGAATCAGGAATGCCAGGCCGCAATGTGAGGCTAACAGCCAGCCACTTAAGGTGGCAGTAGGCCGTGGACAAGGCCGAAGCCTGCCCAGGTATTCCCAACACCCCCGATGGAATTGGGCGGGCGGGAATTCACTCACATTCAATGAGGAGTTGATAGTTGATCAGAAAAACAGTAGAATCAGTAGAAGGTGATAAAACTGCGAAGATGGGAGAAAAACAATCCTAGGCTAGGACTGAGTCGAAAGAGGGGGATTATGGCACAGTGACAGCTTTTATATGAGGTCAGACTCAGTCCTGATTGGCTAATGGATGAGGTCATCCCAATCTTGGAGGCTAGCGCCACCCACTATGGAGAACAGTAATGGACTCAAGACACAGCTCTGTGGGGAACCTGTATTCAAGGAGATGGAGTTGGAAACTGTTCTTCCAAACTGGGGCCTATCAATAAGGAAATCCAGTATCCAATTACATAAAACCTAATAGGCCCAGTTTGTTCACCAAATGCTGAGGAATCAACAAACAACATTCTCACATGAGTATTCTTCTCCTCCAGATGCGCCAAGCTAAGATGAAGAACACAGGAAAGTGCATCAGAGGTGGATTTCAGCAGGTTCTGACCAGTTCTGGAGAACCAGTAGCGGAAATTTTGAGTAGTTCAGAGAACTGGTAGTGGAAATTTTGAGTAGTTTGGAGAACCGGTAAATACCACCTCTGACTGGTCCCGTCCCCATCTATTCTCTGTCTCCCGAGTCTCAGCTGATTGGGAGGAAATGGAGATTTTGCAGTAACCTTCCCATGGAGTGGGGAGGGAATGGAGATTTTGCAGTATCCTTTCCCTGGAATGGGGAGGGAATGGTGATTTTGCAGTATCCTTCCCCTGCCACGCCCACCAAGCCATGCCCTCCAAGCTACGCCCCACACACCAAGCCATGCCCACAGAACCGGTAATAAAAAAATTTGAATCCCACCACTAAAGTGCATCATCTATAGAGCAGTTCTTCCAATAGCAAAACAGTAATGACTCAAATGTAGGGAGAAGGCATGAAACCAGGGGCGGGTTCCTAATTTTGTTACTGCCACTCTGTGGGCGTGGCTTATTTTGCCAGCCATGTGACCAGGTGGGCGTGGGCCTCGGGAGCTTGGCAGCGGCCAGAGAAGCAGGGGGCATTGCCCACCCGCAACGCAGCTCCCCGCAGTGGGACCAGCAAGACCGCGGCAGCGGTTCTTCTAGGAGGCTCCATCTGGCCTGAATGCTTCTCCCCATTCGATGATCCTAGGCTCCTGCCGCCCGTTCCCCCTCCCCTCAGTAGCTCAAGAAGCCTCGAACGTGCGAAAATGCCTGGGATCATCACTGCACATCCGTGGCTTCTCGGACTGCTGAAGTGAGGGGAACTGAGATAGGTCCTGCCACCCATTCCCCCTCCCCTCAGCAGCTCGAGAAGCCTCAGACGTTCGAAAATGCCTAGGATCATCACCGCGCGTTCATGGCTTCTCGGACTGCTGAAGGGAGGGGAATGGAGATAGCTCCTGCCGCCCGTTCTTTCAGCGTCTCACGCGCTCCCTCAGCCATCCTCCCCTGCTTGGACTCACTGTGGGGTAGGAAGGCAGCACATGCGCAGTGCCGGAAGCTCGGCTTCTGGGCATGCGCAGAAGAACATTTTTTAAAAATTAAAAAAAATTTTTTAATGGCAGCGCCCAGGCACCAGCAACCGACCGCACCGGTACTGTGACATCACCAGCGGGCCGCTACCGGTGCTATAGAGTGGACCGCACCGGTAGGAACTCATCACTGCATGAAACCATACCTCTCTAGAATTCCTTGCATCCAAATAGACAACTATGCTTCTCTTCACCTACTTCACCTTCCAAATTCTTATACCAAAAGGACAAGGTATGCCTACCCAAAATAAGAGGGGCTCCAAGGGCAATACACTTAGAAAACAACAGGTTAAAAAAGATTGTCATAGATCAATGAATCAGGCACAAGCAATAGCATAGCCAGTTTTCTGCTAGAATCTGAGTTATATTTGTTCTCCAAATAAAACAAGTTTCTTATCTAGGACTGCCTATAGTATCTTGGCTGTGAAAGGGGGAATGAGTTGCTGAGCGAATGATGTAATGTCTCCCTTTTAAAGAAACCATTATTTTCCTTTCCTGTGCTCTTTTCCTGTATTTACTGAAGTTTCTGTTATTACTTTAACACTGTAATCTCCAACGCTATAAAGCAAGCTGGAAAAAGGGTGGTAGCTCTATCCTTCAGCATTTTAATGATACCGAGATTCCTAAAGGGGGAGAAACCTTCAAATTCACTATTTATATCATTAAATGTTACCCAAGCATGATCCCTGAGCACTTTGGTCCAGCTCTGGAGCCAATTTTGTCTTGTGCAACCACAAAGAGCCCCAGGATAACTATGAATCTTTCCCTCTGAATCAGGGGCATAATTAGTCCAGTTTAATGTGGCCCAGACGGTGCATTCATATCCCAATCGCCAAATAAAAACTTTTCGGGATACTAGAATTCATTTCAAAGAATAGATTTTTTTAAAAAAAATTATAAAATAAGTGTTCATTTAATTTTCTTCTGCGTATAAATAAATGAACAAAGATTCCTCAGGTTTGCGATAAATCTATCAAACCTGATTTTATGTGTTTTTAAAAATGGGATGTTTACTTAAAAATGACCACAGCAACTTCCCTAAGGTCATCCACTAAGCCTGTGGGCCTCAGTGGACATGCAGACTTTCCCTTAGTGCCCGTTCATCTCTTTATTTTTAAAAAATGCTTCTAATTTGAAAAATAAATAAATAAATTTGAGGCTTAAATGTTGGTACAATCTGTGCTGATAAGAAAAGAAGCGGGTATTTGCAAACCAGGGTTACCTAGGAATGGCTCTGTCCAAGACAAAAGAAAGAAAGAAATGAAAGTGCAATTGCAGGGAGTATCCTAAGAGGCCAGAGGAAATAGTCCAATGTCACCATTGTACTCCCCAGAAAATCAAATGAACCATACTCACAATCACACTCACCAATGCAGCCACTTTTCATTTTATTTACTTATTTATTTTATATTTACTTATTTATTTTTTATATTTAAACAATGTATAGGCTGCATAACTCCAACAACTCTGGGCAGCTTTCAATTAATTAAAAAAAAAACAGAAACAGAATCATGAATGATTCCCAAAACAACATATAACCAAATAACCCCCAACCAGCAGGGGCTTAGCCTTCACTCTGCCCTTGACACTGTGTAACCCTTCAGTAACCTTCCCTATATTGTTTGCATTTATGAAGGCACAGATTTTTTTAATGTCCCAGGCTATAGTTTATTATGACTATAGAAACTGGAAAAAAATATAATGCAGGCTTGATTTGATTACTGCATTTAGCCCAACAAAGTTCTCAAGTTATTGAAAGCATGCTGAGATGAAATGAGTAATGGGTCGTTTTTTTTCTAAGTAAATTCCCTTAAGAATTCCCCTTAAGAAAAACAGATTGATGACTTTATCTAGGTTTTTTGGCTTTATACATCATTTTCTTTCTCATTAATCTTGCTTCTCAGTAGAGATGGGCTATTTCTCAGTCATATTTTACAATAGAGTAGTATAGCAATGATGATAGAGAGCCCAGCCTTCATGATAAATATACTGCTGAAATGAAGAAAAGATGGTTAATGGGAAAGGAAAGACTTACAAAGGCACAATGACAGTCAAACCAAGTTCTTGAGTTGCTTTGGTTGTAGTGTATGTCTTTTGTACAACCATGGTTGCTGGATCTCACATTTCTAAAAATAGCAGCCACAACATCAGCCTCAACCTCATAAGATTGGACTGTTAAGATAATATGGGGAAGGATACCTGTGCAATTTTTTTCTAGCTCCTGATATAGGAAAAATTATAATGAGATAAAGCTTAAATTGTAAAGTCCTCTCTTTTGAGTTTTGCAAGACAGTTACAGAAATCCAAAGGTCAACCACTAGGTTTTTAGGTTCACAATATTGGGTAACTGCAATTGCCAGGCAGTGCTTTCCAAACTTTTTTCTTCATTCACTTCACTAATCAGTTTTATCCTTATTTATATGTCCCTGCTGTGATCGGGTAATGGACTCATATGTTGTTACCCAAAGAAAAAATGTTTTTACCCAATTTTGGGCAATTTACCCAAGTTTGGGAAGCGGTGTTTAAATGAGTGCTGCAAGACATTATTAGGCTCAATGAACAAACAATATGACTTGATATATAGTGGCTTCTCAGTGTTTAAACAAAATTTTGAATCTTCCCAAGCTGCTGTGGATCCAATACTAATTTTCATGGACTGTAAAAAATCAAGCCACGTTGATGATTTGGATACTACATTTTTGCTTCATTCAAAGAAAGAACAAAGTTCCATTCATAGAATAAGAGTTGTAGTTTTCTGGGTTCACTTCTCTGAAAATAATTTTCACTCTATTCATGGAGGAAAAGTATAAATAGGCAATATATTTGACATATACCGTATTTGGAGTATAAGATGCACCTTTTTACCCCCCAAAAAGGATGAAAACTTGGGTGCGTCTTATACACCGAATGTAGCCCCACCCACCCACCCACCCACCCACCCCCACCCTTTGACCTCTGTCTTCCAGCAATTTACCTGTTTGCAGCAAACAGGGAAGAGCCCGTAAAGCCAAGCAAGTCATTAGCAGCTTCCCGACCTACAGCTGATTTGCCATGTGCTAAAATGAAAATGAAACTGCAAAGAGGCAAATAGCTGGGAGAGACATGCAGATTTTTATTTTCTGCTGAACTGGATGCAAGGGGGTAAGTGAATAACTATAAATGTCTGTAGAATGTTCAAATTATTAGACTTATTTTTTAAAGACTGCTTTATTGTTGTTCTAGAGCCAGGGGTCTCCAACCTTGGCAACTTTAAGACTTGTGGACTTCAACTCCCAGAATTCCACAGCCAGCTTTGTTAGCTTTGCTGGCTGTGGAATTCTGGGAGTTGAAGTCCACAAGTCTTAAAGTTGCCAAGGTTGGAGACCCCTGTTCTAGACAACTTAACAAAATAAAGAAGCTTTTTAAAATAAATGCTTGCTCTGAAGAGGCCCAGTGCTATTGTATCTTCTTTTAAATAATAGAGAATAATGTATACTTCCAGAAATTTTAATTAATTTTAACAGCTCTGTACAAGTATAGTCTGAAATGTAACAGTGTCCTGTTTAGTATTAGAGTTAAATCCTGACTTATCTTGGAGTAGATCTATTTAAATAATTGGGAGGCGTTAGTGTGACTACATTTAAGAAAACTTTCTGGCATAATGTACATTTCTCCAATTCTTTGCTATTTCTATGGGTCAGGCACACATGCACAGAAATACACAGCAAACAGTGTATATCATCTGTGCTGTTTGCTGTTTGGCAAATTGCTTGGAGGCAGAGGCCTTTTTTCCTTGTTTTCCTCTCCCAAACTAAGGTGCGTCTTATACTCCAGTGCGTCTTATACTCCGAAAAATACGGTATATTCAGCACACACTACAGTATATACTCAAAATTAATTGAAATAGCATATTTGTCTTCTAGATATTTCATCAGATGATGTCGACCTTTTGGTAAAGTAGCCTCTTTTTTATTTGTAAAAATAATAACTTATTTTCTTCATAAGCTGTTAATGAGCCATATTTTTATTTACATGCTCTGGAGAAATAGAGGTGATTCGAACATTCAAAACTGCTATTTAAAAAAGTAACTGATACATCTGATATACCTGCTGCTGTTCATTATTTTTACATCAAACATGCTGAAAAGTATAGGCCATAATAGAGGAGTACTGGACAAAACCAGAGCCTCGTGAGCAATAAAAAGTTAAGAAAGCATGTTGGACAGTTTAATGTGTTTTCATCTTGTAACATAAAGCTCATTCCCAGAATTTCACTGGACCATGTGGACAGGCCAACTGTCACAGCTGTCTATCATTCCTGAATTAGCTGAAGGCAGACAAAGCAGGCCTTGTGAGGAAAGCAAAGCAGGAGCCTCCAGCGTTTCCATTTCTCATTCAATGGCACTGTGGCAGCATTGTCTTCCCCCTCTCTGAGAAGAGAATGGAACAATTATGTTAGTGAAATTCCATAGTGAGTTTGAAAGACTGCTTATGTCCAGGCAGGGAGACAGTGAAGACTGAAAAGAGTTTCGTGACAGCAGGATAGAAGGTTTGACATAGATTCTTCTGTGGCGTGGCAGATCTGATGGTCCTGTCTCACAACAGTGTAAGTCAGAAGAAAATCTACAGATGGAAACGGGGTAGAGCTCGTATGAACAGATTTTCATGTATTCCTGACTTTTGTAGCAGAAGCTTTTCATTTGGGAATTTACAGAATTTCTTCTTCGGCTAGCGATTTTTATTCCAGACCATCTTTCCAAGTGCAATCTCAAGTCTCCATTTTGAAGAGGAACAGAAAAGTGAAACAACTACATTTTGAATGGAATACAGAAGTGTTATGGATATGTCCATATCACTGAAATCTTTTATATAAAATTGGAAAAGTGAGTTCTGTGCCTGGGATTAAAAAGCAAAGTATTGTGCAAGATTTCCACTGGGGATTATTAATCTTATTTAATTATTAATTATTAATCTGATTTAATTATTTAATTATTAATTAAACCCACTTTAATTATTAATTATTAATTATTAATTATTAATTATTAATTATTAATTATTAATTATTAATTATTAATTATTAATTATTAATTATTAATTATTAATTATTAATTATTAATTATTAATTATTAATTATTAATTATTAATTAAACCCACTGTAACAACATTGCCAAAAAGGCACTAAGAGTTGTTAATCTAATCTTGCGTAGCTTCTTTCTGGCAACACTACATTACTAACCAGAGCATACAAAACATTTGTTAGACCAATTCTGGAATACAGCTCACCTGTCTGGAACCCGCACTGCATATCAGACATAAATACAATCGAGAGAGTCCAGAAATATTTCACAAGAAGAGTCCTTCACTCCTCCGCTCACAACAAAATACCTTATTCCACCAGACTTGAAATCCTGGGATTAGACAATTTACAACTACGTCGCCTCCGATCTGATCTAAATGTAGTTCATAAAATCATATACAAAATGTCCTTCCTGTTAATGACTACTTTAGCTTCAACCACAACAATACACGAGCACGTAATAGATTCAAACTAAATGTAAAGCGCTCCAAACTCGACTGCAGAAAATACGACTTCAGCAACAGAGTGATCAATGCCTGGAATGCACTACCTGACTCTGTGGTTTCTTCCCCTAATCCCAAAAACTTTAACCTTAGACTGTCTACAGTCGACCTCTCCTCGTTTCTAAGAGGTCTGTAAGGGGCGTGCATAAGCACACCACGGTGCCTACCGTCCCTGTCCTACTGTCCTATTGTCCTCTTTTATCGTTACTTTTTACTTATGTTTATACAAATTACTACTATCCTATACATGTTTGACAAATAAAATAAATAAAATAAATAAATAAATTTAATTCATGTAATAATGCTATGAGTCATCAGATCCCCACATTCCTCAAATTTTATCTTTCATATATTGTCACCCAGATTTCCTCAGCAACTTCCTAGGTCAACTTTATGCTTTATAGATTACATCGATCTATTTTAACAATAATTATTTTTTCTTGTACTGTTTTTGCTCAAGGGGACTATATGTGGAATAAGAAATTCTGTGTCCACACACCAAGAAAACATTCAGACTACTTTATGTATTGATTGATATCCAAGTAAACATTCATAGGAATGCAGTGCAGGGGTTAGTCTGTAGACTGACTGCCTTAATTTTAATATCATTAAGCCGCTTTTTAAATGAAAGTTGAATGTGATCCTAGTATTCTAGTATTCTTTTCTTGAATTTAATTTTGTTCAATGATTCTCATTTTTTTCCTTTGAGTACCTTTTTTTATATCATAGCACAAACTATTGATCAGTTTCGTTTCAGTCCTAAAAATATTCTGCAGCCTGTTGTTACTGGGCTTAATTCTAAATTTCCAGTTGCCATCAATGGCAGCCCCATGAAGTCATTGCCCAGGAGCACAATGTGGTTCAAAGAATGGTTGTCTCCCACTTCCAATTCTATGACTGGCTCTGGACAACCACTAATTTCTATGGCTGAGGACAGAGTAAGTGCAGAGAATGTGGGATAAGGATAAAGAAGGGTGAAAGAACACATGCAGAAAGAAGTAGAGAATGGGAAAAAGGTGAGGATGGAGAACAATAATGCAGGGAAATTGAATGAAGAAAAACACTAGCAGCAAGAAGACAGAGTGGTGGCATGCAGCAGAGAAGTTGTGCATATATCTAAGAAGACTTACTCAGATAAAGAAGATTCATGTGAGCTGGATGGGAAGATTGACAGAGATGATAGCAAGAGGGCAAATAGGATGAGTGTGATAAGGAAATCTGCAAAGAGCACCAACTTACTTTCTTCTCTGACACATACCCACATGAAATCAGGTTACCATTAGGCTAAAGAGCAACATTTTCTAAAATGGACTACACCCTTTGGCAGTAACTCTTCAGGGCAGCCATTTTCAAAACAGTTTTTAAATTGAAGCTTGGACTATTAAGAAGTGGAGTAAACAATTCCTGCAAAAGACCCAAAATCTCACAGGTGCCTTTCTCTCTACCATGAAAGATTTGGTTTCTTGATCAAATTACTAGTTTTTCAGTCTCACCAGTTTTCCATTTGGTGAAATGAATGTAGTCCAGTGAAGCAAAACACTGCACACATTTTATTAATATTTTATAAAGACTTCATTGTCATTAGACAACACACATATGTTTTCATTGTCTGTTTGACCATGCTTGTAGTTGAATGGGATGATATTTATCCTTTGTGTCTTCTAGCCATGACTGAGTTTCTGTAATAATTCCTATTCTGCAAATTTCTGATCACTTATATTATTGTGCTTTTTAAGTCATCATTTTTAATGTGAGCAAAAGGCACATTATTTGACTATTGGTTGTAGAAGAACTTTAATGCGAGAGAGCACTGAACAAAGTTCTGAGAAAATATTAACTAAGTACTTACAAGAAAACAGAAATATATCACTTAATTTAGAACATGGCCTAGTGTGCAAGTTCCATGTCAAGATATAAAAAGTTAAGCTGCAACATTGCAATTATAATGGCTTTTGCTAAAATCTCTTAGGACAAGCATATACTTTCTCGGCCTCAATTAGCACTAAACTAATTAACACAGTTTTCTTATATACTTGCGTACAATAGCTCCATTATTTCTTCCCTGGTGTGATGTAAGAGTGATTGAGTAGCTAATTAGTCCATAATTGTATTTAAACATTATATACTTGTTCAAGCTGAGTACTCCTTCCAAAATAAAACTAAATGAAACTGAGTGATATAAGAAATATATTCCCAGTATTAAAGAAAGGAAACTTGTCTGTAAAGTATTGATAAAAAAGAATTTTATTAAAAGTAGTGTAGATATATAGACCATGAAGTAATACAAATTACTTGGACTGATTTAAAATTTATTACATCAATGTATGTTCCTTTAGTCTTCCTTAAAAATTAATCTCTGATTGTATTAACATAAAAAATAACACTTTAGGTAATAGTCACATTTTCTTTTTTAGTTATATAACTGCATCAGGCTAACATATTGCTTTTACATTTGAAATCATATTGGCTTTTTTATTCTTATTCTAGTAAACTTGCTTCTTTAGTTCATATCTGACAATTTTTATATTATACACTTTTTCATTTGATGAGGCTTAGAATGATACATGGTTAATGTACTACATTAGAATTGGACATGATATATTCTTGATCTTATACCCACCATTTTCACAAAAAATACCAAGAATCACTTGGAATTCCTGAACGTCATTGATTGAGAACTAGAAGAAAACCAGAAAGAAATCAAAGAAGTTGTTAATGAAGAATTTGAAAAGAGACTGCCAAAGACCAAGAATAAATGATGGAAATTGCCTAGACGAGAAACTCAAGGCCAAGAAAGACAAAGATCTAGGGAAGGAACTTAACAAAGAATTTCAGAGAGTTGTTAGAAATTACAATGACATCTGTAAAGGCATCAAAAATTAAAAGAGACAGGAAAAAACAAGGAAAGCCTTCCAAAGATCTCTGAACTCAGAAAGAGGTTCCAATCTTGAATTGGCACGGTATGTAAAAGAACAGCAGTAAACAGATGATAATTGATTAAAAGAGTATCTAAGAAAGATGGAAGGCATATGCTGAAATTCTGTATGGCAGAAGTATTAATATCTAAGCTACCTTAAAAGATATTCCCTTTTCACAAGAATCTCGGGTACTAAAATATAAAGTTAGATCAGCACTCCAGTTAGTGCCAAGTCAACAAGCTACAGGAATAGATAGAATTTCTGCAGAAATATGGCAAGAAGAAGAATATGTAAAGGCTCTAACTAAAACATATCAGCAAATCTGAGGAATAACATAATTGTCAGCTGGTTGAAAAAAGTTAATCTATACACCAGTACCAAGTAAAGGATATTTGACAGAGAGCAAACTAGTGTATTAGTTCACCCAAAGAAACTTTTTCCAAAAGGCAACTGGATTTTCTTGTTTGTTTTTTCTTTGAAAAGTTTTTGCTTCTCATCTAAGAAGCTTTTTCAATTCTTTAGAAGTCTCTCCACTTAAAGCCTTGAAATAATATGAAGGTTGGTTTTATAGAGTAATCCAATTGCAACTCTATCAAATTAAATCAACCTTCAGAGAGCCCCATACAGTTCTACTAGGCTGGTGTAAAATAGCATTGAAATTCTGGATTTCAACTCATAACTGAATTTCAACTTATAAAACAGCATTAGTATTGCTTTATAAAGCCTTAGTAAGACTACACCTGGAATACTGCACCCAGTTTTGGTCACCACATTACAAAAAGATGTTGAGACTTTGGAAAAAGTGTAAAGAAGAGCAACTAAAATAATGGGGACTAAAACATGTGAAGAACGGTTGCAGGATTTGGGTTTGGCTAATCTAGAGAAAAGAAGGACAGGGGAGGACATGACAGCAGTATTCCAGTATTTGAGAGGCTGCCACAAAGAGGAGGGGGTCAATTTATTTTCCAAAATACCAGAGGGCAGGACAAGAAATGATGGATGGAAACTAATCAAAGAGAGAAGCAACCTGGAATTGAGGAGAAACTTCCTAACAGTGAGGACAATTAACCAGTGGAACAGCTTGCCTTCGGATGTTGTGGATCAGGGGTGTCAAACTCACGCCCTGTGGGCCGGAGGCTTCATGTGCTGGCCACGCCCACTCCCGGTTTAGCAAAGGGGGGGGGAATTGTGATATGTCACGTGATGTGGCATCGCGAGTTTGACACCTCTGTTGTGGATACTTCATCACTATAGGTTTTTATGAAGAGACTGGACAGTCAAGTCTGAAATGGTATAGGATCGCCTGCTTGAGCAGAAGGCTGGATTAGAAGACCTCCAAGGTCCCTTGCAGTTCTATTCTGATTCTGAACTCCATACTGGCTCGGGAATTCTGGGATTCCACAACTATAAATGATGAAAATCCTGGCAGCATAATTAAGTTCTCCACTTTTGTACATATACTGATATTGATACATATCAAGAAAAGGTGGTATTTCTGTCATGCTAATCTGTCCCATTATTCTGCCCCATATATAAATCATCATATGATATATATATATATATATATATATATATATATATATATATATATATATATATATATATATATATATATATATATATATATATATATATATATATATATATATATATATATATATATATATATATATATATATATATATATATATATATATATATATATATATGACAGAAAAAACATATATAACCCTTTCCTGGTGAAGAGCTGATTGGGAATAGAACCTTGTGGCCTAGAGGTTAATCTTCTGACTTTCAAGCAGACTGCCCAGGTTCAATTCCCACTACGGGTATGGCTAACTGACGAGAGCAAAATAGCTCGAAATAGATCTATAATAGTCTCCCTTTATTTTCATTTATCAGCAAAAATGTTACATACATATATATATATATATATATATATATATATATATATATATATATATATATATATATATATATATATATATATATATATATATATATATCAGTGGTGGGTTCCTACCGGTGCGGTCCACTCTATAGCACCGGTAGCGACCCGTTGGTGACATCACAGTACCGGTGCGGTCGGTTGCCGGTGCCTGGGCGCCGCCATTTTAAAAAACTTTTTTTTTATTTTCTTCTGCGCATGCCCAGAAGCCGAGCTTCCGGCACTGCGTATGCGCTGCCTTCCTACCTCACAGTGAGTCCAAGCAGGGGAGGATGGCTGAGGGAGCGCGTGAGATGCTGAAAGAACGGGTGGCAGGAGCTATCTCCATTCCCCTCCCTTCAGCAGTCCGAGAAGCCACGAACGCGCGGTGTTGATCCCAGGCATTTTCACACATTTGAGGCTTCTTGAGCTGCTGAGGGGAGGGGGAACAGGCAGCAGGAGCCTAGGATCATCGAATGGGGAGAAGCATTCAGGCCGGACGGAGCCTCCTAGAAGAACCGCTGCCACGGTCTTGCTGCTCCCGCTGCGGGGGCTGCGTTGCGGGTGGGCAATGCCCCCCGCTTCTCTGTCCACTGGCAAGCTCCTGAGGCCCACACCCACCCGGTCACATGGCTGGCAAGCCACACCAACAAAATAAGCCATGCCCACAGAGTGGTAGTAAAAAAATTAGGAACCTACCCCTATATATATGATTTATATCATATGAATCAGTATATAAAAAATGTCACTTGCTTCAAAATTCCTACCCAAACAAATAGCAAATAAAATATGATGGGGGGGGGGGTTTATTCAGTTATACCAACACTCTTCACTGCAGAAGTTTCCATTTCTTTCCATTTAATGTCTCTGGTCTCAATGCATTGCAGTTCTCCACAGTGACTTTTTTGATGCTTCAATGAACAACCACTCATTCAACAACCATTCAAAGTTATGATGGTGCTGAACAAATGGTACTTAGGACTGGTCCCCAAAGTTCTGGTCGACCTCTCTCCATCATGTGATCACAATTTGGGCTGCTGACAACTGGCTCACACAACAGTTGCAGTGTCCTGTGGTCATCTGATCATTGTTTGTAACCTTCCCTGCCGGCTTCCTACAAGCAAAGTCAATAGTCATGATAATGTTCGTCCGTCGTGTTCGAAGAGGACCTTGACATCTATCAAATCGGTGTCAAGACATGCACGTGAATTGAATTAAAGTGAGGGAGAGGTGCGCATAGTCAGCCTCACTCTCTCTTCCCAGATTCCATCTTGCTCCAGTAGCAGGACAAGAGTCGAGACAGTTGGAGATGGGCTGGGCGCAGTGGTTGACCAGGGCGTCTTTCGTGTCTTGCCGTGCTCTTAGCGTACCACATCGCTTGCAGAAACGGGGAGCCAATGATCATAAGTCACTCCTATAAGTCAGTACCACTCTCGCTGCTTTTTCTCCTGCGGAGGCCAGCTACAAAATATGAGCCACCTGTGCAGACTCCTGTCTCAGGCAACAATTTCCCAATCCCCCCACCCTTCTGTTGTGCCATGGCAATCACCTGGGTGTCTTTCCACACTTGGCAGCAGCCACCCCAGGGGTAAAATTCAGCAGGTTCTGACAGGTTCTGGTAGTGGAAATTTTGAGTAGTTCAGAGAACCTGCAAATACCACCTCTGGTTGGCCCCAGAGTGGGGTGGGAATGGAGGTTTTGCAGTATCTTTCCGCTGGAGTGGGGTGGGAATGGAGGTTTTGCAGTATCCTTCCCTGCCATGCCCACCAAGCCACGCCCACAGAACCAGTAGGGAAAAATTTTGAATTTCACCCCTGAGCCACCACCCACATGACCATGCTCCCAATGCACCACACCAGCCACTTAGCCACCTTCTGGCCAGCTTGTGAGCCACGCAGCCTTGTCACTTCACTATCCATGATCCTCATTTAACAATAGCAATAGGGACTGTCAGAATTGCCATCACTAAGCAATGTAGTCTTATGATGTCACACATTATGAATGCATTGCTTAGCAATGGAAATTCCAGTCCCCATTACTGCTGTTAAATCAGGACTAACAGCAAATTTATTTCTGGAAAATTTTCTCCCCATCCTGCTCTCTTGCATCTTTAGTTCTATTTTCCAGGTTCGTTTCTTTATTGGACAAGATTTTCAGTTCCTCTGACAATCTTTAGATTAATCAGGAACCCTAGATTAATCTCTACTCTTCTTTGTTCAAGAAGTTTCTGAGTTCAACTTTTTATTGTTTTCTTAAAGAATAAATTCCTCGGCTAAATTAGTCTTTCTTTTCAGGGCACTCTTTAAAGAAGAAGGAACAATTTTAGATCCAGAAAACAAACACAAAATAATTGAATATTTCATTCTTTGTCATAAATTCTTCATGGCTATGCTTTCTTTCATAAGATATATCAAACACTCATGTGTAAGTGCATGTTCAGTAACTGCAGTCTGCAAAATCTTCCCTGTGTTATTGTGATAAGTTATTATTGTGAATAATTTATATGGTGTCAGAATGATACAAGCATGAAAACACATACATATTTAAAAGAAGGTACTCTGTAAATTTAAGTCCTTTGAAGTATCCCTTTTCATCTTTTATCCATATCACATATCACAACATAAATATGAGTGTCCTACATATCTTATTTTGGGTGGAAGGTAGAAAAGGAACTAAGTATTAAAACACTCTGAAGTGTTTTAAGAATGAGTGATTTAACACAACAGATTCTACAACCATCAATTACTAACAAACGAACAAAATATTTTTCTCACATCGCGCCTTTATGTGACAATTTGTGACAATATGACAAACACAAGCTTCATGGCACTTCCAGGATGAAGTCATTCCACTGCGATTTATCACTGGACACATCAAATTATCTTGAGTTCCACTGCTATGTGCTTTGCTTCTAGGACAGAACATAAAAGGGCTCATAACAGAAATAGATTCAATCACTTCTCCTTTATAGGAAGCCATTAAATTCAGTTTTTATATAACAACATTAATGTGCGCATATACTACACTCAGTCACAAGCAGTCCTACACCAAGTGAATATACATTCAATTAATGCAGAGTATTGGAATTGACTTGAAGCAGTTGGAAAACTATAGATGCCAACAAGCAAGTAGTAGAATGAGAATCAAGGTTTAAAAAAAAGCTCCACGAACCTTGGGCAATATCACAGATCTTTATTCCAATATAAACCTAACATTATGTAAGCTCTTAAATGACAATGTAGTCTCAAAACTATTGTTAGCCTTTAGATAAAAAGAAACAGTCTTCAAGATTATATCCTTGTGCTGTGTAATTGATGAATGACTTCATATTATATCTTCAGCTATCTCTACTGAAGCAAATCATATTAAGTCAATATGTCAGTTCAAAGGGGAATTATACTCCTTGCTAGGAAAATTCAGTTCAGTATCTTCAGGAAAGTATCCAGCAATGTGATCCATTATTCAGAAAGAATTCTAGGGTGACTCTTTTTAATAGCTTTTAGGCAGGTCCAAAGACCACAAAATCTTCAGACAAGATCAACCGGCTCAGATCAGAATCAAGGATCTGGGAGATGAAAAAGAACATAGTAGTATATCATGGTTATAACAATTATATTTTTTTATTTTATATTTTTCACAGTGTTCATTGTGTAATTAAAATTCCTATTTGAACAAGCCAAAGTTGAAAGTTAAGAGTTCATGGTTTGTGCAATACAGTTAGCAAAGTACAGATGCAAATCCATTTGTGGTTAGTTACCTCTATGAAAGTAAGCAAAGCATGATTTGAATGTCATGCACCAGCTTTACTGCTTTGTTATCGCTTAGTGCGATGTCCAAATGAATTCTTAGACTAAATTGCAACCACAGATAAAGGCAAATACTGCAGAAACCCCATTACTCTGTAATTTTGTCTAGCATGTTTGTGATGTGCATCCAAAATACAAAATAATGCAAAATCACTAAATACAATTTGATATAAGGTTAAATGTTTGAACAGTGTCAGATAAAATAATATGAAAAACTTGACATTTATATTCTACAATCCTAACTGAATATCCGCTTCCATGAATATTAATATATTCCATGTTGAATTCTATTATTAGCTTCTAAAATTGCAAGTTATTTTAAAAATTGCAGCCAATGTAAACCTTCATTTCTTCTCAGACAAAAACCAGCTAAATGATATGTTGGAGATCCAAAATCAGCTTTATCATTTATTTCAAAATCAACTATTGAACATCCCATATTGAACTGACACTTTGCCAGCAGGGGTGGGTTCTAACTTATCTCGCTGCTGGTTTGCTTCCTCCCGCGCCACGTAGGAGTGCCTCGTGGGTGCGCATGCTCTTTGCGTGCATGTGCATGCGCAATGGCAAAAAGTCCCAACTTTTTTTTAAAAAGCTGAAAACAAGGTGGAAACTGCATGCACAGTCTTGGAAACTCGGCTTCTGAGCATGTCCAGAAAAAAAAACCCGGAAAAAAATTCCCGATATTTTTTTTAAAAAAATCCCCCTCAAAAAAGCTGAAAACAAGATGGCAACTGCATACACAGTGCCGGAAACTTGGCTTCTGCACATGTGCAGAAGAAAAAAAAATTGAAAAAATTCCCCCCCAAAAAATCTAAAAAAACAAAAAACAATTTTTTTAAAAGAAAAAGATGGTGGCACCCACGAACCGGCACCGACTGAACCGGTTCCGTGACATCATCATGACATCACTACTGGTCGCTACCAGTAGGTTGCTACAGTCCGAACTGTGAGGAACCCACCTCTGCTTGCCAGAATAAAAGATTTAAAACTTTTCCTTCAAATTTTCCTATGTGGCAGTTTTCCCAATTTCCAGCACTATTTCCCTCATTAGGGGAAACACGGAGAAACATTTGTTCCCTAATAAAACAAAGAGCAACAACTGAGAGGATTTACATTTAAAATGGTGCAATGGGAAAAACATTACTTTTCATCTTTCTCAGTATTGTGCTCCCAATCCATTTCTAGGAATCCTGAAGCTGCTTTGCACAGATTTAACAGATTAAAAGAGTTGGAAGGGACCTTGCAGGTCATCTAGTCCAACCCCCTGCCCAAGCAGGAAATCCTACATCTGCCTCTATCTAGGATCGAACTCACAACCTCCAGATTGTGAGGCAAGAGCTCCACCTCTAGGCCACAGCAGCTGGTGCAATCCAACAATGGAGCTCTACCATCTCATCTTGTTACAACCAAAACTGCTGAAGAAACAAGATTAAGGAAAGGGATCTTGTAGAATTTAATAGTTCAGCCACTCCCTTTATTTTGTCCATTATGGGAATAAAAACTATATGAATTATGATACCATTTATAAGACCAGCATTTTGTAGACTAATTATTATCATTGCAATTTGAGATTCTGCTGCTTGGCCCATCATAAAATTGGGCACAGGGCAATTCATTTAGCAGATAGCCCTGCCATCATAAAACAATTGTCTTAACTTCCTAACTTTCAGCTAAGCATGCTATAAGGATTGTTTTATTTCTCCAAACCTTAAAACCCTGAGATAGTTAAAATGCTATATGACCCTGTTAAATGATAAAATTCATTACTTTTAGATTTTTAATTATAGGTAGTCCTCAACGTATGACCACAATTGGGAGTAGATTTCTTGTTTTAAGTCATTACAGTCATAAGTCAAGGTACCCATGTGACCAGATTTTGTTTTATTTTATTTTTGTCATCATTGTTAGGATATATCACCATAGCTCCGTGATGGCGAACCTATGCCATGCGTGCCACAGGTGGCACGCAGAGCCATATCTGCTGGCACATGAGCCATTGCCCTAGCTCAGCTCCAGTGCGCATGTACGCGCCGGCCAGCTGATTTTCAGCTCGTGCGGAGGCTCTGGGAGGGCGCTTTCAGCCTCCGGAGGGCCTCCGGTGGGACAGGGGAAGGTGTTTTCACCCTCCCCAGGCTCCAAGAAAGCCTCTGGAGCCTGGGGAGGGTGAAAAACAGGCCTACCGGGCCCACCGGAAGTCAGGAAATGGGGGAGCGGGGGAGCAGGGAGGTGTTGTGCGCTCATGCGTAGGGGGGGCATGTGGGGGGGCATTGAATTATGGATATGGGCACGCCTGTGCATGCAATAGCGCACACACACTTCTGGCACCTGAGGAAAAAAAGGTTCACCATAACTGCCATAGCTGTTAAGTGAATCCATGGTTGTTAAGTGAACACAGCAGTTGTTAAGTGATGGTTGTTAAGTCAAGAACTATCTGTTTAAGCTACATTATAAGGACCTGCCCTAAAAGTTATCAACAACAATAATTAGAAATTTGAGAAGAGAAGACTATTGGCAGGTCCTGGAACATGACACCATTCTTCAAATTTCTGAAAAGAGCATCTGACAAAAGTTAAAGTTTATTTTCTGCCATTCCAGAGTACAGAACACAGGATAATGGATTTAAATTAAAGGAAAATATTAAGAAATATTAAGAAATATTTTCCTAATATTAGAAAAAATATTAGGAAATATGAATATTTGAGGGGAAATTGTAATAGTAAGAACAATTTGTTGACAAAAATGGAAGCAATTAGTCAAAGAGGAGATGAGCTCTTTTTCACTGGATAAAACAAAGGGGCTGAATTGTTATTTGCCAGGGAATCCTATATTAAGACTTTTTGCACAGTGCAAGATTGAATTTAAAGCATAAATGTTCTCTTTCAGCTCTGTGATTCTTTGACTCTAAAAATGACTTCATATCATATTAAAAATCTGGTCAAAACACAATGTACAGATATTATACATTTCCACTTCTCCAAAAGAAATGAATATGTCTTTAATGGAAATTATGCTGAAGTTAGCACTGAAGTCATATTTTATACAAGTCAGTATTTTTATTTTTCACTTACCTATATTTTGACTTTATTTCTTTTTCTTTTCTTTTTTTAATTGTTTGTCTCTGCTACTGGAAAGCAGCCCTTATGACTCTGTCATTAAGTGGCTGTGTTGGTCTGAAATTATCTCCTAAATTTCCATCGCAACCTTCTAGGAGCTCTGCTCCTTTAATATGATTCCTCAGTCCTCGAAACTCTTCTATCTAATAAAACAAGGAAATGGACATTTGACTCCCTCGATAAGTAGTTACACTGTTAAAGATATAGATTTTTTAAAATTCTATTTTTCCTCTCTTTAACATACATCCCACCATTTCAATTGTTATGACATACAAAGCTTTAAAAAAAACATAAAACCAAGAACACATTTAAACTGAATTAAAATTAACTAAAATAAATTAAAGAAAGTGTATCAGATACTTCCCATCAGAGGTAGGTTCCTCCCGGTTTGGACCGGTTTGCCCGATCTGGTAGCAACCCACTGGTGACATCACAATGATGTCACGGAACTGGTTTGTGACATCATTGTGATGTCACCAGCGGGTGCCGGTCTGGTGCCGGTCCGTGGGCGCCGCCATCTTTTTTATTATTATTTTTATTTTATTTTATTTTTTTAATTTTTTTCCCTGCATTTTTTCTGGGGTTTTTTTCTTCTGTGCATGCGCAGAAGCTGAGTTTCCAGCACTGCACATGTGTCGCCATTTTGTTTTCAGCTTTTTTTATTTTTTATTTTTGTCACTGCGCATGCACGTGTGTGCAAAGCGCCCACGCGCCCACAAGGTGTGGCCACGTGGCACGGGAGGAAGCGAATCGGCAGTGAGGTAAGTTAGAACCCACCACTGCTTCCCATGCATTAATTCATTTCCCCTCTTCTCACATTAAAATTTACAATTTCTTATCTTTTGGAACATTCTGAGGAAGGCTTTTGAGGTATTATAGACTTTACTGTATCAAACTAGTGATCGTTTCAAACAGAAATTGGAAAAAAATAGAAATGGAACTTGGCAATGTGCCAACATTTCAACAGGTTTCCATTTCTGTGTTTTATGACATGATTACAAGGCTGAAATGAACCAACTACATCCAAGCCACCTGGCTATTCTAACTGAAGACTAAGCTTTGATAACCTATTCTTGCTTAATCATAACATGAGTCTTGTATTTCACAAGGAGATAATCCAATTGTTGGAAAACCAGGACAAAATTTACCTTTTAAAAACAGAAAAATAAAGAAAGGGTTTATGAGAAGTAGGCAAAACTAACTCTTCCACAGAACAATATGCTTTTAAAATGAATCACTGGGACAATGTAAGCAAATGATTTCTTTATGGAATTTATTTTCAGTTCAGTAGTTTTCCTTTATATGGATGAAGTTTTTAAACCCAAAGAGTTGAAGTGAAGGAAACGGACTAAAATGCATTTATTAATTCAATGTTAGATATAGGGTACTATTGAAACTTATCTTCTTTTCCAGCAGGACATGTCATTCTGAATACAGATTTAAGTTCTTTATGATCACATTTTTTTTAAATTTTGGAAAACAAATCTAATGGAACTCTAGACAGAAATTTTTCAGATTCATAATGGAGGGCTCCAGATTGTGCACCCTGCAGTTCAGATGGGGAGTTACATTTCAAATAGAAAAAAGGATATTAAAATATCAGAAATGCATGAAGATAGCTTCTTGAGTGTGTTTCAAAGTCTTTTATTTTTGGAACATGGGAGAGAAAATGGCTCTGGAGAGCAAAACTAGCCAGCAACTACTGGATAGTATTGCATTAAGTCCTTGAGCACACAAATAAGGCTATTTTGCACATCTGTTCAAACATCTGCTAGTGTTTATTTTAAGGGAAACAAGCATAAGATTTTTTTTTAAGAAAACTGCTTGGCATTTATTTATTTATTTCTCTTTTCCCCTCTACTTTTCTGTCTTTCTTTCATAGTAAGCTTTTATTTTTATAATATATGAACAAAACGGTAACAACACTTCTTCATTTCTGACCTTTCCGTTTTAATAACACAAATGATTTAACCTTTATTTTAAAAGCCATAAACTGGTCAATTCGATGAGATTTCCAGGAAAAAGCAAGTATAATGCCTTGCAATATATTTGCATGCTGTAACCTTTCACTGAGAATTTCAGGCTGTAGTCCTAAGAACAACCATTACCTGAACTTGGGATACAGTTAAAGGATATCTAAATAAGATCCATGTAGCACCTTCACTGCAGGGTGGCACCGTGAGAGAGCCTTCATACACCCAATAGTCTCTTAGCAGTGGATCTGAAATTGAATGAATACCTTGGTTTGAAAGCAATAATGTAAACATATTTGAAGAAATGAAATCGTTTTACTGTATGCAATCTACAGCTGTTCAAACAGAGTCTCTAGGAAGTATCTTATAAAAGGCACCCTGCAGGATTTTATTATCCCTAGATCGTACTGCAGCACAAAGAGGTTTGTGATTTTCTATCAGAATGCAACAGAAAATATGGTGATATGCTTCCAAGGATACCGTATTTTTCGGAGTATAAGACGCACCGGAGTATAAGACGCACCTTAGTTTTTGGGAAGGAAAATAGGGGAAAACAATCTGCCTACCAGGTATTCATCTGGCTAGCATCCTTAGTCTGGTCAGCTTCAGCACATTATTTTATCTCCTGGTTAGGACTTAAAAAAACTTTCTTCTGAGAGAATAACAATGAAAGAGCCTGCAAGCCAGTAAGAGCTGGGAAGATCGTTAGCACCTGGTTAGGGCTAGAAAAAAACTTCTTTGGAGCAAGTAGAGCAATGAAAAAAAAACCTGCAAAGACTTAGGGCTGGAAAAACATTCTTCTGAGAGAGTAACAATGAAAAAGCCTGCAAGGTAAGAGCTGGGAAGATCTGTTAGCACCTAGTTAGGGCTGGAAAAAAAGCTACATTCGAAGTATAAGACGCACCCAAATTTTCAGCCACTTTTAGGGAGGAAAAGGGTGCGTCTTATACTCCAAAAAATACGGTAGTTCTTATAAAAGCAATCCTTCCCATTAGAAACATTTCAAACAGAAAGCAGGGCAACCACAATGCTTCCTCTAGTTTGGTACCTCCAGTTTGTGGACATCCATATGAACTTCTAAACAAGAAAAATCTCTGAAATAGCCCAGTTATCCAAACTTCACCTGAAGTTGCACTGAACTCAAGATATGGATGTATGATATTTGTGCAAATAGGCTTTTATGATGTTTTGTGCCTACATAGCTTTCATTTCCAACCCTCTACTAACAGCTTCAGTTTTAATCATCTTCTTTCACTTTTCAGAATTATCCTAAACAAGTGTACAAATTTAATGCTGCTGACCTTTTCTTCCTAACAATTTTTCTTTTGCATATGTTCTTGAAATTCCCACTTTAATATATATGCATATGTTCTTGAAGTTCCATGTTCAATATATACACTTAGCTTTACCATGTTTGGTTGAAAAACACTGTCATGCAATTATCTAATCTAATGTACTTAAATAATGGAATTATTGGGACAAAATTTAAAAACAGATGAAGGGTGCTCTTCCATTACAAAATAATGCTGAAGGTCAAAGAGGAGGGAAGTGGTTGTTATAAGCTACAGATCAAACAACTGTGCAGATTAATCTGAATACTGGTGCTACTGTGGAAATTAGAAAAAAAATTTAAAAAGTTTAAAGTCAGATGAAAACTAGCGTTGGAATTTGTCGGCCAATTTTACCATCTATCTTGTAGCTTTAAGTAGAAAATATGTTATTTAAATCCAAAGGAACATCAGACATTAGGTACTGTTCAATATTATTATTATTTAAGATTTAATCTTCAATTCAATTCACAGCCTGGGAGTGGTAAAAACTTAACAGTTCAAGTACTAACAAAGAACCTAAGAGTTGTTAAGGTAACGTCTGGGTATATAGGCAGTTTTTTGCAAAGTCAGAATATTCAGTTCCAATAAGTTCAAAATGTCCATGTATCTAGGCCAGTGATGGTGAACCTATGGCACGCGTGCCACAGGTGGCACATGGAGCCATATCTGAGGGCACGCGAGGCGTTGCCCTATGTCAGCTCCAGCACACATGCGTGCACTGACCAGCTGATTTTCGGCCTTCTTTTCGGCCTGGGAACAGCGAAAATGGCCCAACAGGCCAACCGGAAGTTCACTTGTGTACGTCATCCCCAGCCTCCGTTTCACTGTCAGAGGTCTTCAGGAACTTCTTTGGCTTCGGACGGTTGCAGCCAGGCCTCCCACACCTTGGCACATTTCTTCCGCAGCCAGCAAGGCTTTTCTGAAGGCCTCTGCAGCCGATAACCGATCCGGAGCTCTGTTATCGGCTAGAGAGGCCTTCAGGAAAGGCCTCTGTAGCTGATAACAGAGCTCCAGATTGATCCGGAGCTTTGTTATTGGCTACAGAGACCTTCAGGAAAGCCTTGCTGGCTGCAAAAGAAATGGGCTGAGGTGTGGGAGGCCTGGCTGCAACTATCTGAAGGTAAGTAGTAGGGCAGCTCCACTTCCGTTTCGTTTCCGAACTTCCGATTGGCCCATTGGGCCATTTTTCGCCATCCCCAGGTTTTAGGAGGTTTTCCTGAACCCTGGGGAGAGCGAAAAACAGCCCAACGGGCCTACCGGAAGTCCAGAGGCTTCAGTGAGGCCTGTGAGCATGTGCGGAGGGGGCAGCACGGGGGTTGTGCGCATGCACAGGAGGGAAGAGCATTGCATTATGGATGTGGGCACGCACGCACAAGCTATTGCACACACGCATACCCTTTTGGCTATACCAGTATTCCCATCCTGATGATTTCTTAATGAGAATGAATTTGCAACTCTGAGAATGACTAGCTGAAGCTGCAGCCTCAATGTAGCTAGAGTATATCTAAATTACAGAACGCTGAAGTGTTTTGTGTTCAGAGCTATATTTGTTAACAATTCAGTTAAGTCAAAACTGTTGATCAAAGTTGATAACTTGACAGCAGTTTAATTTGATTCATATCCCATTTTTATGCAAAGACTCTTAACTGTTAACAAAACTGAAAAGTAAGTGTTTGATGTGCACAAAATTTTTGTGGCACAAAAATAAGTACTCACCTGGTAATAATGTGTTAGGATTGAAGCAAGGTATTGTCTTGGAATTGTCCTGAAAAGTTAATAGAATCCAGATTGTTTTTAGTTTTTAAACAAAAAAAGTTGTGAATTTAGGGAAAAGTGGACTGTAATTTCTGCAGTACTTCAAAAGGAAGGAAGGAAGGAAGGAAGGAAGGAAGGAAGGAAGGAAGGAAGGAAGGAAGGAAGGAAGGAAGGAAGGAAGGAAGGAAGGAAGGATCAAAATGTCACATCGTTATTCAGGATGGACTTGGTTACCCTTAAAATATCTATCAATCTCTGACAATATCAAAGTGATTGAAATTTGTAATACTCTTAATTGAAAATAATGACTTGATCTAGAGAGGACTGTTTGGATACTACACATGTAGAATCTTCAAAACATACAATTAAATGTTTCACGTAATCCAATTCTAGCAACATGGAAACCAATATAGTTACAAAGCGTCTGGAAATTCTTCCCTACTGTAAATGTTTACTGCAGGTTCAGTATCTAAAATTCCTACACAGGGCTATAGTAGAAGACTATTCATGAATGGTATCCTTTTGGACTGTTTGGAGGGATTGATCTTTGGGGTCTATTTTTCAAGAGTTCTGTTCCTTTCTCTCAAGCCAGCTCCGAAGTTATGTTGATACTGAGGTATGGTGAGCCATATGATTTCATTTTGCCTCCCTTTTGTTCAAGATTATTTGGGAGGGGGGGTAGGGTCATCCAGGTTTTTGGAAAGGGTGTCATCAGTAGTACCTATAGAATTTTAGAATGCAAATCCAACAATGCTAGTACCATTTATAATTGCCTAAGTTCAGTGGTGGGTTGTTCCCGGTTTGGCCCGATTTTGTGAACTGGTAGCGGCGGAAGCGGGAGGCTCTGCCCATCCGCCCAGGATGCTCCGCCTACCCGTCCGGGATGCTTCTGCGCATGTGCAGAAGTGGCGCGCCCAAACCAGTAGCAACAGGTTTTAGAACCCACTACTGCCTAAGTTTAATAATAACTAGAAGACACACAACAAATTAAAGTTAAATCCAGATAAGACAGACGTGTTCATGGTAAACTGGAATTGGGAATTGTGAGGTAGCTTATTTTTGGATTAAGTTTTACTACACCTGAAAAAGCATTCTTATTCCTATTTTGGAGTGCATATAGATTTTTAGCTTATTTTGTTTGTTTGTTTGTTTGATTGATTGAGTGAGTGAGTGAGTGAGTAATTTCTATAGCAAATGATTTTGGGTGGCTCACAATTCAGAAACATATATTAAAATTAAAATCCTAAAAACAGTTAAAAACAATAAAAACACTAAAAAACATTAAAACACTAAAAACATTTAAAATCTCTAAAACTGTTTATTCCTTCTGAACAGGAACCATATTTGCAAATTAAGCATAGTTTTACTTTGGCTATCAAATTAAAATTTACATTTTAGCTGCCTCTTGTCTTGATTATAAAGATGTTTTTCTTTTTATTAATCAATGTTAATGTCAAATGTGATTTTCAATATAGAATTGCAACTGATATTTCAAAATTTTGGATATTTAGTTGAGGAGAAAAGTGAAGTATGAGTAAATTAAATAAATGACTGCTATATATTCCATTTCTCCACAAATTCAGATCACATTACCGTATTTTTCGGAGTATAAGACGCACCGGAGTATAAGACGCACCTTAGTTTTGGGGGAGGAAAATAGGGGGGGGGGAAATCTACCTACCAGGTATTCATCTGGCTAGCGTCCTTAGTCTGGTCAGCTTCAGCACATTATTTTATCCCCTGGTTAGGGCTGGAAAAAAACTTTTTGGGAGAAAATAGCAATGAAAACAAGCCTGCAAAGACTTAGGGCTGGAAAAAACTTCTTCGGAGGGAGTAGTAATGAAAAAATCCTGCAAGCTGGGAAGATCATTAGCACCTCTTTAGGGCTGAAAAAAACTTTTTCAGAGGGAGTAACAATGAAAACAAGCTGGGAAGAGCCAGGAAGATCGTTAGCACCTCGTTAGGGCTGTGGAAAAAAGCTTCGAAAAAGCTACATTTGGAGTATAAAACGCACCCAAATTTTCAGCCTCTTTTAGGGGGGAAAGGTAGGTGTTATACTCCAAAAAATACGGTAAGTCCGTGATCCTCAATTGTATGTTGAAAATATTTTACCTTGTACTGAATGTCTTGCAGAATCTCAGTCACAGCCTTCAAGCCTGAATGTTCCTTTCCTATCTGAAATAAAACCAACAATAAATACTGAAATATAATATAGGTTATTCTACCTCTGACATAGGTTAAACAACACATTATTCTCTGAAACTTTGTTATATCAAACTAAAAACAAGTAATGTTATTCGTGTTATTGTTTCTTACATGAAAAACCATCTTCCTTCTAAAGAGTTCAAGGGAACTTACCTCTACTATATCCTCACAACAAGAATGCTATGTGACAGGTTGCAATGAAGTAACTACCAGACTTATCCAGAGTATTTTACCATGTTCTTGGATTTAAGGTCTTAGTCTGCACTACTCTTGGTACGCTGAATCTCATTTCTTTCTTCTCTGTTTTGTCCTTTTCTCATTTAACTTACACATGTTATGAAAGGACAAAACAGAGAAAAAAGGAAATAAAACTCAGTGGGTCAGGAAGGCTAGGAAAGAGTAATTTAATTCTCCAAGAAGACCTTGCATGATTCTTTACTGAGTAAGGTATGAACTGCTGTGGACTTATCTAGGATGCAACACACTAGCAGTGGTGGGATTTAATTTTTTTTACTACCGGTTCTGTAGGCATGGCTTGGTGGGCGTGGCAGGGGAAGGATACTGTCAAAATCTCCATTCCCTCCCCACTCCAGGGCAAGGTTATTGCAAAATCCCCATTTCCTCCTGATCAGCTGGGACTCGGGAGGCAGAGAATAGATGAGGGAGGGGCCAGAGGTAGTATTTACCAGTTCTCCAAATGACTCAAAATGTCCACTACCGGTTCTCCAGAACTGGTCAAAACCTGCTGAATCCCACCTCTGCAACACAGGCTATAAAGTAATTGCATAATCAGCAGTGAAGATTCCATGCAGATATTGCATATATCGCAATTCTATAGAGGTAGTTAATCATGAGTATTATTAATTTTTTTAATCTCACCTTTTTATATAATTGTATATAAAACACATGTCATGTGTATATTTATAATGTTATTCTATAATTTCTTAATTGCAAGCATGTACATGTGTATGAATTAGAAAAAAAACCTATTCCACACTGAGTTTGAATGGGATTTTTAAAAATCAGCTGGTTTCATTGAAGGTCCTTCTATTATTCCAGACCTATGGTCCTTTGTTAGTGTGCCAGACTTGACAAACTGAATGAATTGAATTGAATGAAATTGAATGAATAAATAAATGTTGGCAGAGACATGAAGAATATAAGGTTCCAAGGAATGAGTTAAAGGGAATGCTAATAAGTCAAGTTCAATCTGCTAATGTGAAACACCAAGAAGGGAAAAAGAACAAATAAAAGTTGTAATATTAATGGTATCCTAAGAAGCAAAAATGAAGATTAATGAACAACTATAGGCTATTAAGACCCACAATGCTTGTGGCATAGTTGTCTTCCTGCCTGAAAATAGTATTTGAAGCAAAAGCAAGTTCATAGCAGTCCTTGAAAAAAAATCAATGGTTCAGGATAGCAAATGGCCATACTTTGAATGATAACATGATGTATCAATTAAAGAAAATGAATCCCCCACAACAGAAACACATAATAGGAGAAACCCTCAATAAAGGGGGGGGGGGGGGAGATTAGAGTAACAACCAGTAGCAAAGGACAGCAAAGGCATTCTACACTGCTGTAATTTAAAAAACAACAACAACAGGTTTTAGATCCTTGAAGATAAGGCAAACTGTTCAAGGAAAAAACCAGATCCCACAGAATCAGACGCAGCATCAGATACAACTTTGCTCTATAAAAGACTGTTATAAAGAACTTAAACAAATGCTGATGAATTGTGGTGTATGCCAGGAATGTGGATCAGGTATATGACAGAACAGCTTCTAAGAGTTATCAGAAAAATGGGAAGATAGAGGGGACTGAAAGTATACCTCTTCTGGATCTGTGTAGATAAATGATGGTCTATAGCCGTGGTGGCGAACCTATGGCACGCGTGCCACAGGTGGCACGCAGAGCCAAAGCAGACGGCACGCGAGCGTTGCCCACCGGCAAACCGGAAGTGCGGAAAAATGCACTTCCGGTTTGCCGGTGAGCTGTTTTTTGCACTCCGGAGGGTTCAGGGAAGCTCCCTGAAGCTCTGGAATGCAAAAAACTACAAAACGGACAAAACGGAAGTGCATTTTTCCGCACTTCCGGTTTGTCCGTTTTGTAGTTTTTTGCATTCCGGGGCTTCAGGGAGCTTCCCTGAACCCTCCGGAGTGAAAAAAACAGCTCACCGGCAAACCGGAAGTGTGTTTTTCCGCACTTCCGGTTTGCCCATTTCGTCGTCCCAGGCTCCGGTAAGGCCTTTGCGCGGGGGTGGGGGTGTGTGCGCATGCGCAGGGGGCAGCATGGGGGGTGTTGTGCACATGCGTGGGGGGAGGGAATGGGTGTGGGCATGCGAGCGCGCGCTAGCGCGTGCACCCCCCCCTTTTTGGCACGCGAACCTAAAAAGGTTCGCCACCACTGGTCTATAGAAATGTATAATAGTAATAAAGCACAAATGAGAATAAATGGAATGGTTGGTGAATAGTGGAGTTCTTTGTGCTGAGCCTGGATTTATTATTTTTATTATTCTTAATTAATAAAAATATTTTAAAAAACAAAGGTGGTGGATGTAGAGTAGCAGATTAAAATGACAGAAGAGCACAATCCAACTGGAAATAAAACTCTATAACAGGAGTGTCAAACTCAAGGCCCATGGGCCTGTCCTGGAAACAGCAAAGGACCGACCCGCGGTGCCTCTGTCAGCGAAAACGGAGGTCAGGCAGGCTTCGCGCAGCCTCCCCGAACTCTGTTTTTGCTGGCAGAGGGTTGTAGGAGGCTGCCGCGGCCAAAAATAGAGCCTCAATGAGTGATGTCGAGCTGGCCACACACACCCCAGCCCCTCGAGGTCAAACAACCCTAATGCCGCCCTCAATGAAATTGAGTTTGACACCCCTGCTCTATACTACAGAAGACAGTTTGATTATGGAACCAATTACACAGAATAGTGATTGCTTCCCTTTGGTTGGTTGTGTTCAGAACTTAAGTTTCTATTCTTTTCAGGTTAAAGTGTGCAGTCTCTGGGAAGGGAAATGAGGGAACATTCAAAACTCCATCAGATTATTGCACAAAATTAAGGTTGTTCTCAAAATTTTGGATATTAGAAAAATGAAAAATATAAACACACTTTGGAAGCTGATTTAAAGGCATGAACTGGGCAGGAAATATTTGCATAAGTTAAACAACCTTCACCAACATCTTGCACATTTGCTGTGCTCAGTTTAGTTGGATTTTGTTTGGTCTGGCCATAAGAATAAAACACTAGAACAATGTAACTAATTGAGCTGCAAATACATCCAAGTGATTATGAGATAGAAGCAGCTCTAAAATGTGGATAGCATTTCATTCATAAGAACGAAACTTGCATTCTGAATCCATGCCACAATATGAAAATGATAGATACCAGAGAGGCCAACATATAAATAGAAACCATTGATTAATATTATTGTTTTTATTAATCAGCATAAAATTTAATTGGGCTGTTTTGACTCAAGCCTTGAAAAAAAGCTAATCAAATACCTACAACTCTTAAATATTCCACAGACATGCACAACTCCATATGTTCATGCAGAATTCTGGCAGCTATGACTGTGAATTATCATTTGCTTGAAGGGCTATGCAGATCCTCATTAAAATATACAGAGGAGAGAGGAGGGGTCTTGAAGTTGCTTGTTAATAATTGGCACCTAGGCAGCAGACTGCATAGCCATATCCTTCAGTTGATCAAATATTTCTGTAAAAGTCCACTCATTGAAGAGTACTTAAAATTTCCCCGGCACCATTAAAAAAAATGTTCTATCTGAACAAAATTTAATGATGTGGAGGAGGGCCATGGGAAAATGGGAATTAACCCTTTTGTTCTACCAGCAGAGAGCACACCTGCTGATTCACAGACACAGTTCTGCTGCATCAATTCATATAAATAAAACGAGATACAAAATCACTGTGCTCTTATTATCTTCTGTAGTTGATGATGGACATGATAGTACATTAGCTGTATTTTGGAGCTGTGAAAGTGGTTTTTGTGGGAACTACTGACTTAATATATTGACAGAAGTGGAAATATGCACCTCATCCTAGATAGTCAATTGTTATTTGTACCTAGTTGCTCGTAATTATATAACATGTACTTATAAATGTGTGTGTTTTCCATGAAATGAATTTGGCATTCACCCAATTGGTTCTTAATCATAGGACATGCAGCACTTAAGGATCAAGTGAAGAGATATTTTCAATTAAAGTAAAAATACCTACTTCTCCTGCCAAAAAAGGATTGCATTGAACCGAGAATGGGATGGAGTAATAAGTTAAAGAGATTTATTTAACAATTTAATTTAACTTTCTGAGTAATTCCAAGGTTGGATCTAAAGAAATTGGATAACAGCTTCCAAAGCAATTATAGAGTCCTTTAGGAGACCAAATGTTCATTATTTTTAGCAGTCCTCTCTGCACTAGAGCCATACATCTTTCCAATCAAACGCTGAAGTCTCCAAAGAATTTAAGACATGAGAAAAAGAAGGCTACAAAAAAAGCATTCAAATATGGTTCATAAAGAACTATTTCTATTTGCCATCCACTATTACACTGTAGGTCAGAGCTGTCAAACTCCTGGGTATTAACCCATGGGTATTCTTTGCCAAAAATTGGCAAAAAAAAATGTTGCAAATCATGACCACATGGCTCTACAAAACAGTCATGAATATAAGCCAGTTGCCAAGAACCTGAATTGTGATCACATGACCTGGGGGTGTGTGCAATGGTTGAAAGTGCAAATATGGATCATGCTGTATGCTACTTTTTCCAAGGCCACCATAGCTTTGAACCACAATTAAGTGAATGTCCATAACTCAAGGACCACCTATATCCTATTACTTGGAAGTTTACAGCAGTTCCAGACATGACATGTTCCATGACCACTTCACTCTTCCAAACTTCTGCTATATTTCTCTTCTACGTTGGGGAGCAACACAAAACCCAAAAACTACTTTAAGAAACCCTTTTGGGGTCCCAGAGAACCCCCATAATAAAACTGCTTCTGAAAAACAGAAGATTATTTTTTTGGCAGAAGAAGAAACAAAACAGATAATTCAAAAACATAATAAACCTTTCTTGAATAAAGGCCCCAACCTACCCCAACCTCAGAAATTCCATCCTGGTTCATCTGCACAGCATCAAAAGTTATTTATTATCCCACCTTTATTATTTTTTTAATCACTAAGTCAAGATGGCAGACATACCTAATACTCTTTTTTCCTTCTATTTTCCCTACAACAACCACCTGATGAGGTGGATTGGGCTGAGAGAGAATTAACAGCTCAAATTCACCCAAGCAGGCTTACATGCCTAAGGTGGGACTACCTCACAGTCTTCCAGTTTTTAGCTTGATGCCTTAACTAGTCTATCCTCAACCATCAAAGCTCAAACCTGTCACTCTCTCAGCCCAACAACCATAAGGTTGCTGATGTGAGGGAAAATGGAGGTATGTTATATTACTTCTTAATTTTATTTATGTATGTAAACAACTCCGAGCTTCTGGACAAAATACAGGATATAAATTTAACACAAAAATAAATGCAATATAGACTATCTAGGAGTGGGGAAAGTGTGCATTATGCCAACTGTGCATGGGCTACACAAATCAAGATAACCACAACATCTGCACCTCTATAACTGTCTGGTTCGGTTTTGCAACCCAACAAGACAGACACAGACTTCAGAGGATAATCAGAACTGCAGAAAAAACAATTACTGCCAACCTGCCTTCCATTGAGGACCTGTATACTGCACGAGTCAAAAAGAGGGCCGTGAAAATATTTACTGACCCCTCGCATCCTGAACATAAATTGTTTCAACTCCTACCCTCAAAACAAGGGGCACTACACACCAAGACAACTAGACACAAGAACAGTTTTTTTTCCTGAACACCATCACTCTGCTAAACAAATAATTCCCTCACCACTGTCAAACTACTCACCAAGGCTGCATTACTATTACTATTAGTCTTTTCATCATTCCTATCACCCATCTCCTCCCACTTATGAATGCATGATTGTAACTTGTTGCTTGTATACTTACGGTTTATATTAATATTGATTGTTTCCTGATTGCTTATTTGTACCCTATGACAATCATTAAGTGTTGTACCTCATGATTCTTGACAAATGTATCTTTTCTTTTATGTACACCGAGAGCATATGCACCAAAGACAAATTCCTTGTGTGTCCAATCACACTTGGCCAATAAAGAATTCTATTCTATTCTATTCTATTCTATTCTATTCTATTCTATTCTATTCTATTCTATTCTATTCTATTCTATTCTATTTGGCACCAAAGAGATACAGAAAAGTCTAAATATTTTCTTCCACCTAGTATTTGTGTCAGGGAAAGAATACATTATGATTATTTCCAAAGGTTAACACTGCAAGTTACAAAATCTACCACAAAAGTAAAATCATAATATATATTTTTAAAAAATACAGCCCTTTCTACTCTACTGGCAAAGACTGTGAAAATTGCCATCTTGCTCACTCTTTAGACCACAGTTCAACTTTTGTAAGTTCAGTTTATTCACTTATAAAACACAAACTTAAGCGGCATCTGCCGCTTGAATGAAAGGGGCTTGTATTGCCAAAAGACATAAAGTATAACTGACATAATGACAGTCTGCTTTTGTTTCTGTAATAGCTGTTGAAGGGAGGAATTGACTCCCATCAGGCAGTATTGCAATGAAACTGCAATTAAGAGACAATAAATGATCATGGCAAAGAGAAGGAAAATTACCTGCACAAATAAGGCAATAATGGCTATACCATTCTTCTTTCCGACTGCCTCATCAATACTGTGATACATGGTAGTGTTCCAGTGGATCAGATGGAGCTGGAGAGAGAGAGAGAGAGAGAGAGGCGGGGGAGAGAGTCACAGAGATCACTTGTAGCAAAAAGACACTGCATAGATCAGAAGTTTCCTAACCGTTGCTGATTAGAAGCCCTTGCAAAGATCATTTTCACATAGTCACATTATAGGGGAGATGGTCGGCATAAAAATTTAATGAATAAATAAAACATAAACTGTTTTTGAAACGTTTCTATTTTGTCTTTCTACACAATGACCTAAGATCATTTAACATTTTAATGAAAGCAATTGAACAAAAATGGTAAAGCATTGCCAAACATCCTAAAAAGAAGTGAACTACAATTAAAACAACAATCTAGTACCTGTAGCACACTTAGCATAATAAAGGCATTTATTAATGTCTTCACAGAGTAGTTGAGGGAAACTTGTTGGGATACCAGGTAGATTTTCCAGACAATTTGATGGGGCACCAGACAGAAATGGTCTTTTCCAGGAGCCACTACCTGAATCTTCCAGTGAGATCAATATTTAGATAGATTCATATAGATATGCTGTTATTCAGAGTTCATATCAACTGAGTATATGGGCAGCTCATAAAAATAAAAAGCGACAAAAAACAATCAAGTAGAAATTACAGAAATAAATTACAAATTAAATTACAAAATAAGAAATAAATTATAACCAACAAACAAACATAGACAATTATTACAACATAGCAACCCAGGCAATATATCAAAAACATCCCACCCAGGGCAGTCCCATCTGTCCTACTTCAAGGCCTGAGAGAACATCATCAGGATGGGAGCTTGATGGGGATATTCAGAGGGGACATCATTCCAAAATGGGTTAAGAAGGGAAATGAATAGCCAGTCCTGCTGTTATGTCTAATATTCCCTCACTTTATCTTCAGTTATTTGTAGTTTTAACATATGCATATACCCCTGAAAATTTTAAACCATTCCAAGTATGCTAACAGGTAAAAGGTAAAGGAGTCTCTGCGGATTTTATTCCCCTAGTCACAGCTGACTATAGGGGATGCTGCTCATCTCCATTTCAAGGCCATTGAGCCAGCACTGTGAGAATGTCAACTTGCAAAGCTCTCAAGTTGCCATGAATTGGAGGGGGGGAAGAGCTGAAGGAGTGGCTGATTGAACTAACTGAAACTACATTCCACAAATGTTTCTTTTACTGATTGTGTCCTAGGTTACCGGAGTCAGAAGGAGGGGTGTGGGGTTCACAACCCGCCAACGTTGGAGAATGTGATTTATGACATGTCCAATGAGAAGGGGGGAAACAGGGTCATGAGGGCGCGCAGCCTCCGTGGCCTTAGTTCTGACTGCATCGGAGTATTGCCAAAATGTCACTCCTAATAAATCTTTATATTTCTTTTGGACTTTGGCTCATGGCTCATGAATTAATTAGGGCATTTTAAGGAAACTTCACCGAGAAGATATTTCCACAGTTATGTGGTCAGCATGACATTACGGAGCACTCTTACCTTCCCACCGAAGTACTGCCTATTTATCTACTTGCATTTGATTGCTTTCGAACTGCTAGGTTGGTAGGAGCTGGGCGAGAATGGGGGCAAACCCTGCCTCACAGCTCTCAGTTCTCCAACCTGGGCTGTTGGCTTTCCAACTGACAAGCCTAACATCTTAACCGCTAAGCCATCACTCTGCCCCATCTGCTAACGGATGCGTATAAAAACCTCTTTTGATAATTTGCAAATCAAGTTAGCATAGGTAATAAAGTAATAATATTAAAAGAATTTTAATCAAATGCATATTCTGAAGGCAAAAGTGAACTGCACAGCCTTTCAAAATTGGATGTTTAATTCAAAAATCTTCACTACTACCGATCTAGCTGGATATTGGACAATGAACATTACTAGGTCATATTCATTGTACAATTTCTTCCAGCATCAATATATTTTTAGAACAAAAAGAGAAATATTCATATTATACAATATAAAATGTGACAGAAGGTGCTTATCATTCAGCTTGGCATTCAGAATGTCTTAATGTGTTTGGTGAATTTAAAGAATCAAAATATATTGTTTGACTTTTTTCTTTTCAATTATTTGTCAGTTTTAAAACTATGGATATTTTTTCCTGTAAATATCATGTGTTGATATTTCAGTCTCTATTTCTTTTTAGCATTATGCTAGCAAAAACCCCTGCAACATCTGTTTTAAGCATATTTTAATTGGCATTTCTCATTGTCCCCACTAGAGGGCACTCGTGCTCTCTATCACATTAAATAAAAAGCAAAACAAAACAAAGAAAAAGTTATTTTTCTCTTTTTATCTTACAGACAGATCTACAGAAAGAAAATCCTTGCATTAAAGAGTTAAGGGTCTAGACACAAATACTATTGTGAAAACAGTGCTCTCCATTTGACTCCAACTTTTTTAATGTCAACATATAGAAGAAAGAAAGTTGTAACAATGCTATGAAAGACAATAGTTACATTTACACGCGTTATTTTACACATGTTAGCGAATAAAGCCATGGAGAGAGCTAGCATCAAATTCACAGAGGTAAATTGCTGCAAAGGATCTTTTTCTCTCTTAAATTGAAAAATACTGCTATCATTTTTAGTAAAGAATTTTAAAGGAAAAGTGAAGTAAAAACCTCATTTTTAATCATAGGGAAATTTCATGTATTTATTTTAAAAAGAGCTATTTACCGTATTTTTCGGAGTATAGGACGCACCGGAGTATAAGACGCACCTAGATTTTAGAGGAGGAAAACAAGGAAAAAAGTATTCTGAACCAAATAGTGTAGTAATATATTATTTAATAAATTACCAGTGTAGCAGAATACCTTTTACAACTATGTACACTTTTTACAACCATGTACACTTTTTACAAACTTCAAACTTGACAGCTTTGTGGACTTCAACTCCCAGAATTCCTCCTCCAGTCATGCTAGCTAGAGTTGAAGTCCACAAGTCCTCTCCATACATGCTAGAGTTGAAGTCCACAAGTCCTCCCGGTCTCGCAGCCAGTTCCCTCCTGAAGTTTTAAGGGCCGCAACTTGAGCTGAGCAGATCTGCGGCGAAAGCGGCAGCTCCTGGTTTTCCTGGACAAAGAGCACTCGCTAGAGAAGAGCAGCTGGGGAAGCAGGCGAGGCGCGGCGGCAGGCAGGTGTCTGGGAAGCGCCGAGGGCAGCACACGCGTCCGGGATGCCCCTCTCTGGGCTTTCTGCTTAGGCGGCGGCAGCGGGCGCAGTGAGTCCCGTCCCCACGCGCGTCCCCGGCGCTTGCTGTGGCGACACTGTTTTCTCCGAGACCTTTGGCGCCCTTTGGCCGACTGATCGACTGTCCAAGCTCCTCTTTCTCTTCGGCCAGGTTGTCTCAGGGGATCCCCGCCGTGGGAAGCTTTTTGGAGCATTTTGGAACGAAGTTCCTTGTCTGACGGGACCCTGCAGGTAAACTGAAGCCCGGGAGGGGGAGGGTGTGTGTGTGTGTGTGTGTGTGTGTGTGTGTGTGTGTGTGTGTGTGTGTGTAGGGAATAGAAAAGTTGGACAGACAGACGCATCTCCAACCAAAACTTCAGAAATTGCCCGGGATCGCGTTCTTCAAATCGCAACTCCCAGCCAGGTCTGTTGGCGTTTGCGGGGCAGGAATTCTTTCCTCGCTGCCATTTGGACGCGCCGGACCTCGCTCGCACACCCGCTTGCTCGCAAGCGGGCAGCGGCGGGGATCGAAGCGGAGTGGTGGCACCTCGAAAGGACTGGGGTGCTAGATTTCATGCTAGCTAAGGAATGGGTGGCGGGGGCAAGCAGCAGTGGTGGTGGCGGTGGCGGCGGTGGCAAGCAACAGCGGGGACGGCGGGGGCAAGCAGCGGGGGGGCAAGCGGCGGTGGCGGCGGCAGCAGCGGGGAAAATCTCCGAAGGGTGGGGGCTGGTGGGTGGGTAGGGCTACATTCGGTGTATAAGACGCACCCAAATTTTCACCCTCTTTTGGGGGGTAAAAAGGTGCGTCTTATACTCCGAAAAATACGGTATGTCAAATTGAGACAAGAATTACAATGTATTTTTAAAACAACTTTTGTAACTAATTTTTCAGGTTCAGTTTGTGACTGACGGCACCTGATCATTTAAAAAAATCCAACCAATATAATATCAATAGTTTGCTTAGGCTATTTGCCTTAACTTTGTGTCCTCCCATTTGGTTGGAAGCAGAATTCATAATTTATTTATTTATTTGTATTCATTAGCTGCCCAACTTCAATGGATTAATCAGGAAACCTTTGAAGAAACCAAATTTTCAGATGCTAAACCAACCATTCTCTAAACATGTATGGGTGGATGGATGGATGCTTGGTTGGATTAGTCATCTTACATACAGGCATGCAATATAATAAGGATAATACATAATTGTCAATTTATTGTGAAATTACAGCAAATCATCTCACTATAATCCCAACTAAGAAGAATGGCATATTATGCCTTAAAACTCTTCCTCAACTTTATAAGGAAAAAGCACAAGAAAGGTCATTTGGTGCTTTTAAAATGTTCTATTTCTATAGAGGTTAAAGATCCCACACTCACATAATCAAAAGTACTGTATGATACACTTTTGGTTATGTGAGTGTGGGCTGCAGAACTGAATCTTTCATACAATTATCTATGGTTTTTAATCCTGATCAGGCATGAAGCTGTGCTTTCTTCTCAATCTAGAATTACCTCCGCATATGTGATGAGTCCAGGGATCAACACAGTCGTGTATATTTCCAACAGCTGTTGGTGCTAAGTTACATCCTGGGAAGGATTTGCAGTACCTGGCCAAGATTCAAGAAGTTGCTTCCCTAATTCTGGCACCTGCTTTCTTGTGTGTGTGTGGCATTTGAGCACTTCCTATAGTTCTGGACCATAGGTGAGCCAGCATCCTCTTTTCTCCCCCATCATGCCAATCTAGATTGTTCTCCCTTCACTGTTACAGCCACTGAAAGGGGCACTATGCAATGTCACATTCTTTAGGGATAGATCTCACTGTCAAAGGATTAACGGCCTTCTCTGCTTATTCTTTCCTCTAAGTCAGGGGTGTGAAACTCACGGCCCGCGGGCTGGATGTGTCACGCGCTGGCCACGCCCACCCTGTTTAGCAAAGGGGGGGGGGAAGTTGTGATATGTCACATGACGACAATGTGTCATCATGAGTTGGACACCCCTGCTCTAAGTATTCTTGTAAACCATAGCATATACAGTAATACTGAGGACCATTACTAAACTAACAATGGTTGCATTGTCAATTATGATTGTCAGTTGGTTTGTATGTTAGACTGTGATCTGGAAGACTTGAGTTCAAATGCCCTCTTATATATAAAACCTATTAGGTAACCTTTGCATTAGAATTTAGTCAAGCCTAACCTACAAGGTTTCTATGAAGTTACAAAGTACCTTGAGCAACTCTGAAAAAAAGGTTTTATCTGTTCAAGATGTCCTCAACTATGTCTCCGCTAAACCCCATACTATATTAAAATATTGTGGCTTTGCTTCCAGAAAAAGTTTCAAGTTGTCCAAGTGATTCTTGGATCCTATAGGACAGTGATGGCGAACCTTTTTTTCCTCAGGTGCCGAAAGCAAATCCGCGCGCACTATTGCACACATGCGAGTGCCCACACCCATAATTCAATGCCTGGGGAGGGCGAAAACGGCCTTCCCCACCCCCCGAAAGCCCTCTAGAGGTCAGAAATGGCCCATTTCCCAACTTCTGGTGGGCCCAGTAGGCTTCCCTGGAGCCTGGGGAGGGTGAATACGCCCTCTCCTGCCCCCCCAGAGGCCCTCCGGAAGCCGAAAATGCCCTCCCAGAGCCTCCGTGTGAGCCGAAAATCAGCTGGCCAGCGTGCACATGCGCGTTGGAGCTAAGCTAGAGCAACGGCTCGCGTGCCGGCAGATGTGGCTCCGCGTGCCACCTGTGGCACGCGTGCCATAGGTTCGCCATCACTGCTATAGGACTATTCTAGTTCATGTCTCTCTTTTAAATCCAACTGAGTTCCAGTTTGAGCTCTTATATCAGGGGTCAGCAACCCGTGGCTCTGGAGCCGCATGTGGCTCTTTCATCCCTCTGCTGCGGCTCCCTGTCATTGGTTGGCACCACAATTTTGGCAGGAGCTTCCAGTTTTTTGGGGGGAAGCATGGCATGCCAGGAGGAAACTCTATGGCAAGGGGCAGGTTTTCCGGTCGGCTCCACAATTGATAGGGCTTTCAGTTAGGACAGGTAGAGGAAAAAGGACATCACACTAGGAGGAGACTATATGATGGGGGGAACCGGACTTCCGGTCGGCTCCAGAATTGAACGGGGGGCTTCCAGTTAGGACCTTTGTGGCTCTTTGAGGGTTTAAGGTTGCCAATCCCTGTCTTATATAAACCTTCAGGAATCAACAAATGAACATCTATCTGAATTGCATGACAATTGGGCCCTGGATGAAATGGATTATTACAACCCCTTTCAGTCAGAACTCAGGTCTGGGCATGCAGGGGCGGGTTGCTCACTTATCTCGCTGCCGGAGCCATGCACGCGCATCTCCACGCTTTGGGGGGGTGCGTGCTCACTATGCGCGCGTGCCCCCTCGCACAATTTTGTTTCTGCGCATGCGCGGAAGCAAAATCGTGCCGAAATCTCGTGAGGAGATGCGCACGCACGCAAGATTTCGGTGTGATTTTGCTTCCGCACATGTGCATGCGCAGAAGCAAAATCACCCGGAAATCACCGAAAATGATGGAAAAAATGGCGACGCGCTGGGTGGACTGGCAGAGAGGGCTCCAAAGCGGTTGCGAAATCTGCCGCTCCCTACCGGAGCTGCGTACTGGGCAGCTCCGGCAGGAACCCACCTCTGTGGGCATGGGATAGAAACCAAAGTGGTTACTTTGAGATGATTTCTGGTTGGTAGCTTATTTGTCTTTGCTCTCCTTGAGCTTTCAGTGACCTTTGATTGCATCAACCATGATATCTTTCTGGATCAATTCTGTGGGATGGGAGTTAATAGCACAGTATTGGGCTGGTTTTCTTCCTTTCTATGAAGCAGTCCAGTTGGTGTTGATTGGGAGTGAGCTCCCATCTGCAATTCCTATTATGTGGGATGCTGCGAGGTTCAGTAGTCTCTCTGCTCCTATTTATCATCTACATGAAGTCAATGGGTAACATCTTTTCTTGCCATGGGATGAGTTATTACACTGATAATACCCAATTATACATTTCCATACCTGGCGAACTAAGCAACGATATTACTGTCTTGTCCAAGTGCCTGGAGGCTGCGGGGATCTGAATGGGAAAAAGGAGGCATTAACTGAACCCCAACAAGACTGAGTGGCTCTGGATTTGGGGGCTTTTTTATCTGAGATTTTACCATCTTTGGCATGGATGGGGTTGCACTACTTCAGATAGACCCCACGTGCAATCTACGGGCCCTTCTAAACTCATAGGTCCTACAAGAGGAGCAAGGGGCAGTCTTGGCTAGGAGGGCCTTTGCACAGTTTTGTGTTGTATGCCAGTTGCATCCCTTCTTTGACCACAAGGCTCTTCTCATAGTCACTCATGCCCTGGTCACCTTTCGACTGGATTACTATAATGTGCTCTACGTGGGACTGCCCTTGAAAAGCATCTGGAAGCATCAACTGGTACAGAGTGTGGCTCCATGCACAGTTATGTGCATCCTAGGGTGGCACACTAATAACTTTGTTCCACAGGCTGCACTGGCTGCTGGTTTGTTTCTGGATACAATTCAAGGTGCTGGTTTTGACCTTTAAGCCCATGTTATCGAAGTGACCACCCCTTCCCAATGACATCTACACATCACATTAGGTTGAGCAGGAAGGTTATGCTAAGGGTCTCATCTACCAAGGAGTTCTGTCTGGCATGTCTTTTCGGCTGTGGCTCCTGCCCGTTGGAACATCCGTCCCCCACAAGGTGAATTAGCCTTTCAGAAAGTTTTCAGAACATGATTTATCCAGAAACTTTGGGGATCCTGTGAGCAGCTATGAGTAGGTTGCATTGTGCCTGAATAGTTTTTCTCCTGCAATCATGCTTTTTATTTATTTTTATGTATACTGTTTTAAGTGTTTTAATGGTTGTGATCTTGTTGAAAGTGTTAGTTGTACACTGCTCAGAATCACATCTAGTGAAATGCGAGGCCGTATAAATTTGCTAAATAAAAAAAGCTAAGCCATATTATTTCTGAAATACATATCCAATTTACAGATATTTCAAGTAATTGCCTTGAGATAAACCAACATTATCTTCTTAACGCTTCTTATTACAGATTAATACTGTTTCATAGTTTGAGTAGCATAACTCACTTTAATTATTTACATTCATATTTAACTTTGTTTTGTATAATTAGTGTTCCTTAATAGAGAAAAAGATGTAATTGTCAGTCATTTAGTCACCCAATATGAAGATAATTTTGTTTGAAATCTATACTTATATCAAACTCTGATTTTCAATGCAAGCATATAGTAATTGAAATGAAGTGAATATGTATTTCTCACTGATCTGAGAAATACATATTCTTTCAAAGAACAAACTCATATTCCAAGAACGAAATACATATTGCTATTATGGTTCACTCAGTCATGCATCATTCACACTGATAAAACAAACCAAAGGCACCAGGAAAGCAACTAAAGGCTGTGTACAAATTGTTTAATATTAAGACTTTGATGTATGATCATTATGAGGTTACTAGGAAACAAAAACACACATAGAAAGCCCTGTAGTTATTATACTCATTGATTATTATATTGCATTATATCACAACCTTTATATCACATCATAATCATATTTGAGAGAAACAGATATGTAGGCACTTGTGCTTGGATTCATCTTGAGCAACATTAATTTGGAAGAAAATAAATGGTCCATTCCCCACAAAAAATATTTTTTCAAGGAGGCCCTCTGTGGATCAACACAGAATAGACTAGCATGGAATCAGACTTTGGAAGCTCCTATAGACTTCAAATCTTATTTACCATATTTTTTGGAGTATAACACGCACCTTTTTCCTCCCTAAAAGTGGCTGAAAATTTGGGTGCGTCTTATACTTCGAATGCAGCTTTTTTTCCAGCCCTAACTAGGTGCTAACAGATCTTCCCAGCTCTTACCTTGCAGGCTTTTTCATTGTTACTCTCTCCAAAGAATGTTTTTCCAGCCCTAAGTTTTTGCAGAACTTTTTTTCATTACTCTACTTACTCCGAGTAAGTTTTTTTCTAGCCCTAACCAGGTGCTAACTATCTTCCCAGCTCTTACCAGCTTGCAGGCTCTTTCATTGTTACTCTCTCAGAAGAAGTTTTTCCAGCCCTAAGTCTTTGCAGGTTTTTTTTTCATTACTCTACTTGCTCCAAAGAAGTTTTTTTCCAGCCCTAACTAGGTGCTAACGATCTTCCCAGCTCTTACTGGCTTGCAGGCTCTTTCATTGTTACTCTCTCAGAAGAAGGTTTTTTAAAGTCCTAACCAGGGGATAAAATAATGTGCTGAAGCTGGCCAGACTAAGGATGCTAGCCAGATGAATACCTGGTAGGCAGATTGTTTTCCCCTATTTTCCTCCCCAAAAACTAAGGTGCGTCTTATACTCCGGTGCGTCTTATACTCCGAAAAATACGGTAAGCAAAATGTGTATATGCAACTTGCCCAAACTAGTGCTGTGCAATTTGATCTGGCTCATGCTTATTTAGAAAATAAATGCTACTGTTTTTAAACTCCCAAATAGGTGAACATGCATTTGCAAAACATTTTGCTCTTCTATTTCCTTCTACCGCTGATTTATATTTTTCCAACTATAAATACATAGGCATTAAACTTTTTCCCAACCTTAAAAAAAAACCTAAATGATGTCTCTTTAAAAAAAAGAACACATTGACATTACCTTTTATTTCTGGGATGTTCTTATGAAACTTAAGTGATAAATACCAGAACAGAAAAGAGAATTTTTTTCACTGCTAGAGAAAATGAATGACCTGTTATATCTGGTACTGGGAACACAAAGGAGAATGAAAAGTGCACAGCTTCCAAAAGACCTCAAAAATTAGATATAAATTTAATTTATATATAAGCTTCAACTGGTGCTGAGGGATTTTTTTAAAGGAGGTGCTCTGGGTTTGCATTTTTATACCTATGATGATCTATTATTCATATATAATAAAACAGACTTTTATTGATTAGAAGAAAAAATTCAAGAACATTCAAGACATGCAAAGATAAAAAGTCAGGTGATACAGCAGGAAACCTTATATAGAGCAGAAAATATATCCAAGTGATGCTTTGGATAATTTACATGGATTCCAGGTATCAAATACAATAGCTAGCAGAGAATGTGCTACCTGAAACAAATATTGCACAGATGCACATACGAACAATGGATGTTCAATAAACATGAGATTATGTACATTGTGAGGAAAACATTTAACTTTTGACTAGCTAGCAAGTATCAAATTATTATTTTTTCAATGTGTATTAAAAAGGGCACAAATAGGGCACAAAAATGGCCCTATGGCCACTGATATGCCTAAGATCCTAGAATAACTTAAGATGCTTTATATTTTATCCAAGCAGTATCTTTTACATCTAAATAAAATAATTCTGTGTGTGACAGTCCTTTTTACAGATACTCAAAAATACAGATAGATTTATTTGTCTTTGGAAGTTAGTTTTCTCATACAAACTAAAGAACAAAGTTAGAAAACTCTTTGTTTACAAGAACATTTTTACAATTTACTGTTTTTCGCCCATGTTTCCAAAGGGCAAGAGTTCATCAAACAAAAACATTATATTAAGTCCTGGGGCCAGAGTTTCTAGCTTGTTACCAGCAGACACAGGGAGGAATTTTAGCAGGAAATGCTATATTGGGTCACATGCTTGAACCTAGACATCCAGTTATACAAAGTCAAGATTGCCTTGTAACCTCTTCTTCCTTTAAAGGTACATTACTGACCACACCTTCTAAAGAACAGGGACAGACACAACGCCCTTCTCATTTCCTTCTGCCACTCACAAAACAGCCTCTGCTGTGACAAATCTACATGCAGCAATGCACCAGTGACAAAATCACAGCTTGCTTCCTCTTGCAACACTTCTGAAAAGCAGCTTAAGAAAAATATCATCTATACAAGTAAGACAAAAAGAACACTCAGGGACATGAAAATTCTGCAGGTCTTTCAAGCCTATGGATTTCCCGTGGTTCAGAGGACTGTTATGACTGGAACTAATGGGAAAATCTGCTTCGCAACTTTTCCAAAGTTTTTATCCCCTAAAGCCATGATGGCAAACGTATGGCATGCTTGCCCAAAGTGGCACGCGAAGCCATGTCACACAGCATGCACGGCCTTGCCTGTTTGTTTTCTGGGTTTCTGGTGCGCATGCGTGCATGATGATCAGCTGTCCTTTGCACGCGCGGCAGTGCTGAAAACCGGTGTGCGTATGCGCACCAGCCAGCTGATCATCGGGTGCGCATGCACGCTAGAACCCGGAAGTTTGGCTTTTCTGGAACGCGATCCCTTCGTGCGTGGGCAGTGCCGAAAACCGGCCAGTTGATTGTCGAGCGCGCATGCGTGCTAGAACCCGGAAGTTCAACTTTTCCAGAGCGCAATCCCTTCACTCGTGCGGCAGTGCCGAAAACCAGACTGTGCATGCATGCCGGCCAGCTAATCGTACCACGTTTCCACACATCACTGCCCTAAACTGATTTTTTCTTCTAATTCAATTCAAAGTGCTTAAGTATTTCTTACACTTTGCTCTTGGGGTATTGTGATTTTATTTACTTGATTGCAAGTATATGGCATGACCTGAGTTGGGACATCTAAATGCAAAAATGGGACAAATCTAACCCTTCCCTTTATTGTTTATTAGAAACAAAGGCAAACAATAAATAATTATTCTTCCTGCATGACTAAAGAAAGAAAAAATATGGAAGGTAAAATAGAAATTACATATAATATAATGAGCATAATGTTTAATATCCTCCTGAAAGTATAAAACTGTACTAAAGCTAAAATGATTTGAAGGGTCTTTTCCTGTTGCTAAATAGACGTTGCTATTTCATTTAATAAATATTTGAATTGGCTTCAGTTATATCCAATTTAACAATTTATTTGAGTTTGGAAGTAGTCTCTTTTCTCAAATAAAAGTGGCTTCTACAGTCTGTGTAGTGAGCTGAGCATTTATTCTAAATCAATTGAGTAAGTACTGCTGAGCTAAGAACAGTGAAATGATAATGAAGTTACATGTCTACACGTCGGGGAGTCACTTTATGATGTGAAACTGGAATACTCAATCTCAATTAAGGTGATTTAAAATAATTTATGCCAGCTATAAACTACTAAAAATGAAAAAGGTACAAAATAAACATCTCTAGAATTAGTATGTGTGCTGCTTAAGAAAACAACCTCCTGCTTTGTCTTAATATCTAACACAAAGATACTTTGCATTAAATAGAATAGAATAGAATTCTTTATTGGCCAAGTGTGATTGGACACACAAGGAATTTGTCTTTGGTGCATATGCTCTCAGTGTACATAAAAAGACAAGATACATTTGTCAAGAATCATAAGCTACAACACTTAATGATTGTCATAGAGTACAAATAAGCAATCAGGAAAGGAAGAAAGGCAGGCATTAGCCATTCACTGGCCATCAAAGAGCAAGCTTTAGAAATAAAAGCAAAATAAAACCGAATATGCTTCCAGAATAAGGTAAATGTAAATTCCTTCTTTGTAGGCTTTAGAAATCTCCACAGGTTGCAGCACTGGCATAATTCTGCTACCATATAATACACTGAAGTAGTGCTGAATCAAATAGATTTTTATTACAGATTGCCCCCAACAATCTGGGTCCTCATTTTACCTACCTCGGAAGGATGGAAAGCTGAGTCAACCTTGAGCCGGTGAGATTTGAACAGCTGACCTGCGGATCACAATGAGCTGAAGTAGCCTGCAGTTAGAGTGAGTCAACTTTGAGCTGGTAAGGTTGAGTCAACTTTGAGCTGGTAAGAATCGAACTGCCGAACTGCTGGCAGCCGGCAGTCAGCAGAAGTAGCCTGCAATATTGCATTCTAACCACTGCTCCACCACGACTCTTAAAAGATAGACTATCAGACATATGCATATACATATGCATATATATGAACAAGGCATCCAAAAATCCGTTGATAGCTAATATTCTTATTTTAAGTCTCATTTGAGTTGGGCTCATTTTCCATTGATCTTATAGACTCCTAGATGTTATTTGCCCAGATGTGGAAGAGACTTGCCATTTCTAACTTCCCAAGCTAGTTTTCAGTCCTAATATTTTCTGGTGGTCACTAATCCAAGTACTTATTAAGTTAAATCATGCTTGGGGATGTTGTTTTTTTAAGATAAGCCAATATTAGCTAATGCCACCATATGGGTGGGCAATAATCTTTTTGCAACTATTGAATATTAACAGAATATGTGCAAACTTTAAAATTCTCCTCACCAGCATGGGTTTAATAAAACACTATTGGAAATAAATGAGAGCCAGTAGGAGTTAAGGCATCAGATGAGAAACCAAGAGATGGTAAATTCTACTCATTCCTTAGGCACAAAGCCAGCTGGGTGACTTTGGGCCAACCACTTTCACTCATCCTAGGCAGGAGACAATTGCACACCACCTCTGAAATACCTTGTCAAGAAAACTGCAGGGACTTATCTAGGCAGATTCTGAGAATCAAGAGTTTGTGTCTGTGCAGAAGTCCTTCCAAAAGTCTCTCCATGAAATCGACACAGAGGTAAAGGGCAGCTTCTGGATATGGTAGCTATCTACTATCTGGTAGTGGCACAAGACTAGTCTGTATAACTCATAAGCTGTCTTGTCTTAATGCAACCTTCCAAATGTGTGAGCCTGCCAACTCCTGGAATTCTTAGCAAAAACCATTCTTCCCTTTGTAAGCACTATCCTGACTGTAATAGGTCAACATCAAGGATAGGACACAATGTATAGTTCAACTATAGAATTCACTGCCACCAGATGTAGTGATAATCATTTCCAAACATACATACTAACGTAGCACCAGGGGTGGGTTCCTCCCGGTTTGGACCGTATTGCCTGAACCAGTAGCGACCCGCTGGTGAGGTCACTGTCACTGCCGTTCCATGCATGCTGCCATCTTTTTTGTCAATTTTTCCCCTTACGCGGCTTGAAAAAGAGCCCTCCCGCTCGCCCGCAGGTGAATAACGACCTTTATTTCTTCGCCTGAAGCACAGCTGATGAGCTGCTAAGCTGTGCTTCGGGCTAATTCCTGCTTCTGAGCATGCGCGGAAGTGAAATCACAAGAGGGGATGTTGCGATGCGAATGTCGCGATGTGAACCGGTGGCGAAGGTAAGTGGAACCCACCCCTGCGTAGCACCTCTCTGCAACATCTTAAAGCAGCTGCATCTTTTACTGGGATCATGCAAGTAGGGCACGGCTTCTTTGAAATGAGCAGACAGTGCTATATCAGGGTTCCCCTGGTTCTCTCTGAGCTTGATTGTTTTCTTGCCCATGTTTCCATTACCCTAAACTAGCACATCATCAGTGCTAGTGTACTGCACACCACTTACTACCTTAGAACTGATGATGTTACCTAGTTAGGGTAATAAAACGTCTGCAAGAAAACAAGCAAGCTCAGAGAACACCAAGGACCCCTCATTTCAACCCTGAGCGACAAATATTCTCCTTTATTGGTACAGTGCTATATGCCTGTTTCCCACACTTCCCCACAAGTGCTTTTTGAGGATTAAAATGGCCGATGGCTTCTATAGCTGGACAAAGATAATTAGCCCTCTGCAGGTGCCTTCTTTATTCTTGTAGGTGTGATACATAATTGTTGCATGGCAACTTTTGTGAATCTTACAAATCCAAGGACATAACAGCACAGAATTTTTAAGACAAAAGTGAAAAAGAACTGCATGGCTATCTGCCCAACACATAAGATAGAATGCTAAATTGGCTGCCCTGGGACAAAGCACTTTTTGTACTGTTACAGCTGACACGGCAGCATTAAATCAGACTGCCAGGCTGTGAAATCAATGAGACTTCCTTCCATGTTAAATGGATTTGGAGCTCTGTGTTAAGGGTCGATGCTAAGAACTTATCTGTGATTTTATCAGTCAGGGGAAAAAGTTGTGAAAAAGAAAAAAAATCATTCTAACAACATGTAATAACCTTATTATCGAATAGAATATATTAATTCTACCTTATTATCAAATATAATATATATATATATATATATATATATATATATATATATATATATATATATATATATATATATATATATATATATATATATATATATATATATATATATATATATATATATATATATATATATAAAGGGAGATGTTTCATGAGATCAGATATTTATATGTAACAAGTACACTAGGTTAGACAATTTGTCCTTTAAGTTCTTGTTGTCTGATCTAGTTGGCAACGCTTCGCCACGGCAGAGGTTTTTCACGATATTTGTTATTTACTTCCTTTTAATTGGAGAATGAGTTTGGAAACTTTTGTATGCAAAGTGTGTACTGAGCTATTGTCCCTTGTCCAATTATTTGGTTCTATGCAAAGCGCAATCTTCATTCTTGCTAGATAATCCAGGAAAATTCAGAAGCACAGGTCTCTAGCTAGCTATGCTTATTGCTTTCCAAAGTGGAGGATATATTTATTTACATATAAGCAGAATAAAGGACTTTGCATCAGATTACAACAAGCTTTAGCTTGCTTTTGACAGCATCTCCTTCCTTTTTTTAGCATTAATGCTAAATACTTCTTTTTCCTCCTATTAATTGTGTTTGATTCTCAGAGACGCAGAGATTCTTCTTGGACAAATCCCTACAGTTTTCTTAATAAAGTTTTTCAAAAGTGGTTTGCCATTGCCTCCTTCCTAGGGCTGAGAAGAAGCTCAAGGTCACTCAGCTGGCTCTGTGCCTAAAGTGGGATTAAAACTCACATTCTCCCAATTTCTAATAGGATGTCTTAACTACAACACCAAAGTGACATTCTAAATACGTTTTACAGAGCAATAAATACTGAATACTTTTAGTAATGTTTCCTACTGTATTACATGGACTGGGTCTCTTCCTCAGCTGCCTTTTTCAGAAAGCAGATCAGCTTATTCTGTATTGGGCTGATGCAAAGAACAAAATGGCAGCTTCTCTCCAGTCTACTTACCCCTGTGTTAGTTGAACCTTATTTTAACAGTAGGAAGGGACAGCATTTTTTGCCACAACAGGGGCAGCAAAATAGTGTTAGCACACATAGCTCTCGACATAGCTAACCACAACTGAGATCTTTAAGAGCACATCATATAAAGCAGTCAAGGTCCTATGAACAGAACATTTTTACAAAACAAACCAGAGCAAACCTACTTCTCTCAACAATTTATAATTGGAAAGTAATACCACAATTGTGAAACTTTCATGTACCAGTATCTGTTGACTTTTTTTTCCTTTTTATTCTGTGGCTTAGGGTTAATGGTAAATGAGACGTTGTACTCACCTGAGACGTCCATTCTCGTCCGGTGGAGCTAGCCGCCAAGAGTGGGTATTGGCACAGCCTTCCAGCCAATAGAGACTGAGTCTGGAAAAGTATAAATAGTGGCTCTAGGCCCTGGTTCCCCCTCTTTTGACGAGGAACGACTGCCAGACTCGATGTGCCGAAAAAAACTGCAACAACTTTATTAATCATACAGGTTAATATGACAAAGCAACCCTGCAGAGCAGTACTCCTAAGTATCTAAAACTAACTACCTAAGACTTGAGAATGCAATCTATGAAACTAGGGCCTAAATACCTAATGACTCATAATAACATAACCTTAGTCCAGCCAGAAAAAACACGGGGAGGGACTTGGCGGCTAGCTCCACCGGACGAGAATGGACGTCTCAGGTGAGTACAACGTCTCATTCTCCATCCTGGGTGGAGCTAGCCGCCAAGAGTGGGATATACCAAAGTACTTCAGTCCCCAGGGAGGGCCTCCGGATTCTGGCTGGGACCGCCACCCTTCAAAGTTACCTGTTCCAGCACCTTTCGCCCAAAGTCTGCCTCTTGAGAGGCGAAAGCGTCCAATTTGTAGTGCCGGACAAATGGTGTAGGAGAAGCCCAAGTGGCAGCCCGGCAAATCTCCTCAATGGAAGCCCTTGTGTTCCAGGCAGCAGTAGTGGCCGCGCTGCGCGTGGAATGGGCCGTAATTCTGGTGGGTCGTGGTAGAGAAAGCTGTTCATAGGCAACAGTAATGACAGTGCGGATCCACCGACCCACCATGACAGAGGATGCTTTCCTCCCCAGGGAAGTGTGGTGGAAAGATACAAACAAGGCCTCGGTTTTGCGAATGGTAGAGGTCCTTTGAATGTACATGTCCAGTGCTCGCCTCATGTCCAGGAGGTGCCACTGCTTTTCAATGTCCGAAGACGGAGTGGGGTAAAAGGAGGGCAGTACAATCTCCTGAGCCCGGTGGAAATATGAGTTCACCTTTGGAAGAAAGGTGGGGTCCAATCGCAAGACCACCCTGTCCTGGTGGAAAACACAAAGGTCACTCCTAACAGAAAGAGCCGCCAGTTCAGAGATGCGGCGGGCAGAAGTAATCGCCACCAGGAAAACTACCTTGTACGACAGGTAATCTAGAGGGACGGAGTCCAAAGGTTCAAACACACCCCCTGTGAGTGCTGATAACACCCTGGTCAAATCCCAGGTGGGGTACCTGTGTATTACTGGGGGGCATCGATTGACAGCTCCCTTCAGGAACCTGGAGATCAGGGGATGGGCAGAGAGTGACCCCAGGGATGGACAGGATAGAACCGTAGACAAGGCGGCTACCTGACGCCTGAGAGTGCTAGGGGAAAGTCCCTTGGCCAGCCCCTGGCGGAGAAATTGCAATACATTTATGATTGACAGATCTAATGGGGAATGCCCTTCCCTGGTGCACCAGGAGCAGAAAGCTCTCCAGGAGGCAGCATAAATTCTTTGTGTGGACGGCCTGCGGGAGTCCATTAAGACCTCCAAGACGTCCTCGGGAACCCGGCGGCTCGTCAGAGTGAGCCGCTCAAGTGCCAGGCGGTCAGTTGCAGCCAGTGAGGCTCTGGATGCTGCACTGACCCCTGCACAAGCGACCACTCTGTCGGAGGGATCCTCCATGGGGGGGAAAGCGACAGGGAGACCAGGTCGGCGTACCAAGCTCTCCTTGGCCAGTTGGGCGCCAGAAGGACCAGCTCGGCTCTCTCCTCCAACAATTTCCGGATGACCTGCGGAATGATGGGAATCGGAGGAAAGGCATAAAGCAAACCTCGGGGCCACCGACAGCGGAGGGCATCGGTCCCTTCCGCCCCCTGCGAATGGTATCTGGACATGAACCTGGGCAGCTGAGCGTTGCCAGGGGTGGCAAATAGGTCTATCACTGGCTGACCAAAGTGCTGCACTAGCTGGTGAAATAGTGTGGGATGCAGGCTCCATTCAGAATTATCTATTTGATTTCGGCTAAGCCAGTCTGCCGTGTCATTATCTACCCCCGATATATGCTCAGCCTCAAGTGACAACAAGTGACGTTCAGCCCAGAGGCCTAGTTGCATGGCCTCGGTCATCAGCTGGCCAGACATGGTTCCCCCTTGCCTATTAATGTGTGCCTTGGTGGCCACATTATCCGTTAGGACCAGTACGTGTGAATTCTCTACAAGGGGGAGAAACTGTTGCAGTGCAAGTGTTACTGCCTTTAACTCTAATATATTGATACTGAGGGACACCTCAGACTGCGACCACGTACCCTGAGCCACCAGAGAACCTGCGTGGGCCCCCCACCCTGACAGGCTAGCATCAGTGGTGACGACAATCTGTTGTGGGGGGAGGAAACAGGTGCCCCTGTGAATCGCAGACGTGGTCCACCATTTTAATGACTCCCTGACTGAGGCCTGAGGCCTTACCTTTGTAGGGGCGTTAGCTCGACCCTGACGTTGATAGGGGAGAAGGAGCCATTGAAGGTCCCTGGAGTGTAGGTGTGCCCATGGGACTATATGAATAGCCGAAATCATCTTCCCCAGGAGGGAAGACAGCCGGTTCAGTGGAACTAAATTTTGCTTCAGAACTTGTCTGGTTAAATCCAATAGGCTGTCTCTCCGTTCCTGGGATAGATACACCTTACACTCCAGGGAGTCAATGATCGCCCCCAAGTGGACGATCCTGGTAGATGGATTAAGCTGGCTCTTGGGTCGGTTGACCAAGAAGCCGAGGTGGTCAAGGGTGGTAAGCACTACCTGAACATCTCTCTCAGCCTGAGAAGGAGAGACTGAGGAGATGAGAATATCGTCCAGGTAGCACTGGATCCTAATGGGGATGGACCTGAGGTGAGCGGTCAAGGCCGCCAAGACCTTGGTGAAAACCCTTGGCGCTGAGGACAGGCCAAAGGGGAGCGCCCCATATTCATAATGCACCCCTGCATAGCAAAACCGCAAGTACTGGCGGTGAGATGGCCGAATTGGGATGTGGAGGTAAGCCTCCGAGAGATCTATGGATGACAGTAGATCTCCCTTCCTAATACTTGCCAGAATTGACTGCAGGGTGTGCATTTTGAATTTCTTGTGGACTATGTACCTATTGAGGCGCTTAAGGTCCAATATTGCTCTCCACCCTCCCGAGGATTTGGGCACTACAAACAAAATGGAGTAGAAGCCCTGCCCCTGCTGGTTCTCAGGCACCTGATGGATGGCTCGAATGTCCAACAGGTGCTGGATGGCCTGATTCATGAGAACGCGTTTTTGTGGATTTGAAGACAGAGGGCATCGCAGGAAGAACCTCGGGGGGGTGGAGAGAAACTCCAGAGAAAGACCTGACTTCAGGGTTTGGCAAACCCATGCGTCATTGGTGATTTCCTCCCATCGGCTGGCATAGAGAGCCAGACGACCCCCTATGGGAGGAACGGCCGGAGATCTATTTATTCCGGCGGAAGGGGCGACCACCGGCCCCCTTAAAGGGCCGTTTGAATTGGTTGCCCCGGAATGGCCGGTCAGAGGAGAACCTCTGACGGGAGCCGAATTGACCTTGGGTCTGCCCTTGGAAGTTGGAATGAGACGGACCCTGGGATCTATTGTTACCCTGGTAAGCCCCACGGAAGCTCCTCCTGGGGAAGGAGGTGGAACGGGACAGACCCTTACGACTAGTAGAAGGAAGGACCTTCTTCTTATCTTTTGTCTCTATTAGTATGCGGTTAAGTGGCTCACCAAAAAGTGCCTGGCTTGTTACGGGGCTAGAGGCTAGCTTCCACTTATATTTTGCGTCAGTTTGCCAACTGCGCAGCCAAGCTAAACGCCGGGTCACCACTGCTGACGCCATGGCCCTTGCCGCAAAGCGGGCAGATTGTAAGGTGGCATCCGATGTAAATTGGGCCGCTGCCAGGAGCTTGTTGAGATCCTGGTGGGCCCGAAGATCAGATGGTGGCAGGTGGTCCTGGAGAGCGTAGAGCCACTTAACCGACGTACGACAGAAGAAGGAAGCGGTGGAAGAGGCTCGCAACGCCCATGCGGCCAACTGGTGCGTCCTCTGAAGAGTCGCCTCTGCTCTTCGGTCCTCCGGGCGAAGAAGCTCCTCTGGCTCCCCTGGCATCTGACCGTTGGTGAAAAGGGTCAGGACCGGGCTATCCACGGGTGGCACTATAAGGTGTTGGGCCAAAGCAGAGTCAACGTTATAAAAGCGTTTATCAGTCGCATTGGAAAGGGACCCAGCTGTTGGGTTCCGCCACTGTTTCAGGACCTCCTCCACAAAAAGCTTTGGGGCCGGGACCACATCTGTCTGTGATGCCGTGGGCTCAAACATGGGGTCAGGTTCTGGTGTCTGATCAGGAGCCCCGGACGGAGTGACTAAATTGGCCGTGGTTTTCGCCTTATGTAATAAAGACCTGAAAAGGGCAGGCTGAAAAAGGGCAGAGGAGACTGCAGGTTCTGGGCCCAAGTCCTCGTCATCCGACATGGCTAACTCAGGAATGGTGATACCTAATTCCTCCTCAGAATCAGAGTCATCTTGGAGGTTAATCAGAGGATCAGAGGAATCTTCCTCAACCTCCTCCTCCTCCTCAGGCTCAGGGCAAGATAGATCCGCCGTGTGCTGGTCTTGTGAAGGCTTAGCCGTAATTGTCAGATGTTTAGACGTTCCGGCCATAGCTCTGATGCCTGCCTCGATGCCCTGCCTAATTGCCATGTCAATCCTGTCTTGTACTGCCTTGGACCGGAGAGGGTCCTTGGCAGAGCTCTTAGTTGGGGCTGTCCCCTTGCGGGTCCCCTTCGGGCCCCAGACATCCGCCCTAGATTTGTGAAGGTTGGCATCGTCAATGGAGACGTTATCAGGGAACCGTGGTTGTTGGTGCCTGGTTAAGGATTCCCTATCCTGTCTACTGGCACCCCTGTCGGTTGGCAGTGGACCCTGCTTGTCTCTAGTAGCCCTGTCCCTGGCTGAGGGACTAGGCGAGTGAGACCGGATGGGGGACCGATCCCTCTCGGCTGAGGCCGCTCTGGCTGGTTCAGTCTGGTCAGCTTGCGGCCTAGGTGTCTTGGCCTTGGCCTTGCCAGAGCGATGACTTCTCTCAGTCATGCTGAGAAGGCAAGGTTATCAAAAATTAAATCCTAGGGTAAAAGAATTTCCTTTTTTTTTTTTAGACACACTCAAAATGGCCGCCTAGGGAAGCCTTGGCCACACTCCACACTCAAAATGGCCGCCAGGCCCAACCCACACCTAAAATGGCCGCCTATCCTAATTTGGTATTCAAAATGGCCGCCGGCCACGAGACACTGAGGAAAACGGCCGTCGTGAGCAGGAGAGGCCTTCGCAGAGGTCAGGCACTTAGCTGCGGAGGTATGCGGAGGCTGAGAGGCTCCAACGAAGGTGGGGGGGGCACTGCCTGGATCGCTGTCAGCGTCGGAGGAGAACGCGGCACTTTTGAAGGCTCTGCTGCTCCCAGCTGTCAGTCGGCCATAGAAGAGCTGTCGGGCCTGGGCGTGGATCGCTTGCGCTAATCTGGCCCGGCAATCACTCAGCTGGCTTTCGGAAGGGTGGGAGGGGACGCGGATGGCTTGCGCCGGTCCGGCCACGCTCCACAGGCTTCAAAGCAATAAAAACAGATGAAGAAGCCTCGTTATCGGTCCGGATGGCTTGCGCGAATCCGGCCGAGTAACGGGCGAGGCCTGCGGCTCTCTCGATCCCTTTTAAGTTAATTTAGCTGTCAGCTGGGGATCGGGAGGCTCGCGGTCGGTACGGACGGCTTGCGCGAGTCCGGCCGAGCTGGGGAGAGACGTTAAGGGCCCTTTGTGCTGTCGACTGGCCCCTTGGCTCTCCTTCCGATCAGGCACACAGATGGACGGGCAGAAGTGGCAGTCCAGGTCTCTCAATAAAAGAAAAAGGCACCTTGTGCCGGCCTCGCCTCAATGCCCAGGCGTGCGGTAGGCCACCGCCGGCCCCCTTGGCGCTGCGGGGCCCTTTCCCACTCCCTCACACAGCCGGTATTAATTAATGAAAAATATTTTTAAAATATAAAATTATAAATTTATAAAATTCAGAGGTTCGCACTGGGCCTTCGGCTGGAGGGGCGAGCGGCAGTCAGACTTGCGGCCGACTGCCTTCACCCAGGATCATTTGATTATGACCGAAAATTAATGCCTGGGGGGCTCGTACAGGGAAAGAAAATTATATAGGAATAGTGAATAGAGAAAAAATACACTTATACTTGCAGTAATCTAGATGAAAAAGGCACAAGTCAGTTGGCTAGACTGAGTCAAAAAGAGGGGGAACCAGGGCCTAGAGCCACTATTTATACTTTTCCAGACTCAGTCTCTATTGGCTGGAAGGCTGTGCCAATACCCACTCTTGGCGGCTAGCTCCACCCAGGATGGAGAACTTCAATTTTATAAAGCAAACAATCTTACTAATCTCTACAGTCTGCAAATATTATATTAGCATCAGCTAATTCAAACTGAAAAAATACCTGCTATAGGGCACTTTCTCATTCAGCAACCGCTATTGTTCTAAGGGTCAAGACATTAATTATGTTACTAAATATGTGGGTCTGTGTTTTTGAATACACGCCGTGTTATACATTGGAGAATATGTTCCCCTTGTCCTTGTCATATTCCTCATCTAAATTGGAGAACCAGCTTCTAATGTTTCCTGGAGGACATACAGTATGTAGAATTTCCCTACCTGCAGTCGGCCTCTTACACATTTTAGTCAATAAGTATCAAAGCACAAATATGGTATTTTTTCTACCATAATTCAGAATACATAAGATGCTTTCCCTCCCATAGGTGATGCTTGGTGGGAAGGGAAGCAAAGCCAGGACAATCTCCCAATCACTTTCCTTAAATTTTGCTGATTGAGGCTGAAAGGACAGCATCTACCTTTTGATTTGTTCCTGAAATACAATAAGGGCTTGGCTGATGGGGTAGTGCAATTTACAGTCAATGGAAAATCCAGTGAGAAGTTGCAAGCCCCAGTCAGTTTGCAAGCAGGTTGGCAGGTAGGTAAGTTGCTGTTGCTGGGTGGGGGAAGTGCCAGGGCATGACTGCTGCCAGGTGCCTCACGGTATACAGGTGGCTGCCATGGGCAGTGGATAGCATAGGCAGCCAGGGTTCTCAGGAGAAAAAGCCATTGGAATGTAAACAATTTACCAGAACAACTTGCAATTTTCTCTGGCAGCTTCCCCTTTGACTTCGCTTGTGGGGAGCTGGCAAGGAAGGTTGCAAATGGTGACTGTATGACCATGGGACTCTGCAACCATTGCAAATGTGAGTCAGTTGCCAGGCCGGAGGAACTGTAATGACTGGAACTACAAGGTCATAAGTACCATCGTAACTTTGAATGGTTACTGAACTGATTAACTGAGGACTATCTGTAATTCTACTGTGTGTTCTTTTCAGATGCTAATCCTGAAATACTAAATCATAAATTTCAAACAAAGATTTTCAAGATTTGCCAGTACATTAATCATTGTCTTGTTTAAAAATATAGGAGGTTGTTTCTTCCTGTAACAAAAGGAACAAATGTTCTATAAAACTAAGCCTTTAAAAAAACAGAACTTTATAAAGTGTTTTTTTAAGTATCAAAAATATGTTTGTAAAAATTTATATGCAGATAATGCTTTAGATGTTTGCAAACATCTCAAAAATAAAATAAGTGGAAAAAGCAAGCTAAATGTGCCAACCAGATTGTCACAGATTCATTCTTGGTTTAAATATCTATTAACATTGTTCATCAACTAAATCTGTAAATTCTCATTTTAAGGCCATTCACAGACTACTTTAACCTCTTTTTTTTAACCACATAGTTAATCTTCTCCATGAAATTTTTCACATTATTATTAAGCCTTTAAAACATATTCCAGGTTCTAAGGAGAAACTGTGTATTTTAGAAATATATTGTGATAGTATGCTATACTGTTGACTCTACAATTAGCTAGATGTTTTAATAGCTTAACTGTAAGACTCTTTGTTATACTAAATAAGACAAAGAGATTTATCTGAATCTGATTCACCCATTATAGTCGGATTCACCCATTATAAAAGCAGTGGCTGTACAGTGGAATGTACATTATTGGTGCTTGTAGAGCAGCTTCTTTAATATTAATGTTATAGTGTTTATTTTTGTTATATAATTGACTAATAAGGAAGAAGGGCTTAAAATTTAAAGGCATTTAATTGGAATTTCCGTTTCAGTTTTTCTTATCTGTCTATTATTTGTTTTTAAGGATAAAGTGGAACTAATTCTGCAAGCCTGAATTTGATCCCAAATTATTTTGGCACAGAGCCATCCAAGGTTTCAAAAAGGCCAATATGGCCATGTAACTGAAGCCCTGCCCTTTTTTAATGCATATTGTCACATATTTCAAAATAAGCAGATCTTTGATTGTTCAGTCACACCCACCATCCTGATTCTTTTTTGTTGCTCCTTGGGTACAGAAAGCTAAGAGAATCCAAAGAGAAAAGTATTACGAGAAAGAGAGGAAACGGGAGAAAGGTAAAGGATATACATCCAGGAAAACAGGGGATTTGACATAAGAAATTCTGTAGATAAGCAGAGAGTTTTGTGCCTTTAAACAGAAAACTCATTCTCTATATTGTTTATTCATGTAGTATAGTATTCATATAGTTTATTCATATAGTATTGTTAATAGCAATAGCACTTAGACTTATATACAACTTCACAGTGCTTTTACAGCGCTCTCTAAGTGGTTTACAGAGTCAGCATATTGCCCCCAACAATCAGGGTCCTCATTTTACCAACCTTGGAAGGATGGAAGGCTGAGTCAACCTTAAGCCGGTGAGACCCGAACTGCCAAACTGCTGGCAGCCGGTGATCAGAAGTAATCTGCAGTACTGCACTCTAACCACTGCGCCACTGCAGCTCATAGTTTAATTGTTGATAACAAACTGGTCTACCCAGTTAGCATACTATACACCACTAAGCAATGGCAAGAAAAGAGCTAATATGAGACAAAATAACATCAGATTAAGAAATCTATATTTCTAATCAGGTCAGGGCAGGAAGATTTTAATCTATTTAGCACCACCCCCAATTTACAAATCATGCCATTTCTAAGTAGAAAAAAATGCTTTAGCAAAATAATATATCCCACACAAAAAATAGATAAAAAAGAAAAAAATGTGGTTTTTCAACTTATAAATGGATTAATATAAAATAGCACGATATTTAAAGACAAACAAAAATGTACTGAAAGAGTTTTGACTATGTAACAAAACAATTTAAATGCATGAGGAAACACTTAAATATTGCAACCAGCATCACAGAGACAAGCAGAGATTTGAACTATTCCATCTACTCAGACTAAGCATTATGAACACTTGAATCATCTTCTAGATTAGTGTTTCTTCAGATATGGTCATAGAACCCCTGGGACTCTCCCAAGACCATCTCAGAGGTCTCTGTAATCAACATTATGTGCCAGATATTGAAGACACTTGCAAAATTAAAAATAATATCACTCTTTTCATTATTATTATTTATTTGTTAAAAATAGCCTTTTATGAAAATATATTTTATGTTAATATGTAGCATGTTCTTATTGCTATTTGTGCATGATTCAATCAATAAATATTTGCAAACAAAAGCTCTTTGGGCTCCTCTGTAGTTTAAAAAGTGGGAAGTGGTCCTGACAGCAAACTTTTAAGAAACACTGTTTTAGATGTTGCATTTCGTTAGAAACTGGAAATCATCTATGCATAAATGCATGCATTATTTTCTCTTTTTTTTTGTAATGTTACAAATCCCTCCCTGGTGACCCAAGTGATGCAGTGGCTGCCCTCTTGCGATGCATGGAGGCTGTGGGGGTCTGGATGGGGAGAAACAGGCTTCAGCTGGCCCTCGGTAACAGAAAGTGGCTGTAGATATGCGGAGCTTCAGGATCCAGAGGTTTATCATCTTTAATTCTGGATAAGGTGACAATACCCCAGACACACCTGGTATGCAACTGAGGACTCTCCCACACTCATGGCCCCTGCTTAAAGAGCAGATGGCATCATGACTATGAGGGCCTTTGTGTTGTGTGCCCTTTTCTGGATTGTGGGGTCCTATGCTCAGTCACTCGTGCCCTGGTCATCTCACGCTTGGATTATTGCAATACACTCTACATGGGGATACACTTGAAGAGTATTCAGAAACTGTATACGAGAAGAGTCCTCCACTCCTCCACTCGCAACAGAATATCTTATGCCACCAGACTTGAAATATTGGACTTAGACAACCTAGAACTACGTCGCCTTCGAACTGATCTAAATGTAGTTCATAAAATTATCTGCCACAATGTCCTACCTGTCAATGACTACTTCAGCTTCAACCACAACAATACACGAGCACACAATAGATACAAACTCAATGTAAACCACTGCAAACTCGACTGCAGAAAATACGACTTCAGCAACAGAGTGATCAATGCCTGGAATTCACTACCCGGCTCTGTGGTTTCTTCCCCAAACCCCAAAAACTTTAACCTTAGACTGTCTACAGTCGACCTCACCCCATTTCTAAGAGGTCTGTAAGGGGCATGCATAAACGCACCATCATGCCTACCATCCCTGTCTTACTGTCCTATTGTCCTCATTTATCTGTACTTGCTTTGCTTATGTTTATGTTTATACCTATACCTGCTATCTTGTACATGTTTGACAAACAAATAAATAAAAAAATAAACAACTGGTCCAGAATGCAGCAGGACAGATAGTTTTGGAGGCCCCTAGGGTGGCACATGTAACATCACTGTTATGTGAGCTACATTGATTGCCAATTTGTTACTCAACAAATTCAACTCAACTATTCGTTATCACTTTTAAAACCCTCTATGGCATGGGTCCAGAATATCTATGGAACCATCTTTTCGCAATGGGACTGATCCCCCTCTCTCCCACTCGTGCTGGCAGAAGGCCTAGCGTGGACCCCATCAGCCAAGGAATTTCAGCTGGTGGGATCCAGGGGAAAAGCCATTTCTGCCATGGCCCCCATCCTTTGAGACATCTTGCCACAGGGGGTGAGATCTGCCCCCACCTTTTTAAGGCTTCAGGAAAAGTCTTAAAACTTGGCTATGCTGGCTGGCATGGGGCCCTGAAGGACCTGTTGGCAGGAAATGGATGGCGCAGTAACAGAGAAGGCATCACCACTTCTCTAGTCCAAACTTGGAATTTTTTTAGTTTGTAGTTTAAATATGTTTTATATTCATAATTATTTTGATATCTGCATGTTTTATCGAATTATAAGCTGCTCAGAGTCACTTCAAACCACAAGATGGGAGACAAGTGCAGTTTAAGAAGAGGAAGCAAAACAACTTGTTACTCAAGGTGACATAGAAATTACTATTGTGGCAGGTATTTTTTAGTATATTATTAATGCCAAAGTTTATAGTACTGTTTGTTAATTTTATGACCAATTAATCATACAGAATTTGCACCAGAGGCATAATCCTATGCATGTAAATTTAAATTCTCTGTGCCCACCTCAATTGACTGTCTTTAATTGTTGCTATAAATCAATAAGATGCTGGGTTAAAATGAAACCAACTGGTATTGAGGTAATGATTTAACATTAAGAGAATAAATTCTAAGGCTACGGAAGGTGAAACCACTCTTACCTCCATGGGAAATGCTTTAAAATTAACTGTGTGTTCTGAGCCACGCTGATTTTCTCTGCCCCAGTGAAATCGAACATTGTGGAGTTCAAATTCATGGCCCCGAGGTAATGGGCCTCCCACTAACACTAGAAAAGAGCACAATACAAATTATAGCAAGTGATATTCATGGCTAGCAATGTTCAAAAACCCCTCTCAACAAACAGTTGGAAAATTGTTTCTCTTTAGGCAAAGGTCAAAAGTGAAAACTGCAGTGGAGTTCACACTTAACACAGTTGGTAGAGCAATATACTTCATGGTTATACTATGCAAATAGCATCCGGTTGCATTCTTTTATTTATGCAATGTCACCATTTTTCTTAGTAAAAAATATACATTGAGTCGTGCTTATGAAAAAAAACTATACTGTACAAGAGGTCCATGTTTTACTATGTGACGGTTGCCTTGAGTATATTTGGCCATTTGAATACAAGAATGAAATAAGTAGTAACAAGCAGTGGCTGGACACACACATTACTGTAACCCACAATGTGATTTGTTTGGCTGTAGCTTCACATATTGTCTGATTTCAGCAACTGAGGCTCATGCAACCAATTGTAGATAAAACATCCCACTTGAGCTCCATGTGTGAGCCCTGCTAATATGTAACAATGAAGATTGATCAACTGATCAAAACTATTTGATAGAGAGAAGCAACAGCAGGCAAGTAAATCTCAAATGCATACATTCTATAAAGTTGTATTGAGTAACCACAATTTGTTAAATTTTAGAAGACACCAATAAATGAGAAACTATTTTGGATGGTGTCTTTCTCCCTAGACAGTTCATATAAATATACTTGAGGGCTATTTTGAAGTATTTTAAGGTGTGTGTTTCTCCTTTGTGTTAAAAACTATATAATAGTAAATGCATGCAAATGTTACGAAACATAAATTAGTGTTCAATTATTTCTTTCCAGCCAGACTCAGAAATAGCAATAGCACTTAGATTAATATACAAATTCACAGCGCTTTATAACCCTGTAAGCAGTTTTCAGAGTCAGCATATTTCCCCCAACAATCTGGATTCTCATTTTACTGACCTCGGAAGGATGGAAGGCTGAGTCAACCTTGAGCGTGATGAGGTTTGAACTGCCAAATTGCAGGTAGCCGGCAATCAGCAGAAGTAGCCTGCAGTACTGCATTCTAACCACTGCGCCACAACGGCTCTTATGTTACTCAAGCTTCTCATTGGAAGTTCGGAAAGTGATTTTTTTTAAAACCAATTTTTCATAATATTGTGGATGGAAAATGAGACTGACATTATAAAACAGTATATTTTGAGGTTTTCTGGGGAGATTACACACACACACACACACAATTTGTAAGTATTTTTTATTTTAAGCTTGTGGAGTTTTGCTTATTACATTCTGCATAACTAAAAACAAAATAACTGTCTTAGAAGGAAAGCATGTTTGATAGATTTATATAGTGTTGAACTTTGTAATCTTACTTCAGCCTGCAAAAGAGAAGTGTCATGGAGAAAGCAAAACTTCAGTCAGCCTTGGATCTGGTACATAAAAACATTGCCTTTAGGGCAGACAGTTTTGACTCTTTTTCCCTTGAAAGCAAAACAAAAAACAAAAAAACCCCAGACTGATAAATTAAAAGGGAATCTGTGAATTTTGAGATCAACAAATTTACTGCACATTTACTTCATATATCATATTGTAATAAGGCCACTCTTTAAAAAATGGGGGGGGGGAGATGAAATCCTAAATTTCAAACAGGGGTGGGCTGCTGGGGGTTCGCAGAGGTTTGGGAAAACCTCTAGCTAAGATTCTGTGCAGTTTGGAGAACCCCCAAAATCCCACTCCTGGCTGGCCCCGCCCACCCTGCCTCGCCCCTCCCAGGAGTCCCCATGCGGCCCATTTTGGATGCAGGTAAGTGCAAGGTGCGCACGGAGGCTCGGGGAGGGCAAAAAACGGGCCTACTGGAAGCCTGGGGAGGCCATTTTTGCCCTCCTGGAGGCTCGAGGAAAAAAGACCCCCCGCCAAGGTACAGGAGGCCGACTAGGCCACACCCACCATGGCCATGGCCATGCAGCAACCGGGCAGAGAATCCCTTGGTAAAATTTTTGAAGCTCACCCCTGATTTCAAATGTTCTTTTCCTGCCAAACAAGCCACCCATGTGTCTATTCTGGAAGAAACTTTAACGGATTTGCCTTCATCTCTATGCTTCAGTAGGTTTGACATCCCCCCTTTGACACAAATCCAGTATCTGTGTATATGCAACATATGCCTCTCTCCAATTTGTAATTGGATGAGGTCTGGTGGGCATAATTTTTCTGTTTGTAATTTTGGAGAATATCTAAAGTGGACTTAAAAACTTTCTTGACTCAAAGCTACAAGTTACTAGGGCAGTATTTCTTCTAATCATAATGAGATTTATTTTGTCTAACCCCATCTGCCTCATATCATTTAGAACATTGCCAAGAATATTATAAACACTAATTTTTTTTGTATATAATCAACTCTGAATGCTGGCAAAGGAATGTTTGTTTAAAATGTATACTAGGGAGGGTAATTTTCTGAGCTCTTTTCCGTGTGAAAGAGATATAAGAGTTGTATATTCATATCTCCTATTTGCACACACATTACACATATGTTTCCTGGTGGAGTGTGGTCTCATTCCTTTCACTCCCAGCAATCAGCCATTATCTGCTTTTCCAAGCAACCTTTGAGTTACAACAATATGTAGCTAATATCTCCATGAGGCTCACAGGATGCCTTCTCCATATTGATCACACTTGGGTTATGTACATGAAAGCAGAGAAGTAGGAATTCAATATTCTCTAAACAGGCATTCTAGAGATATATTGAACTATTGTTCATGGTGCTGAAAAGTACGTACAAGTGCTGAACTGATAAAAAAAAATCAAAGGACTTATGTTCAATATATTTAGAGGCCATCAATTTGGTGAAGGGTAACTGAAATACTGCCTTTCCTTTGCCCCAGTTTGACAGTGAGAATTAAAATGAAATAAATTAAGACCCCTGAAAATCAAGAATGAAAGCCCTGAGCCAAACATCATTTTCCTTCACTCCTATACTTTGTACTGCACAACCATAAAATTTCAGTTCTGATTAGTTCAGTTCAGAGTTCAGATCACAGACCTTGGCTCAGTCTCCTCATAAATGTACTATTAATGATAGAATTAATGCATATGAAAGAAAGAGCCGAGGTGGCGCAGTGGTTAGAGGCAGGTACTGCAGGCCACTTTAAGCTGACACTGATCCGCAGGTCAGCGGTTCAAATCTCACCAGCTCAAGCCTTCCATCCTTCCGAGGTAGGTAAAATGAGGACCCAGATTGTTTGGGGGCAATGTAAATATATACATTGCTTACTGGTGTAAACCGCTTAGAGAGTGCTTGCACTGTGAGGCGGCATATAAATCTCACAAAATAAAAATAAATAAAAATAAAAGGAGGATTCCGATAAACTGGAGCAAGTTCATAGGACAATAAAGCTGAAGAGCATAAAGAAAAATTGAAGAAAAAATGAATACCTTACAGCAATATGAAAACAGAAGGAGAATTTTATGACCCTGTTCATGTACATAAAGGGATTTTGTACAGACAAAGGTTCCAATCCCTCAGAATGCAGATCATGAAATTCATTTGAGTTAGAGAAAAACAGGTAGTGAGTGAATATTAGGGAAAAAAATTCCTCTCAGTTAAGAACAATTTACACTGGAACCAATTACCAGGAGTGTCCTCTACTTCCTATGATGGATTCAAAGAAAGCCCAGATAACTCTCTGACAGATTATTTTAGATTATTACCATGAGCAGCAGATTGGACTTAAAGTCTAAATTCAGTTCTCTGATTCAAATCAGGGGTGAAATGCTACCAGTTCGGGCCGGTTCGCCCAAACTGGTAGTAAAAAAATGCTACAGATTCGCAGAACCGGTAGTAAAAAATATTTTAAAAAGTTTTTTTAAAAAAGTTCCGACGATCGCACATCGCACAGCTGATCTTCAGAACTTTTTTTTTCCTGAAGCCTGCTAGGCCAAAAACAGGGGATGTAGGCAAAAAATGGGAGGGTGGGGGTCCGTTTTTGCTCCCAGCAGGCTTTCCTGAAGCCTGCTAGGCCAAAAACGGGGGATGGGGGAAGAAAGAAAGAAAGAAAAAGAAAGAAAGAAAGAAAGAAAGAAAGAAAGAAAGAAAGAAAGAAAGAAAGAAAGAAAGAAAGAAAGAAAGAAAGAAAGGAGGGAAGGAGGGAGGGAGGGAGGGACGGAGGGAGGGAGGGAGGGAGGAAGGAAGGAAGGAAGGAAGGAAAGAAAGAAAGAAAGAAAGAAAGAAAGAAAGAAAGAAAGAAAGAAAGAAAGAAAGAAAGAAAGAAAGAAAGAAAGAAAGAAAATGGGAGGGAGGGAGGGAGGGAGGGAAAAAGGAGACGAAGGAAGGACTACAGACCTGGCACTAGACGCAGCTTCAGAGGATAATCCAGGGCTGGAAGGGACCTGAGGGTCATCTAGTCCAACCTTGCTCCAGAGGACATTGTTAAAGTGAGTTTCTGTCTTTTGATACCCCAGTCACATGACTACATAGCCACGCCCACCCAGTCACATGACCCCACCAAGCCACGCCCACAGAACTGGTAGGAAAAAATTTTAGATTTCACCACAGATTCAAATAGAATATTTCTCAATATGTTGCTACTATTGATAGTAATGATAAGTAACATAATTTTAAAATGAAACAATGGGTGCTGGTATTAGCTTATCCTAAAGCAAACAAAGGAAGTAAGTAGTGAAGAAAGCATACTTGATTTGGTCTTTAAGAGGATCTGAATTGAGTGTCCGTCATTGAGGATCTCACAATCACGGCATACAACATAATTTGGTGATAAGTGTACTTCCAGTAACAATGGGTCATATTTGGCCTCTCTTGAATTCAAATTAATAGGAGATTGATATTCCCCATTTGCATCAGGAAAGATTAGCCCCCACTCAACTCCTGAAAAAGAGAATAACACATTGCATTGAAATGAAAATTAATCGTTTTTCTATACGCTCTTAGAAAAATGGACTGTGACAAGATTTATCCTTTTTCAAAGTCTTTTGAAGATAGTTGTCATAAGATCAGAAGTAAACAGTCTGACATCAGACTAGTCCAAACAAGAACAGGTGGAAACTGTCCCTCCCATCCAAATAAGAGTAGTTATATTAGTTAGACCACAGAGGCGAAAAGGAGCAACACAAGAATTTAACCTTGATTTCATTATCAATAGGGTTTGCATTTGAAGCACAGCAGTCATTGGATTTATATAACTTCATTAGCTTCTACCTTTTCTAGATCACATTATCAAGAGAAGTGGGACAAAATCCCTGGGAAAATGAACCAAAATTATTTATACATACCACATTTCAAGACAGTGTCGGAGTATTAACTATTCAATGAACTATTCAATGATCCAGAGGACTGCTTCTTTATATGCAAATGGCAGCTTCAAAGTTATGGTTTGCATAAGAGCTACAACGTTTAGAAAGATTGCATTTTCCACCTGCTCAATGCCAGCAATAAACAATGTATACCCACATATTTGTGAAGATGCTTTTTCAAAAATGCTTGTCTAATGCAAAGATGCATTTAATCTCTCATCCACTTTGGGCTAGCAGGTCAAGCCAAAGATTTCTTCTTAAAAATATTAAATGTACCATAATATAAAAATGCCAACGATTTCTTTAGGGAAAATAAAACTATGTGACAAAACAACTCCTGTTCTCATTTTCAATTCCTATCATCACAATCATTGATCAGAAATAAAAAAAATGTATATTTAGTTTGATTTAAGTACAAGTCAAAGACTACTTAAGATTGACATGACCATCATTTGATGAACATAGAATAAACTAACTACAGAAGAGTATCATTTCTGACATGCAATAACTTGACAGAGATCTACAAGTAAAATTCCAGCAGGTATGTTAAACAGGAGCCAGCCAAAGAATCCTAAAATAACATTGTACTAACACATGAGCTACTAATTCCTTTTATCTTTAAGTCATAAAAATGTCATTCAGGTATAAAAATTGGAAATCAAGATTTTAAGATAAAGTTTGCTTAGCCTGAGTAAAAGGGATGAAACATCACAAAGCAGGGAATACATTTAAGTTGATTAAACCTCTTTTTTAGAATAAAGGAATTAAATTCCTGTTTAACATCTTCTCAAAGGTGCTTTTCAAAAGGCAACTAGATGTTCTTGTTTCCCCCCCCCCATGAAAACATTTCTCTTCTCATCCAAGAAGCGTCTTCAGTTTTTCAAGGAAAAAACCAAGAAAGTCCAGTTGCCTTTTGAAAAGAACCTTTGGGAAATCCATGACCTGGATGTTGAGAATTTCCATAGATGTTTAATGTCTTGATTTCACCAAATAAAATCTAACTTTTCTAGTTTTGTATAATGTTTCCTTCCCATCACCTCAGAAAATGTACATTTTTAATTTTTCACCACAACCACAAGAACAGCATCCATTGAAAGAGAGAAGCAACCTGGAATTAAGGAGAAACTTCCTAACAGTGAGGACAATCAACCAGTGGAACAGCTTGCCTTCAGAAATCATGGGCACTTCATCCCTGGAGGTTTTTAAAAAGAGGCTGGATAGCCACTTGTCTGCAATGGTGTAGGTTCTCCTGCTTGAGCAGGGGGCTGGACTAGAAGGCCTCCAAGGTCCCTTCCAGCTCTATCCTATCCTAGCCTATCCTAGCCAAGCCAAGCCTATCCTAGCCTATTCCTGCATGCACACACAATGTTTCACTTAATATCCAGCCTGAAAAAGAATCTGAGTCGCTAACAAATCCTCATTGCCTGCAATTTTGTTTTCTTAGTCCTGTGTCACCAGATCACTGTGTACACAATATCCCATCTAGAACGCTGGCTCCATACTGCCTTGAAAGGAATGCTGTCACCTTTCAAAACGCACAGATGATTAAAAAAAAACCCCGAGAGATTAAAAACCCCTTCCAGGGGCCACAGCAGTTGAAAGTAGAGACTCGGTCATGCCAACTCCTCAGCATTTGAGTTTTGAACGCCGCACGGCGACGTATTGTTAAAGCGATTCTGAAGCTTTTTGTTTTACCTCCAAACAAATCCCTCACTTTTGGATGCAGCTGGCTTCACCTGGCAACCTTTCGTTTTCGTCGGAAGAAAATTGCTTTATTGAACACCCCAGACACCATTTGATAACCAAGGCAAGTATTACCTGTCCATATTGATGGGGGACAAGAGCCAGCGTGGGTTTTAGTTTACTTTCCTTCTTCTCCCACTCCCTCCCATTCCTCCGACTGGTCGCAGATCACAAACTCAACCCAGCCACCCCAACCCCCCTCCCGCCGGCCGCCGCCTGCTTACCTTCTTCGTAGCCCCAATCCACACTCTCCTCTCTCTCGGCGACTTGCCCCGATTCCTCCATGAAGTTGCCAGCTTTTTCCGCGCTTCGCGGGCGCCCTCGCCAAGACCCCCGCGCGGAAGCCGGCTCTCCACCTGGTGTGCCTGAGCCGCAAGCAGGAGCCGGCGCTTTCTTTGCGAACTGCTAGGCTGGGACTGTGTGAAGACAGGCAACTTGGCTGCGAAGAGACACGCGTTCAGAAGGCGGCGCCTCTCTTGAGACGGCGCGGTTTGTGCTTGTGCGCAACTAGCTGTGCCTGCACTGTTGCTTAGGTTAACGGCGTTAAGGAAAGAAATGTCCATGTCAGAAGGCCGAAAGGGTAAAGCGACGCAGCCTAGAAAATGTGGTGAAAAAGAAGTTGGAAAATGTGGCCTGGATCAGTAGTGAATTAACTAGAGTTGTTTTTTATTTTAAACCTTGTTTCCCCCTTGGTCTTCCCTATTCCAGGAATGTTTATAGCTGACTCTTAAATTGTAACAGAGCAAAGTTCTTTTTTCAAACCCAGACATATTACTAGTCTTTTAAACTACAGACTATCTTCAATCCTAATTTCAGTGGTCAGGAATACTCATGCCAAGGGCCTGTAATTATCTAATATTGCACTGTATTCCGACAACCAGCTTCTTTGTTTTGGGGCTTAGAATTGTCCTTTTACCTGGCTTCCTCGAGAGTCAAATCCCAGAGATCTTTTCCACTATCTGGACTCACCAGAATATATAGGGGCCATAGCCTTCTGAAGCTATAAAGTAAAGGGAAGCTGAAATAAAATTGTAAGCACAGTCACAGTCATGTGATTTTTCACTTAGTAGATGCTTTGCTAATGACCAGGTGCCAGTTCTACTTCTGGTCACTAAACAAAAACTACCTATCTGTCCGGGAAGTGCTGTCTGTTCATCCCTGAGTTATCATAAAATAATATCAGCATGAAATAGCCTCCATTCCCTATCCTTTTTCTATTGCATCTATTATCAGTCACTGCTCTCTGGATTTTTCAGATGCTACCCATAAGGGACAAAACAATTGGTTTAATCCTCTGGCTTTGGAACACACACACTCTCTCTTTCTCTCTAACATGACTCCATCCAGTTAATGATGGTTGTATCCATTCTGTCCAGTTAATGATGGCCCTATCCATTCTGTCAAGACAAAAATTTGGTAAAAGATTTTATTATATTCAAAAAAGGATTCACACAGGGATCTGAATCAGCCTCATTAACTTTTTGGATAGGACTTTCCCCCAGTCATTTCACTATAGGCATGTTTTCAAACTTGCATAAAATGAAGAAAGTCATACACTTAAAGTGAGCTAACACAATCTAGTGAAATTATGCTAATTGATTGACCACTAACACAATAACAACCTCAACTCCTATCCCTTGCAAGCAGGAGCAGTGCTTTCATGTTATCTTGGAACCTGATCAATCTCTTCCTGCCAAAGCTGATTTTTAAAGGAAGAAAGTGTAGCACTTGTTTATTTATTCATCACATTTCTACATCACCCTCTCATCTAAGTGACTCTGGACAGTTTACAATTAAAAATATAATGTAAAAACATAAATAAGAACAAAGTTAAAAACTGAATTAAAAAGGTTAGGTTAAAATATTAAAAGTTAAAGACTTTTAAAAGGTAGATATATATAGGGGGGGAATCCCAAAGGTATCACTATGGTAAATTTATTTTGGCAAGAGATATAAAGTGAGATAGGAGTGTTTTTTTTTAAATGAAAAGAAAAGACCCTTTAACAGATTAACAGAATTGGAAGGGACCTTGTAGGTCATCTAGTCCAACCCGCTGCTCAAGCAGGAGACCCTACACCAGGGGTCGGGAACCTATGGCTCGCGAGCCAGATGTGGCTCTTTTGATGATTGCATATGGCTCGCAGATAAAACAAAATATTCTCACTTGTTTTAATTAAGGTGACCAGACGTCCCGATTTTGGCGGGACAGACCCGCTTTTTAATCATTTGTCCCGCGTCCCGCCCGCCCTCTTAAAAAGTCCCGATTTTTTAAAACAATGTCGGGACATCTGGTCACCTTAAAACACCCACCCATGCCTTTCTCTCTGCAAGGCGGGCGCAGAGAGATGACGTCGCTGCTGTCGGCGCCCCACGCTGATTGGCTGTTGAAGGGTGAGCGGCGGCGGCAACAGCAGCAAGCCGGGAGCGCTCGCCCAGAATTGGAGTCAGCGAGCAGCCGGGTATCGGGGCTCTTCCCCTGCCTTCTCCATCCTCCAGGGTCGCCACTGCGGGGTTCCGTCTCTCCGGTGGTGCCTGCGTTGGAAGGGAAGGGGGGGAAAGAAAGGCAGCCTGCGGGGCTTGGCACGGCTGGGAGTTGCGAGGCGGCGTAGCAACTGGGCTGTTCCTCCGGGTGTGCTAAAGTGCTCGAGTTTTTTCTCTCTCACACACACATGCACAACCTTCCAACGACCAGGTCGGACTGGATCTCCCAGCACGACTTCCCAGTCGTTGGAAGGTTGTGCATGTGTGTGTGAGAGAGAAAAAACTCGAGCACTTTAGCACACCCGGAGGAACAGCCCGGTTGCTACGCCGCCTCGCAACTCCCAGCCGTGCCAAGCCCCGCAGGCTGCCTTTCTTCCCCCCCCTTCCCTTCCAACGCAGGCACCACCGGAGAGACGGAACCCCCGCAGTGGCGACCCTGGAGGATGGAGAAGGCGGGGGAAGAGCCCCGATGCCCAGCTGCTCGCTGATTCCAATTCCAGGCGAGTGCTCCCGGCTTGCTGCCGCCGCCGCGCATGAACGCGGTCCGCGGCGGGAAGCGAGTTCAAGCGACCCTCCGCCGCTGCCGGCCTGCAACCCGGCACCCCGTCCTGCGTGCCCCGCCCCGTGCCCCGTATGGTGAGTGTTATAACAACATTATTTAAAAGAATAAATTCAGAGGCTTATTATACTGACATTTAGTTGAATTCACTTTTAAAATATATTATATGGCTCTCACTGAAATAAATTTCCAAATTTTTTGCTTTCATGGCTCTCTTAGTCAAAAAGGTTCCCGACCCCTGCCCTACACCATTTCTGACAAATGGAAGTCCAATCTCTTCTTGAAAGTCTCAAGTGATGAAGCTCCCACAACTTCCAAAGGCAAGCCGTTCCATTGGTTGATTGTTCTCACTGTCAGAAAGTTCCTCCTTATTTCTAGATTGAATCTCTCCTTGATCAGTTTCCATCCATTATTCCTTGTCTGTCCTTCAGGTACTTTGGAGAATAGCTTGACCCCCTCCTCTCTGTGGAAGCCCCTCAAATATTGGAACACTGCTATCATGTCTAAGGTGACCAGACGTCCCGCTTTTGGTGGGACAGACATGCTTTTCAAGCGTGTGTCCCGCGTCCCGCATTCTTTTCAAAAAGTCCTGCTTTTTAAAAAAGAATGCGGAAACAGTGGGACGTCTGGTCACCTTAATTAATAAGGGGAAGCAAAAGAGAGGTACCGGAAGCAAGTCGGGCGGAATTTCAGAGAGCCGTCTGCCTGCTGGGGGGAGGGGGAAGGGGGGCTGCTCCTCCTCTCCTTCCCCTGCCCCATCCCTAGCCCCGCCCTCGGAGGCACCGCTGCTGTTGGGATGCGGGGGGAGGGGTGAGGGACGAGGAGCTGGCGGCGCAAACAGCCCTTCCTCGTCCCCCTCCCCTTCCTTCCCCCCATCGCCTCGCTGCCGCCGTTGCCCTGGGGCCGGGCGGGCGACCGGGAGACCGCGGGGCTTGGATGCCTGCAGCTCGTGACAGGTAAGCTGCCGGCTGCCTCCTTTCCCCGTCTCCCGCCTCCCGTTCGTTGCTTGCCAGCCCGGCTGAAGGGGAGGCGGGAGGCGAGGAAAGGCCTCCCGAAGGGGAGGCGGGCTCCCGAAGGGCTGCCGGTTCCCGAAGGGGAGGCGGGAGGCCTTTCCTCGCCTCCTGCCTCCCCTTCAGCCGGGCTGGCAAGCAACGAACGGGAGGCGGGAGACGGGGAAAGGAGGCAGCCGGCAGCTTACCTGTCGCGAGCTCCAGGCATCCAAGCGCCCTCCCGCCTCCCCCCCCCCACCTGGACGCCGACTTTTGCTGTTTTGCCCTCTGCGCATGTGCAGAGGGCAAAACAAATGGCGGCGCCCAGGCGGGCCCGCCCCCCCGTCCCACTTAAAAAAAAATCTGGTCACTTTAATCATGTCTCCCCTGGTCCTTCTCTTCGCTAGACTATCCATGCCCAGTTCCTGCAACCGCTCTTTGTATGTTTTAATCTCCAGTCCCCTGATCATCCTGGTTGTTCTCCTCTGCATTTTTTCTACAGTCTTAATATCTTTTTTATAGTGTGGTGATCAAAACTGGATGCAATACTCCAGGTGCGGTCTAACTAAGGCTTTATAGAGTGGTATTAGTACCTCACTTGATCTAGATTGTATCCTTCTGTTAATGCAATTTAGGATTGCATTGGCTTTTTGGGGTGCCACTGCACACTGCTGGTTCATGTTTAGCTGGTTGTCCACTAGGACTCCAAGATCCCTCTCACAGTCACTGCTATTAAGCCTGGTTTCACCCAGTTTATATATATACTTTTGGGTTTTTTTACCTAAGTGTAGGACTTCACTTTTCTCTACATTGAATTTCATTTTGTTAGATAGGGCCTAGCGCTCAAGTCTGTCAAGATCAGTCTGGATCTTGAGCCTATCTTCTAGGGCAGCGGTGGCGAACCTTTTTCTCTCGGCGTGCCAAAAATAGGCGCGTGCACACCCACCAGCGCTCCCGCGTGCCACTATCCAAAATGCAATGCGCACCCCCCCCTGCGCATGCGCACCCACACCTACATGCACGCGCCTGCACCACGCACGGGCCCGCATCGCGCATGCGCACATCTACTGCGCACGTGTAACCGCCCCCTCCTCCTGCTCCAAGCCTCGCACTCCGGGCACAAGCCGGAACGTGAGGCTGACAGCAGAAGGAGGAGGGGGCGGTTACGCGAGCCGCCCAGCCTGCGCAACCGCCCCCTTCTCCTGCTCCAAGCCTCGCACTCCGGCCACAAGCTGGAACGTGAGGCTGGCAGGAGAAGGAGGAGGGAGCGGTTACGCGAGCCGCCCAGCCTGCGCAACCGCCCCCTTCTCCTGCTCCAAGCCTCGCACTCCGGGCACAAGCTGGAACGTGAGGCTGGCAGGAGAAGGAGGAGGGAGCGGTTACGCGAGCCGCCCAGCCTGCGCAACCGCCCCCTTCTCCTGCTCCAAGCTTCGCACTCCGGGCACCAGCCGGAACGTGAGGCTGGCAGGAGAAGGAGGAGGGAGCGGTTACGCGAGCCGCCCAGCCTGCGCAACCGCCCCCTTCTCCTGCTCCAAGCCTCGCACTCCGGGCACAAGCCGGAACGTGAGGCTGACAGCAGAAGGAGGAGGGAGCGGTTACACGAGCCGCCCAGCCTGCGCAACCACCCCCTTCTCCTGCTCCAAGCCTCGCACTCCGGGCACCAGCCGGAACGTGAGGCTGGCAGGAGAAGGAGGAGGGAGCGGTTACGCGAGCCGCCCAGCCTGCGCAACCGCCCCCTTCTCCTGCTCCAAGCCTCGCACTCAGGGCACCAGCCGGAACGTGAGGCTGGCAGGAGAAGGAGGAGGGGCGGTTTCGCAGGCTGGGCGGCTCGCGTAACCGCTCCCTCCTCCTTCTCCTGCCAGCCTCACGTTCCGGCTGGTGCCCAGAGTGCGAGGCCTGGAGCAGGAGAAGGGGGCGGTTGCGCAGGCTGGGCGGCTCGCGTAACCGCTCCCTCCTCCTTCTCCTGCCAGCCTCACGTTCCGGCTGGTGCCCGGAGTGCGAGGCTTGGAGCAGGAGAAGGGGGCGGTTGCGCAGGCTGGGCGGCTCGCGTAACCGCTCCCTCCTCCTTCTCCTGCCAGCCTCACGTTCCGGCTTGTGCCCGGAGTGCGAGGCTTGGAGCAGGAGAAGGGGGCGGTTGCGCAGGCTGGGCGGCTCGTGCAACCGCCCCCTCCTCCTTCTGCTCCAAGCCTGGCACTCCGGGCAGAAGCAGGAACATGAGGCTGGCAGCAGAAGGAGGAGGGAGCGGTTACGCGAGCCGCCCAGCCTGCGCAACCGCCCCTCCTCCTTCTGCTTCGGGTAGCTCTAGCAGCTCTGCGCATGCGCGCCAGAAACCCGGAAGTAGAATGTGCCGGACCCGTGGCGTGCCAGCCGAAATGGCTCCGCGTGCCACCTGTGGCACGTGTGCCATAGGTTCGCCACCACGGTTCTAGGGTGTTAGCTATTCCTGCCAGCTTAGTGTCATCTGCAAATTTGGTAAGTTCCCTTTCTATTCCCTCATCTAAGTTGTTTATGAGGATATTGAAGAGTAGTGGGCCTAAGACGGAGCCTTGTGGTACCAAAATCAAAAGTGATGAGATCCTCATAATACTGAATCAATGAAGTAAATGATAATAATGAAAGATATGAAGTGACAGAATGTCTACAAAATAATATCTTTATAGGATAGAAAGAGAACAAATTATAGAGGAAGGTAAAATGGAAAAACATAAATAAATCAAAATTTATCGCAATGAAACTCATCATGAGCCACTGGAAGATTATCAACCTCATTGAATTAATTCAAAGACCAGATGGGATTCCTGAAAGAATTTGGGTAACTCATTCACTCATTCTACTTTAATTGTTGTTACCTTTGAAAAACTGTTCATATGTGAGAGAAACTGCAAAATCAAGAAAGACATGTGTGATGCCCACATACAGGTACTAAATGTAAAATAGTAAGTTGTTGTATAAAGTTAAAATGTTGTTAAAAGGAACTTTTTAAACAAGTAAGTATAGAGCCAAACAGCTTTTAAAATGTATGGTAAGTAGAAAGGGGGAAGTGTTTATCCCAGTGCTCCAGAAGGGAGGGGGATAGATGACATCATAAAGAGACAGCCAATCAGATCATAGATAGCAGGGCCAGGAACTATAAAAGGCCTAGCTGAGAGAGCTGAGGAGAGCTCTCTGTCTGTGGTAACTTCCAAAGAGGGAAGGTTTAGTAAGAAGAGCTGTGAAGAAGCTCTGTCAGTGTGTAACTTCCAGGAGGGAAGGTTTAGTGAGAAGAGCTGAGAAGAGCTCTCTGTTTTGTGGTAACTTCCAAAAAGGGAAGGTTTAGTAAGAAGAGCTGAGGGAAGCTCTGTTGTATGGTAACTTCCAAAGAGGGAAGGTTAAGTAAGAAGAGCTGAGGAGAGCTCTCTGTCAGTGTGTGTAACTTCCAGGAGGGAAGGTTTAGTAAGAAGAGCTATGAAGAGCTCTTCTTACTAAAGACGGAAAGACGGAAAGTTCATAGTGAATCTCTGCCTGAGTTTAACTGTCCAAGAGGGAAGTTGACAGGAGAGAATATAGGCCCTAGGCAGTTCTGTGGGAAGCAGGTGCCAGGGTCAGGGAACTTTATTGACTGATATATTGTGTTATTTGTAGATAGAGATAAACGGTGAAACGTGCTCCTATCTATAGGCCTAGAAACAAAGAAGAATTGGATTTGCTTAGATTTAGTCAGGAAAGCAAGGAGAGTCTCTGAGGGAAGAAGAGAAAAGAAAGAATTAAATAGCTGGTTGTGGCTGTAACAAATTCACTTGACAATTACTGAAAAGTTGTATTTAAATAAACTGTTTTCTGCTTTGTTCAAGAAACGTGTCAACGTCTGTCTATTTCTCACATAAAGCAAACCTTAAACAATCCTGCAGAGCATAGAGGTAGTGTAAAAGTAAAATCAAGCCTCTAAAGAGAGAGAGAAGTGAAACAGAGGGTGTGACCCTTGGTCAGGGAGATATAAAAAAAAGGAAAATTAAACACAAATCGCTACCAAGACACATAAAACAATAAACCTGACTGGAAGGGGATAGGTGGACCCTCACAACATGCAAATGCTAGAATAAGATTTATTACAGCTCAGTATATTTAGAAAGAATAAAACAGAAAGTATGGGATTAAGTCTCATACTTAAGAAGATGTGTGACTGGTGTTGTGTACATGCATATGATTGTGTGCATGCATGCATACATGTCTTTGTGCATTTACATTTGAGATATATAGATATAGATTGGCACATTTGAGATCTGTTTGTCTATCAGTCAGTCTTTCTATCTTCTCCCGCATGTAAACCTCAGGTACAATTCCTATTCAGGAATATTGTTCAATAAATGTCATGAGAACTCACTTTATAATGTTTATTTAAATATTTGTGCTTAGGATTGTTTGAGTACGAACAGTTTGCACACAGTTGACATCGAGACTTTTTTTTTTGTAGCAACATTACAAAAGAATCACTCATCCTTCACCTCACAAGACTGTAATGGGGCAGCGAAGGGACTTGGCTGGGGCATAGCAAGTGCTATAGGCAAACAAATGCAGGTCATGAATAGAAGACATCAAGTCTCCATATAAATGATGTCGCTATAACCTGTAACATGTTGAGGAATGTGCAGAGGACCAATTAAAGGAGATGTGATTGCATAGGGCTACAATGGCCTCTAAAGGTTAATGAACAAATAAAAATATCTGATCCTTCAGGAGAAAGATGAAAGGCCAATATCCAAGGATTGTGATTTCCTATCTCCATTTGGCAGGAATGACTATTCCACAATAATCCCAAAGCTCTATTACAGTTAGACCCTTATTTGAGGCATATCTTTAGCATATTTAGCTTTAAATTACCGTATATTCCGGCGTATAAGACGACTGGGGGTATAAGACGACCCCCAACTTTTCCAGTTAAAATATAGAGTTTGGGATATACTCGCTGTATAAGACTACCCCTCCTACCATCTTTCTTTTTCTTTCTGTCTTTCTTCTTTCCTAACATCTATCTATCTATCTATCTATCTATCTATCTATCTATCTATCTATCTATCTATCTATCTATCTATCTATCTTTCTTTCTTTCTTTCTTTCTCTTTCTTTCTTTCTTTCTTTCTTTCTTTCTCTTTCTTTCTTTCTTTCTTTTTCTTTCTTTCTTTCTGTCTGTCTGTCTGTCTTCCTAACTTCCTTCCTTCTTTCTTTTTCTTTCTTTCTTTCTTTCCCTCCCTCCCTCCCTCCCTCTCTCTTTCTTTCCCTCCCTCCCTCCCTCCCTCCCTCCCTCCCTCCCTCCCTTTCTTTCTTTCTTTCTTTCTTTCTTTTCTGACTTGACCTTATGATTGTGACACTAAGGATCTAACTTAGCTTGAAATATTTTTGGTGGAATGCTAAACTGAGGGTCAATTTCCAGGGTACAAATCAGGGATGTATTCCATCCAACAAGAAAACTGTAGCAGATGGAAAACAGATCCAAAGCAATTCCAAGCTTAACCCATATTTTCCATAAGAAGGTAACCAAGACAAAAAGAACTTATCTGGAAGAAATCATTCTCATACCCAAAGCAGGAGATAACCCAGGCATGAAACTTGTACCAAATTATAAAAAGCATATTTTATTTACTTAATTGTTTGATTTATACACCCACTCAAATTGTTTGATTTATAAGCTCTCTCAAAATAACTCTTTGGGAAATAGGCAAAATTAAAAAAGAGCTATCATAAAATATAAAATATGATAAAATACAATAATTCCATCAGGCAATTCAATGAACAGTTGTCAGAGAATCATTAATTTCTGAAGGAAAGTTATGCCCTTAAACATATTGAACAATATTGCTTCCCTAGAAGCTAGGAGCAGTTTATCAATCCCCATCATGGATCCTTTCTCCCTCGCCCAGCCCTCTTCCAAGACGCCAAGTGGAAGCAAGGTAGGTGGGTGGGTTGCTCTCCTCCCCTCCCCTCGGAGGAAGAAGGAGCCTCTGTCGCCGTCTCCCGCGGGACTCCAGCCACCTGACTGAGTCCCCGACCGCGGCGCCGGCAGGGTGAACGCGCATGGGAGGGAAGGAGAGAGCACGCGCTACCGCCGCTGCTGCTGCTATCATACTGAAACTTCGGAGCCGGGGGGAGCTTAAAAACGGCCGCGGCTGCATCCATGCCATTCTCCAGCCAAGCGGCTGAAGGAGCCCTGGAGCCCCGACGCTGCCCTGCATCTTGGTCTCTGCCGCCACCGCCAGCTGCAGCCTTCCCAGCAGGTGGGCGCGCGCGAGAGGGATCGCGGAGTAGAGGCGCCCGGCGAGCGGTGCGAGAGGCGCAGGGATGCCAGAAGTGGCATCGGCGGCAGCAGGCTCCTGCCCGTGTCTCCCGCCTGCCTCTTGCCTTAAGCCGCCGGGCGCCTCCGCGATCCCTCTCGCGTGCGCCCACCTGCTGGGAAGGCTGCAGCTGGCGGTGGCGGCAGAGACCAAGATGCAGGGCAGCGTCGGGGCTCCGGGGCTCCTTCGGCCGCTTGGCTGGAGAATGGCAGGGATGCAGCCGCGGCCGTTTTTAAGCTCCCCCCGGCTCCGAAGTTTCAGTACCCGGCGTATAAGACGACCCCCGACTTTCGAGATGATTTTCAAGGGGTAAAAAGTCATCTTATACGCCAGAACATACGGTATCTTTGAAAGAGTTCTTGTAAGACTACCCTTTGCACAGTCAAAATAACACTTGGAGGAATAGTTTACATGCAGTGCCATTCTCCATCCCATAAAACATAGTTCATATATTATATTGTTGGTTAGGAAAAAGGAGATCCAGGATAACGAACTAAATTGGTGTAGTGTAGTCACAATGTGAAATTGTGATTGTGACTTGTTTTTGATTTTGTAGTTTAAGATGAACAATGATGTAAAATTAAGGAAATGTAAATATGTATACTAGCTGAAGATCCGTCATGTACTTGTCTCTATGTTTTATGTATGTTTTGTCTCTTTACTTGTGTTATAAATAAAAAACTTTTTAAAATTTAAAAAAATAAAAAATAGTTCATATATGAATATAAAGAGGATTTCCTTGGATAAATATACATAATATAAAATGTAACGTAATTCTCATATTGTACACCTTATCAACAGACTTGTTTTTGAATACACACACAAACACAATTGCAGTAGAAGAGCATTTTTGTGCAAAATATGAGTCCAAGAAAAGCAACCCAATTATTTTCATCTAAGCAAGTGTTTTATGAGTTAATGAGAAACAAAAAGCTTTGTACAGCGATAGTTGAAAGATGAGGAAGAAATTATAAGGAAAAACACCCAAAACTCAACATGATTATTAGGTAGTGAATATTATGGTCCATCTTTGTAATGCTTTTATTTTCAAGTCTACCAGATTGGAACAGGACAACAACAATAAATGAATAAATGAATAAATGAATAAATGAATGAATGAATAAATAAATAAATAAATAAATAAATAAATAAATAAATAAATAAATAAATAAATAAATAAGAAAAAAGTGCTAATCGCTGCCCTGTTCAAAAACATTTATCTCACTATAATACAAGGATAAAAGAGTGCACAGTCTGCGTGCTGGTTCCACGATAAATATGGCTTGCATTTTACACTCAATAATTACTGGATTTCTTCTTTGCAGCTTTCCTTGTTTTGCAGTAAACTTAGCTTACCTAGAATTGTGTCTTTGAATCACTGCCTGCAGGGTTTCTAATCCTAGTACCAGCTGAGAGAAGAATGAAAATTTAATTATGAACAAAAGGAATGAAAGGTGTTGCAGCAATGGAACTAGTTTCAGTTCAGAGTTATTATATTTCTTTATACATTACAGCAGAATTTTTCTGGTTCTTTTTTAACTACTTTTTTCATGAACTTCTGAGGGGTTTATCTCTTCATTGTAGATGGTGAAGTTTGCAAGTGGTTGTTTATATAACAGTTTTTTGAGTCTTGTAAAGCTGGAAATTCATTCTTCAGTTATGCCTCAGTGCACACTGATAATGGAATAACCATAAATTAGTTGTGGGGGAAATTGTGCATGAATTCCAAATGAATATTTTTTTAGGGGAAAATTATCATATTGAGTAACATGAATGGATTGGCAGGACTGAGACAAGACAGTACAGAAAAAATGAGTAGGCCATTTGGAGATGCAAAAATGAATAAGAATGTGATTGGTGAGTATCTCCTTATAAAAAGGAATATGAGGTTTAAGTATAAGTGTATTTGTATGAACATCATGTGACCTTGCAGGGGAGATGGGCAGCATAAAAATTTAATCAATAAAATAAATGAATAATGAATGAATGAATGTGAGTCTAAAATATGATTTAAAAAATGAAAGAGAAGGGTCGGGGGTAATGAGTGGTTCTGAATGTGGGCATGTTGTCTTTAAACTGTGCATTGATGGTTAATTTAGAATTTGCAGGACAAATACCAAATAACAAGAACATTAAGGGATATGCCAATATAGAACTAAATTTTGAAAAAGGTTTATTAAGAAATTTTCCCTGAACATAAAGTCCTTGGAAGAATAGCACAAAACAGCCAGGTGAGCCCAAATGGTGAGGAAGATTTCCAGCACACAACTCAGGAGAAGCTGGGAAAAAGGAATAAATTGTATAACCCTTTTTTGCTACTTCACCACCCTTTGGAATTCCACCTCAATTCTGGGATTATTGATAAAGGGAAATTAGTGTTTGTATTTATATTCACTGGAGGGAAAGGTTACAAGAGAGTAAGCAAGCACACAATAGGGAATCCACATTGAGAAAGATGCCTTAGAGCTGCTTAGGAGGCTATGGGACCACTGCAACTGTTACAACTTTGAAACACCATCGTATGTAGTTTTGAGGTATCGGTTGTAACTTTGAACCATTGTTAAGTGGCCTGGTGGTTCTCGAGGACTACCCATAATTTAAAACAACTCACTTCCTAGCCTTGTGTAAAAGTAGACATATTGGTTGCTACACAAATTTTCTGACTATCCAGCATCCAAGACTGCTGCATCCACTCCTCACAGTGGCTTTGGAAAACAATTCCCTTGGACTTTATTGGTAGTGTAGCACAGATCATAGGCATAGATGCATTCTGATAAAGCTGACTCTTTCTTTAAAATGGCTAATTGTCCTTCCCTCGACTGCTAAGATAGCCCATCTGTTTATTTGCCTGATCTTCTGAAATCATTGTCTTATCTCAGCATGTCATCTCAGACCAAACCCCATATTTATTACATAATTTGGAAGGCTCTATTTCAATTATTGTGTAAAATGCAATGTTTAAATTCTAGAGCTAGACTGCTACATCCTGTAACAGCCTTCTTCATTGTTAAAATTTATTGCATTAGTAAAAAGAACAAATTACTTAATTAAGCCATTTTTTACTCTTCTGTTATTATCTTCTGAAAGTGCATCTCACAAAGACTGAGAATGTGTTGTGCTACAGCACTCTTATCTCAGTCAGGAGGACTTTAAATTAAAACCTGTGGAAGCTGAAGATAGAAATCCAGAAATTAAAATTTCAGAGAGGGCCTTATGCATTTCAAGAGAAAATAAATTGAATTTGCACTATTAAACCACTAAAAAAACTTAGGAAGAACTTTAATGAAGACTATAGCCTCAGATGTCTGTATCCTAATATTCAAAGTATCAGACAGAAAGGAATTAAGCCATAATTCTTTTGTAAGAAAGTGGGTTGACTGGTAAGCTGATTCTCATGACTGGAATAAAGCACTTTAATGAGATAACTTGTTCAAAAGACTACAAAATAATAGAAAGAGAAAAGGAGTTGTACTGCATGTTAAAATATCTCCAGCTTGTATACAGAAATACAAGTTAATCAAATTGATGATTGTTAAGGTATGTGCAAAGTAACCCTTGAATAACAAGGATATGCACATGGAAACGTTTATGAGAGTAGTTATGAATAATTATTCAGCCACACACAGATACACTAACTTGAGTTAAAGTTTACTTTAAGAAATAGAACAATCCAATCAACAGTCCAGGTCATACATGTAATAGTCAGAATAACAGTACAAAGAATATCCAATTACAAAGCCTTATTACCAATTGCCTTTGTCATGCACAATAAACAAAGATATCAAGGTATAAACACAGCTTAGATACAACAGAGAACAGAATGTCAAAGAAAACATGTCAGAGAGAGAAGCTATGATCTCTAGCTCCCTCTTATGGCAATCTGCAACATAATCAACCAATCAGAAATAGCATACAGTTAAAGCTACATACATCAACACAGTTAAACCTACAGACATACATTGTTGGTTTATACATTGCTAATCCAACTGACTGGACAGATTCCTAACAGTGATGCTAAGAGAAGCTAGTTTTAAAATGCTGAACAAAGTGTAAAAATTGCACTAGTATCAATATTCAGAAACTGCCAAACTAACAAGAAAAATGTATAGAGATAATTCTCAAAAACAAACTGCATATCTTTTTTGTATGATAATTTTATTAAACATTATAATTTAAAAAATAACAATACAAACTAAAAAAGAAAAAAGAAAAAGAAAAAATAGTACAGAAAAGAAAAAAAAGCAGAAAGGAAAATAAAAAAGAAAGAAGAAAAATATGGTAAGAAAAGGAAGGAATATAAAATTGGTTTATTTGATCAAGGTTAAAATAGATATGCAGTTATCTCTGGTAATCACACTTAACATTCAGTCCTTAATGGAACTATATCTAGATGGAGGGAAGTATATAAAAAAACGACTTCCCTGTTCATCACATCTACATAGGTAGTCCTCAGCTTACAATCATAATGAAGCCTCCCCAGCATAGTCATAAATCATGATAGTTGTTAAGTTGCAATTATTTGCTATGGGCTGGTTTTGCTGAAAACCAAAAATGCGATTTTGGCAAAATATGGTTACATTACCATGGGGATCTGCAAACGACCATAAAAGCAGGTCAGTTGCCAAGTGCTTCAAATGTGACCATGAGAGGGTTGCCATCAGCACTTCGGAACCAGGTCATAAGTACTCTCAGGGAGTCTGTCATAATTTCATAAGTAACTAGTCATAAGTCAACCTGTAAACAATTTTAGTAGCTTATCACCTTCTCTTAAAATACAAGCCATATTGCATTTCTCATCTATCAAGAAATCCTAAAAGGCTTAAAGAGGAGCCTTTAAATCCTGGTCAGCAAAACTCCATTAAGGGATCATAGAATCATTGGGTTGGAAGGAATGTGAGGTCTTCTAGTACAACCCCCCAACCCAAGACAGGAGTCCTCATACCATAATGGACCAATGGGGTTGTTCAGTCTTGAAAACCTCTAGTGATGGAGCACTCATAACTCCAGGAGGCAAGCTGTTCCACTTAATAGTTCTGTCAGGAAATTCTTCATTTTCAGGTTGGATCTCCATCTGACAAGCTTACACTCATTGCTTCTAGTCCTACTCTCAGTTGTTTTGGATAATAAATTGATGCCCTCTTCCCTATAACATTCCTTTAAGTATTAGACGCTATCATATCTCCCCTCACTCTTCTCTTCATTAAACTAAACATACATAATTCCTTTAGCCATTTTCATAGAACCCTTATCATCTTCATTGCTCTCCTCTGGTCTCTTTTTAAGGCCTCAGCATCCTTTTTGTATGTAATGACCACAACTGGATGTAATATTCCAAATGTGGTCTTTCCAGTGTAATATATAACAGTATTATCATTTAACTTGAACTTGCTATTATCCCTCCACGGATGCAGCCCAGCACTGCATTGTTGTTGTTGTTTTGGACATAATTTGTAATTTTAATTTGATTTCTTTTTATTTTTTCCTTGTCCCTGTTCACAAAAGCTTTCAGAATTTTAACAAGTTTCATTTGTAAATCCAATATAGGAAAGTTATCCAAGTCACTCTTTTGATTTTTTTGTATTAATCCTTTTACTGTAAGTGTAGATTTTTTCGAAATCATTCTTATAACCTGTTATTTTTAAATCCACATTTAATTTAGTCTCAGTCTTGTCTGGTAAAACATATTCTTTTTAAAATAACAAAAATCCCAGTAAACTAAAAATAAATCTTGGCAATTTTCTTGTCTTATTTTTCGAAGTGATTCAAAATACAATTCTCAGAATTGTCAACCAATAAGCCAATTGTGGAAGTTGAAATTTCAACATACAAGGTTTAAGAAAGCTGATAAAAGCTTTCACCCAAGACCCAGCTGAAGATGCATAGCTTATCCAAGACAGAGATCCTTATTAGCATAAATGTCATTCAAGGGGGCTTTTATCAAAAGATCAAAAATCATTATTGTTTCATTTTGCTTTATCATGTACTATGTTTACATGCTTTAGGACTTTAGGGCATAATTCTGGTATCCCCTGGGTTTATTTATTTATTTACTTGTTCGTTTGTCAAACATGTACAAGATAACAAGTATAGGTATGAACATAAACATGAACAAAGAAAGTAAATACAGATAAATGGGGATAGTAAGACAGGGATGATAGGCATGCTGGTGCACTTATGCACGCCCCCTTTACGGACCTCTTAAGAATAGGGTGAGGTCCACGGTAGACAGTTTGAGATTGAAGCTGTGAGGGTTTGAGGCTGTAACAATGGAGACAGGTAGAGCATTCCAGGCATTGACCACTCTGTTGCTGAAGTCATATTTTCTGCAGTCGAGTTTGAAGCTGTTTACCTTGAGTTTGTATCAATTATTTGCCCATGTATTATTGTGGTTGAAGCTGAAGTAGTTGTTGACAGGCAAGACGTTTTAGCAGACAATATCGGACCGCAGGCGGCACAGTTCAAGTATTCAAGAATTGGTCTGGCAATTCTTACAATTGGGTTGCATGCTCATATCATTGTGGGAAGAACCTGGGTTTGACATCAAAGGCTATCCCACTTAAGAGAAAGCCTATAGCAGTGATGGCGAACTTATGGCTCGCATGCTGGAAGTGGCACGCAGAGCCATCTCTCCGGGCACGCAAGCTGTTGCCCATTGCTCTTCCGGGTTCTGATGCGCCAGCCAGTTGGTCTTCAGGCGCGCTGGAAACCGGAAGTGCAGCTTCCTGGCGCGCATGCAGGGAGCTGAGCTTCCAGTTTCCGGCGTGCACATGTGCACCAGCCAGCTGGTCTTCATGTGCGTGGGAGCACCGGAAACCGGAAAAGCAGCTCCCTGGCGCACATGCGCCCAGGGAAGCTCAACTTCAGGTTTTCAGCATGCATATGCGTGCCGGCCAGCTGGTCTTCATGCACGCGGGACTGCCGGAAACCGGAAGAGCAGCTCCCTGGCGCGCATGCGCGCGCTGGCAAACTGAGGTTCCAGTTTCCGGCATGCACATGCACACCAGCCAGCAGGTCTTCGTGTGTGGGAGAGCGCCAGAAACCAGAAGAGCACGCATATGCATGCTGATGCACATGTGTGCACCGGTAAGCTGAGGTTCCAGTTTCTGGCGTGCAAATGCGTGCTGGCCAGCTGGTCTTCGCGTGCGTGGGAGCACCAGAAGAGCAGTTCTCTGGCACACAGGCGCATGTCAGGGACCTAAGCTTCCGGTTTTTGCTGTGTAAATGCGTGCCGGCCAGCTGGTCTTTGTGCATGTGGGAGCACCGGAAACCAGAAGAGCAGCTCCCTGGTGCGCATGCGAACTGGGAAGGTGAGCTTCCGGTTTCCAGCATGCACATGCGTGCCAGCCAGCTGGTCTTTGAGCATGAGAGATTGCTGGAAGCCAGAAGAGCAGCTCCCTGGCACGCATGCGTGCACCAGGAAGCTGAGCTTCTGGTTTCCAGTGTACACATGCATACCAGCCAGCTGGTCTTCGCAGGCGTGGGAGCGCCGGAAACCAGAAGAGCAGCTCCCTAGTGCACATGCACACCAAGGACCTGAGCTTCCAGTTTCCGCCATGCAAATGCGTGCTGGCCAGCTGGTCTTCATGTGTGTGGGAGCGCCAGAAACCAGAAGAGCAGCTTCCTGGCGTGCGTGCGCGCCAGTAAGCTGAGCTTCCGGTTTCCAGTGTGCACATGCATGCTGGCCAGCTGGTCTTTGCACACACATGCACGCCAGAAACCGGAAGACCAGGTGAACTGCTTTTTTGGTTTCCGGCGCTCTTGCGCATGCATGCCAGGGAGCTGCTCTTCTGGTTTCCAGTGCTCCCCCTCGCACGCTCTCGTTTCGGTACTTGGTGCCAAAAAGGTTCACCAACACTGGCCTGTGGTATTTTCTTCTATTACTAATTGGTCTAAGGACATGGGCCAAACTAGGTGCCCTCCAAAGTAGTTTTTAGATGATTCAGATATACTAATTGATAGAGTATAAAGATTCTAGCACATGAAAAATGCTATATGGAAGATCATACAGTTTTTTTGCTAACACTGAAAACTTAAAAACATTTGGTACTAAATCTGAATATTAAAATGGAGCAGGCTAATAGAAGAATGCTTCATAATTAGAATTCTGCTAATTGATTACCTACTAACAACTGATATGATCCAGTCAAAGCAAAGCATTTTGAAGTCCACTGATTACAATGTGAATGTTAAGTATAGGTTAAAAGGTTTCATTTAAATCAATAATATTTAAAAAGTTTTATATTGACTGGATACTGCTTACTTTTTCCAGTTAATAGAGGTTATTTTTAATGTACAATATACTGTTCATCAATTAAGTTTATCAAGTATCAGAATCTCACAATTCTGTGATACAGATAAAAAACAATATCTGAGAAAATTCATTTGTTATGTAAACTACTTAATATCATTATATTACATGTGTTGAATGTAACTTAATGCAAGTTCTCCACCTAGTGGACTAATTGCTAACTCTAAAAACAGACAGATTTATATTTTAATGTGTATTGTTAAAAAACCTAGCTGTCCTGTAAATAACTCACTATAATTTACTAACTACCTAAACCAATACTACATAAGAGTAATATTAGGAAACATAATTCCAAGTAGAATTTTAATGGTTACACAAATAGTGATAAGATCAAGGTTTACAGGTTTTACAGTTTACAGGAGAATCAGATTATTAAAATCATTCTGATAAAATTAAATAATCATTTACAACATTTTTAAGAATATCACCATTTAAATTTAAGTGAGATTTTGTTTTTTTAAAGGATACATCATGTCTGCCCTTGAACATTAACTATTTAAAAATATAAGCTATTTAAAAATATGCTTTCCAAAAACCATTAGAGGCAATGACAATATTAGGTTAATTTAAGTGCCTTAAATATGCGAAGGCTTTTTCAATATTTAATGTACCATATTCAATACTCAAGTTTGTTTATTTGTTTGTTTGTTTTTGTTTACAGGCAGCTAACAATCCTTTAAAAACTACTTTTTCAGACGCTGCTTTCTGCAGCAAATACTCTCAGGTAATCATAGAATCAAAACCTTTGCAAGCCCTGAAAACATGAATTTAGGACTCCAATGTGAATAGGTAGTACTGAGACTAGACTGAAATTTTAACTGTACATCTCCACAAATTACTGGGCTCTAAACAGACATTGTTCATGAGAATGAAAAATATTATCTACGAATTACCAAGGGAAACAAAACAGGCTATGTAAAAAGGTTAGTAAGCAAAGTCCAAGGAAATGTTATGATATTTAAAATGACACACTTTGCTGGTTGGCTTGCAAAGATTACTTTCTTCCTTCTTTTTGAATGTATAAAAAAAATAGAAGGGGTATTTCCAGATGGAAAACTCTTACTAACACTTATTGTACAGCTAGTCTATCTTAAATCAGAAGTACTAATTGGGAAACAAGGGAGGGTTATAAATATTTTACTTGGGTTCCCTACACAATTTTGTGTATAATACAGTGTAACTCTTATCATAAAAGCTTCATCTGAGAGAACACTATATTTAAGGGATTTCTTCTCAGTTCCATGAGGAAGAAAGAATGATTTCAATCATATGAGAAAGAAAGATGGAGCCATCAAAACTAACAAATCCAAGAAGTTATTTAGGAAAAAGAAGGAGAGGAGAAAAAGAAAGAGATGTGGTTGGGGTGGTGATAGACAAGGGAAGTGATTGATTTTAAAATGCAACTTCATTTCCCAGAGTGATGACTGGTAATCCAGATGTTGCTAAATTACAGCCTCTGTTATCATTTGGCATGCTGATTAATTCTGCTCAAATTTGTATTTCAGCAATACTTCGGGACCATGGTTCACCATATTTAGAACTGAACTGAACTGAATAATAATAATGAAATTTCTTAATTCATTAGCCTTCCTGTTTCCTCTGGTTGATGGTCACATCTGAGAAACAACTGCAATAAAGTGCCTTAGGTGCATCAATGCCTGTTTATATATGTATATAAACATACACACACACATGTATATAAACACACACAAGTGAAGAACAGCAAATGTTGATCCCCCCCTCATAAAAAAAATCCCAGTAATTATAGCTCAGTCAGCCTGATGATGTTAGAGCAGGTAATAGAGCACGCTATTTTAAAAATAACCCGATTGCTAAGAGTCAACATGCCTTTGTCAAAAATAGAGCACATGAGGCAAATTTTGTCTCCTCCTGTGACAGGGTAACTATTCTACTGAAGAAAGCAAATACTGAAGCTAATTGACTTTGATATTAACCAAGTTATACATGACAAGCAGTTAAAATGTGGTTTGGATAGCATTATAATAAGATGGAGCTACAACTGGCTGGTTAGCCACAAAATATAAGATATGCATACAGGAATAAAACTCCATGACTTGGGAGACACACATCTGAGAAGGCCTTGGATGTGGTAATTGACAACAAGCTGAACATGTGTCATTAATTTCAGTCAGCTGCTGGTAGGGCTAATGCTGTTCTGGTCTTGATTAGAAGAAACCATGTATCAAAGACATATGAAGTCATTATTTCTTTTTATATGGCACTAGTGAAATCACATCTGAAGTACTGTGTACAATTCTGAGCATCACATTTTCAAAAGGTTATTGACATTTTAGCGAGGGTTCCAAGGAGGGCGGTACAGATAATCGAAGGACTAGAGCAAGGGTCTCTAACCTCTGGTCCATGGACCGGTACCGGTCTGCAGCCCATTGGGACTCAGGCCACGCAAGTGGCGGTCAAGTGCACGAAGCTCCATTTGCGTATGCGCGGGATTAAGTGGTGCATATGCGAAACCAACCCGCCCCCTTGCCACCATTGCTGCCAGTCTGTGGAGTGGGAAAGATTAGGGACTGCTGGACTAGAGGGCATACCCTATGAGGAATTTGGGATGTTCAGTCTGAGGAAATGAAAACTGAAGGGAGACATAGCTTTATTCTGATCCAATGAGGGAAGCTACAAGGAAGATGATCAAGAAATATTGCCACAGAAATCGGAGTCAGAAATAATGGCTATAATTTGCAACTGCTACATTTTGTTTAAATGTGAAGATTTTTTTCTGACAATAAGACCTGTACAACAGGGAAATATTAGAGAGATTGTGGGTTTTCCATCTCCATCTCCATAAGACAGGCTGGACAGCTACCACTCATGGATGATTTAACCGATTCCCCTACACACTGCAGAAAGTAGGCCAAATTATCTTCCAATTCTACAGTTCCATGATGCTGTGATTAGCAGTACAGTATTTTCCAAAGGATCAGTCCTCCTGTGTTGCCTAAACCTGATGGCCTGCTATTTTGGAGTTGTGGAAACTGGATTTTTAAATTTACAATTATTTATTATTTTATTTTATTTTGCTGTTCTTATATGCCGCCCTACTCCCTGGGGACTCAGGGCAGCGTACAACAGAGTATAAGAACAATAAAAAAACAGTAGCAAAATAATAAAGGATTTAAAAACATTTGATACATTAAAAGATTAAAAAGCCTAACAACACATTCATACCTGGGGGGGACACAAGATGTTCATCGGTCACATCACCCCGCCTGCAGGAAGAGCCATGTCTTAATAGCTTTCTGGAAGGCCAGCAAGGTGGGGATAGATCAGATCTTTGGGGGTAGCTGGTTCCAGAGAACCGGAGCCCCTACAGAGAAGGCTCCCCCTTGGTCCCACCAAATGACATTGTTTGGCTGAAGGGACCTGGAGGAGACCAACTCTGTGGGACCTAATTGGTCATAGGGATGTATGAGGTAGGATGCGGTCCCGGAGATAGCCTGGTCCTAAGCCATGTAGGGCTTTAAAGATGATAATCAACACCTTGAATTGCAACTGGAGACCAATGGGCAACCAATGCAGCTGGCGGAGAATGGGTGTTACGTGGGTGTATCTGGGGATACCCACCACAGCTCGCGCAGCCGCATTTTTGATTGAAGATGGCGACGGAGGCAGACGCCTAGTCCCATCGCTGAAGACGGAGTGTAGGAAAAAGACCCAAAAACCTAGAGTTAGAAATAAGGCAGAAGCTATCAAAATAAGTCAACAGACATAAATTAGCTCCAAATATCACATATATCAACATCTAAACGCTGGGACCAGCTGAACCCATAAAAAAAGAGAGAGAGAAGAAAACATCCAACCACGTGGAGCCAGAAATAGCTGGAGGAACGAGGCTCGGCAAGGCTCAAAACTTCAGCAACTTATCTTCCTTGGTGAGAGAAGAAACAGGTACGCGTGACAGGGGGATCTGAATGAAAAGTGGATTGAGGACAAAAGCGAGTTGGTGTTAGAAGAGGGAGGAAAGAAAGAGTCTGGAAGACTCGAGGAGAAGGAGGCTTTGTAAACGCAGCTGAGAGGCTTCCCATAGAAAGAACGGTGTGATCGGAGCAAAAGAGAGATCGGAGACAACAGGAGGTGGATCGATAAAATAATCCTTTACTTTGAAACGGTGGTGATACTGGACGGTGGAGGGAAATAAAGGACAGAAAGAACTTACAGTAACTAAGCAGTTTTGAATGAGCGACATCTTGGAGGAAGGGAGAAAACCAGCACTTCCGGAAAGAAGGACGGAGGGGAAAAAAATTTAAAGGGACGCTGCAAAAATAACCTGACTGTGGAGCGTAGAGGGGGGGGGGAAAGCCCCACTGACTTGTTGTCTTTAAAAAGGTGGAAAAACTGAGCTTAAAGGAAAGAAAAGAACGGTGAAATATAAAGAGGATTTGGAAGGGTGTTATCTAAGCAGCAGAAGGAAGCTGGGGTATATCTACATTGAAAGATTAATAATAATTACAACTTAAATTGAAGAGATATTGTTACTGATTTAATGAACATATTTACATTACATATTACTTAAACTATCTATATATCTATATCAGCTGAATTTTATATATTATAGGTATTATATGCATTAATTACTAATTAATTAACACAAACTAATTAGTGACCATGTCAGGCACAACCCAAAAAAACACCACCACCAAATACCCACAAATGAAAGACATCGAAAACAGCAGCAACCCAAACAACCCCAGCACACAAGGAACAGACTCTATTGTGACCTGCAGAGCATGCTCCATGTACACTCTTATGCCCACAGAACTCCAAAACTACATATGTACCAAATGCAAACTAATCAAATTACTAGAAGAAAAAGTAGAAGATCTAGAGAAAAACCTAAACACCCTCAAACTCAATCAACAAAATGAGAAACCCCAAACCTCACAAAAAGAACATGCACAAAAAGAACATAAAAATGACCAAGCAACTTCCACTACAGGTAACCCCCCAGAGGAAGAAAGCAGATGGACACATGTCACCCACAGAAAAAAACACAAACCAAACAAAAAAACCACAGTCCAAACCAACCCACCCAGACCCAACCCCACTGACTCTAAGCAACCAATACCAGGGACTTCCAATAGAAGATAACGCACAGACACACAGAAAAGAAACACCAGAAAGAACGCTCAACAAAGCAGCACCACCAAACACCACTACAACACAGAAAGAAACTCCCCAAACAACCCCAAGCAAAAAGAAAAGGCGAGTACTGGTAATAGGAGATTCAATCCTCAGAGGAACTGAACCCGCCATCTGTAGACCAGATAACCAATCCAGAGAGGTATGCTGCCTTCCAGGAGCCAAAATCATAGACGTAGCAAAGAAAGTAACCAAAATAATAAAACCCACAGACTATTACCCCCTACTATTACTCCATGTAGGAACAAATGACACAAAAAAGAACTTGAAAACAATACAGAACGACTATGAGCAACTAGGCAAGAACGTCAAAAACCTAGGTGCGCAAGTAGTCTTCTCATCCATACTACCAACAAGAGGACAACACCCAGCAAGGGAACAAAGAATCCTACAAGTAAACCACTGGCTAAAGGGTTGGTGTCGCCAAAAAAACTTTGGATTCCTAGACCACGGACTGCACTACCTCCAAGATGGACTTTTGGCAAGGGACGGGTTACATCTCACAAAGACCGGGAAGAATGTCCTCGGAAAAAGACTGGCCCAACTTGTCAGGAGGGCTTTAAACTAAAATCGCGAGGGGAGGGTGACCAATCTACAGGATCCCCGGGGCCCAACTCCAAGCATGGACCCCAAGCAAACAAAACAAACAATGAACCAAAAAGGGATGGGGAAGAAAACAAACTCAAACGACAAATAAGAGACAAAGAAAGAACACCCACAACCAGGCACAAAGAACTCAAATGCCTCTACACAAATGCACAAAGCCTAGGGAATAAACAAGGTGAACTTGAAATATTAATGCACGAAGGTACACATGACATAGTCGGAATAACAGAAACTTGGTGGGATGAATCACACGATTGGAACACACAGATAAAAGGATACAAACTCTTCAAAAAAACCAGATCACATAAAAAAGGAGGTGGTGTTGCACTGTATATAAAGGACCACTATGTAGCTACAGAGCTACAAGTAACCAAGGAAGAAAACCCATTAGAATGCATATGGGTCAACATAAAAGAAAAAAAGAACGACACACCAATAGGAGTATACTACAGACCACCAAACCAAACAGAAACAATGGACACCCTTTTTACCAACCAGCTAAATAACATATACAAGAAAAACAACATTGTAATAATGGGAGACTTCAACTACCCGGATATCAACTGGAAAACCAACTCAGCACCAAGTGAGAAATCTAACAGATTCCTAACCAGCCTAGCTGACAACTTCATTGTCCAAAAAGTGGAGGAGGGAACTAGAGGGGCAGCCATACTGGATTTAATACTTACAAACAGAGAAGAAACAATAGAAGGAGTTGAAGCTGCAGGAACACTTGGCGAGAGTGACCACGTAATACTAAAATTCACCATAAAGCAAACACAAATAACTGAACATAACAACACCTATATCCCAGACTTCAAAAAAGCCGACTTCAATAAACTCAGAGAAAACTTGGGGAAGTTCCCTTGGATGAAAGTACTAAAGGGTAAAACAACTCAAGAAGCCTGGGAGATCCTAAAAAACACGATCTTAAAAGCCCAGAACACCACAATACCGATGAGGAAGAAAAACAAGAAATCCAAAAGGAAACCAGCATGGCTAAACAAAGACCTCACCGATAAACTGAATGAAAAAAAAGATAAATACAAAAAAATGGAAAGATGGGCACATAACCAAGGCAGAGTACCAACAGACAGCCAGAATCTGTAAAGAAAAAATCAGGACAGCAAAGGCCCAGAATGAACAAAGACTCGCAACAAAAGTCAAAGACAACAAAAAAAGCTTCTTCCAACACATAAACAACAAGAAAAAAATCAAAGAAACAGTTGGTCCACTAAGGAGAGAAGACGGCAAAGAAGTAACAGACAACACAGACAAAGCAGAGCTACTGAACACATTCTTCGCATCAGTCTTCACACAAAAGGAAACTGCAGCTCAACTACCCAGCAACACAAATATAAAAAACAGATTCGAAGCAAGACTCAACCTAAGCAAAAATACAGTAAGAGATCACCTATCTGAACTTAATGAATACAAAGCACCAGGACCTGATGGATTACACCCCAGAGTCCTAAAAGAACTAGCAGAAGTCATTTCGGAACCACTGCACCACATCTTCCACAAATCCTGGAACACAGGGGAACTCCCCGAGGACTGGAAAAGAGCTGATGTGGTCCCCATCTACAAAAAAGGTAAAAAAAACAGACCCAGGAAACTACAGACCAATCAGCCTAACATCAATACCTGGGAAAATACTGGAAAAAATAATTAAAAACCAGATCTCACATCATCTAGAAACAAACCAAGTAATAACCAACAGCCAACACGGATTTGTTAAGAACAAGTCATGCCAAACCAACCTCATTTCATTTTTCAACACTGTGACCAAACTAGTAGACCAGCGAAATGCAGTAGACATCATATACCTGGACTTCAGCAAAGCATTTGACAAAGTAGACCACAACCTACTTCTTCATAAGCTAGAAAAAAGCGGGATAGACAGCTACACAACCAGATGGATTAACAACTGGCTGACCAACCGTACCCAACGAGTAGTCCTCAATGGCTCTAAGTCCACATGGAGAGAAGTAAGCAGTGGCGTACCACAAGGTTCCGTCCTAGGCCCAGTACTCTTTAATATCTTCATAAATGACCTAGATGAGGGAATAGCAGGAGAACTAACCAAATTTGCAGATGATACCAAGCTGGCGGGAGTAGCAAACACCCCAGAGGACAGACTCAAAATCCAGAGGGACCTTGACAGACTCGAACACTGGGCCCAAACAAATAAAATGAAATTTAACACGGAGAAAAGTAAAATTCTACACCTAGGTAAGAAGAATCAAAAATACACATACAAACTGGGTGAAACCACACTCAATAGCAGCGATTGCGAGAGGGATCTTGGAGTCTTGGTAGACAGCCAACTAAATATGAGCCAGCAGTGTGCAGCAGCAGCCAAAAAGGCCAACGCAGTCCTGAGCTGCATAAATAGAGGGATACAATCAAGGACCAGAGAGGTACTAGTACCACTCTATAAAGCCTTGGTCAGACCACACCTAGAGTACTGCATCCAGTTTTGGTCACCACACTACAAAAAAGACATTGAAACCCTAGAGAAAGTGCAGAAGAGAGCAACCAGGATGATAAAGGGTCTGGAAAATAAAACATACGAAGAGCGGTTGCAGGAACTGAGCTTGGCCAGTCTGGCGAAGAGAAGGACCAGGGGTGACATGATAGCAGTGTTCCAATACTTGAGGGGCTGCCACAGAGAGGAGGGGGTCAGGCTGTTCTTTATGGCACCAGAAAGCCAAACAAGGAATAACGGATGGAAGCTGACCAAGGAGAGATTCAACCTGGAAGTGAGGAGAAACTTTCTGACGGTGAGAGCGATCAACCAGTGGAACAGCTTGCCAGCGGAGGTTGTGAGAGCCCCAACACTTGCGACCTTCAAGGGGAGACTGGACTGCCATCTGTCTCAAATGGTGTAGGAACTCCTGCTTGAGCAGGGGGTTGGACTAGATGACCTACAAGGTCCCTTCCAACTCTAATAATAAATCTAAAATCTAAAATTTTGCACCAGTTGCAGTCTCTGAATACTTTTCAAGGGTAGCCTCATGTAGAGCGCATTACAGTAGTCCAAACGAAAGGTGACAAGGGCATGAGTGACCGTGAGTAAAGCCTCCTTCTCCAAATATGGTCGCAATTGGTGCAATGACCTTTGGTATCGAATTTTGAGTTTCATGAACTTCAAATGCTGATCACTAGAATTGGGATATTTTCTGTAAATAAACATCTGGATACATATAACAGATTGTAAAATATTAATTAGTACATGCACACTTGCTAACTAGATTTGTTTTTCATAGAAAAATAACCTAAGATAAATATTTCTAAATTAAAAGGAGGTTTTGTTCAACCAACCCCTATCTTAACAGTAGTTAAATAGATGAACTAAAGTGCAAAGGGCAGTATGCATATTTTGTTCTAAAATAAGATCATTACATCTAACTCCTCTGTATTATATCAAGAGCACTGTACTCCTTTGATTCTGGAAAATAACTTAATAACTTTGATAATTAGTTCAGTATCTGTAGAAGCTAATCCTGTTAAAGAACAATCCACTGTTTATTTCTGGTATCATTTGATTATGCATTTAATGCATAATCAAATGATACCAGAAATAAACAGTGGATTGTTTATTTTATAATAACTATGCAGTTATTGCAGAGGTTCCCTCTACAAATGACCAAACATCCCAATTATCCAGCTAAAAAGTAAAGAATTCTTTTTTTGAAGCAGATTTATAACTGTGGCAAAGTATTTGTCAAAAGGCCTTTTCTGTTCCTACCGGTAGTTGCATCAGCTTCAGAAATACTATATAAAAACATTTTACTCTTTTTAATGACAGTAAAAAACTTGTAGATGTCACTGAAGCTCTCAAAGTTCTATTCTATAATTCAGTGACATTTAGATATTTGTAACTAAATGTATAGAAAGACCCAGTCAGTTCTTATTGCTAAATGTCACATTCTTGCCCTGTACATAGTATTATGCTAAAAAGAAAATTGCAAATGGCATTCAGGATTAATAGCTGTTATAAAAATACAGTTTATGTCAAGTAGAGTTGCCTACATAAGTTCACCAGTATGTGACCAACAATATAAAGATCTACCCCCAAGCTATATACAGTATATACTGTATGTGCTGTTACAGAGAACATAATCCCTATTCAAACTATCTCTTTAAAAAATCTACAAGAAATCATGACAGACAGACAATTTAAACAGCACATTCATGGATACATGATACAATCATTGTGTCACAGGACTGAAATATTCTGAAACTGACTTGTTATTTCATAATGCTTAGTTGATACATCTGCCAATAAGTATGAATTGCATTTATTCATATGCCAAAAATTCTCAAACTTTGTAAAACATTACTGGGATTTCATAAAATAAGAAAATAAAATTATGAAATTCCCCACCCTCCCAATAAAAGTAATGGTTTCATTGATGTTAGGGTCAATTCTTTTACTTGGGCAAAAGAATTATATTACATGCTAAATTGTTAATTTTTAGTTAAATTTTAATCTATACGAGACAATCCTGTGAGCCATTGGGTCCTTCTTTGTTAGAAAAATCCAAAAAATCAAATAGAATCAGGAAACCAGATAAGCAATAAAAACTATTTATTAAAAAAATAAAGCAAAAAGAATAAACAGAAAATAAACAAGCCTTGGCCAAGGGCCCAACTCCTCCCAGTGCCTTACGGCTCTGGAGTCAAAGGCTGAGGAGCAGGTGAAACCATATTCCGTGTTACAAGTCTTATACATCTCACAAGTCCCACCTTGGTTCCACCCCCTTACATAACAATACCTCATACTTTTGGGTATCTCCCATTTTGGATAGGCCCCAAACATGCTGACGTTCCCATTGTTCCTTTCCCAGGATTTTTAGGTGCTTCCCGGCAAATACATCCTGTCAACATATCCTGTTTTTATACTTTCCCACCTTCTCAGCATAATTTTTAGTACAAACAACTTGTCAGGTCAGTGTAACCTCGCTGACATAACAAAAATGATTACATGTGATTATACAATGCTTATCTTCATTACAGATACATTCAAAATGGTTACACTATGGTTCTTATTACATGTCATTTTTAACAAAAATAGATTCATTTCTCACATTCTTTGAGATGAAGGTAATGAAGTTTGATGTGATCAGAATAAATATTAAATTTCAGGCTGACAATATTTTTTATGCCAATGCTGTATTGTCCCATGATCATTTAAGAAGACTATATTATAAATAGAAAAATAATTGTACTGGCAAACAAATTCCAATACTTAGTCAACATTTAATTACGGTACCTAAACAAAAAAACAGAATGATGTGGGAGTGGGAACAAATTCCAACTTCCTGCTGGTTTTCGCATTGACTTGGCTTGTGGGAAGCTAGCAGGGAGCATAGGAAATCACGATTATATGACTGTAGGGATGCTGCAGCAGCCACAACTTTGAAATCAAACTGGTGTGAACATCATAGAAATATCAATTTCACAGGCGTAATGAGTCCCAGATTTTTTTAATTTAACATATAATGGACGTTTCAACTAATATGAGGATACAAACAGACAAACACAATGAGAAAGTTAGTAGTATATACCGGTAGGTATCAGATAAAACAGTGATATAGCCTTATGACTTTATAAAGTAAAGTACAACTTTACAAAAGACATTACAGAAAGCAAAAGCTAAATTAATTTTAAAAATATGTTTTTAATGGGAAGGATGAATTTCCTTGATTTTGTAGACATTCTGAAATTTGGAGAAATAGTGTAGTAGCTAGCAGCACAGAATTTATTTATGCAGTACCAACGTGTATGATGCCCTTAAGGAGCCTTACTGGATTAGGTCAAGAGTTTATCTAGTGCAGCACTTATTTCTGTCGCTAACTGAGAATCACGGTTTGTTAAGTAAATACCCACCCCAATCCAAGCCATTCCTGACTTGGTCCCTCCAACACCAAGCTCATTCCTTAACATATAAGGGTGGTACAAAGAATGCTAGTATTTGTCTCAGGAATTAAATATTTTTGCTTTTTATAAAGTTTAATGGGGGGGAGAGTATTAGCTATTTAATTCACTTATATTAACATGCAATGTTTTTGACTAAAGAATTAAAGGTATATTGGCAAACAGTTTTCTACTCTAAATGTGTGTGTGTGTGTCTAAAACTCAAGAGATGTTTCAGAGATGTGTATACCTAATCCACTTGATCAAAGGTCTAAAATATCATAATGCATCTGGCCAAAGTCTCAAATGACCATCCCAAGTAACTGAAAAACAGTGATACCATAACATACATTGGAACAACATTCCTGCATCTGAAAGGGATAGGCTAAAATTGAGAGCAGAATAATAGAAAGGAATAGAATAGAGTAACAGAGTTGGAAGGGACCTTGAAGGTCTTCTAGTCCAACCCCCATGCCCATGGTAGGAGACCCTATTCCATTTCAGACAAATGATTGTTCAGTTTGTTCTTAAAAACCTCCAGTGTTGGAGCATTCACAACTTCTGGTGGCAAGCTGTTCCACTGGTTAATTGTCCTCACTGTTGGGAAGTTTCTCCTTAATTCCAGGTTGCTTCTCTCCTTGATGAGTTTCCATCCGTTGCGTCTTGTCTTGCCTTCTGGTTCTTTGGAGAATAAGTTGACCCCCCTCCTCTTTGGGGCAGCCCCTCAAATACTGGAACACTGCTATCATGTCCCCCCTCCTAGCCCTTCTTTTCTCTAGACTAGCCAAACCCAAATCCTCCAGCCGCTCTAGTCTCCAGGCCTTTAATAATCTTAGTTGCTCTTCTCCTAACTTTTTCCAAAGTCTCAACACCTTTTTTGTAGCGTGGTGACCAAAACTGGATGTGATATTCCAGGTGTGGCCTTACTAAAGATTACTAAGGACTCGGTTTTTATTTCAGCTGCTTGTCAAAATTATTGCAGCTCAGAATCAGTGAGTGAACTTTGTCTGCACCTCTTCTGTCTCAATGCCACTTTCCTTTCATGTTAGGACTTTATAGTTTTCAAAAAGTGGAACTGTCTTATTACTGATCCAATCTGCTCTGAGTTTGTTTTAGAGGGATTTTTTTCCCCAGCAGCAGAAGAGAGTAAAACCGCAGTGAATATTTATACAACACGGTTCTTAAAATAAGGCATGGAATGGGATAGAGCTGAGCCTTGAAAGTATGAGTTGCATGAGTGGAATAAGAGTCCCAGAAAAGTTAAATAGAATGAAAATGCTTGTGAATAAGAAGCTTCGCCCATTTTCAAGAGTTTACTCTTATATTGCCCTCTTTTATCGGTACTTTTTACTTATGCTATGTTTATACAAACAACTATCTTGTACATGTTTGACAAACAAGTAAATAAATAAATAAAAATAAATAAATTACACACCAGGCCCATATGGCCTTAGGAAGGTTTTTCTAGTTCTTGATCTATGTTCTATTATCTTGACCTTCCAGTCCCAGGAATGATGCCAGTTCCTCCTACGTCTGGGGATAGTAATTCCAGTGCCTGATCTTTTTTGTCTTTAAGAGCCATCTTTCTAGGCCTTGGGCTGACCTTTTCCACTCAGGATCCATCATTCCTGCCATTAACCTACCCTAACAGTACTTACAGGAGCTACTATTACAGTCTTGTATCATTGTTTTCTACATAAGTAGATTCCTGTTCCTACTCCAGTAGCCATTGTAGTTTCTTTGCTTATTTATTACTTTACAATTACCTGCCTTTATTACTTTACAAACAACTCAAGGCGGCAAACATATCCAACACACCATCCTGGCCATTCCTGGCCATTCTTTTTAACGCGGAGGCTTTTATTTCAACCCCATTCCTGCCCTTCAATTCAAACCGAATCACTTATCATTTGATATGTTTATAATTCACAAAGCAATCGCAAGTCAGTTATTTCTATTAGCCCATTCCACTTGTTTTCATAAGGAACTCCGCCAGTTCACTTTCAGTTTTGCACTGATTTTCAACAGAGAGGAATCTCGTCAAAAGCCTTTCTCTGCTCCCCTCATTTCCCACGGAGAGAGCCGACTATTTCTTACGGCCATTCCGTGATGACCTCCCTTCTCACGTGACTCAGATCCACCATCAAGACCCCTCCCTTCCCCGCCCCAAGCTCTTAAGCCTCCGCCCTTATGTCACTTCCAAGGCTCCTCCCCCCCCGCCCATACGCCAAGAAGAGGCAGCGGAGGGTTTGAACACTTCCGGGTCGGCGAAGAGCGCTTCGTGACGTTGCCGAACCCTGTAGGAGCCTTGCTGCCTGTTATTGTTCCTGCCCCCCCCCTCCCTCGCCTCGGGACGTTTACGAGCCTCTTCGGAGACGCGGCGAAAAAACAGGGGAAAGAAAAGGAAGGGGGCGCGCGCGCCGGCACAGCAGAAGGGCCGACGTGAGAGATTGGCTGGTGACTGCTTCGAAAAGGGGAAAAAGGGGCTAGTTGGAAGTCGTGCGGAGGGGGGGGGAAGTCGCTAACGGCTTCAAATCTTACGTAGCGCGAGCTCTGACATAGAAGGGCGGAGGGGGCGTCACGTCACGCCGCGCCACGCCACAGAGGAGCGACAGTTCTACCGGAGAAGGCAGGAGGGTGAAGCGGCGGGGGATCGGAAAGACATGGCCTACGCGTATCTCTTCAAGTACATCATAATCGGGGACACAGGTGAGAAAGCAAAAGGTGCGGGGGGGGGGGAGGAAGGAAAGAGCCGCTGCGGAATTGGGAAGCCCGGCCTGAGGGCCAAGCCGCCTGCGCAACGCCCGCCTCAGCCGCTCCATTTCCGCAGTGTTGGCTGCGCCGACGTGGTAGTGACTGCTCAAGAGGGGGAGGTGCTCGACTTAGGGACCGCCCGCAGCTTGACGCCGGCCTAGTAAGGCCTACACCGGCGGCCGTGGCTCCTGTCAAACCTCTGGGTGTTACTACCCCCCCCCCCAATGCTACCCCAATTTCATTGAGGAATGGCAACGCCATTACCAACCTGGTAGATGTGAAGCACAAGAAGAGCGGTTGGGGTGGGTTAATGGGGGTTTTTTTTAGGCCTGAAAGAGCGCTGTTAGGCGAATGCTTCGGTGAGGTTTAAAAAAAATGGTGACGGAGCGTGACAACGCCCCGATAGTTTCCCATTCTAGACTTCAAACCTGCCACGCTTGAAAAGTTCCTGTCTAAATCTCCCATTACGTACAGTGAGGCTCTTGCGCAATTTTAGTTGAAGGTGCTCCAGCAAAAGTGCCTTTCCTTGGAGATTGGCGAGTTAATGGACAAACACAAAGGTTTAGGATAGAGTTGCTTCGAAATTGAACTAAATGGGTAGCCTTTTTTAAATATAGTTTTTATTTAACATTAACTGATGATTTTAGGCAATCTACTTTCTTTTGGCCTCAGCATCTTAGCTATATAATATGGAGAATATGCAGTCTCTTGTTTCAGCATTTCTAGGCTTGGTTTTTTTTTCTTATTGCTATACCTATTTGTACTGTTAGTTTATATTGCCCGTGTTGAGATTAGTCTCTTGTTATCATTTCCTCTTGGAGTAACTTGTCATCTGATCTGTTTATACAGATATAGCAATGTGGTAATTAAATCTTCTGGATTCCATGTATTTGCTTTTACTAAGCAGCAGTGATTGTCTATTAAAGTAGCTGTACTTGAAGGTGTATGTATTCCTAAACAAGGCATTAGTCATTTTGTTATATAATAAAGTCTGACATCAAATACGTACAAAGCTAAAGCCAAATAGTTCCTGCAAACTTAAAAAAAAAACCATGTGAAGGGGATGGCTGATATATTCTTGGCAGTTCTGTATTCTAGGTTTTTGTATTTTCCTGTGAAATGTTTTTTTGTAGTGATTTATGGAATTAGCCAACTTTCCCCAAGCAGACCAGATAAAGAATTATAAGAGAAGTCCAGAGTATAAGGGACATTGTAGCTGGTATAAGGCTTAGATTTTTAGGCCTGGTTCATGCATAACGAAGTATACATACTGTAATTTGCTTTTGGGTAGACAGGATGTCCAAATATGATCATGTTGCTTATGTATAGCAGCTATAGTTATTCATGAAAGAGGCATTAAACTAAATTTGGCAACTTAAATGGTGCAATTATGTAATCCTGCCTTCACTAGTAATTGAGGAGCAATGGTGATTTTGATCCTTATTTTTCATTCTGAGATTACTAAAAATGAATGTTTGGTTTATACAAAGCATCTTCCATACTGTTCAGTATAAACCTCTCAGAATGGTTTATAAAAGTTGATAAACCCAGGGACTCCCTTATCAATAAGTTGTAACAAAATAAATTAAGATTGGGAAAAAGAAAAGAAAAAAGCAAATAGGCACATATTTACATAGCTACAAACTTTGATTTGGAAAAAATCCTTTGGATCTCTTAACAGATTAACAGTTGGACAGCACACCTCTCTTCATTAAACAGCTGTTTCATTAACAATTGCATAAACTTTAATAAGTCAGCTCTTTCATGTAACAACACCCACCCACACACATATGTTGAGGCTCAAACAATAGCCAAGCTTCCTTAATACTAGAGCAGTGCTATGCAGATCTTCTGTATAGTTTTTGAAGAATGCACAGAATATTTTTATTTCCAAACTTGAAATGATCAAAAATAGAAAAAATACTATATTGCTAATTTGATAATTTTATGCAGGGTTCTCTCTTTTTTTGCTTTTTTTTAAATAGTAGGAAATTGACATTTGGGAGTGTAGTTGGACCATATTTGACTTTGGTGTATTTCTTAAATAGTGATACAAAAATAACACAAAATATTAATTTATACGTATTCCTCAATTATTGATTGCTCATTCAGCAACCATTCAAAGTTATGGTACTGAAAAAGAACATTTGCATGATCACAATTCAGATGCTTGGTAACCAGTGCGCATTTACAAGAATTGCAGCTTTGTGTGGTCACACGTTTGCCATTTGCGACCTTCACAGTCCGCTTTCAACAAGTAAAATCAGTGGGGAAGCCAGCAGAAAGTTGCAAGTTGCATTCACATGATGTTGCACTTAACCTAAATGGTTCGCTTAACAACTGCAGCCACAAGTGACATAAGTTGGGCACATACGTGTGATTTTTCACTTTATAACTATGTTGCATAGTGATGGAGTTGCTAGTCTCATTTGTGTTTGGTAAGTGAGAGCTACCATACTTTTACTGCTACATCTTACAATAAAGGGCATAGTTACTTTAGAAAACAAAGTTAAAATAGGGGATAAAACCAGTATGGGGTAGCTGTTAAGATATTAAACGAAGACTGCAGAAATCCAGATTCAAATCCATATGTAGCTCAGCAGATGAACTTGGGAAACTCTTTTAAACCAATCAACACAAATCCTAAAGTAATATGAAGGATTTTTCACAATTCTGCAAATACTATATAATAGACTAAAAATGCTGAATAAAAGCAACAGCTATGCAAAATATTCAATCCTGCTTAAAAGTATGATGAAATAATGTTTTTAACAGTTTTAGGAAATATTAAGATGCATTGAGCTGCTTGAACTTTGGAGGTGAAGAGTTTCAAAATACATTCTTGAATAGAATTATTTATTGGCCAAGTGTGCCTGGACGCACAAGGAATCTGCTGCCTGATCCGCCCCCCTCACTTTTTGTAGACTCTAGTGGGCCATATGAAGTTCTTACTGGATAGGCAGATTCAAATTTAACAAGATGGTACTTGATATAACAATATAGTGCCTTGTAAGTCATCACCAACATTTTGAATTTGGTCCAGCAGCTTACTACGGTAGTAACCAGTGCCCTGACTTCTGTGGTGAGCTATGTCTTTTCCTGTTTACATTTCTTTATGATCTTTCTGGAGTCACGTTAGGTTCAAAAATGATGACATATTCATATTATAGTGTCAGATGTATTTATTTGTATACCACCATTGTAAATCTGAGAGATTTCACATTATTCACACACATTTTTGGTATATGTGTGTTGGTAGATTTCTTTGTGTGTGATCTGTATGCTAACAGCATATCATTTTAGGTATTAATCTGGAGAAGCAAAGCAAGTTCCCACAAGGGAATCTGTTTTCTGAGATGCCCTTAATTTTTTCCAGCTATGAATAGATCTATAATGGAATTATCTTACAGTCTCTTATATAGTGTGCCTCATATTGATTAATATTAAAATACTCTTTTTATTGTAATTCTATTTCAGTTGTTAACTCATCTGAAAATCATAATTAAAATATACAGAATCTTAACACTGAAAATGGCAAATCAGTAATGGAAGGGTGGGAAGAGGGAACAATCATAAAAGCTTTAAATAATTTTGAAAAGTATAAATCAAGAAAGGGGGAAAACTTTTTTTAAAGGTGTTGCAGCACCCGCCATATAGAATATCATCCCTTATAAGATTCAGATGGCCGCAACCTTTTTGCTATTTCAACAAGGATTAAAATTTGGCTTTGGCCTGGGATGTTAGATAAGCTCTACTGCATGGTGCATGCTATATTATTTTAATATTATGATTGCGACTTTAATTTGGATATGGTGATTTTATTTGGATTTGGATTTTTATTGCAGTTTTTTTTGGCAGGGACTGTAGGACCAGTTAACAGAGGGCACGCAGGGCACAAGCTAGTTGGCTGAGCCACCAGAGTGCAGGGCTACCAAAGGGGCAGAGATAGAGGGAGATAGGCTTGAACTGCCCCTGTGGTTGCCAAGTACCTGAATTTTGATTATGTGACAGTGGGGCGCTGCAGCAATGGTAACTTCAGGAATTCGGCATAACTACCATTTGTTCAGCACCACCTTAACTTCATAGGGTCACTGAACAAATAGTAACTTGAAGTCTATTTGTATAATTTATCAATGTACCTTTCTGCTTGTTCTCACTGGCTTAGAAAACATCTCTGGTTCATTTGAAACTCATTTTTAGAATACTTCCAGATGGCAATAAGCAACAGTCATCTTCATAGATTTTATTTTTTAGTTATTTGTGTACTTTATCTGCTGTCTCAATCCTAGTACATATAGGCAATTTACAAATATAGCCATAGAAGTCAGCAGAGTGACCTTGGGCCTGTCATTCTGTCTCAGTCCAACTCATCTAACAAGGTGGTTGTGGGGAAAATAGGAGGGATGGTTGGATATGTTCACTGTCTTGAGTTATTTATAAAAATAACAAAGGCAGGATATAACTATCAAACAAGGAAATAAAATGTTAGAACACTGAAAATTCTGTAACATGTTTTTTATGTATGGGTATGTGTGTGTGTGTGTGTTTTATAGTTGTACCATTTGATAAGAAGGAAGCAAAGGGAACTATGAGGCATATTTACTAGAAATCATACTTAGTGTGTTATTAACTGAGTTTTCCTATCATTAAGTAATCCAAATTGCTTGGGTTCATGTAACCTACTAACTAAACTTGAACATCAAACACAATAGCTTATTATACTCTGTATAGCAGGCAATTGTTTTACTGTGCATTCACATTTTTTCAAGTAACAGTTTTAAAAGCATAAATAAAAATATAAATAGACTCGGAATTTTCCGAGTACCACCTGTATAGAAACTTGCAAGCTCTAACTTCAAGCTTCAGTACTCCAGAGGGGGAGAGAGGAAGATAAAGGTGAAAGCATTCCAATAGTTTGTACTATTTGAAAAATACTAATAATAGCATGGAATTATTAAATCCTGTTAATAGATGAGATTTGGATTAAACAACCTACAAAATAGTGTAGAATCTTGTGCCTTTATTGAACACATAACATAACATTCTCTAATTTTGTTGGGAAAAAGATATGTAGCTTTTGATGTAGTAAATTATGGAATCTTCTTTAGCAGCCATTATTTCAACCAAACTTTTCCTGTCCCTGTTGATTATTTCTGCAAATGACACATCACTTCTTATAGAACTGTTCCAACTCATTATTTTTGAACTTCTACAGTCAAGGTTTTGACTTGGCCACTTCCAAATATGAATTCTTTTATGCTTTAGCCATTCTATTGTAGTTTTACTTGTGTACATTTACTTGCGATTTACTTGTGATCATTGTAGTACTGCAGGACTCATTTGCTTAAGCTTTATTTCACAGACAAATTTGCTGACACTGTCTTACAAAATTTGCTGACAGAATCTAAAATCAATTGCTCTCAGAATGGTAGCACGCTATCCAGGCCCACTCCAACTCCCATCTTATTCATATTTGGATGAAATCTTTTTGTTGCAATGCAGTCTTCTGGGTTTTTTCCCCCCCAACAATCTTCATTAATGTTAGAAAGTTCCAGTCTTGTGTCATCCACTACAGAACATAGTTTAAATAACCTTCTAAATCAGGGGTGTCAAACTCGATCCCATCACGGGCCATATCAGGATTTTGTTTGCCCTTGCACAGCCGGTTGTCGCGGCCAACTGGGTGGGTGGGGCTGCAATGGGCCGTTGCTGGGGCAGCATGGGCTGGTCCCTTGCCATCTCTGGGACGGCCCCACAGGACACCTCTGGGCCTATCGCAGGCCAGATCCGGCCTGCAGGCCGCATGTTTGTCACCCCTGTTCTAAATCATTCCGGTGAATTTTAACAAACTTGAGAAAGGGGCCAGTATGTTTTCTAGAGAGCAGTGATTTTAATACCCTCCCATGTGCGTCATTCTTGTTTGGTGCTTTCCTTATGGAAGACACTGGCATTAGGCAGAGCAACCTTCAACTCCTTTATTGCTACCTGAGGTCCTTTACCACCTCCCAAAGTATTGTATGACTTGCTCTTGGGGAAATTTTCATTGGACAATCACTCTTGGGAAGAGTAGCAATAGTACTGCATTTTCTCCACTTGTATGCATTCTGTCTTTTATCATGGGTTGTTAGAGAGAAACCTACGTTGTGATGGTTTTGTAGCCCTTTCAGTCTTCATAAAATTAATACTTTTTCTGAAGTTCACAGATTGTTTTTGATCAGGGCATCATTCACTTCCAGAAATCTCTGTCATGAAGAGCGGTCTACAATGATGATGTTTTTATAGAGAAAGACCCACCATTTACACCCGATTGTCATCCCGTTTATTGGAACATCTATATTATTCTGTAAGAGTGCTGATTTCTTATGACTTTATAAACTTATTCTAACAAGTACAGTAAATGTTGACTCTGTCCGCTAAAAGTATTATGTCGTTCACTATTTTGTAACTTGTTTGCCTAATTAGAATTTCTTTATCTGTTAAAAGGACTAAAGTATGAAGAAGCTCTGATCATAGTATCATATAGTATAGAGGAGAGCAGAGCAGAGCAGGACAGAACAGAATACTTTATTTGGCCAAGTGTGATTAACACACAATGAATTTGTCTCTGGTGCAGAAGTTTTAAATGCAGTGTTCGCTCTCTTTCACAAACAAATAAACCTTGATTCAAATGTTGTAATTGATTTAGTTGCCCATGTTTCTTTTCCCCATAGTAATATACCTTAGAAAGGTAGTATTAGCAAGTGCTATTAGTGCCCACACTATTCTAGCCTCTGATGCTACTATGTTCCAAGACAAATCCTCTTTAAGTAAGGCATTACTTAATAGCAGATATTGCATGGGTTGGTTTCAAATATTGTGCAAAGTCATAGCTTGTTAAATATGCATATGCTATATATTCTGGTTTACACAGTATCAAGTCCAAAAACAGGTTTGGCTAATTTTTTTCCTTATCAAGGGCAACATTCATTTGAAGATATTTGTTCAGAGCTACATGCCAGATGAGGGCAGTGTGGATGCAATAATGTAATAGGGCCACTGTTCACTTTCTGATACCTTTTTTCTTCTCTCTAATATTTTTTTGGTGGAAGGATTACCACGTAATCATTTGCAGACAAGGAACAAGGCTAGAAAAGAGTGAACACTCTTGATTACAAGTTGTTATAAAATCCTGCATAGGAAGATGACAAAATTCTTTCTTGAAGTGATCGCTCATTTGTTTTTCCTGTTGAGGTTCAAGGAATAGGAAGGAAAGTGGTGTTCTGAAAATTAAAAACTAGATATGGAGATGATGATGTCAGAATTGTAGAAGGGATTCTTAGCCAAAATTAAGTTAAGGGAAAAGTATGTTTGACAGAAGCTTTGAAAATCAGGGTAGTCTTGAATTAAGCCCCAAATGGAAAGGGAGACAAAATTACATTCAGAGAAGTCTTAGATATTAGAAATGTGATTGCACATGGTGATGGGGGAATAGTAAAGCAGGAAACAGTACTTTGTAGTAGGGACATCAATAAATAGTGACACCCTCAAGTCTCCAGTGTTTGTATTCAGTATCACAATATGGATATGAAGGAAAAGAAAGAAAACTAGAAATCTTAAAACAAATATGATCTGATAACATCAGAGGAATCTGGTGGGATATGATTAAAGCTTAAATGATGTTTATTCAGGAGACAGACACAATAAAATGGTGGTAGAGTAATTTTGTATGTAAATAAGCCATGTGTCCAAAAATATGACTTAAAATATGGAACTTTTGTTGAAAGCTTCTGGGTAAGATTAAAAATCCTAAAAAAACAAAGTCATATCTACGTGGGAATTTTATTAGAAGACATTGATTACTAAATTTAAAGGAGTTAGATTTTTAAATTACCTCCCAAGTTTTCAAAAAGGCAGACTAGAGTGATAATATCTGGTGAAAAATTAATAGAACTAGTAATGGGAGGCCCAGCAAATTTCTGATTTCTCTTCCTGACAATTTCATTTCTCAGAATTGCAAGAAGAAACAAGGGTTTCAGCTATCCTGGATCTAATCCTGACCAACAGAGAGGAATTAGTCAATGGACTGGAGGTGTGTGGTACTCATGGGAAAGCAATCATGTCATATTGGAGTTCAAGATAACTAATGAAAAGCTGAGCAAAGTCAGTCATATACCTTGGCCTTCAAGAAGGAAGATCTTAAGATTTTAAAAGGTGGGCATCATGCCATGACTTGAAATCTTAAAGATAAACAAGTCAAACAAGGAAAACAAGGGAAAAAAATCTGCCTCTGCCTCCCAGCAAACAGTACAGATGATATACGCTGTTTGCTGTGTATTTTTGTCCATGTGTGTCTGACCCATAGAAATAGCAAAGAATTGGAGAAATGTACATTATGGCAGTATATTAATGCCAGAAAGTTTTCTTAAATGTAGTCACACTAACTCCTCCCAATTATTTAAATAGATCTACTCCAAACATATCTCAGCTGCCTTATCTTAATACTAAACAGGACACTGTTACATTTCAGATTATACTTGTACAGATGCTGTTAAAATTGATGTGGCTTTCTTGAAGTATACATTATTCTCTGCTATTTAAAAGAAGATACAATAGCACTGGGCCTCTTCAGATCAAGCATTTATTTTAAAAAGCTTCTTCATTTTGTTAAGTTGTCTAGAACAATAATGAAGCAGTCTTTGAAAAATAAGTCTAATCATTTCAACATTTTATAGACATTCATAGTTATTGACTTACCTCCTTGCATCCAGTTTCAGCAACTGATTAGCACAAGAAAATAAAATTCTGTCTCTGTCTCTCCCTCCCAGCAGTTTGCCTCCTTGCAGTTTTAGCTTCACTTTCATTTTAGCATGTGGGCCTGCCTGCAGCCTCTTATCAGCTGCTGGTCGGGAGGCCGATAATCAGTTGCTTGTGCTAATCAGGCTCTGCGCTGTTTGCTGCAAAGAGGTAAATTGCTGGGAGGCAGAGGCTAAAGGGTGGGGGGGTGGGGGGGCTACATTCGGTGTATAAGACGCATCCAAGTTTTCACCCTCTTTTGGGGGGTAAAAAGGTACGTCTTATACTCCGAAAAATACGGTACATAGAAAATGGAAAAGGAGGGTAGTAAGGGAGGAGTAAAAGGATTGTCTGAAATTTGAATAGGTAGAATAGAAAAAATAAAGCTCACACTAATAACAGGCTCCTGAGAAATTCCAATAATAATAGTATATCTAAATTTTAGAAGAATTAGAAGCTATTGGTCTGTTGCATCAGGAAAGCAGGGAAGTCATAATGATGCAGGTAAAGAGAAAGTGGAACTCCTTAATATCTTCGTTCTGAGATGTCTCAGAAGACAAAAGAGCCTTTCCTAATGTCAGGACAGAGAGAGAGAAAAGTCTCAGGATTGTTCAGGTTAAAGTAAGAGTCCATCTTGCTATTTTAAATGAATTTAGATCTCTATGGTGAGACAAATTACATCCCAGGTTGTTAAAGTTGACTTTGACAAGAGGGGTGGCATGCAAGTTTGATAATTAAATAAATACAGGTTGAAGTAATTTCAGAATCACAGACTAGTTAGTTTAGAATTTGTTCTAGAAAGGGAATTAATATGCTTTGTCCAGCAGCATGTCTTGAAGCATTAAGATAAAATGCTACTGTTATCAAGAAGCAGCATGGTTTCTTAAGAATAACTTGTGCCAGAATAGCCTTATCTATTTTTATGATGGAGTTTGTTAACCAAGAGAATGCTGTGTAGTAAACCATATAACAAGACTTTCATCATAACCTTGCAAACAGTGTAACATAAGGCTAGAGCAGGCTTTCCCAAACTCTGAGATATACCCCCTTGGGAAGACACAGACAATGTCCAGGGGAAGTACAGTAGAACCTCTAGTCCCGAACACTTCTGATCATGACCAAATCGTGTTCCGATCAAAAAATTCACAAAACTTTTGAATCTGGTCACTAACACATACTTGGGTGGCAATCAAACATGGCTGCGGCCGATTTCCCCTTCCGCACCATTTTTTGTAAGCGCCAAATTTTTGTAAGCGGGAAATTAGATTTGGGTCACAACCAAATCGGGTTGCGACCAAAGTTATGGAACGAATTATGGTCGTGACCAGAAGTTCTACTGTATGAGGAACCTTTTAATTACATTGCTATAATAAATCCTCCTTTCCCAGTTTCATTGTATTGTCATTGTTCATTTGTGTTTATTTTGCAGTTTGAATTTTTGGGGGAGATGTGTATATTAGGATTACACTAAAAGAAAGTGTGATGGTAAAAAGTTTAGGAATCCCTGGGCTAGAGGATTTTGAGATTTGGTGGACTTGGAAATGGTTCTCCATTGATTTAAAAGGAAGTATTAATTGTATAGGTATACAACTGTGGAGTCTTAGTTTTGTGGCAATATCTGTATGAATGGTCAGTTGAACGTGAACACCCAGTGTGATGCTGCAGTAAAACAGCCAGTACAATTTTGGTCTGCATTAACAAAAGTATTATAGCAAAATTACATGAGGTAATAGCTCTGTTGTAGTCTGGGCTAGTTTGAGTACTTGGAGTTCTATGTCCACTTCAAATGGACATAGTAAAGCTGGAGTGGATTTTTAAAAGGGATTACGGGGTTGCAAATGTATCCTCATGAAGAATAGCTTAAAGCAGAGGTTCCTAAACATTCTCATGGAGCTGTTTTGTTTATTAAGTAGTAAAATATCTTATGGCATCCTTGTGAGTTCACTGTACTACTATGGCACATGATTTGGGAACCACGGGCTTAAAGAAGCAACCACATGTTCAATTTGCAAAACATAAGACTTGAAGATAAAATACTCTTCGGAATTAAAAGGAGATTCAAACTTAATAGCATGAGAATTTTTTAATGATAATTGCTGTTAACAGTCTGACTAGAGCAGTAATGGATTCCTCCTGCTTAGGTTTTTTGCAGACAGTGGTGAGATGGTTGCCTATTTGGGAATAGTTTACTAAATTCCTCTACTAAGTAAAAATTTGACTATGGCACCTGTAAGGTATACTTTAGAGCAGTGGTGGCGAACCTATGGCACGCGTGCCAGAGGTGGCACGCATAGCCCTATCTGTGGGCACACACGCTGTCACCCCAGCTCTGTTTTGGGTCTCGGGCACGCCTTGCAGTTTGGGTGTATTGCAATTTAACAAAATTATAAATTGAGACATTTTTATAAGTATCTTTTATAACTTTCTTTTGGAATTATTTGAACACATTTTATAATTAAAAATAAATGTATTATGTATCATGGCATGGTTCAGATGTTTGTATATAGTAGCACTAGACCTTGCATTAAATAAAATACATAGGTACTGTAGGCTGCCTCCCATACTTGCTTTTGAGTCATTCTAGAGGCCATGTTCTAAAAAAGAATATACAAAACCATGTCAGAAACATAAATTCAATTTAATTTAATTTAAAATAATTGTAATTCTAATACTGGAAGCAACGATAGGAAAGCATGTGCAGTGGGTTTACTAACTTCTAAATATAATTGGACTATTTTAGAGAACATTATTATTATTTCAGGACACTATTTATTATGAAGCAATCAAGACCAAATATACCAATTTGACATTCTGAAAGTGAATCACCATTTTGGTCTGTGTGCATATGTGTGTGTGTGTGAGAGAGAGAGAGAGGAAGAAAGAGATCTACATTTTTTCTATGTTTTTTCCCCCTGTATAAGGAAAACGTCAGAGAGAGTAGTTTAGAAGCTGAAAAGTACATTTTGTAATTATCATGACACACCAGTCAGTGTTTGGGAATAGATATGAAATTTTATATTTTTCTTCTCAAGCTCAAGCTAGGATGTTGTTTCCAAATGTGGGTCTTGAACTCTAGGGGGAATAATGCCGAGTAGAAACAGAGTACCTTCACTTTCAACCTAAAAAATTTAGCCTTGGTGCCGACAAAAGCCACTTTTCAATATGGCATGTTTTGTTGTTTTCATGTAAAAATATTGATAATTGTTTTAAAATTGAATCCTATCCCTATACCCATCTTTAAATTCTGGTAGTGTTTTAAGTATGAATTTTCTCAAAAATAACATAACCGATCGTTGATTTCCAGAGATAGGCATCTCTGGTTCTTCACATCACTACTGTACTCAAATATAGCTGTAAATAGAAAATAATTAGTTCTCAAATTCTATTGAAAGAAACTTTCTCCAAAGCAATGGAAAAAACAGTTATTATGCTACGTCCGGAAGAGAAGAGATTGTGTCTCAGAATGCTCCAAATAAGGTCCTTCTTACTTTACACAAGTTCCAATCACTAATTATTTATTCAATAGAAACTTCTTTCTCCTTTTAAAAATAATTTTTGTATATTAAAATACAAAAAATAATTATTGTATAAGTTTGGTTCAAACATGCATGTCAATCATTTCACTAGCATTTTAGCCAAGTATAAGATTTTATTCATCTATGTCAGAAAATAAACCAACTCACACATATTAACAATTCAAAAACTATTCTTACATGTCATAGTTTCTTGGATTAATAATTATTAGTCGTAATCTAGGACTGAAAAAGCAATTGCTTCTTTTTTGGTAATGGCTATTTTGATACTAGTCTGTTTGAAGCCTGTTTCACTCAATGCACTATAAAATTGAGTTCAGTCATGTACCATCCCCATATCACTTGATTGAGAATTGTCATTTAGCATATATAGCAGAAGGATAGGGGTGTCTAAGATATGTCTTTATAAATGTTACAATAATCTTAACTACAAAGACTGTACATAAATTTCTAATAAAATAGGGAACTTCTCAAACTTTTGAACGATAGAATCCTAGCAATTATGCAAAGTAGGTAAAGTTTTTTTTAAAGTACGGTATATTCTGTTCTCAACATGCAGTTTGTCCAAGTATATTTGGAAAATGGAATGATTTAATGTTGGCCAAATCAACAACTGTCTGCTCCTACTTTGATCCAAATCTGAAATCTAGAGAAATGAACTTACTCTGTTGTTAAATAAGGAACCATACATACCTATTATAATTTTTTGCTTTTTAACAAGGAATAACATTTTTAAATAAAGTAAGTTTTTCTAAGCCAGGGGTAGGCAAAGTTGGCTCTTCTATGACTCGTGGACTTCAACTCCCAGAATTCCTGAGCTAGCATGATTGGCTCAGAAAGTCTGGGAGCTGAAGTCCACAAGTCATAGAAGAGCCAACTTTGCCTACCCCTGTTCTAAGCAATTGCTGCCTGCCCAGAATTTTTTTAAAAAACGAAAATATAATGTATTTGATTGTATATAATTCAGTATTATTTATAAAAATGTGGGGTCAAGACTGGTTAACGGGTGTAAGAGTTTAGGTGGGGTTTGCAAGGAGAGTCTTTAAAAATTGGAAACAGCGGTTCTGTTGGTTTTTTTTTAATTTGGCTTTACCACTCAGAAAATAGATCTTACCAGATACAGAAGGGTAATGTGGAATTTCTAAAGTTAAGTTATTCTTTAAAAAACAATTCTAAATCCAAAGAAAAGTAAATGAAGAACACCTTTTGCACCAGAGGTGGGTTCTAACTTACCGCGTCGCCGGTTCGTTCCTCCCATGTCGCGTGGGCGCGCCACGTGGGCGCGCCTGCGCAGTACCGAAAATTTAAAAAAATTCAAAAAAAGAACCAAAAACAAGATGGCGGTGCATGCGCAGTGCTGGAAATTCGGCTTCTGCGCATGTGCAGAAGAAAAAAAATCAGCAAAAGAATCCCGCCCCCCCCCCAAAATCCAAAAAACAGATGGCGGCATCCAGGGACAGGCACTGACAGAACCAGCTCCATGCCGTCACCAGCGGTTTGCTACTGGTTCTATAGAACCGGGAGGAACCCACCTCTGTTTTGCATCCTTCCCAGCAAATAGAAAGTACACTCAGTAGTCCTGCTGCAAAGCCCCTCACCTCTCTCCCCATCCCATCCCAAAGGGACTCCTCAGGACTTGGGCCTGTTCCTATGCCTCGTGAACACGCTCCAGTTCCTTGCAGAAATGGTGGCTGCTTTCAGAGCTTTCTGCCCCAATCAGCTGGCTGTTGGAAAACCGCAAGGCTCTCCTGCCTCTTGCTAGGCTTTGGGAAACCAGAACCTGCATTCTAAGGCAGTGGCTTCAGGATGAGCTTTCCAAAATCTTTCCCTTGCTTTAAACCCCTTCCATCCCCCCCCCAAATTGACATTTCTTAAAGAAAACAAAAGAAAAAACATAAAGAAAAAACAAAAAAGGCTGGGAGAGGCAAACTTGTTCATCTTTTTCTCCCCCAAACCCCTTAGGTGTTGAAACTAAAATCTCCACCTCTGTCCTTCAATCTCTATCCCCTTTAACAATTTAATTTACTAAACTTCCTGCATGCCTGGAAAGTGGATGACAAAATCTGTAAATTACTTAACTTGACTCCAGGCTGAAGAGTAGAGGAAAGGAAGGAAGGAAGCAGAGAAAAATTTTCTGCAACTTTTTTCCGCCAGCCAGCTAGAACTCCCTTAAAAGCTTTTTGCTGTTTGTCTAACTGCCTTTAGAACCTAGCTAGGACTCTAAAGCCAAGTCTTAACTGGGTCCTAAAGGCAGTCATACAAACGGCAAAAATATTTCCAAGGACTTACTTCTACCCAATTTGCTGCATATATTCTGCTCTAGCCGGCTAAATTTTTTGAGCTGAATTTTTTCTTCAGCTTCTCCCAACAAAAAGCTGCAGAAAGATTTTCTTTACTTGCTTCATTCCTTTCCTTTACTCTTTTCGGCCACAGCCATGCTGTCTAGGGACACTGGGGGATGGAGCACTTGCTTTCATTCCTAATGTGACAAAGTTTCTAGATGAAGGTCTGTGGTAAAAAGAAAGTGAGCGATTGGCAATGGAGGTGGGGAGGCCCGAAGCAGGTGGGCTTATGTCTGCACTAGGCCTTCCAGGATCTCCCCATACCTGAGGCATCCCATGGTCATTTTAATGACCTGCACATTCATTTAACAACTGCACTAGGGAGAGTAGGGATGGTTGGTTGTAATGTGAGGCAGTTCATTTAATATTTGTCCTGACTTCCAACAGTAATGGGCAGGCTCCATTATGGTCGTAACTTGAGGTCTACCTGTATATATGTGGATTCTAACTATCACAGTATCATGGGAGTAATGAGTTCTAAGTCACTTTTTTTGCTATATGTGCACAGTAAAATGATTTGCTGAGATAAAGATTTAGCAGTAGCCTTTTTAAATTTCAGAAACAGATGTTTTAATGAGTGTGTACCTTTAAATACTTTCATCTCTGCAAATATTGTATAACTGCAGATTCTTGAAATTCCTGTTTTTCAGGTGTTGGAAAATCATGTTTATTGTTGCAGTTTACAGACAAAAGGTTTCAACCAGTTCATGACCTTACTATAGGTAAGTCCTTAGTAGGTAAATGATGAAAAATGGTTCCTAATCCATTTGATATGTAATTTAGGTATATACTGAACAATTATTATTTCCACAATTATAATTACATTTGTATATAATTACTGTTTTTCATAGTTGTATGAAAAATCTAGGGAATTTTATTCTTAACTAAAATGATCAGAAAAATAGGAAGATGGGAATTGAAAATGTTGCTGTCTGCTGGAGACTTGTACAGGTAGTCCTTGACTTACAACATTTCATTTGGTGACCGTTCAAAGTTACAACAGCACTGAAAAAAGTGATTTATGACCATTTTTCACAGTTACGGCCTTTGCAACATCCCCATGATCATGTGATCAAAATTCAGGTGCTTGGCAACTGGTTGATATTTATGACCGTTGCTGTGTCCCAAGGTCATGTGATCACCTTTGGCCACCTTCTGACAAGGAAAGTCAGTGGGAAAGCCAGATTTACTTAACAACCAGGTTACTAACTAATAAACTGCAATGATTCACTTAACAATTGTGGCAAGAAAGGTCATAAAATAGGGCAAAATTCACTTAACACATGTCTCACTTAACAACATAAATTTTGGGCTCAATTGTTGTCGTACATTTCTCTAGGACTACCTGTAATCACTCAGAGAGTCCTTCTCCCCCCCCCCCCACACACAAATACATAACAACAGTTAAGCTTGTAAACAGTGAAAACTATTTTAAAGCCTTATTAAATTATGGATGCTTTGCGGGAGAAAGGGGATAACCATTTTCTTCCTAGTAACAACCCTATATTGAAACTATTACAAAGTTATTCCTGTAATTCTGTCAAGGAACTCCCCTAAAATTTCCTCAAAACCAATCCTACCTTCCTGTCATACGGTTCTATGATAAAATACAGAACCCTTCAAAAATGATTTTTGTCTCTGGCCATCAGGTTTCCACCTTTGGTTTTAGGAAAAGGGTAGAGTCTCCTAAACAGAATATAAACCTCTTTTTGGAGACCTTTCCAGAAACATAAATTCTGGGTTCTTGTGATAAGCATTTATGAGTGTGGTGGTGGTGGGTTTTATGCAGTCATGTTAATGGAAAGGAACATACAACACCAGCATGCTGCTTTTTAAAAAATATAATACTACTGTATTGTAGCCCTATTGTTTACTATACAGTAATAGTGCCAGTTTAAATTATATAGAATGCATCCAGTTTCTAAAATGTTTTCCAAAAATAAAACACCAGTTTAAAATTATATGAATTATGTTTCTCTGAATGTGTAGATGTCCAATTAACATATAATTATTTTCTTGTGTACTTAATAGCAGTTAGTTACCAGGAAGTAACTTTAAAAGAAAAAAAGAGGCATATAGTATACCATTTCTTAAAGTATGAATTTCTTTTATCTATTTTCTGTTTGCCTATTTTAACAAAGAAAAATCATACTTCGGGATGATTATTCTTATTTTCCTACCATGGTTCAAATGCAGCAGTTTTTTTTCTTGCATTTCCTCATGGCTGTGATTAAATGTTTTCCTGTAGTCCTTGAACTGGCAGAAATATATGCAAACATTGATTGTATTGTCACAATGACTGAGTCCTGTACTGTCTCATTGTTGCTCACAATTAGTGAACTCTCCTAGCTGCATTTTGCCCCTCAGAAGAGGAATGGAATGTGGCACATACCCACGGAGTAATAAAAATAATAGGAACTATGGCCATGCATAAGATTTGACAAGAGTTTCGGAATGAGCCAGGCAGGCATTATGAAGCGAGATCCTTCTGTGGAAGCCAGGTACTCTTTCTGTCCTGGAATCCAATCCCAAAATGTCATGGTAGGCTGTGCTCGTTCTCTGGAGGGAGAGGGCATACATGCTACAGCTTCAAGCTGTAAATTAGAACTAGGCAGATCCCAATCCATGTTATCACTAACATCATCAGTAAGGCATCTCCATTCATTTGCATGTCAGTCTAAATCAGAGGTCTTCAAACTTCGCAAGTTTGAGGACCCCTGGTCTAAATGCTAAAATGAATATAAGTTGCCTCTACAGTAGCTTGCAGAGACAAAGGCAAAGTCATAATTTTATGTCCTTTAGAAATGATTAGTAAGGCCTTTTCATGCTACAATAGTGGGTTTGAGTGTGAGCCATCTTACACTACGATGTCTGACATAAATGGAAACTTAGCAAATCTGTATCAAATAGTGTAAAGGAACTGGAATACTGAAGCAACTGGAGAACAGTATTGCAATGTTTTTGAAAGACTAATGTAGATCCTTATTTCATTTTCTTCTTTTAAAATTTTGTGTATTTTTCTGATTGTTTTTGTATATAGTTAATCAAAACTAAGAAACGATGGGTTTCATTGATTTTGTTTCATTATTTAGGTGTAGAATTTGGTGCTCGAATGATAACCATTGACGGGAAACAGATAAAACTTCAGATATGGGATACAGTAAGTAAAAATCTTCCTGCAAGAATTTTTTAGACAAATTCAGATTGTTATTTAAAAAAAAATAGAAGCTACCAAAAATAATATGATCCTCCAGATTAACAAAACTGGTCCTTGATTTTGCACTTGTTAAGCTGGAAATATTATGAATCAATAATTTCTATCAGGATAGACAGTGGCTTCATTTTATAATTGGAGTGGTGGTGGTGATGATAATGATGATGATGGTGAAATTATTGTTAACTTGCTACTTCTAGGCCAGTGGTGGCGAACCTTTTTTGGCTCGCGTGCCGAAAAGTGGGGGGGGCGCGCTCGCGTGCCCACACCCATTCCTTCCCCCCCCACGCATGCGCACAACATCCCCCATGCTGCCTCCTGCGCATGCGCACACCCCCGCACAGGCCCACTTACCGGAGCCTGGAACGACGAAACGGAGCCTGGAACGATGAAACCGGCAAACCGGAAGTGCGAAAAAACGCACTTCCGGTTTGCCGGTGTGCTGTTTTTTGCACTCCGGAGGGTTCAGGGAAGCTCCCTGAAGCTCCGGAATGCAAAAAACTACAAAACGGACAAACCGGAAGTGCGGAAAAGTGCACTTCCGGTTTGTCCGTTTTGTAGTTTTTTGCATTCCGGAGCTTCAGGGAGCTTCCCTGAACCCTCCGGAGTGCAAAAAACAGCACACCGGCAAACCGGAAGTGCATTTTTTCGCACTTCCGGTTTGCCGGTGGGAACCCTCGCGTGCCGGCTTCTATGGCTCCGCGTGCCAGCTCTGGCACGCGTGCCATAGGTTCGCCACCACGGTTCTAGGCTTTGAAAAGAGTAGAGAAATGATTGTTCAATTTTTGTTTTGTCTACCTGTGGTCTGAATTAGCATGTTTTGTTTGAGGGGCTGTAGTAAGTTAAACATGTTTACTGGAATAAAGAGGTTTTAAGCAGCTACATTATATAATTAGTTTATTCAATAGTATTGCATCATTTGCTTCAGTGCAATTGGCAAAAAGGCTTTCACTTTAAAACAATGCTTTAAAAATTGTTTTGAATTTTTGTTCCATTCTGATTTTTTTAAAAAAATAAATACATAACGGTCAACTCACGGTTCTTAGCCATAAAAAGAAACAGAAAAAAGTATTTGTGTGTTGCTTTCTGCACCTAATAACAAGAAACTGGAAATTTACAGCAGGACATTGGGAAGAGCATGGAAGTCTTGTTGCTTCCTGTTTCGATCAAATAACTGTGCTTAGAATTGCTGGAAGGGAAAACAGGACCAAGCCTTAGATTTCCCTTCAGCTATTGAACTTTGGAATTAGCAAGGCGGGGATGTTGTGAAAGTGAACAAGGGTCACGATTTCCAACAATATTGGACAACTATTTCCAATCAGAATTAAATTGTAGCTTTTGCAATATAACCTGGATGGATATGAGAGATACATAAAAAAAGATTGAGTAACTAGGTAAAGATTACAGATTGTCCATTGCTATAGTGGAAAGCTACTAAATTGCTCCCATATCACATTTATTAATGTATCTTCTATATTAATATTAGAGCAATACTTCATGAAGGAAGGCAAATATAAATGTCCCAGGATAGTGTTGCAGGATCCAATATGGGTCGGAAGCAGTACAACGCAGCTTTCGAGATCTGCAAGTGGGCATTGCATATCGCCCAGAAGCTACTATATGAGGACAAATCATGCTTTGCAAAGATCACTTGGAGATGGGAAATACTTCTAATGTAATCTATCAGATCCCCTGCATGGATTGCCCCTGTGACTATGTAGGACAGATGAGGAGGAAGCTAACCTCCAGACTGCAAGAACAGAAGCGAGCGTCAGATGAGGAGACCTGAACTCATTGGTAGCCTGACATTGCAGTGAACAAGGACATACATTCAATTTCTCAGCTACTAAGATTTTTGGCCGAGCAAATAAAAAGATAGCCAGGGAAAGGATTGAAGCCTGAGAAACAGGCCCCTTGTCAGTCAACTGCAGAGCTAATTTACCACCCGCTTATCAGATACTTAGGAGGACTTGATAGCACAAGGAAATAACAGCCAATAGCAGGCCATCAACACATCAATCAACCAATAGGAAGCCACACCCAACCAGGCACCACATAAATATGATGCATAGAGTAGTCCAAAGACACATTCCACTAGAGAGAAGTTCTATGAGGATGGGCTCCAGCATGAATCCAAAAGCTCGGAAGACTAAACCTCTAGTCCTGATGACTGACCATGTGGATCCTGCAGTAATAGTTCAGTTTCTGATAATTTCACAATATCAAGTAATACATAAGTAAGATTTAGTGTAAAGTTTCTATTCATAGATGTATCAAATCCAACAAGAAATGAGAAAATGACAATTTTTAACAGGACTAACATTTTGCCTTAAGAAACATTAAACTAACAGATTCACTCTGGCTTGTTCAGTTATTTAAAAATCCTGCACAGAGGGTATATTTGATTTCATTTCTGGTTTCTTTAGATATTGCCTTTATCTTTCAAGTTTTCAAAATTGTATTTCATATATAGGTTTACGACCATTTATAACTACTTTACAGCCATTCATTTAGTGACTGTTCAGAGTTACAGTGGCACTGAAAAACTGACTTACGTCCTCCCACTTATGGCCTTTGCAGGGTCCCTGCAGTCATGTGATCACAATCTAGGCACTTGCGAGCTACCTTGCACACATATGACAGTTACAGTATCCTGTAGTCATATAATTGCTATCTTGTGACCTTCCCAGCAAGCTTAGTGACAGGAGGTTTCAAGTTACGGTCATGTAATGTCCTAATGACTGCAGGTGATTTGTTTAACAATCATGGCAAAAAAGTAGTAAAAACATGCCTCACCTAATCACTGCACTGCATAATGATGAATTTTCTGATCCCTATTGTCATAAGTCAAGGCTTACCTGTATCTATTTACCTAAAAGATCTCTTTAAAATTTTACCATGTAAAATGCACAGTGGCGCAGTGGTTAGAGTGCAGTACTGCAGGCTACTTCTGCTGGCTGCCTGCAATTTGGCAGTTCAAATCTCACCAGGCTCAAGGTTGACTCAGCCTTCCATCCTTCCGAGGTGGGTAAAATGAGAACCCAAATTGTTGGGGCAATATGCTGACTCTGTAAACCGCTGAGTGGGCTGTGAAGTGCTGTGAAGCGGTATATATCTAAGTGCTATTGCTATTGCTAGAGATTACTATTTTTAGGAATAAGGATATTCATAATATTTTGTTTTTAGCTATTTTGGGTACAAAGCTCCATACAACTCTGTTTCAAGAACAAAACTGCTGTTATGTAGTCAAGACTATATCATTATTCCTGTCCTAAGTCTTATAATTTGCAATTAGAAATCTTAAAAATATCAAACTTACAATTAAAACAGCAAGACAGAGAAGTGCAATAAATTGTAACAGAGTTGATCTGGATATAAATCATGAAGTATGGTTTATATATGATCATTGGCTTCTGACATTGCATGTTTTATGTAAGTATCTTCATGTCATATCAGAGCTGTATGCAGACCTAATATCATACGTTTCTATAATACGGACCAATTGCCTAATATTATATAACAGAGCTTATGAAGTAACTGCCCTGCTCTGATTAGACTGAGACTTCACAAGCTACATAAACTTGGCATATTTAATATTGATTGCTAAATGTCCTTAATTTATTTTCACTATAATTTATCTAGATATGATAGCAAAACTGTCATATCTTTTCTGCAGATGATGTTAGAAATATATTTTCTTCTATATGTTGTTTACTTCACCACATGATTTAGTATTGCTAATAGACAACAAGCAGTTTCTGTTAGCTGCTTATTAAAAACTATTGATATTGATGTGGATTCTGCTCATTTTTTCATCTCTATATTTACAGTATTTATAAATACTCTATATTTATAAATTACATTATGGATTAAACATCTATTACATATTTTGCATTGCTGTGCCAAACTATACTGATAATTAGTTTATGTAGACTTCTGGATCATTTATTTGAAATACCAACTTACACACAAGATGTTTTGTATGTTTTCTGTGCTTTTGTGTGTGTGTGTGTGTGTGTGTGTGTGTTCTCTGGATAAGCTTTGTTTCAGAAGTACAGGATGTTCTTTAAATGATAACAGACATATATAAAACCAAATTAAAAACTGTTGCTTTTCATAATAAAATGATGGAGAAAAAAAACCCATCTGAAGATTGTTGAAATCTGGCTGCAGTTTATGATATAATGGATAAAATCTGCATCCTTGGCCTTCATACAACTTTTACTCCAGCAGATGGTGGGCGTAAAGATGTCATTCATCATTTATTTACAATGGGCTTTATTTATTCTAGTGTCAACAGCTGCCCCAGGGAGGGAGTTATTGAATTCAAATGTGAAGCACTGGGCTATTTGCTTCCTTTCAAATTTGTCTTCAGAGCTTAGTTGCTAGGAGTCCATTCTGTACTCTAATAATGATTCATGTATTGTGAAGCCATTCAGTAAATTGGGTTGTCAGGGATTGCCAAAAAAGGTTTAGAGGTCTTGTTCTTGATTTTTCCCCCTAATGGTACTGTAGATTTTTCATATGTAAGTCTAAATTTCAAGAAATAGTGGCTGTTTATTTTGTTCCCAATCTCAGTAAAATAAATTTCATAGTATAGCTAAATAAACTGATACTTCTCACACATGAGGAATAAGAAACTGTTGCTCTTGTTTTACTACAGGCTGGGCAGGAGTCCTTCCGTTCCATCACAAGGTCATACTACAGAGGGGCAGCAGGTGCTTTACTAGTGTATGACATTACAAGGTGAGAATCTTGCAGTTTAGTGTGATTTAGACTCTTGTACTCTTGTAAAGTATACTGGGTTGGTGGTCTACTAGTTCATGCTTTATTTAAATTTTATTGCTGTCAGTGGACCTATTTTAAGCTTTATTAAAATGGATTATATCTATTGTCAAAGTACACTCAAGTTTTGTAGGACTGAATGTGTATATTCATGTTGAGTTTTAGAGATAATATTTAATGTGGCTAAGGCGAATACTTAATTCTGAAGTGGATCTTCTGTGTAGCTGATGAAGCTTGTAATTTGAGACAAGATTTCACAGTGTTCTGCTGCTACATTCTTAAGCATTTATACTTTTCTATAGAGAAACTCAGAATTCGCAACCAAATGAATGCTAAGTATTTTTTGGTTAAAGATTACATCAGTGATGGCGAACCTTTTTTGGTTCGCGTGCCAAAAGGGGGGGAATGTGGGGGATCACGTGTGTGCGTGCCCACACCCATAATTCCATACACCCCCGCGCATGCGCGCATGACCCCCCCCCTGCTCCCAGCATGCAATGGCATGCCCATTTTTCACTCTCCCCAGGCTCCAGAGCCTTTCTAGGAGCCTGGGGAGTGTGAAAATGGCCTTCCCCACCCCCTCTGGAGGCTGGAAACAACCTGTTTCCCGACTCCCAGTGGGCCCAGAAGGCCCGAAAATCAGCCGGCCGGTGCACACATGCGCGCCGGACCTGAGCTCGCGTGCCCACCGATATGGCTCCGCGTGCCACTTGTGGCACCCGTGCCATAGGTTCGCCATCACGGGATTACATAGACACTGTGGGGAGTGTGTGTGTGTGTCATTACGTAGTGGATTACTTTTCTGTCTGGATTAGGTTATATTTTAATATCATATTGTGCTGAGAGTTTTTATGTTATTCAGATTATAAAGCACCAGAATGAAAAGAATTTTAAATACTGATTCTTGTTCCTTTATCACATAAGTCAAAGCAAGAATGATTTCTAAATAGTTTGTGCTGATTCTAGTTGTGTTATTTGGTTGCATCTTATATAAATTCAAAATGTAACACCTTTTTAAGAAGGGTGAAGAGTGTTTGGTCTTTCCCAAGTTATTAATTAGTTTTGATTTTTAAGTTGCTTAGAATTTATATCAATTATATGGGATATAAACTCTAAATGTTAACCTTTTGAGATATTTTATTGGGTCTTTTTTTTGGCGTTCATTTACATTTTAGTTTCTTTTCAGGAGGGATACTTTCAATCATTTGACAACATGGTTAGAAGATGCCCGCCAGCATTCTAATTCCAATATGGTTATTATGCTAATTGGAAATAAAAGGTATTTTGTTTTCTGAAATGGTGTACATTGGGATAATTGTAATTCTATAGTTAGATATATAAATTTAGAGTTTAGATTTTTTTTAATTCCACTCTTATTTTTATAAATAACTCAAGGCTGTGAACCTACCTAATACTCCTTCCCCATCCTATTTTTCCCCACCACAACAACCCTCTGAGGTGAATTGGGCTGAAAGAGAGTGACTTGCCTAAAGTGACCCAGCTGGCTTTTGTGTCTAAGGTGGAACCAGAATTCAGTCTCCAGGTTTCTAGCTGGGTGCCTTAACCACTAGATCAAACTGGTTCTCAGTTGCAGAAAGTATGGAACAAATACAATGATAAAATTAAAAACCTTAACTCTCATCTTGAGGCTATTAAAAGTGGTTTAATTAAAATAGTTTACATTTTCTCTATGCAAAATATTAAATGCCCTTTATTATATAGTTAGGTAACTAGCTTCTTGTCTCAACAGTTCTTGCAACTGAATAAGATCACCACTATAAACAACCACAATGGAGGAGACTAGGTCCCCTCCTCCTCCTGGAGCCCATTTCCTGCCCCACTCGCCCCTGGCAACTCTTTCTCCCTCCCTCCCTCTCGGGGTGGAGAGCAAACTCAGAAGTAGCAATTCTGGCACTGGACAGAAATTTTAAAGCTTTCCACTTGGAGTTTTTAATCAACAGTAGTGAATATATTTGCAATTTAATAAATCCGGACTTCAGAAAAATTATACTACCTGAGAGAAGACAATTTGACATAATTGTAATATTACCTAAATATTATAAACAAATACAGTTAAGTAATTCTGATCTTTCTCAATTAATTTTTTCCCCCTTAGTGATTTAGAGTCCAGAAGAGAAGTGAAAAAAGAAGAAGGCGAAGCATTTGCAAGAGAGCATGGCCTTATCTTTATGGAGACATCTGCCAAAACTGCTTCAAATGTAGAAGAGGTAATTTTGAGTATTTTTTTATATGTTAGAAGATAATTCTAAGTATAGAAAAATATTGAAAAATATCTTTGAAATAAAGAGAAAATATTTTTCCTGAACTATTGAACCATACCAGGATCCCATTAAAAGCCACAGGATGAAATGAAGCATTCTATGCAGATTGTAAGGTTGTGCAGCTGTTGGCCATGTTTCAGTCCTTTCACTGATATCTTAATGCCTACTTACCTCAAATGTGTATCCTGAGACCACATAGCTAATTTGTGAATACACAAAACACTGTTTTTTTTTAAAGCAGCCATTGAGTGATATAGTGAGCATGATCATGCCAAATTTAAAGCACTTTTCCTACTTTGGACCTGAATAGCTATATATAGCATATTATCTCCCATGCTACTTCAGACCTTATTCTGTCAAGTGCTCTAGGGGTAGGGAGAGGGTTTGAATATCAACTGAAAAGCCCTGCTTTTTCTACTGTACCTTAGAAAATTTTGCCAATTGACAAGCGAGAATTATTATTATTATTATTTTCATTCAGAGCAGGGGTCCCCAAACTTGGCAACTTTAAGACTTGTGGACTTCAACTCCAAGAATTCTCCAGCCAGCTGGCTGGAGAATTCTGGGAGTTGAAGCCCACAAGTCTTAAAGTTGCCAAGTTTGAAGACCTCTGATTTAGTGTGTCATGGAACACCATCAAGTTCTCACAGAGCCATTGGTTTCCTCAGAACAGTTTTGAAACCTCTTCAGGTTTTTTACTCAGAGGAAGTAGAATAAATGCTGGTGATTAAAAATAAAACCTCAAGAGAGAGATTTAAAGGAATAGAAAAGCCAGAAATCAAACTACAAAAGCTATTCTTTTCTTAATTAGATGGCACATTAAATTGAAATTGACTGAGTTGCATTTCACCAAGGAGTGGAGGAATGATTTTCAATAGAATCTCCAATGTAAATCACAAGTTGCATTAAGAGTCCATTGATCTGTTGTTTACAAAAGACTTTGATCAAAATTGGATGACAGAGGCAGGAGGCAGACATTGAGATTTGTACAGCATTCAGGTCAACAGCAAATAGTCATTTGTAAATAAACCACTTTGTATCATTTAACCTTATTTTAAGTACCCAAAGAAGGGAGAAATATGGATGTCACTTTGCATTCTCATATACAATCCGTTCTCTCCTATGGAGCAAGACGGGGCTCCTCTTGCCGTCTTACCTGATTTCCAGCTCTGTCTCCCTAATCCTAACCAGAGGAAATGTCGGCGACCGGCTGCACATGCATTTAAATATTTTCGGGGAGGGCTTATTTTTGGGGAAGGGTTTATTTTCGGAGGAGGACTTATTTTGGGGGAAGTCTTATTTTCGGGGAAACACGGTATTGTTTTTTTGTTATTTTATAATTGATTTGGTACAATAAATCTCATCATCAATATATTGCCACCAGATGGCAGCATGTTACATAAAAAGCTTAGGGAATCTGACTTTTTCAATATCATACAATGGATTTTTAAAAACTTAATAGTATCCTAAATTATATCTTTGTTTATTTTCCCAAGTTTATTGTTTTATGGGTTGTAAGCTGCCCAGAGTTGTATTTAAAATGGGCAACTATGCAAATGTTTTAAATAAATAAACCAGCAGGTGTTGTCTTTAAAAATGAGGCAGATATTATTCCCACATTAGAATTTGTAAAATTCACATATTTTGAATTATTGTTCTGCATTTTCAAAGTAATTTGATACATTGATACAATCTTGAGTATACAATTCTCCCTTATGTTAAAAGGATTCTTTAGTCCATGTTGATTAGTATATAATCCTACTGTCAAGAGATTGATGTCTTTCTAAGACTATATACAGGAAGTCCTTGACTTACAACCATTAGTTTAGTGATCGTTTGAAGTTATAACATGATCAGAATTTTGGTTGTGATAAAAATTTATATGCTTGGTTCATATTTAAGACGATTGCAGTGTCCCAAGGTCATGTGATCACCTTTTGTGATCTTCTGACAAGTAAAGTCAATGGGAAAGCCAGATTCACTTAACAACTGCAGTGATTCACTTAACAACTGTAGCAAGAAATGTTATAACAACTGTTTTGCTTAGCAATAGAAATTGTGTGGTTGTGAGTCGAGGACTACCTGTATTAAGACTTTTACAACTGGAGGATGCTGAGACTGAATGCATGTAAACCATTTATTGTTACTATGAACCTATAATGTGTTTATTGTGGGCCCAATTGGCAAAAGAAAGCTCAGGACCATATTGGTTGGAAACATGCAGAAGAGACCTTCATCCTGCAGTGGATGCAAAATAGCTAAAATGATGATGAGGATGAATTTGTCTACAGGATCCTGGCAATATTTTTTGTTAGAAAAATTTGTGGTCCCAAATAGTACTGGAATATTTATTTATTTATTTATTTATTTATTTATCTATCTATCTATCTATCTATCTATCTATCTATCTATCTATCTATCTATCTATCTATCTATCTATCTATCTATCTATCTATCTATCTATCTATCTATCTATCTATCTATCTATCTATCTATTTATTTTTCTTATAGGCCGCCCAACTCCCACGGGACTCTGGGCGGCGTACAACATAAAAGAAGAACAATTTATAAAAACAACAATAACAATTAAAAAAATTAAAAAACATAAACCATCATTCGTGCATGGGGAGACCCAAGATGTTCTCATTTGGTCTCTATTTCACCCCGCCTGCAGGAAAAGCCATGTTTTAATGGCTTTACAGAAGGCCAGCAGGGTGGGGATAGTCCGGATCTCTGGGGGTAGTTGGTTCCAGAGAGATGGAGCTCCCACAGAGAAAGCTCTCCCCCGCGGGCATTGCTTGGTTGATGGGACCTGGAGGAGACCAACTCTGTGGGACCTAACCGGTCGTAGGGAGGTATGTGGTAGGGTGCGGTCCAGGAGGTATTTGTTTGTATCTCACCTTTATAATTTTTACATATAATTCAAAGCAGCAAACATGTCCAACTTAACTTTCTCTTCCTATTTTCTCCACAATAACAACCCTGTGACTTGGGTTATGCTGAGAGAGAATGACTGGCCCAAATTCACACAACTGGCTTTCACAGCTAAGGCAGGACATGAATTTGCAATCTTCTATTTTCTAGTTTTGTACCTTTACCACCAGTTCATTAACCAATTAACTCTGAAATACATAAATCCTTCAGATTAAAAAGCAGTTAAATATCAATAGCCATGTTGATGCAGGATAATAAAATAAAAACTATATTCCTTGTATAAGCACTTGCAATTATAGCTTGCTTCATAAATTTCACAACAATTTGTATCCTACAGTTCTTGCTAAGGTAACTCATGAAAGCTAACAGTATCTTCACCATGCATGTTAATTATGACTTGCATGATAAACCAATTTAAAGGAAAATAGATTGGAAGGAACATAACTTTTTAACAGAACTATTTCTCAGTACATTGACCAAAATCTAGCCTTACTTAAATAAAATAAGCATATAGTATTTTCCAGTGTCTTGATTCAGACCTTTGAAAATTCAGGGATCTCAAAGTTGATTCTCTGTAAACAAAAAGGACCAGTATCTAATACACCTTCCCTGTCATTTAGGCTAATTTATCGTTCTCTGCAATTTACATTTTGCCTATTCTAGGAGTAGTCAGAACAGAATGGAAAGGGGAATCTCAGGGTCATCCAGTTCATAGATTATTTTCAAATTATTTTCTTGCTACAGGAAAATATAGGAAATCCTCACATTCCAGAATGACAAACATACCATGTTAGCTAAAAGTCTGTAGAGATTCTCAGTCATCCAGGTCAAGGTTGTCCCAAAGGTGTTTTTTCAGGAGGCTACTGGACTTGTTTTTTCTTTGAAGACATTTCGCTTCTCATCCAAAAAGCTTCTTCAGCTCTGACAGGATAGTGGGAATGGAAGGACCCATACTCCTTGCAGACAGCTGGTCATTTGCATCCTTTTAGAGGGTCGTTGAAGCACACAGAGGTTTATCTGTGTCCTCAAAGTCATCTGAGTAGTGCTCCTGACTCCTGCAGTCTGTAGTGTTTTTCTCTGGAAATCCATTCCTACTCACACACCATTCAAAGGGTGCTCATCCCAAATTGCACAGCTAAAAGTCTGTAGATATTCTCAGTCATCTAGGTCATGATTGTCCCAAAGGTGTTTTTTTTCAGGAGACAACTGGCGGAGGGTCGTTGAAGCACTTGGAGGTTTATCTGTGTCCTCAGGGTCATCTGAGTAGTGCTCCTGGTTCCTGTACTCTGCAATTTTTCCTCTGGAAATCCATTCCAATTGCAAGGAATATAAATCCTTCCATTCCCCACTATCCTGTCAGAGCTGAAGAAGCTTCTTGGATGAGAAGCAAAATGACTTCAAAAGAAAAAACGAAGTCCAGTTGCCTCCTGAAAATCACCTTTGGGACAACCATGACCTGGATGACTGCGAATCTCTACAGACTTTTAGCTATACACTTTGGGATGAACACTCCTTTGAATGGTGTGGGCGTAGGAAAGGATTTCCAGAGGAAAAATTGCAGATTACAGGAACCAGGAGCACTACTCAGGTGACCCTGAGGACACAGATAAACCTCCAAATGCTTCAGTGACCCTCTAAAACAGAGATCAGCAACCTTAAACACTCAAAGAGCCACTTGGGCCCGTTTCCCACAGAAAACAAAATACTGGGAGCCACAAAACCTGGGTGGGCGTGGCCAACTGGATGTCACTCACTCCCACCCAGTCACATGACCCCCCTAGCTACACCTACCCAGGTTTTGTGGCTCCATCTTTCTATGGGAAATAGGTAACTCCTCTCCCTCTCTCTCTGTATCTTTCTCTCTCATCTCTCTTTTTCTCTATCTCCCTCTATGTCCCTCCCTCTTAGCTTTCTCTCATCTGTCCTAGCCACGCCTACCCAGGTTTTGTGACCCCAAAGAGCACACGCAGGGCTGCAGGGCTTTCCGAGAGTGAGAAGAGACACAGAGGCAGGAAGAGACACAGAGGCAGGGAGCGAGAGAGAGAGAGAGAGAGAGAGAGAGAGAGAGAGAGAGACATACACACACAGAGAGAGAGAGAGACACACACAGAGAGAGACATACAGTGAGGGAGACTGGCTGATGGGTGAGTGTCTTTGGTGAGGGATGAATTGAGCTGAATCTTTCTCTCTCTCCCCCCCTCTCGCTGCCTGACTGGTGGGAAACGGCGGGCGGCTACTTCTGGGTTTGCTCTGCACCCCGAGAGAGAGAGAGAGTTGCCAGGGGCGAGTTGGGCAGGGAATGGACCAGGAGGAGGAGGGGACCCAGTTTCCTCCATAGTGAAACGCGCTTTCGCTGCAGGCCATGAGTGGGTATTGGGTTTTTCCCTTCCCTCATGCCCCACGCCAAAGGAAAGCCAGCCGGGCATCTCCTTCCCTTCCCCCTGCTCCCTGCTCAATTCTACCTCAGGACAGAGGAGCGCGCGCTGGAAATGTGTGTTGGGGCGACGTTGGAGCGCGTCTTCTGACCCTCTGGCACTCGCCCGCAACTCTCCATGCTCCTCCAGGCCCATCTTGCTGAGGGGAGGGCTATCTCCCCCTGGGCTGTTATGCTCTGCAGGGCAGGGGAGCGCTTCCTCATGCCACCCCCTTCTTTCTCTTGGCCCCGCCGACAAGGGAGGAGGAAGGCCAGGCTTGGGGGATGGCCCCCACCCCGCAAGATCTGTCCCCGCCATTCTCTCCCAGCAGTCTTTGCTGGTGGCAACAGCAATGTACCAGGCAGAATACTGTTGCAGCGCAAAGGCAAGTGCGGGGGCGCTTTGCTCCTGCACTAAGGCTCCGACCATGCCACTGCCACGACAGGGTGACAGGGAGCCGCGGCAGAGGGCCCAAAGAGCCGCATGTGGCTCCTGAGCCGCAGATTGCTGACCCCTACTCTAAAAGGATGCAAATGACCAGCTGTCTGCAAGGAATATAAATCCTTCCATTCCCAACTATCCTGTCAGAGCTGAAGAAGCTTCTTGGGTGAGAAGCGAAACGTCTTCAAAAAAACAAAAACGAAGTCCTGAAAAAGCACCTTTGGGACAACCATGTTAGATAGTGGACTGGCGATTATTTGTCACCAGTGTATTTTTAAATAAGCAACAGATTGATGATGTGTATATCTGTGAGCTTTGATATAAAGTTGTTCTGTTCTGTTTTAGAAAATCGAAAATCTCTTAAGAGATTGTAGCTGTGAGAAAATTTAAAGTTTGGACTGTAGTTTTAAATTATTTGAACATTTATGCCCTCATAATAGTTAATTTAATTATTGCAACCACCCTTTTAATATTGAAAACAATTATTTCTATAAAGTATAGATCAGTTCAGAGTCGTCAGATAATTCATTTCCGAGTTCTTAGTGCATGTCTGAAAACTCTTGCTTCCTACATGTCCTGTGAAGCTGTAGTGATTAATTCTTCTCATTATGTTGCTGCAAATTTTCATGACCCTCTGTGATGATTCGATCATCCACTTACAGTTTATGCATATTCATATCTTTCTACTTATGGCTGCAATTATTTGAGTCTCCTTCACTGGCTGTAGTATGCACTTGGTGCAGTAATTGAGCTGCAGTAGATTGATTACTCTAGGGAGCTGTAAGGCCTTTAAAGGTGAAAACATATCAGTCCTGTTAATTAGGAAACAAAGCTCTGGTGGCAAGTTCAGCAGTCAAATGTTTCTATAGTAGAAATTAGGAAAGGTATGATTTGTTCTCCACCATGAACCCTGTTTATTTTTTAGTATTTAAATTAGATTTGCAATCAGGTATAGCACACCTGAATATATGATACCAGAATTTAGTGACTATAAAAAGTTGGTAGGACAGGGTTTGATTTACTCTTGGCTATCTCTCTTACTGTCAGTATAGTACATCATGTTAAATTCTTACAGTGATAGGAACTGAATTATGTGTCAAATACTAATTGGGTTGTGTGTGTATGATATGTGGATATATTTTTGTATGAAATATTGATATGTTTTATGTACATTTTACAATGTAGGCTTTTGCCCTTTGGAACATCTTAAACACACACACTGTGGTGAGATCTGTTCCTACCCTCCTGATTTTTCACAAGGGCCTGAAACCCTGGCTTTGCCACTTGGCTTGGGCCCCCATGAACAAGTGCCATGCTGGAAGTGGTTGATTGAGTAATAGCAGATCCCACCTCATCCCCTGCACACTTTGATCCTTCCCTCCCCATCGTTTTACCTTATCTTATAAGTTTACTGTTATATATATATATTCATATTGTTTATTGTTTTAATTTTGTAAGCCACCCAGAATTACCTTGTGGCAACAGCGAAAATAAATGTGATAAATAGATAAATAAAACATAAGGCCAATATTATGTTATATGAAATATCTCTGCTTGAGTTCCTGTAGAACTCAATAGGTTAGAATAGATGGTCAAAGGATATCATCTGGAATAAGGTAGAGCATCATTTTTTAACTTCACATTGTTCTAATAATCTACCCATCAAGTCCTCCTCACATATGTATATTTATATTGCAGAATCTTTCCTCTTCCTCTCCTCAACTGGGGTGTCAATATTATGCATTCTAGACTCTTATTATTCCTTTGTTTGTAAATAAGTAGCATGGTTCATAGGAAATTTTTTTGTTTGAAAATAGTGCTTGATTCTCTGCTGGTTGGATAGATTAATTTGCTGTGCCTGCTGATGCTACATTATCTGTACGTTAAACAGTTAAACATTTGAAAAGATCTTAAGATTATCACTAGATTTCATTAGTAACCTGGTAATTACTATCAAACTAGTCCATTGGAACTAGCAGTGTTGAAATTTCTCAGGATTCAGAGAACCTCCAAATGAAGAATTCCACTTTCATCAAAAAACCAGAAGAAGACATACAGTGACCAAGTGAAAGGTTATCACAGTCTAACAGAACAGGTAATCCTTGTTTAGCGGCATCTTAACCAAAAGTTAAGCAAAAAGATTTCTAAGGTTGACAAACACATAATAAGCCATTGAAGAAGTAAATGAAATATATTTTGTATTTATTTCAAATGTTTCCATTTTCTTTCAGGCATTTATTAACACAGCAAAGGAAATCTATGAAAAAATACAGGAAGGAGTTTTTGACATTAATAATGAGGTAGGTTTTCCAAATACTAGTATATAGCCCAGGGGTCTGCAACCTTAAACACTCAAAGAGCCACTTGGGCCCGTTTCTCACAGAAAACAAAATAGGAGCCACAAAACCTTGGTGGGCCTGGCCAATTCAACATCACTCACTTCCACCCAGTCACATGACACCCCCAGCCACGCCTACCCAGGTTTTGTGGCTCCAGGTATTTTCTTTTAAACAGATCTCTCTCTCTCTCTCTCTCTCTCTCTCTCTCCCTCCCTCCCTCCCTCCCTCCCTCCCCCCCTCTTCCTCCCCTCTCTCATCTTTCTCCCTCTTTCTCATCTCTCTTTTTTCCCTCTCTCTCCCACTCTTTCTCATCTTTCTCCCTCTCATCTCTTTTCCTCCATCCCTCTCTCTCATCTCTTTTTCTCCCCCCCCTCTCTCTTTCTCATCTCTCTGTCTCTCATCTCTCTACCTCTCTCTCTCTTTCTCCCTCTCTCTCTCCCCCCCCTCTGTGTGTGTGTGTGCGTGCGCGTGGGGGTTCCCTCTTGAACCATTTCCAAACACAGGCGAGGGTTGGGGTTTTTGTTTTTGCTGGTGGTGTTCTTTCTTCTTCTTTGGGTGCTTTTTACCATATGATTTAATTTTAAATCAAGAGTCATTTCAGGTTCCCAGATAAATGAAGCTCTTTTGTCTCCCTGCTGTGGCTCCCTGTTGGCTGGCTGGCCTCCTGCCCCTCGCCCTCCCCTCCTCCTCACTCCTCGCCTGCCCTGAGAACAGAAGGGCGACAGCGGCGGATGGAGACTCGCTTCGTATTTCAGAGCGGAAGCGAAGCGCTCCTCTGCCTATTTTCCCGGGCCGTTTTGGGAGACACGTGACTTTTCTCCACGCCGATACACTGGCTGGGCCACCCCAGTCAATGCTCCGCGTCGTAATGGGCTCCAGAAGGAGGAGGAGGGCACGCCGTGTCCCCCATTGTGCAGCATGCCAGATTTAAGTGCAAGAGCAGCAAGCAGCCATGGAGGTGGCGAGAGGAATATGGGGAGATGCGTGACTTTCTCTGCCCTGAGACACCGGCTGGGCCATACTCCTCTTGCCGCCTCCATGGCTGCTCTTGCACTTAAACTTAGCGCACTGCACAATGGGGGAGACATCGTGCCCTCCTCCTCTTCCTGGAGCCCGTTACAACACGGAGTATCAGCTGCAGCCGGGCGGCACAGCCAGTGTCGGCGCGGAGAAAAGTCACGCGTCTCCCCCAGCGGCCAAGGTGCGCACAACACCAACAAGGACTGGAAAAAGAGGCAAGTGGAGGGGTGCTTCACTCCTGTTCTGGAATACGGAGCGAGTCTCCATCCGCCGCAGTCGCCCTTCTCTTCTCAGGGCAGGCGAAGGAGTGAGGGGGAGGGGAGGGGCCACACACTGGTGGGATCATCAGACAGGGAACCGCAGGAGAGGGTCCAAAGAACCGCATGCGGCTCTAGAGCCACACATTGCCGACCCCCAATATAGCCTGTGAGTATAAAATACTTTTAGGAAAAATAGAGGTGCAAGAGAAAAAAATAATCATATGTATTTCTTAGATTAAGAAACATCTTACTTTGGGCTGAGTACAACCATGGAAAATATAGTGAAGTCCCTAGTTTTTGAACCTGTATTTTATATAGTTATGATGCCTATCCTGATGGGTGCTTGTTCTCTGGAAAACAAAGAAAATCAGGTACAGAAAGCACCTGCAGATTTCGAGTTTCAGTAGAACATAGTGTCAAGCAGAGGCTATTTTGCAAAGAATATAATAATATGATCTTGATGGACAGGATGAATTCCTCCATGTTTCATTGATGTTTCCTGAGATGAAAGTCTGTAGATGCAGTATCGTCTTGCAACAGGATTCACGGGACCGGGGACACTTTCACAGATTCATAAACACAAAGACCTATGACAACATGGGAATTTCCAAGACTCACCATATAGAAAGATTGCATTTCTAGCTTACCTCTTAGACAAACACCATTTTGACCTTTTCTTTAGCCTTCCTTCCTTGCAGTGATCTGAATTCTCAGATGATTTTGAATTCATCCAGATATCTTCTTGCATAATTCTTGTGGGTTCATTTTTTGCTTTCTTAATATTGACCCCTGAATCTGAAAAGGTCCCTCTTCTATGGTTTTAAGACCATGGATTCTGTTTGTTCAAATATTCCACCAACCATGAAGTTTCCAAACAGGAGAATGAATATTTTGAGGCTTAGCTGCCACTTGAAATGCCCCTTAAAATATACTGACCAATGATACTTAATTGACTTAGATGTAAGATCTCTCCATATGTCAGGCCCTGTTAAGTTGTTCCGTGAGTAGTACCAGGGATACTAACATCAGTTATTCCCCTGCAGAACTAGCTATTTTTGGCAGGGATTTTGGTGCAGTAGGTGTGTGCAATAATTGTTAGGCTGCACCTGTTGTTATTGACATTTCAGTCTTGAATTCTCTAGACTGGTAGTACCAATCTCTTGTTTACTTTGATCTCAGATGAAGTTGTCAATGGTTGTCAACAACCATTACAAAAGATTTCACTTGAAACAGGCTTTATGGTGGAGATCCCAACAGTTTTTTGGTGAGTGGCAAATATACCACGTTGCCTACAAATTAAAGAAGCTCAATTGCTCTGAGTAGAACTAGATTATTTAGTGGAAACAAGTTCCTTGCCATCAAAAGAGCTTTTAAATCATCATCTGAAGAGGGAATCGATACCTGACCCATTAGAACTCTTAAATGGTCTATATCAGGGGCCTCAACCTGTGGGCTCGAGCCTACTAGTGGGCTGTGAAGGGTTTGCAACTAGACTGCAGAAACTGCTGGTGAGCGTGTGCGTGCACGCATCCTCACTTGAGTGAGCAGTGGGCGAGTGCGTGTTCATGTGCTCCATTTAAGTGAGCAGCAGGCATGGGAGCACTGCTCATGCAAATGGAGCTGTATGCGCGCGCTTGCCAGCCGCTCGCATGGAACCATCCCTTCTCTCCCACCAGTCCACAAAGCCGGAAACGTTGGGGAACTCTGGGTCTACATCCTAGCCATCCACAATTGCCGTGCATTTATGATGCTCACAGCATTTCATGGTCATATGAACACCATTTGTGATCTTCCCAGCTAGCTTCCAACAAGCGAAGTCAAGGGGGAAGCCAGCAAGGAAAATCACAATCACGTTATGTCTCACCTGCCAACCATGATGATTCGATTAACAGCTGCAGCAAAAAGGTCATTAAATTGGGTATGGTCACATGATGCTTCACTTAATGAATGCACCACAATGAATTTTCTGGTCCCTATTGTCATAAATCAAGAACTAGCTGTATGTTGCCCACAGAATCTAACTTGCGTACATACCTGAATTGGATCCTGTGGGTCCCTGAGGAGTGGAGCATTGTATCTTGATAGATTCCTCCTTTTCTTGAGTTTCTCTTGCAGTCCAAAGAGAGAATGCTTCTGAGAGTGCAGGTTCAGAAAATACAGGACAGTGAAATAAAATGAACTTTACTATAGAGACTTTGTAGAACTAGAGACACTCAGTTTCATAAACTCTTGTGAGAGCATAGAAGTAGCCATTACTCAGGGGATATAAATGTTTGTTTTCTAATTCATGAGAACTATAAACGGTTAATATTTTGGTCCTATTATCTAGCCCTAGCTTGGTGTAAATCTAGATTCTTAGACTTTCTGAAATTTCCTACTTCGCTGACTACTCTGGATATCAGCCTGTTTAATCTCTTCGGCTTGGTGGCCAGATTTTTTTTGTTTTCCTAGTTTCTCAACCTCTGGCTCTGAAAATGGCTCCCTTCTGAGAATTAGTTTTGTTTATCTACACAGCTACACAGCTCCTGAACAGTATCTTTTGACAGCCTTAGGTGATAAAACAGGATAGCATTGTACTGTAATTGAAATTATAAACTGACTCTCCTTATTCATGAATCAACATTAATTCATCCAAAGCAAAACTTTTAAGTTGTAGTTACTTTTTTCCCAAGGCAAAAAAATCCTTTCAAAATCACTTTTACTTATCTGTATGGGAACCCAGTTGAAATTTGTTTAATACTATTGAAGTAAGATGTTAAATTGAAATCTTTCTAGTATTAGAATGATGATGGAATTTATTTCCAAATAAATATGGTTAGGAATGCATCCTTAATATCTATATGAGATAATAAGTATATACATTAGTCTTGTCCAGCTATTTTAATGAATGAATGTTGCATTGTTGCATACTGTGTTCTCTAAAAGACATACCATAATATCTTAATCTATTTCTATAATTGGAAATGACAGATTGCCATGGGCTGCAAATGCCATGGACTGTGGTTTTCGTGTATAGCTCTGTGGGCTCAGCTGATTAATTAGTTGCTAGAATTCAAAGAACCACACAATTTGTCTCATATATCTAAGATTTTGAACATATGTTTTGAGAACATCACATCTTGTCCCAAAATGTAACTTTTTTGTATAGCATTGAAAGTTGCTACTTAAAGCAATGAGAGGGAGGGAGGGAAGGAAAACCTGATGTCAGGTTCCGGTCTAATGTGAATTAAAAAACAAAGAGGACACAGTTCTGGATTTTACTGTTTTATCTTCCTCACAAAACTACCGGCACGAACTGACGTTTATCAATTGAAATACATAGTCAGGACTAACCGTCCTTTCCCTCTCCACAGTTTAAATCTTCCCTTAGCCCCACCCATTCACGCCTGCACGCAACCCACCCGTCACTCTTCTACCCGTTTTATTATTCACTAGCAAGGAAAGGCAATAGATTTTCAATTGCCATTTACACCCAGCGCGCATGCGCTTCTGTTTCCGTTCAAATTTCAGCCACCTCTCAGCTGTTCGGCGCTTATGTCATCCGTAGCAACAGGTCGGTTGGGGTTTTCTTTTCTTCGCTCATCCAGCTGGTGGTCTGGCGTGGGCTTTGCGGTCTGTTTGGTTCATCTTATTGCCCCGGTGGTCCGCTGGGTGTAGCGTGCTTTGTGGTGGGCGTGGCGTTCTCAGGTCCCCTCGGGAAAGGCATTCCCGGCTCCTTCATTTCCCCGCCGGAATGGCAGCCCCGGGCCGCCTGGCACACCAGGGCTGACACCTGAATTTGCCTAATGTATTTCTTTAGCAGTTTTAAGTGTTTTTTAAAAATATAGTTTTTAAAATCCTTTTTGTATATCCAGAAATACTAGGAATTTTATCTTTAGAGTGGAGAGTATGTCCTATTAATTCTATTCATTAAATTAAATAATAAGTAAGAAGGTATGTTTTCCTGTTTTCCCTTTTATTGGATAAATATTGTCAGATAGAATGTGAGGGTTAATTGTTAAGGCAAAAACTTTAATAAGATGTGACTTTTACCTAACCTGTAGTTCTTTATTATTTTCATTATTTGTAGTTATACTACTTTTGGTTGAGGAACTCAGTGTGGCATACATAGTGGTCTTTCCTTCTGTTTTTCTCCACTTCACCTCTGTGCTGCAGATGGGTATGAGAGAGAGATTGGCCCAAATTCATTGAGTGAGCTTTTGGGGTAGATATTTGACAAGAATCTGGATTTCCCCTGTATAGGTAGTCCTCAACCTACAACCACAATTGAGCCCAAAATTTCCGTTGTTAAGTAAGACATTTGTTAAGCGAGTTTTGCCCCATATTACGACCTTTCTTGCCACAGTTGTTAAGTGAATCACTGCAATTGATGGGTTAGTAACCTGGTTGTTAAGTGAATCTGGCTTCCCCACTGACTTTGCTTCTCAGAAGATCAGAAAAAGTGATCATATGACTTTGGGACACAGCAGCAGTCATAAGTATGAACCTGTTGCCAAGCATCTGAATTTTGATCACATGGTCATGGGGCTGTTGCAAAGGTTGTAACTGAAAAATGGTCATAAGTCCTTTTTTCCAGTGCTGTTGTAACTTTGAACATTCACTAGATGAACTGTTGTAAGTCGAGGACTACCTGTATTAGTCTATCATCCGTTGTACATCTTTTTTTAAAGTTTTGTGTTTTTGCAAGGTAGCTTATCAGCTTTCCACATTGATAGGTTTTTTAAAATATTCTCATATATTGAAATATGAATAAATATTGAAATGTCACAAAATATGAAGTTCATAATAAAAGTAATAAATACTTGTGAAAGTATTAATATATAAGCAATTTCTAATAACAATTTATAAATATTTGAAGCTCATAGCATATTTTGTCTATTAAGGTACGATGTTTTGTGGAAGATGGTGTACAACACAAAAGAACCTCCTCATAGGAGTTTATCACTGTTTGACCATTATGACACATTTGAATGAATGAATGAATAAAATAAAAGACCTGTTGCTTATTTATGAAGGCTTGAATGTATGTTAATTCAGGGCCCAAATATATTATCAAGTAGGCCATTGTGCCCAGTAAAATTAAGGCTTCCGTGAGTACTCACTAAAATGGTGAGTATAGCTTAAATTGAAAGGAAGGGAAATTTACAATATAGCATCTCTTTCTATTTGTTTACTCATTCCCCAGATTTCTCTTAATAACTTTTATACCAGATGTTCTTTAGCTTATGGTTGATAGCATATATATGGGACAGCAATCATGGCTCTTGAAAAAGAATGCTTGTTGTATCTGTCAAGTTTCATACAGCATCTGACTGCTGTACGATGCCTTACGAAGATTTGATTACAATATGCTGTCAGGAGCCAACAGTGCATGCTATTTACTTGGCTCAGTGCCAGCTCTGGCTACTTGATTCCTCAAAAAGTTGCTACCACCCAGAGGGGGCAAAACCAATGAGCCATAGGGCATGCTTTTTATTAAAGAGGAGTCAAAGAACAAAAAGAAACCACATCAGCTGCTGTCAATACTAAGCTAGTGCCAGAAACCCCAAGGCTACTACTGTTGCAGAACAACTGCCAAGCACTATAAATCTGAGATTTACTGTGACGCAAAGTTTCCTTAAGAGCTTAATTTCTGAAGCTACTGTATTACTTTTCTTAAAGTGCTGTATTTTAGGTACAATCCACTTGAGGGAGTGAGGGTTAAGATATAAGTGTGAGTTTGACGAATGAAAGAACTACTCTCTGTGTGGTTCTTGGCAAGTTGCCACGTCTTTGGGGATCATAGAAATTATTGATGACACAGAACACTTGTATGCCCTTAGCCTGTACAGCTGACTCAACATAGAAAGAAATGCATTCAGAAGAAGAAAGCATTTGTGTGAGAGCAATGGAACTAGGAACTTTCTTTTGATGTGGATAAAAGTTTATTAGAAATGTTGAAGAATTCTAGGTATGAAGCAGTTTGAAACTGTTTCATGTGTAAATGCTTGTATATATTGTATGAATTTATAATAGCAAGACTTGTGTTTTGGTACTGGATTTATTAAAATTCAGTTAAAATTGTTTAAAAATAGAAGTAATTTAATAAACCTATATATCATTTCATTTCTTACCATTTATGATAATTACAGCTTGTTTAACATAAAAACAAAAGAACAACTTGTTCATAAATCACAAATAGAATGTTTTCAAACTCTATGACAATGTTTCAAATCAGTAATGTGCATTCCACTTTTATTTCAGGCAAATGGCATTAAAATTGGCCCTCAGCATGCTGCTACTAATGCAACACTTGCAGGCAATCAAGGAGGACAACAAGCTGGTGGAGGCTGCTGTTGAACCTATTTTTACTTCCTAGCTGCCTGATGAGACCTACTAACTTTCATCCTCCCCTCTCTCCACTCAGTTTCAACTATGACACGAAATTATTGTAAGATGGCATCATGTTGCGGAAGACTTTATTCTTCAAATCTTGTACAACTTTGAATAAATGGTTAACGTTCACCTAAAATACAGGTTTTGGAGATTGTATTCATATCTATATTTCCATTTAATTTTGAAGTCCATTGTTGTGATTATTTTTGTCAAATATTGTCTTGTGCCCTTGACTACGAACTGTATTAAACACTACAAAGTCATCTGAGTACTTTATTCAGTTTATGTAGTTAGGTGGCCCAGCTACTGTGGATACCTAATGTTTACTATTGTAGAACTGTCCTCAATTTTGTCCATTTTCAGCTCTGAAAAAAAAGGGATTCTTAATCCTGTATTTATCATTTACTTTCTGTATATATAGTTTAACAACCTGCTTGGGTGTATTTGCCAAGCTGTAATACTTTAATGCATTTGCATAAATTCAATACATTTAGAGCTTGGAAGTGCAAAGCATTATTAGAAATTGCTTAGATATTGAATTTTAAACTTTATTGATATGTTAGCATGTTTGTTGTCTTGTCATTCTAGAGTCCCCACCTCCCCAAAAATGCTTTATGTATATTATTAGAAGCTACATATGTGTTACCTATTTTAATGCCAAATGTTTGCTATTTGCTCACAACTTCCATAACACCTCTTCAGAAATGGATTAGCTGTTTGCCTTAATTGTGTAGGTTAAACATATTATGAATGAAAATAGAGAAAACATTGAAACTTCAAATGGTACATTATGAAGAGTTTAATCTTAAATTTATTTCCATTTTCACTTATGGGTAAATGTTTTTCATCAAGGACAGTTTTTCAGCTTAGATGTACAGTAACTGTGTAAAGTTGGTTTTCTTTTGGTTTGGGCTTTTTTTATTTTTTGGTGGCAACATGTAATCTTAATATGGTAAACATCTTGTCTATTGTGAAGGAGGTGTGACAATAAAATTGCCAGATTGCAAATACTTGATTGAAGACAAAATTGAAAATACTTTAGTGCTGCACTCCACATGGTGATTTTATTTTCATTTTCTCCATGGTTTTCATTTATTTTCCTCTGTGCAAAATAAGTTCCTGGTAATCATATATATACAAGGGAAGATGAATAGGACTTTTGTATTAAGTAAGAATGCCTTTTCTTGAGCCAACAGTGTTGCTAATTGTTTTTTTAAAAATCACCCAACTAACATTTCCAATTTAGAACTAGAGAGAGAATATGACATGATGGATATATTCAAATGGAAATGAAAATAATTTCTAATTTAATGTTACAACTTCTTGATAGACATTCAATAACTGAACAATATATTTAATTATTACATTTTTATCATATCACAAAGATATAGCAAATAGTATTTGTGTTCAAATGTTGCACATTTTTGATAGTCACAAGTGTAGGTGTTAGGACAGTAACCATGTAACTGGATGGGCCACAATCCAGGCTATGTGAAGGTGAGTGTTTGTGTATGTGTGTGTGCTAATAGGGTGGATTTTTCTAAAAAGCTTTTCTACACAAGCCTTAATTTACCTCTTTTTCTTGGATTTTGATGTTTCCTTTAACCAGTAATGGGAAGTGCAGCACCTTACCATCAAATTTTAGTGATATAATCTGAAGAATTTTAGAAGCTGCAATAAAAATATTGAATTGGCTTTGTGCTGCCCACAGGATGCCCACCTGTTCTAAGGTGCCCAGAGAAGCCTTTTAGCTTCATGACAATCATGAAACGGATTTCTTGGAGATACGATTACATGCTTTTATTCATTAGGGAATGCTCCATTCTCCTTAACATTGGTCTGTAAAGGGCTGGGTATGGCAATGATAGAAATATGCGACATATACACATTTAGTTCAACTGCAAATCCCTTCATCTGCCATGCTGGGTTAGGGATTATAGAGTTAATTCACCAGTATATGTGGAATTGACCCAAGACCTAAAATCAGCATGCAGAATACAAGGATTTTATAGGTTGAACATGCATGCATGATTTCACGCTACTGTTCATGATAGGAATACTAGTGCTGTTTTTTCTTTGATGCTGTCTTCTGTCATCTCAACTGTACTATTCAATGTACATTTTCTATAAATGTAATAACAAACTCATACTTTAAAAGATCTGAGTTTGTTGGCCATGAAAATTGAATTTCTTGATCTGTATGTGATGAATCAGCTGTTCCATACTGAAATATTTTATGTGATGTTTTTCTTACCTCTCTTAAGGTACAGTGTTCCCTTCTTACAAAAGTTAAGCCGTTCTGAAGATGAATAATTTGAAATAGAGAATTTGTACCTTTTAAATCCTGTTCTTTTCATCAAACATTTTAAGCAACTGTATATGGTAGGCTAATACAGTTTCTGAGCCCTACTACCCACATTGTCTTGTGACGTTTTCATTGGATATGGCATTTTAGTATTGTACACATCTAATATGCTCTCTGTGTATGTATAATATATACAGTACACATACATATTTGAAATAGAAATCTCTGAATTTTCTATTATATTACAATTTATGTGTGTATTAGTTGTTTCTAATCACTGGATTTGTATGGTACAAATTCCAGATATAACATCTAACTGCTTAATGCAGTGTTTCACAAAAGTGAGAGAAATGACCAATACATGTTACTTATACCATTATCAACGTTTGGAAGCTACTTAAAACATGAAGTATTGTTTATATGTTCAAAATTTATATTTCCTTCATCTCTGTCATTCTCATTCTGCCTTTGTTACAAGCAGACGTTTTCCCCCTTTTCCTCTTCTTCTCCCTGTCCCATTTCAAAAACAATACAGAATTATACTGAAAATGATGCTTTAGCAGCCATAGTGTTACAGGTGTTGAAAACCTTTGCATTAAAGAAACTTTGATAAGGCATTGGAAGTATCCTATCTGCTTACTGTTGATCATTCCTAGAATAAGGTATTTCAGTATATACTTAGCAATCTGCTCCATTTTAATTGTGTGAAACTTTTCTAAAGTTTAATCTCTATAGAAATTGGTACAGCAATTTGGATTATCACTAGGAAAACTGGATAAAACATTGAAAAAAGTTGTTTTGACAGTGCTTTTTTTCATTTACTTGTAAATTCTATAGAGGTATCCTTTAAGGATGGTGCCTGGCATGCTATTAAGTTTAAACTTCATCAGTTACTTGTTTTATGTTTTATTTTTAAAAATGAGGCACTCGGAAAAGTTCAAAATCGCCAAATTACATTTATGGAAATACGTTTTCATTTAGAATGAAAATCATTGATATTTTACTCAGACAATACAGTAAAGGTTTTTTTCCCTAAGGTGTAGAATTTCCTTGCAGCCTTGTTAATATATTTTGTTTTATTGTGATATTGAAGTTTAGTTTGTAAATAATCCATGTTGATACTGTACTATGCAAGCAGCTAATGAACTGTCTACAGTACAAGGTTTGCTATGCATGAAAGAAACCAAATCGTTGCTAATAAAAACTACTAAAATATTCTTTAACAAAGCCAAGACCATGACAAAAAGTAGTATGTAATGGAGCTATCACTTCTATTCTTGGGATGGATTTTATTATTTTTGGACTTGTTACAAACGCTGTTAAATATTGTGGATAAGAAGGAACAGACTCTTGGCAAATGCAAGAAAACAGTATATTACCCTACTTTAACTACAGTGGGAGTGCCCGAGTCAGATTTATTTTCTACATGCTCTAGCAGCTGAGATTTTTTTTTAAAAAAAATTATAAGATTGCCTTGAGTCAAAACATAATAAAAGTTGTTGCTAACACTTGGCCATAGACAATAAAATAATTAGGTGGGGAAGTGGTTCTGTTAAGCAATTATATATTTCTAAAAACATTTCAGATAACAAATTTTGAAAATCTCATTAAGGTCAGGCTGAAAGGTTCAATTGCATTTTAGTTTTTTCAATATAATAATTGAAAATGGGCCTTAAGCAGATTTTTAAAGCCTTTAAATGCTGGAAATAGATAATTTTGTCCTAGCAGACAAAACATGAATTTCTGTAAGCAACTTTCACATTATGCATTCCCATATATTACTGTCAGTTGCATAACATAAATGTAAATAAAAATTGTAAAAGTATTTATGAATTATGGACAGGTTGTTTCCTCCTTCCATTAAACAATCTTGCTACTTTAGCCTATGATTTTCCCAAGAAAATACATCAGGAGGCAATGAAACTGAAACATAATTAGGGTGTATTTTAAGTGTACCAGACAAAGCAATATAAATTCTGTTTCAGGTGTCTCAGATCTGTTTCTCCCTCCCCCCCTCACAGTTCAATATTCATAAGTATCCTGGCCTGATAATACTTCAAGACAATTGAAATGCATTTTTCTGTTAGTTTTCTGAATCTGGCATTATTCTCCCTTTGCACAAAGAAGGGAAGGCTTGCACTGAAACTGACATCAGATACATTACTATCTTCATGGACTGTCAGATTAGAATGAACAGACTTTTGAGATGGGAATATCTGGGATTCTTCTCCAGATGTTCAACTAATATTTATCATTTTCATTATATTTATAAAATAGAAGATTCACATCAGGTTATAGCCTGCAATTACTGCTGTCATATTTCCATGAATGTAACAACATATAGTAGTCTAGAATGGGCACTTTTTTTTAAAAAAAGGAATCAATCTTTAAGAGGGTAAAAGGTTTATGATTTAAGAAATGGGTTTGTTTGTTGGGGCACACTGGTTCATCTTTCTCTGAAATGTGCTTCTGTTAAAACAAATGAGTTAAAGGAATAAGTTTTTGTGCTCAATCTCAGATTTGATTTCTAATTTCAGATTCTGAGGAATTACTCCTTTTTAGATTCATCTTTGTATAAAGTGTTTTGTTGTGTTCTGAATTAGCTTGTTCTTTACAGTTTCTGAAATTTTTCAAAAGTTTGACCTGCTGGACTTAGACTTTGGATCATGTTCACAAATTCTGTAATGATTCTGCAAATGACACTGGGCATAAGCCATAGGAAATGATACACCATTTTCAAGTCAGTGATCAGATACAAATTAGAATAGTAATGGTACATATTAATCTATTCTCATCCCTGCTATATTGGTAAGTGCATAAAGCAAGGTCTTTTTCTTTCGTTCAGCAAAAAGCACAAGTGGTGTAAAACGGGTCCCCAACCCCGGGCTGTGGACCAGTACCGGTCCATGGCCTGTTAGGAACCAGGCCGCACAGTTAGAGGTGAACAGCAAGCGAAACTGCACATCTCTAGATTGCATGCTCCTGTGCGCCCCCCCCCCCCCGTGCATGGAAAAATTGTCTTTCACGAAACATTCCTAGTGCCAAAAATGTTGGGTATTGCGGATGTAAATTTACTAGAACCTCAAATATACCACTTCCATTTGTTAATGTGCTGCTATGTTCACATAGCATGTAACTTGTGTAACTGAATCATGATTTCTTCAACCCAATATTCTGGATATGCATGGCATATTGAATTACCTATTAACACATACTGAGTTCACACAACTAAGCTAAAATGTAGTTGGTCAGTGTTCTATAGTCTGTCAGGCAATCATCTAAATTGAGGGAAAACTCAGTTCTTTGTTGTTGCTAAATGACATGTCAGTTGTCAGTATCAGGGATGGGAAGAGATTGAGAATTCTAGAAAATCACAGATTTCTTAATTGAAGAAATATTAAATCAGCAATGTAAACCAGGTAGATTTATGTTGACATCACATGGGGCCATATAAACCATAGTGGGTTTTTTGTGTGTGGTATGTCCCAAAAGAATTGGGACATATTGTATCATTTGTTTAAATGTTTCATGCTATGCTTCAATCAAATGCTGCCAAATTAGTTTACATGTACAATATCATCAAACTACTGTAGGTGGCAAAATCAGAATAGCCATTTCCACTAGATGGAAACCGAGGGATAAAAAAAGCTCTTTACTGTGTCTGGCAGTCGTGGGAATGTTTGCAGTCCTTATAGGGTAGCCTACAAAAGCATTTCTTGTTCTGGGAATTTAGTCCATTTTAGACATGAAACAAACCTTATTTAAACCCGCAAGAATACTCCATATTATTGGGGAACTATCATCTTGCAGTGCAAATAGTTTAGGGGAGCAGTGCTCCTCCGGAAATAAATTCAATAATTGAATTTGAAAGAGGGAAAGGTGGAAAAGCTCTACAGACTAACGCCACTTTGTGGTGAGTTTTTCTTTTCTTTTTTTGGAGATTATAATTCTTCAAACGCTTCCAGCTCAACTCCTTTCCTTCGTGGGAAAACGGAGCAGAAACGACCCTTTTAACAATTGCTGGCTACCTGAAGGCAAGGCATACTCGCTGTAAATTCCTTTTCTGCATAGCTTCAGTAATTCTTTGGTTCCCGCTTACGAATAAAACAGGCTCCGGGCGAGCGGCGCAAGCAAGCTAAGTCGTTTTAACAGCCCGGTGAACAGCTAACGCCGAGCTCTTTTGTGAGAGGCTTCGCGTTTCCTGTGGGAAACGCTGACGGCCAACATGAAGGGTTTTCTCACTTCCTGTGGGCGAACTACTTAGGGGACCGACGGCTGCCTTGCGGGGGCGACTCCCTGCCCTCGCCTGTGATATTGATAGAGGAAGGGGGTCTCCATTTCCTGAACGGGCTTCTGATGAGGTTTCCTGTGTGGATCATCAAAGAAGTGGGCGAAGACCGAGGCTTTTTGCGCGTGCATTAAGCGGCGTACGCTTCCCCCGAGTGGCGGAACAGCAGATCATAAACGCCCAGCATTTGCTGCTTCCTCCAGGGGATCCCCAAGCGGAGGCGGCGAGGTCGGAAGCGGCTTCAGCGCGTCCTGGGGTGGGAAGCCCGCCGTCGGGGCGCTTGTGCCTGCTTGTTTTCGCGGCGATGCTGCAGTTGCAAGAAAGGGGCATCTCGCCTTTTCGCGCCTGAAAAATTAATGTGGAAATTCAGCGGTCCTAGAGGCGGCCCTGGAGCTCGGCTCATTGTTCTCCGCGAACATCAGTCGCCTCTCCACGGAGCCCTTCAAGCCGCGCCTGCCCTGCCCTTTTAAATCCGCCCAGCTCCTCCTCGCTGATTCACGGGACGAGCCCAGAGCCACCTGGGGCGTTGAGAGTTTTCCTCCCCCGCCCGTCCCTTTCCACGCCCCCTTTTCAACTGACGCCCAATCCCCAGGGACTGGGGAAATCTGTCCATGCCGCGCCGGACCCGACCGGCAGTCAGTTGGAGGAGGTGGGGGGAGGGGTGAATCTATTTCCATTGGCTCAGGGTCACAACCAATGGCGCGGTGAGGGAAAAGTGCCGTCAGGGAAAAGGAAAACCCTGAGACTGTGACGTAAAGAAACGGAGAGGAACAACGGGGTCGGGGGAAATGGAATTCCGGGAGAAGAAAGACTAGCGCTCAGCAATAGGTGTGTGTAAAGAACGGAAACGGGGCGGGCAGGCAGGATGCCCTTCGGGCTGTGGAGGCTCGAGAGTTTCCAGAAAAGAAAAGACGCGCGACAGCGATGCCGTGTGTGTGGGGGGGGGGGGGGAGTGTAGAGAGAAAGAATCCAAGCAGGTGGGAAGGTAGCCGTGAATGGGTCAAAGGAACCTAGTACAGCGGAAGTTAGGAGGGGCCGTTTTGGTTGGGGGGGTGCAAGGGAGAAGACGAAAGGGGGGGCATTTGCGAGCCCCCCGGAGGTTTCAAGCGATTGGGGGGGGGACTTCGGAGACGGCGGTTTCTGTGCACCTGGAAGGGTTCTAGGTGTAGAACAAGCTTTGCAGGCTTAATGGGAGAAGGAAGGAACGACTTGTTCTCATTTCAACCTGTTTTTTTGCAGATTATAAAGTTCTTTCTTGTTTAAAGCAAAGACTCTGTTATCTGTCATCGGGAAGTCTTTACGTTTCCAGAAACTCTTCCCAAAGAGAACCTGTTTTTCAAGAATGAGCCATTTTATTTCGCTAGCTTCGGATAATTTTGTTTTGTTCCTCCTACGTCCTTGAATTAGTCACTGTGGTATAAATGAAATCTGAATCTTAAGTTGAAGAGGCTATTACAATTCCATATTTGTATTCAATATGGGCACGCAAACTCTACAAAACTTGTATTTAGGACTACTGGCAAGTTGCACAAGCATTTGCATTGTTCAAGATTTTGCAATGAGCTGGAGTGATTCACTGAAGATCTTTTCAACTTGGTAAAGCTTCCATTTTCAGGAAGTTTGTGTGTCACAACCCTAAGCTAGTTTTCAGACTAGTTCCAGCAAAGTACTTCTTACTCATGCTTGCGCTTCCTGAAATATGCTATTCCATTATCTATAAAAGAATCTTAAGTCTAAATATGCATGAAGAATAAGGATATTGCTTAATATTCTGCACAAAGGGTTCTGAAATACTGTTTCAGAACTATTTAGCAGTGAAAAATTCACATTGAATTATGTATGCTAAACACAAGGAAATGCAGAACTGACAGGTTTCTATCACAGGCTTGCGTGCTGCCCTGACACATGTTAGTAACATTACAGAACACTGAAGACAGTTTCTCATCCTGTTCTATAAGCATCTTATATGTTTAATCACTTAGGTAGTGATTAAACCAAATTGCCCATGAACAAATTTACCTTGTTTCTGCTTTTCTAGTTTTTAAAAAAGTAGATCTATTGTTTTCAGGGTTATGAATGCTGTATTTATGGAATTTAAGTGAGACAACTGTATGTTTGATTTCTATCCTTAAAGATCTGTCACACTGAAATAATGAATGTTATTATCAGAAGTCCACCTTAATAAAGTGTTGTTCAATTAAAATAATTTATCCTGATACATATTTTAACTGGAACATGATGCCTTTTGAGACCTCTTCCCACTTGCCTTGCCTTCTTTTTTTGACATGGAAATGTATTCCCTTTTTCTTGGTAAAAGTCTCTCAGAGTACCTCATCAGGAATGGTTGTATTTATCTTATCTCTTCTATTTTTCAAGATAATCTTTAAGAAATTATCTTGAATTAAAAAGGAGGCCTCCCCCCCCTCTCTCTCTCTCTCACACACACTAATTTGAAGTCAAGACATTCAACTATCAATACAGTTCTGAACAACCTGCCATAGTATATAAAAATATAGACGATGCTAAATATTTTTCCAAATTAATTAAAATGAAAAAATGATCAGCATCAAAAGAATATGGGTTTAATTTTGTTGCTAAGTATTAGTGTTTGTCCTCCCTTTCCCCATATCTGCTTATTTAACAAATTTATGTATGCATTTAATATTTGTTTCTAGTATAAATCTCAGAAGTATGTAGGCTAATACCTAAAACCTCACAAAGCCATAGTTAAGCACTTTATGTAATGATACACACTTAAATTAGTGATACTATCAATATATTGCCAGCTGGGCAAGATAATATTTCTCCTGATCTTAAATAATCTTACACCCTTTCTCTTGAACAATAAACTCTTAGATTGTATTATATTTGATACCTTGGTTTGAACCTCTATGATTTAATTCTTATTTTTCTAGAAGGTCTCAGTGAACTCATATGTTTACAATTGTGTTCTGTTACATTGAAACAAATTAATTACTCATTACTAATGTCATGGTTGAAAAATATTTATTTGAGACTTGTATGATCTTAGAGAACAACTCTTGAGTGGTTCACGATACAAGAGGCTTTTAACCTATTTTTAAGACATTTATTGCTGATATATGATTTATCACCTATTGAAATTCCAGAGTTCTGAATTCAGCTGAAATGTAAGAGAGGGTGAAAAATGTTGAATTAAGAGGAAATATCATCCAACAGATCCTAACTGATAATGTAGCAGACAATGAAATTCTACATTTTCAGTTTAATGCCGACATTCTCTAATATAACTTTATATTCATGCAGTAATTTCATATAATTCTCAGAACATACAGTATGCTATTAATATTATGGGAAAATAGGTAATCTTGCATCCTTTCCATGGACAATACTGTGGGTAGTATAGGTTTATGACCAATCCATTCGTTAATATTGATGAAATGACATAAAAAGTTTTGTGTTACTGTGGAAGCATGTGTGAGATAAGAAATTGCTTCCTACTTTTGTTCTGGTTGCAGTCATCTTTTCCTTTATTATTAATTGTAAAAAAAAGCCTGCTTTATTCCAAGTAAAATTAATAGAGTGAACAGTATTCCACTATTTTGTTTATATGGACCAACTGTAACAATGGCTTTTCTAATGGATGAACAATGAAGGTTGGTTGCTTTAGATGTGAAATCAGAGTTTAAATATAAATACCGTATTTTTCGGAGTATAAGACGCACAGGAGTATAGGACGCACCATAGTTTTGGGGGAGGAAAATAGGGGGAAAAAATCTACCTACCAGGTATTCATCTGGCTAGCGTCCTTAGTCTGTTCAGCTTCAGCACATTATTTTATCCTCTGAGTTAGGGCTGAAAAAGTCTTTTTCAGAGGGAGTAGGAATGAAAACAAGCCTGCAAAGACTTAGGGCAGGAAAAACTGCTTCGGAGGGAGTTGGAATAAAAAAAATTGCTGCAAGCCAGTAAGATCATTAGCACCGCATTAGGGCTGAAAAGCACTGCTTTTTCAGAGGGAGTAGGAATGAAAACAAGCCTGCAAAGACTTGGGGCTGGAAAAAACCTTCTTGGGGGGGGGATAGGAAGCCGAGAAGATCGTTAGCACCTCGTTAGGGCTGGGGAAAAAAGCTTCGAAAAAGGTACATTTGAAGTATAAGACGCACCCAAATTTTCAGCCTCTTTTAGGGAGGAAAAAGGTGCGTCTTATACTCCGAAAAATACAGTATGTTAAATATGTTTCAAAATAGTCTCAAAATCCATACAAAAAACCTTCGATTGTAAATTGTACAATGATTCCATCAGTTGTGATTTCTTGCTAAGGGCATGTATACCACAAACATATACATGTGTGTGGGTGAGTGAGTGAGAGTGATATTATAAGGAATGTGAATAAACAGACATCTGCATTTGTAACATAAATCAATTTAAATGTCTCTAAAACCTTTCCTTCAGATCCAAATTATAGTTTGCAGAGGGCTGTAATTGATCAAATGACTGGTACAATAATATACTGTACAGATTCAACTTTTTGAAAATCATTTTTTTAAATTTTCTAATACATAATCCACTGCAGTATCTGTGGTCCATTAAGAAATTGTGTTTCATGAAGTGTTTTATTCCAAAACAGCAGATCAATCTGGCAACCTCTTACTACTTCATCCCTAAAAAAATTTCTGCTATACATTGAAAAGAGTATGCTTTAATAAGTGCTGGCTACCAGTGAATGCTGGAATTCCTGAACAGCATGCATCTGAAGATTAAATCAAAATATCAGTATCTTTATATACTTACTACAAGAGAAATGTGGATTCATGCCCATTTCTGGTCATCCATGTGTGTAGTATTATGTTAGAAATTAGAAGCTACTTGGGAATAGGGAGAGGTTATATATTAACTCTCTGAATGTATGGACCTGTGTCATGACCTGCTGTAAGGCGTAGCCAGTGCCTGCTTTGAGAAAATCTGAAATGCATGGATCGTAATAATGATTTGCGCTAAGGAATTTCTGATGGCAGTGCAGAATAGCAAAAAACCTTGAAAATACTTAATTGAAAATGACACCTGTAAACTGCAAGAAATGAAAGAAAGAGGTGAGTGGAATAGTACAGATTGAATTGTGACATGTACTTAAAAGACTCACATGTTAGTGTGAACTGGAGCAATAGATGTGGAATTCACAGCATGGAAATATGTGTTCAACAGATGTGGAATATCCATGTTTAGCAAAAACTATATCCAATATACTCTCAGACATAACCCAAAAATTAGGTTGTGTGACCATTGAAAGAAGCACATACTAAAGTATGTATTGATGCTGATATATCTGAATATTACATGATGTATCTGTATACATATTAGTTAAGCTTCTTAATCTATTGGAAATCAATGAATTTAGGCACTTAACTGAAAAAAATTGCTGGACATATTTATCTTATTAGCTGGTGTGACTTAACAGGAAATTTATTGTAACTAAATAAAAGTGTAACTAATGCTTAAAACACTGTTATATACTATTGCATTGTCAAATATATTTTATATATATGCATTACCGTATTTTTTGGAGTATAAGACGCACCTTTTTCCTTCCTAAAAGTGGCTGAAAATTTGGGTGCGTCTTATACTTCGAATGTAGCTTTTTTCCAGCCCTAACTAGGTGCTAACAGATCTTCCCAGCTCTTACCTTGCAGGCTTTTTCATTGTTACTCTCTCCAAAGAATGTTTTTCCAGCCCTAAGTCTTTGCAGGTTTTTTTTCATTGCTCTACTTGCTCCAGAGAAGTTTTTTTCTAGCCCTAACCAGGTGCTAACGATCTTCCCAGCTCTTACTGGCTTGCAGGCTCTTTCATTGTTACTCTCTCAGAAGAAGGTTTTTTTTAAGTCCTAACCAGGGGATAAAATAATGTGCTGAAGCTGACCAGACTAAGGATGCTAGCCAGTTGAATACCTGGTAGGCAGATTGTTTTCCCCTATTTTCCTCCCCAAAAACTAAGGTGCGTCTTATACTCCGGTGCGTCTTATACTCCAAAAAATATGGTATCTTATTCCTAGATTGAGAGGCCCTACACGTCACTCATTCCCAGGTGATCTGATTAGACTATTGCAATGCACTCTATGTGGAGCTGCCTTTGAAGAGTATTTGGAAACTTCAGCTGGTGCAAAAGTGCAGTGGTGCAGGAAGTTATGTGTGTTTTGATAGAACACGTTACACTTCTGCTCTGTGAGCTTCATTGGTTAACAGTTTGTCTCCGGATCCAATTCAAGGTGATGGTGTTCACCTTTATATCCCTAAATGGCATGGGACTGGGTTATTTGAGCGACTGTATTTTGTTATCTTCTGCAGTTCTTTCTCTCCTATTCTGAGGTCTCCAGGTATTGCCATGTCTACAATCAAGACTTTTTTGTCTTTTTTATTGACAATTGTTAAGTCATTATGTGGCAGATGCCTATTATGTGGCAGATGCTTGTTTGTTTGAATTCTAAAGTCCCAAAGCACTTTAGCCCCTTCATTTTCTATTTCTTTCTCTATTTCATGTTCCCATAAGTTCTTGCTTACAGACAAATAGTATTTCTTGCAGATCTTTTAATGCACCACTGATGCTACTTTGTCAGTGTCATTTGTATCAGTCTGTGCAATCTTCTTGCAGCAGCCGGGGTGGGTTCCTCCTGGTTCAGACTGGTTCACTCGAACCGGTAGCGACCCACTGGTGACGTCAGGGTGACGTCACCGAACCGGATTGGTCGGTGCCGGTCCATGGGCGCTGTCATTTTTTTTGAATTTTCTTTTGAATTTTCTTTTTCTTCTGAGCATGTGCAGAAGCCGAGTTTCCGGCACTGTGCATGCGGTCGCCATCTTGTTTTCGGGGTTTTTTTTTTGAATTTTTTTGAATTTAATTTAATTTACATTTACATTTTATTTTTTATTTTATTTTTCTTCTGAGCATGTGCAGAAGCCGAGTTTCCGGCACTGTGCATGCAGTCGCCATCTTGAGGAAACAAACTGGCAGCGAGGTAAGTTAGAACCCACCCCTACTTGGATCCCCTTAACTTTTCAGTCCCAGAAAGCGGCTGTAAAATGCCCTTCTCCTGTTTTGCAGCCATGCATGCACCATTTTCTGTCCTTGTCTCCTTCCCATTTTTATTTGCTTTTCCCTCCCATCCTGAAAGCAAAAGGAAGCAAGGGGGGAGGGGGAAAGAAGGATAGCTCGGGCTATTGCTATTATTTTTTGCTCCTATATTCTGTTGTTTAGGTATAAATTTTGTTAATGTAGAAATTTTACTTATTAAACAATGGAGCTAGCTGTCTGCCTGCAATCATGTGTATCTAATTAGGAGTAAATCCCACTGAAAGAGAGTAGCCTTACTGCCAAGTAAATATGCATAGGCTTTACATAGTTGAGAGATATGGTATTGATTAGTATCAGGTGTATTATAGAGAGAAATGAAAACTTCTGTAACAACAGATACTTTGTGCCCAGATCAGGTAGGTGTGTGTGTTAGTGTGTGTGTGTGTGTGTGTGTGTGTGTGTGTGTGTGTGTGTGTGTGTGTGTGTGTGTGTGTGAGAGAGAGAGAGAGAGAGAGAGAGAGAGAGAGAGAGAGAGAAAGGAAGGAAGGAAGGAAGGGAGGGAGGGAGAGAGAGACAAGAAAGAGAAAGAGAGAAAGAAAGAAAAAGAAAGAGGAAGGAAGGGAGAGGAGAGAGAGAGAGAGAGAGGGAGAGAGAGAGAGAGAGAGAAGAGGAAGGAAGCACCACAAACCCTGGCACTAGACGTGGCTTCAGAAGACACTTTGAAACAGCACAGCAATTTAGGGCTGGAAGACATCTCGGAGATCATCTAGTCCAACCCCCTGCTGCAGCAGGAAACCTTACATTGTCTGCATTATTTTGGTGCCTCTCAGAGAGGAAAATTGCCAGAAAGGAGAAGTAGTTTACTAGGACAAGGCTGCCATGCAGAGGAAGGCAGAGATAGTCCTTGACTTATGACCACAATTGAGCCCAAAATTTTGGTTGCTAAGCAAGAGCGTTGTTAAGTGAGTTTCACCACATTTTACTCAATCCATGACATCTCCTGGCTCTAACAGTCATGTGCAAACTAGGGAAGTACATTGAAGGCATGTGTAATGTTCTAATGTACAGAAGTTATGGTTAAATGTGTGGCACTGGGTGTGTTTTTCCAAATGCAGTAAGTGAGGTTGAATGTGTATAGTTTTATAAGAGGTGTGTGTGTGTGTGTGTGTACATACACATACAGTATATATAGTAGATAATGTATATTTTTGTGTGCCTGTGTGTAATATGTATGTACACATATGGCATATATACCGTATTTTTTGGAGTATAAGACGCACCGGAGTATAAGACGCACCTTAGTTTTTGGGGAGGAAAATAGGGGAAAACAATCTGACGCACCCAAATTTTCAGCCACTTTTAGGGAGGAAAAAGGTGCGTCTTATACTCCGAAAAATACGGTACATAGGATTAAATAGTATATTTTGGATGTTCAATAGTAGTAAATAGATAGGGAAATTGTATCTCTTTGAGGCGAGGAGAGGCCAGACACCCTAACCCTAACCCTTGACGTGAGTGACGTCAAGTTGGCCACGCCAACCGTCACATGACCACCTAGTCACATGATCACCAAGCCACCCCACCCAATCACATGACCGCAAAGCCACTCCCACCGTCATATGACTGCCAAACTACTCCCACCCGGTCACATGACCACCAAGCCACTTCCACAAAATTAAGCCATGCCCACAAAATTAAGCCACACCCACAAAGTCGCCCTGAGTCCCATGGGATTGGGCGGCTTATAAGAGCGTTTAAATAAATAAATAAATAAATAAAGTGGTAGTAAAAAAAATGGGCCCCACTCCTGGCAGCAGCTAACCAGGTAATCCACTGTTTCTTTAGCTTCTTTCCAGCGCTTGCTATCTGTTGCTGTTTTCTCAACAGTTTTCTCTTTTGCTTTGTATGCATTTGTTCTTAAGGCTTGATCTTGTACAACCAGAATAACCCCCTCTGTCTCTTTCTTCAACTTTATTGCTCTTAGCCATTGTTGGGTCTTGCTATTATCTGTTTCCTCCTACTTTATTTTAATGTACTGGTTATGTAATGCTTTGTTTTCCCGTGCCTCTTTTCTGTTCTTCATTTGGTCTTTTTTTGTAGGCCAGTTTGGTCTCTCCAATACTCAGTTGGCCTTCTTGGTATTCTAGCTTCAGTGCATCTTCTTCACTGTTGTTCAGGTATCCTTCCAATAGTCTCCCCCCCCCCCCCCCTTTAACAATCTGATGTACTTGCAACATTTCATGCCCACTTACTTTCCTTGACAGTAAAGTCTGACAACATTGTTGCATAGATGAAGGGCATGATTCATTATAATTATTTTCCTGGTCTTCCTATCCAGGGCTTTTAGTTATGCTTTAGTCCATTTCACTATTCCAGATGTGTATCTAATGACTGGAATTGCCCAGGTGTTAATTGTTTTGATGGTATTGGTTCCATTAGTTTGGACTTTAAGATCCTTCTCACTCTCTTGATATATTCATTTCTAACCTTGATCTTGACTTCAGTATACTTGATGTTGTCACCTTGAAGGATGTCCAGGTATTTGTAGTGATCTTCATCCAGACTCTTGATGTTATTTCCATAGGGCATCTTGATTTCTTGTTATTTCCATAAGGCATCTTGACATCACTATTTTCCCCCATTTGATGGTAAGCATGCACATTTGTCCAGTCCAAACTCCACTGCAATATTTTGGCTGTATATATGGACAGTGTTCAACAGCAATTCTAGTTGAACAGCAATTCTAGTTCAGATGATGTTTATGGTTTTTTGCACAGTCAGCCAGATATTCAGATTGAAATTGGCATTTTTATCCATCTATCGAGTCCTTTCCAAGAATCTGGGTTAGATCCTGGGTTAGGCAGATAGTGTTGATAGTGTTAGTGGTATTGTTGTAGGATTAAGTTTTTCCAAGTAAAGCTGTCTTTTGCAATTATTATTAACTATTTTTTAGATTGTTGTACATTTCCCAGAGTAATTTATTTTGTGAAATGGGCAGCCATGTACATTTGAGAAATAAATAAATAAAATAAAATTATACAGTACTGTATTGCACTGCAGTACAGTGTATGCAGGTAGTTCGCAATTTACAACCATTCGTTTAGTGATTGTTCAACAGCATTGAAAAAAGTGGCTTATGACTGTTTTCACACTTACGGCTGTTGCAGAATTCCCATGGTCATGTGATCAAAATTTGGATGCTTGGCAACTGGCATGTATTTATGACAGTTGCAGTGTCCTGTGGTCATGTGATCATCTTTTTCAACCCTTTGTCAAACAAAGTCAATGGGTATCCAGGTTCACTTAATAACCATGTTACTAACTTAATAACTGCAGTGAGTCATTTAACAACTGTAGCAAGAAAATTCATAAAATGGGACAAAATTCACTTATAACTTGCCTTGCTTAGTAATGGAAATTTTGGGTTCAATTGTGATCATAAGTTGAGGAATATCTGTATTGCATTGAGATTCCTAACTCATTGTTTATTACATTTGTCTTGCTTTTCTATCAGGAAGAAAAAAGTTAGTGTGTTGTTCCTCCCACTATTTACTAGTGGCCTAATGCCTAGCGCAAGAGCCAGTTTGGTTAGTGGTTAAGGTATCAGTCTAGAAACCAGGTGACTCTTCTGCCTTAGGCATGAAGACAATTGAGTAACCTTGGGCCAGTAACTTTCTTTTAGTCCTGTGAAGTAGGCAATGGCAAACCATTTCTGAAAAACCTTATCAAGAAAACTGCAGGGACTTGCTCAGACAGTGTTTGAGACTCAGATATGATTGAATGAAAGAAAAAACATGGCTGGCCTTTCATGCTCAAGGTAATCAACTGTAGCTTCAATACTTAAAATGTGTTCACCATTGTTTGTTACACTTGCTGTGTGTTTTAATGTTTGTACTTGAACACTACTTCGGTAACTATTTTCGCCTATTTATAGCTTCCAACCAGCTTAGGTTTCAGTATTCAGTGAATAGGGTCGTAAGACATTAATGTGAAATCCATATCCATGACAAATTGCCCATACAGGTAGTCCTTACTTAACAATGATTTTTTAAATGACCATTTGAAGTTACAGTAGCGATGAAAAATTAACTTTATGACTAATCCTCACTTTTATGTGATAAGGATTCCGTCATTTCTTAGTCCAACTCATAATAAAAATATTTAAATAAGTTTTTTAACCTTATTGTACTTCTCTAATTTGACATCTAATAACCATTGATGAACATTCTTTGAATATTTTATAACAGTTATGTTTTTCCTTTCATCATGCACCTAGTCTATACTTAAATAATGTGCTGCTCAAAATTCAACTGATACTTTTTAAATGCTTTGCTAAAATAAAGATATATTAAATGTATATAATTTCCACAATGATCATTTTCACAAAGCTTCCCCAAAGCTTGTTTTCAGCAAATATATAATTCTGGTAATTACCACATTATTTTTAAGATGTTCAGGGTACTACTTTATAATTTGTATGAAAATGTCAAATTAGTTAGTAATTCCATATAGCCTCTTTTTCTCCATTTTTGAAAATAGGAATATAATAATCTGACAAATAACTAGTCAATACCTTCAATACTCATATGGTCTGGACATCTAAGCAGTCAAGAGATAGTCCCAGACCATGTTTCTATGAGTCCCATACTTTAATTCTGTCTCTTTCCTCATCCTACTTTTTACAAATTCCTGGTGATTTGCATACTTTTTGTTTGTTAGAGAGATTGAAGCAAATAGAACAGGAAGTTGGGTATGTTTAGTTGCTTTATTATTAGCATTTTGCCATTGTACTGAGCATTTTTACTCTGAATGTATGTTAAAACCTTAAAGTTACATGTGGACCAAGCAACAGCTAAACTGGTAAACTTCAACATTCAAAGCTCCAGCCAGATACTCAATCTGTGTTATCAATTTATATTAAAAAGAAGCTTCCTGTATTTTCATGTAAAAGTAGAATTGAAAAATGTATGGAAATCCTGTGGCCAGCTCAACATGGACCAATATTCTAATTTGATATCAGACACCATCTTCAGTGCATTACTCGCTGAGCAGGTGCTTCTAATAATTGAGAAAGATATTTTAAATGTGCACCTGTTACTCTGCCAGTTTCACATATAAAAGACTGAACTAAATCATGAACTAAACTATCAGAAAAATAACAGCAGATGGTAAGAATGACAGCTAGCAAACTGGATTTTGGTGATTCAGACACAAGGAACTTGGAAGAAAATGGTCAGTGACCTAACCACAGTATTCATCTGGACTCCATGTCTTAACTTGGGTATCTTATTTCACTCTAACTTCTGAAGGCATACTGTAATCTCTTCCAATTAAACTCTTTAAACATGTTAAGTTTTGCTCTGTAGAATTATAACCACATTCAAGACACCTCATAAAAATATATTAAGAGGGCTCTCAGTATTTTTAATTTTGGAATAGTGGGCACCCTGGCAATGCTTGTGCTTCTCTACTTCAGCCCACATACTAATAGAGTTTAACATTTCATAGTTTTTAAAATTCAGGGGGTATATAGAATTTCTCCCCCTGTATGTTATACCCAGGGATCTCTTGGGAGCCATAATGGAAAAAGAAGATGTCCTTCAGCACGTGGCCATTTGTCTTATGGAATTCACTTAGGGTATTTGGGCAAGACTCCCATGATAATTTCTGACAGGTTCACATCATCCTGCAACCTGCATCCTGTCGTCTAGTATTTATTGCACATGCTGTACCACTGAGGCAGTCCTAATGTAACTTGAAAAGAGAACATCCAAGACCTCGTTTCTTGAAAAAAAAAATCCACTAGATTTGGTAGAGTACAATCCCTATGAACTTGGTCACGATGGCCCAAATATCGCGAAAGAACCAGAGGGGGAGCCCCGAGGATCCGCTCACTGGAGAAATCGCCGACCTGTGTTGAAGGATCCTGCGACTCCGCTGTTAACAGACGGAACCGGCTCCTCGCTGAAGCGGAAAATTCCAGATTTGCGAGAGGCTCTTATTCGCAGGTGCCTTTCTTTATTCTTTCCTAAACTAGATAACCGACAAACAAGTTTCCCTGCTCGTGAAGGTCGAAAAACTTTTCCAAGCCAAGAAGAGCAGCCGCAGCAGGAGCAAACTGCCGGCCGAGGCGGGTTCTGTGTGGGCAGCTTAACTCTGCGTCTGCGGGAGGCCACGAGGACTCCGGCAAATGCCGCCTTTCCTTTCGGGGTTCTCGGGCAATAGCCCGTGGGGCAAGTAGATAAGGAAGGGCGCCGCTGCCGCTTCTGTAGCGGGACGTTAAACCCGACCTCCTCTTTCCTCTCCTCGATGGGCGGGAGGGAAGGAGGGAGAGATGCGAGAGCCGAGAGCCGGGTGTTGACTTGTCTGAGCGCTTCTGTCCCCAGCGCCCTGTCAACATTTGACGTCCCTTCCCCCACTACACATCTTCCCTGCGTCCTTCTTTCCCGGGAGAGGATGGGAGGAGCTTCCTCTCGGACTGAAAAGGCCACCGCGAGGGGGGGGGGGAGGTTAGTGACCTGACCCCTTCCCCCTCCGCTTTTTAGGAGGTCTGGATTCTTGCATAAATTATGCCAGCAGTTCATGACGTTAGGAGGCGGAGCCTGGGGAGTGCGCGCTCTTTCCTCCCTCCCGCTCGCCCACGGGAAGGAGGGTGGATAGTGGCGTCGGGGGCGCGCCTCGTGGCGGGCGGAGGGAGCCAGCGAGCGGACAGGCAGGGGGCGGTAGCAGCGGCAGCCGCCTGGCTGGCTGGTGTGTCGCTCGGCTTCTGCGGACGCGCTCGGGAACTATCGGATTAAACTTGAATCGAGTGAAATTACACAAAGGAGGGAAGCGGATCCGGGACCCGGTGGAAACCTCGAGGACCCTCAGTGACCCCCTGGCCGGCCCGGATCAGGGGTATCCGCCCGCCTCGCTTTGATTGCCCGGCCGAAACCAACTCCCGGTGCGTGTGCGCCTGTGTGGGTCTCTTCTCTCCGCGCTTGCTTGTTTGTTTGTTTGCGGGGAAGAGGTGCTCCCGGGCGCCCCGGCTCTCCTCACCCCCTGTTCCGCTTCCGAAGACGGCGTCGAGCCCATCCAGACCCGGTAAGTGACCTCGCCTTGAGAATCGGGGGGGGGGGAGCCGGAGAGCAACGGCGCACCGGCTCTGGAGCTGCTGCCCGGGCCCCACAGCAGGTCGGGGGAGGGGTAAGGAGAGCAATGGAGCCAGTGTGTGCGTGCGCGGATCCTCGCCCGGTTTCCGCCGGTGCTGCTCTCTGGTCCATGTGCATCCCCGGCCGAGGAGCTTTCCAGGATGTGGGGGTGGGGTGGGGGGGGGAGGCGAGAGAAAGGAAGGAGGAGGAAAAGAGCACACCGGAGAGCGGGAGCCGGAGAGACTCCGGCGGCGCTTCTCTTTCTGACCTCTTCTAGCCTCCCTTCCCCCCCCCTTCCCCGGTTCTTTCCTCGAGCGCAAGTTTGGAGGGCGATTAAAATAGGAGGAAAAGTTGGATGAAAGTCTCCTTGAAGGCAGGGGGAGAAGCGGGGCTGGCTGTGGAAGCGAAGGGGGCGCGCGGGGGGGGGGTGTTGGTGGAGGCGGAGGACTGAGGGACTCCCGGGAACGCTCTCCCTCCGCCCTGCTGGCCATGCCGAGCGCTCCTGGCCCTGGCAGCACAACAAGCGCTAACAAAGTGCGGGGGCCGGCCCTCCCCGCCTCCCGCTAGCCTGATCCGGGGGCTCATCGCGCGGACACATGGAGCCGTTGGAGGCGGAGGGGAGAAGTGAAGGAGAGAAAGAGGAGAGGGAGCGCGAGGGAGCCGAAGGAAATGGAGGTGATGGTGGCGCGGGGGGGTGGCTGGGTGGGTGGGGGAGAGGCACGAGGTTGCGCCGGGGTTATTTGTCTTCTCTGAAGAGGAGCGGGGAGGTTGGCGGTGGGAGTGAAACGGGAGTCACACGCGGGGGACGGTGCGGGGAGGGGTTCCCTACTGTTTCCTAACAACCCAAGAAGAAAACTGGGGGGGGGGAGGAGAGGGAGGGAGAGAAGAAGGGAGGGAGAGAGAGACGCTGTCTAAGCGGGCTGGCGGCAGCAGCAACAACAACATAATAGAGACTTAACCCCGCGGACCAAGTCTGCTTCCCTTTCTCTCTCCGTGTATGTCTTTCTCTCCCCCCACCCACCCCCATCGCCACCTTTCGCCTGCGCGCTTCTGTCTCTTCTTCCCTGGTCAGAAGCGGGTCGCCGAGAAGCTTTCTCCGGTGTCCATAGTTTTCCCCCTCCCTTCCCGAAACCAAGGCCATTTTGAGGGTGAGCGGAAAAGGTGGTTTGAGGCCAGGCGGTCAGGGAGTGTGTCTGTTTAGGTTTGATTCAGCCGAGGACGCGGGGCTAGCCAGGGATTTTGGTTTCTGTCGGGCTGGGGTGGGTGGGTGCGTTGGTGCGGGGCGCTGGGCTGGTGGAAGTGAGAAGCGGACACTGGAGGGGTGGATGTTGGCGGGGGGGAGTTGATGTGGGGGGTGGGGAGAGTGTTGTGAGTGGGTCTCGGGGAGAAGGAGCAGCCATCATTATACTGCATTCATTTTTTTTCTCTTGATGGTATTGCATAAGGGGCACTCTCTCCTGGAGCGTTTGACACCCTCTTAAACTGAGAATGGGGGCAGTCCTGGGGAGACATCAGGCTTATGGGACGGGTCTGGGTAGGCAGTAAATTGGAGAGTTTCTCAAAAGCACTTTTGAATATTGCTCACGCGTTTGCTTGAAAGTAGTTTCTTTAAGGAGACAATAGACAAAAGAAAAGTAGCAGGACATGGGGAGTTTCCTTTGAAATATTAAGGGAATGTTAGGTGCAACAGTCTACTCTTTCTAGTTTGCCTTTGTTTTTGTTTGGTGAGGTGTTCAGTGTGCTTTTTACTAGGCTTAGTTAGGTTAAAAAAAAGTGATTTTTCTCCACTACTTGGTCCTTATATATTTCAGTTTGGAAAGTTAAAATCTCAAACCAGTAATTGCCCCTGTCCTGCAAAAGAAATGAGTTCCTTAATTTTATTTCCTGAGCAGTAACTCATGTTTTTAATGGAAGAATATCTATTTTTATATATCATAATATGCACAATAAATACAAGAATAAAAGTTGAATGTAATATCTCTCTTTTCTCACAGATCATCCTGTGTAACGGAGACAAAAAAAATCATAGTGACTATGACTCTAGCAGCATGGGTAGCTGATTTATTCCAATTATAAAGCCAGTTAGTTTGCAGTAATGTGTGAGTATTATTAATTTTAAAAATCAGAGGTTAATTATTTTTGCAGAAGCCATGATTCATAATTTTCCTGTTAGAATACTACATCTGTTGCTTGAAGTGTGCTTGTTTTACTGCTGAACAGCAGAGGCTCTCAGTCTTTAACCTAAAATGGCAGCTTAATTTGACTAGGGCCCCATTCATTGACAATGATAATAAAAAGGCTGAAAGCTAAATGTAGCTGAATACATTGTTTAGAATACAACTGAGAATTCTGCCTTCCTTTATAGGATATGCAGAGAACACAACTTGCATCAAGACTATGAAAGTTCCCCCCCCCCAAAAAAAACTATGGTAAATGTGGGATTGATTTATGAAGAACACATGGTTAATAATTGGCAAGATAATGTAGTGATCATGAAATAACCAGTTCTAAAATAGAAGAGAAAAGTTTTCACTGGGTTTGAAGATGTGAGATATATTTATATATTATATATTTATACGTGAAGCGTAAAACAGGTGAACTGTCACTCATATTTAAAAACAAAATTGCTTTTTTGGCCATCATTTTAATAATAATTCAGAATGTAACTTATTTTTGACAAATTTAAACATACAAAAACCAATCATTGGAAATTGACTAATTCTTACTAAAAGTGTCTAGTTTTTTTAAAAAAAATTACTCTTCCTGAACTCAACAATTTTAGAACATCTGTATACTTAAAGATACACAAATAGCATATTTTTATTATTACATATTACTATGTTACTACTACTAGGATCTAGGGGAGCCCATTTTGTAAAGGTTATCAATTTCCTAAGTTTAATTAGAAATATACAAGTTTTAGAAACTCCTCCTACCTTTTTCATGCAATTTTTAAACAGGTTATTGTTGGGAATGTTTTTATTGATTTTTCAAATAAATGGTTGTTGAAATAAGATACATGGCATATTTAAGATCTGCAAATAAATGTAGTCTTCAAACGCAATCCATCACATGTGAAAACTTTCTATGAGTGAAGAGATATTTTAATCAACTCTATGGTAGCAAATAACTCATAGTAACTTGAGAATTTTATGAACATTATTATTCTAAAACTCTTCCAAGGCAAGGAGATTGTATTGCTTGCTGATTTTGAAGATTGATAGAAAAATTCTAGAAGATTCAGACTGCACTGTTATAACATAAAGCATTTATTTGTTAATTTTGTCTGAATCTGGAAGTTGAACAGAAACTCTTTCAGCTTATGTAGAAAAAGAACCTTGCAGTTTCCCACAGTTCACATTGCAGATTTGGGAAAGTTGAAAAATCTTCAGTTTCTAAATGGGAAATATTCTTTCACATATAAAACAATAACCATTAGGAAAAAAAACATGATATTAGATATATGTTATGTGGCCAAAGATTCACAGATGTAAAGCTAAATGCATCTTTCAGTTGCTGAAAGTTCAGGTGGAGGTAGATTCTTGAGAGGCATTTTAAGGTTTTCTGCAGCACAGGACAGGGAAATATCCTTAACCATTTTGAATGTCTGCCTTATCTTTACAGTTATGCTCAGTCTTTGAACTTAGCATAATATTCAAAAAGAAATCAATATCTTTCCCTCTAAGAGACAGTGATAGATGTAAATTTTGGCTGATTTCTAAAGCTAATAGAATTTGAAGCTCTGTGGCATTAGTTGCTGGCGAGAGCTTTTGTAAGCTGTTTTGGGGAGATGTGAAAAATGGAAATCAACAAAGCATTTTGTAGGGCTTTTTCCTTCAAGTTTTGATCTATGAATCTAGTCATTTCAGTCATGTTGGGTTGTAGAAACCTCATATCTACCTCAATATGGCTCTAGATTTTATGTGGACATTCCATTTGCCACATCTTGAGCAACCGTGCAAATTATGCACAATCTTAAACATCTGTACATAGCTCTAGAAACCATAGTTCAATAGGAGATTCCAGTTGTATGTGGGTGTTTTGAAATTGCATATCAGATTTCATGTTCTATTGAGGAAACACAGTTGTACCCACAACAAGCATGATTACCACATAGTGCGGAACAATCACTAGAACACATGCTTGCCTCTTTTATTGTAAGTTTTTTTTTCTTTGTTATAGAAGTGTATATATGCTTTTTCAGTACTTATTTCTGGGTAAGTATTTTTAGGATTACAGCCTGAAATATTTAGGTACAGTATTTGATTGGAAAGATGATGTAGTTTTTCTCACCAGCACATCTTGTAGCATGTCCTTATCTTTTGTTCAAAGCAGGTTAGTTGTTAACTGTGTATTATGGTTTCTTAAATAAGCTACAACTGTCTATTCATCCAACTGCAGACCCAAACTAATTCGATCGTATTATAGAATATCATAAATTATGAGTCCATCCACTGTTTTCACGTTAAAATAGAAGTAAAATACAATCTTCTTTTATCCCGCTGATCAATGATTTGTATACTTGCTAATATCTACGAAGTTTTCTGAATTAAATATTCTAAAGTTTGAAATACATTCCAAAATTCTTAAGCAGTTATGAAGTGATTAGTTTCTAGTTTCAGTACTATCTTTGATTCTGTAAATTTAGATAAATACTTGAAAATTTTACACTGTTAAAAATCCTAAATTAAGAATAAAGACTAGGTACTATTCACCATATATTAAAATGGAATTGGTTTGGTTAGTTTCTGTAGGCTATATGCTATATAAGATTTATTTGTTCATTTGGGACTTTTTAATTCATTTTTTAACATTTATAGTTTTCGTAACAACCATATGTATCAGAATTTTGTGGTAAACCAGTTTGAAATTAGATCGAATCAGTTGAATTATGAAGCTGATTCCAGCAATATAGTACAGATAGTCCTCAACTTATGACCATAGTTGAGTGCAAAATTTCTGTTGTTCTAAGCAAGACAGTTGTTAAGTGAGTTTTGCCCCCATTTTGCCATCTTTCTTGCTACATTTAAGTGAATCACTGCAGTTGTTAAGTTAGTAATATGGTTAAGTCTGGTTTCCCTATTTACTTTGCTTGCCAGAAAATTGTAAAAAGTGATCACATGACCTGGGGACATTGCAACCGTCGTAATTATGCTAGTTGCCAAGCATCCAAATTTTGATCACATGACTGTGAAGATACTACAATAGTCATAAATGTGAAAAATGGTCATAAGTCACCTTTTTCAGTGTTTTAACTTCAAATGGTCACTAAAGGAATGGTTGTAAATCGAGAGCTACCTGTATTTTGATGTTCGCTCAGCCAAAATATTGGCGTCATGAGATCCTTGAATTTAAACCTAATTGCCAGTATTTCATGTTTGTCTAATTGTTGGCAAAGTTTCCCTGTTTGGACTTCCAGTATTCCAAGATAGAATGTATGGTAGAATAATGCGTACATAGAAGGAACAATATCTAGCCATAATTCCCAATCAAGTGAATCTGGCTGATATAACATACCCAAAAAACCATGATATATGTTCAGATAAAAGATGTAGTCCTGAATAAGAAAACAGAGGTTTGAAATGAACACACTAGGGCAAGGCTATCAAACTCCTGGCCCATGGGCTGGATGAGTCACACACTGGCCACTGCCAAGCACGGTTTAGCGAAGGGGAAAAGTCGCGATATGTCACGTGACGTCGCCGTGATGACGTGAATTTGACACCCCTGCACTAGGGAATATCAGTTCAGCAGGAAATTGAAAAAAAGTAGTGGGAAAAATAGTCAGTACTTATCCTAGAGATTTCCATGGTCCCAAAACCCAAATCCATAGTTAAGAGGACTGAATTGCAAATTAGAAAATAGGAATTTTGACTGAACAGTGAAAAGCACATTTGAATATTCTATGAAATTTGTATTTATTCTATCTCAGACATAGAATGAATTTTCAGAGTGAGTAAACCTGTAAGAGTATTTGATGAGATCTTTCTGCAGACGTGGGAGAATTTTCACTATAAATGTTAACTTGATCAAGCTTGTGAAAAATTGATCTTAGTGCTTATGTCTGAAATGATAGCAGTGTTCCAATATTTGAGGGGCTGCCACAGAGAGGAAGGGGTCAAGCTATTTTCCAAGGCACCTGAAGGCCAGACACAGAATAATGCATGGAAACTGATCAAGGAGAGATTCAACCTAGAAATGAGAAATTTTCTGACAGTGAGAACAATCAACCAATGGAACAGCTTGTCTTCGGAAGTTGTGGGAGCTTCATCACTGGAGGCTTTCAAGAAGAGATTGGACTGCCATCTGTCAGAAATGTGTAGGGCAGTGGTGGCGAACCTTTTTAGGCTCGCGTGCCAAAAAGGGGGGGGCGTGCGCTTGCGCGCGCTTGTGTCCCCACACCCATTCCCTCCCCCCCACGCATGCGCACAACACCCCCTCATGCTGCCCCCTGCGCATGCACACACACACACACACCCACGCAAAGGCTTACCACAGCCTGGGACGACGAAACCGGCAAACCGGAAGTGCGAAAAAACGCACTTCCGGTTTGCCGGTATGGTATTTTTTGCACTCCGGAGGGTTCAGGGAAGCTCCCTGAAGCTCCGGAATGCAAAAAACTACAAAACGGACAAACCGGAAGTACGGAAAAGTGCACTTCCGGTTTGTCCATTTTGTAGTTTTTGGCATTCCGGAGCTTCAGGGAGCTTCCCTGAACCCTCCGGAGTGCAAAAAACAGCACACCGGCAAACCGGAAGTGCATTTTTTCGCACTTCCGGTTTGCCAGTGGGCAACCCTCGCGTGCCGGCTTCTATGGCTCCGCGTGCCACCTCTGGCACGCGTGCCATAGGTTCGCCACCACGGGTGTAGGGTCTCCTGCTTGGGTGGGGGTTGGACTAGATGACCTACAAGGTCCCTTCCAACTCTTTTAATCTAAAAATAAGTGGAAAGTGGTGTACTTGTACAGAAATTTTGGAATTTGAGTTTCTCTGTTTTACATAGCTCAGTATCATTTACTATGGACAGTTTATTGAAACTGTACTGACACTGTGAATATCTTTTTGACATAGTGCATTCTCACTGTAGGAATTCAAACTTTAATATCTGTGAGAAAAATCTACCCTTTTTTTGAATACATCCACTGAAGGAAAACTTGCTACCTTAATTAATTGATTGCTCCTAAATTTCGCCTACAATTTGCTTTCCTATAACAAGACATTGTTCTCTATTCTGCATTCTGGAAATATTTAATAGGTCTTGATCTCCCTGCTGCCTTTTCTCTTAGTTTCTTCTCATATGAAATTTCCAGTACTCTTGTTGTTGTTCATTTCTGCAGCTTTTTTGGGTTTTCTGATTTGTTTTTAAAATTTAGTTCCTGTTAGTGATAACAGAACTTGAGCTGAGTTAAGCAATGAAAGATATAATAAAGTGGTTCTTAGATTTGAAAATATACTTTTGTTGCAGCTTAACATTACTCCATATAGTTATTTCGGACCATTTTAACCATCAATAATATTTTCAGTTATTTCTTCCTGCTAGATAGATAGAATCTATCTTGTCCAGTTTTGTGCACTGCAAATTTAATTTACTTCATTTCTTAATTCAATTCATTAATAAAAGAATAGGAAAATATATTGCCCTGATTGGGAGATTATGACACACCTCTCGATACTTCAGTTTATGAAGAACAGCTGATTAGCAATATTTGACTATTATGGTCAAGTCAGTTGTGCTTTTACCTACTAGAAATGATATCTAGCTCATATGTAAGTAGAATGCTAATCAGAATATAATAAAGTATTTTGTCAGATACTTTACTCAGTTAAGATTCAGCTGAGCATTCCCACAATCTACTAAGGAATTCAAAGTAAGATTACTATGTTGATATATATTCTTACAAATTCATGCTGGCGTCTGATAATTACTGGTTACAGATTTTAGGATCTGCTGTACAATCTTCAGTTATTTGTTTATCTATTTTTCCACCTTTATTATTTTTATAAATGTTTACAAATAACTCAAGATGGCACACATACAGCACACCTTCCTTTTCCTATTTTCCCCACAACAACCCTTTGAGATTGGTTGGGCTGAATGAGTGACTGGCCCAAAGTTAACCAGCTGGCTTTAATGTCTTAACGCAGGATTTGAACTTATGGTCTCCTGCTTTCAAGCCTGGTGCCTTAACCACTAGGCCAGTGGTTCCCAAACTTTTTCAGTCCACCGTCCCCTTGGTGCTACAAACTCATCCTCAGTGCCCTCCACCCCCGTCCACTTCAGGTGGGCATGGCTTGGTGATCAGGTGGGCGTGGCCAACTTGTAAAATGATACGAAACTCACTTAACAATGCTCTTGCTTAGCAACCAAAATTTTGGGCTCAATTGTGGTCATAAGTCCTTTCTTTCTTTCTTTCTGTCTGTCTGTCTGTCTGTCTGTCTGTCTGTCTGTCTGTCTGTCTGTCTGTCTTTCCCTCCCTCCCTCCCTCCCTCCCTCCATCTCTCTCTTTCTCTCTCTCTCTTTCTTCAGAAGAAAGCAACCCCCCCCCCAAGGCAAATATCTTGTGACAGCAGCTATGAGATGCTCCTAAAAAATTACTCACCAACTCCCAAGACGGGGGATTCCTGACATAGAGTTTATGGCCTATAAACTGTTCCATGTGTGCAGGTATATCTGGATGAGAGAAAGTGAGGGCGTCCCTGAATGTGTGAATGCACATGAGAAACATCCATGCCTTTTCCAATCTTCTTTCTTTCTTTCTTTCTTTCTTTCTTTCTTTCTTTCTTTCTTTCTTTCTTTCTTTCTTTCTTTCTTTCTTTCTTTCTTTCTTTCTTTCTTTCTTTCTTTCTTTCTTTCTTTCTTTCTTTCTTTCTTTCTCCTCGGCGGCGGGAGAAGGAAGAAAGTGCTCTGGCTGGCGCTCGGCTTACTTTTCTGGTGAGGCTCAGAGACTCTCCAGGCAGCGGCACTTTCTCCCTGCCCCGCCAAGGCCTCCGCCAGCCCGGAGGCCGGCAGACCCCTCAGGCCAGCGGAGCTCCGTAGGTGCATGCCCCCGACGCTTCCCAGCCCACAAAGGTTTTCCTGGCCCGCGCCCCGACGCCTTCCCGGCCCACGAAGAGGGGCGGCGGCTCCGGCCTGGCAGTGGCACGTCCCCTGTCATGTGCTGTCCCGGAACATGGTCTCTGGGCTGGCGGGGGCCTTGGTGGAGCAGGAGAAAGTGGCGCTGCCTGGAGAGCCGGCAGATGGGCGTGCCGGGCGGTCTCAGAGCCTCACCAGGAAGGTAAGCCGAGCGCCGGCCGGGCCCACATGCTCCTACCTGCCCCTCACTCTGGCTGTCTCCTGGGAAGTGGTGGGTGGAGCTGGGCAGGGTGGAGCTGTCGGTGCAGCAGCACCCAGTGAGGAAGGCTGGGCGGGGAGGCACGGCCGATTGTCTCGTTCATGGCACCTTGGGGCGGATGGGCTGGAAGAAGCACAGTTCAGCGGGGCTGGGGCAGTGCAGCCTATTGTGCTTCCTCTTGTCCCGCTCTCCATCCGGGAGGGCCGCGCATCCCCCCCGCCAATCCTCCGTACAAACCACCCGCCCAGTTTCTGCAAAGGCAGAGCCCTGCAGGGCGATCTAAAGAGGGGAGAGGGATGCTGTAGAAAAGGCCGCCTTCCACCCGTGCCTCCCGTGCCGGCTCCACGGGACTTGGGGCTCCAAAGCAGCCCACTGGCTTCCAACCTGGCACTGCGGGCCGAGTTCCCAGGGTGGTGCTGGCAGTCGGCCGGGCCAATCCTCAAAGAGAGCAGGCAGGTGGCCGGGTGAGAAGCCAGTGGGCTGCTTTGGAGTCCCAAGCGCCGTGGAGCTGGCACGGGTGGAAGGCGGCCTTTTCTGCAGCATCCCCCTCCTGTCTGGATCGCCCTGCAAGGGCGGAGGAGCTCTGCCTTTGCAGAAACGGGACGGGCGCATGTGCAGCAGCCCTGGGACATCTGCTTGCCCTTCCGCCATCCCTCTCAGCGTCTGCATTTCCACCAAGGGCTGCCCGCCCACCCACTGGCTGGGCTGGACACCGACATCAGAAGGCAAGCGGGAATGGCTGCATGGTAGGCCGCCAAGCATGGCAGGGCGGTGGGGAAGGGAGTAGGCTGCTACCTCCCTTCCCCACCACCCCAATATGCTTTCCTGCCTTCCACATGGCCTCTTAGTGCCTCCTCCTGACCCCTTGCCTCTTAGCGCCCCCCTAAGTCATCCCCCCCCCCCCAGGCGGTGGTACCGCCCACTTTGGGAACCACTGCACTAGACCAAATATTGATGTCAGACTGACTGGTCTCTAATGTTCTGAACCTTCCTTTTCTTTCTTTTTGTAGACAAGACCACACTTGTTATCTTCCAATATTCTGCAGGATAGACAATTGATCATTCCTCTCTCCCTTATTTATAGTCATAATATTTGTGTACCAAAGGCTATGAGTGACTAACAATCAGTACCATCTTAGAAACTCTTTAATACAAATAAATAAGCTCACTAAGGGTAATAAAAATTACAACAGCATCATAAGAGATTTTAAAAAAAACCAAAGTCATATGTTCACTAGTACATAACAATATTAAAAGCATGCCTTTCTCTTGGACTAGAGTGTAAAAGCAGCTCTTCTGAAACTCAGGACAAAAAGAATAGGCCGTGATGGCGAACCTAAGGCACGTGTGCCACAGCTGGCACTATTTATTGTTTGTTTGTTTGTTTGTTTGTTGCATTTGTATGCCACCCACTCCACAGAGACTCTGGGCGGCTCACAACAATAAAAATTTACATGCAACAATAAATATAAAAAGCATTAAAAACAATGATTATTAAAACTATAAAACACATTAAAAGCAACAATTTAAAAACCCATACAATAATTCATTCATGGGGCCAAGAGTGCTCGATGTTATATTAAAATCATTGGCCCCAGGCCTGTCGACAAAGCCAGGTTTTTAGTGCTTTTCTGAAGGCTGGCAGGGTGGGAATAATGCGGATCTCGGGGGGTAGTGTATTCCAGAGAGCCGGTGCTGCCACAGAGAAGGCCCTCGTTCGTGGGCCCGCCAGCCAACATTGTTTGGCTGACGGGACCACCAGCAGACCAACTCTGTGGGCTCTAATCGGTCTTAGGGAGGTATGTTGGAGAAAGCGGTCTCGGACGTAAACTGGTCCTAAGCCATGTAGGGCTTTAAAGGTAATCACCACACCTTGAATTGCTCTCGGAGCCCTATGGGCAGCCAGTGCAGTTCACGAAGGATGGGTGTCACATGGGTGTATCTAGGGACACCCATCACCACATGCGCTGCCGCATTCTGCACTAGCTGTAGTCTCCGAACGTTCTTCAAGGGTAGCCCCATGTAGAGTGTGTTGCAGTAGTCAAGATGTGAGGTAACAAGGGTGTGAGTGACTGTAAGTAGTACCTCCCGGTCCCAAAAAGGATGCAACTGGTGCACAAGACGAACTTGTTTAGTGGTTCTTCAAATGTATGCCGCCCTGAGTCCCCAGGGAGTAGGGCGGCATATAAGAATCCTAAATAAATAAAATAAATAAAAATAATGGTATCGAAAGCCGCTGAGAGGTCAAGTAGCACCAAGATGGAGGAATAACCTCCATCTTGGGCTCGCCAGAGATCATCCATCAGCATGACCAAGGCAGTTTCTGTGCTATTACCGGGCCTGAAACCCGACTGAAAAGGGTCAAGATACTCCGTTTCATCAAACAGCCATTGGAGTTACAGCGCCATCACTTTCTCCACCACCTTCCCCATGAAGGGGAGGTTGGAGACTGGTCGATAGTTTTTAAGGTCAGTTGGGTCCAGGGATGGCTTCTTAAGGAGGGGCTTCACCACCGCAACCTTTAAAGGCTGGGGGAAGAACCGTTGGTAGAGCCCTTTCTGCGGGCATGCGAGCCATCACTCAGTTCCACTGTGCATGTGCACGCGTGCCTCCCACCGGCCAGCTGATTTTTGGCATGCGCAGGGGGAAGCGCATGTGGGAGAACCCCAGCATTGCATTATGGGTGCAGGCACATTCGTGCGCTTTCGCACACACACACACGCTTTTGGCACACGACAACAAAAAGGTTAGCCGTCACTGTAATAGATTGTCTCAAAAGGGAAGAATTCCAGAGCATGTGGTCAGCAATTGAAAAGGCTCATTTTCTAGGACCTGAATGAAGTTGATCCTGTTCAATCTGTTTGAACAGGCAGATGAATATGGGAAAAAACATTCGCTCATATAACCCAGTCAGGAGCCATTTTGAACTTTAAAGGTGACAACCAGCACCTTGAATCACACCTGGAATCCAACTGGAAGCCAGTTATCCTACCGTGGATTCACTTGATCCATAGTCTCAAAACTGCTGTTTTGCAGAGATTTAATCCCAGTCTGTACTGATAGAATATCCTCTTTTCAGAAAAGATGTTCTGATAGTGATTTTCTAGCCTTTCTAAGAATGAAAAAAAAACCCGGGAACATAATGTTTTTTTTTAATTATTTTGATTGAACAAAAAGTTTGATGTTAAAGTATGATAGAAACAAGTATATGAAGTCACATGCAGAATCTTAAGTATGTTTTCACACACTTATCTGTTGTAAGATTTATTAGAACATCTGCTAAATGAACAATGATGTTTTCAGGACTACTAATTATATGTATATGTATGGAAACTTAATTGACTACAATTTAATACTTTTTAAAATCACGTAAGAGCTCTCATTGGTACATTTTTTTATATTTTTCTTCGAATGTCCTCTAGTATACTTAGGTCAAGTTTTCCCTTTTTGCTGCTGAGCCTCATTAATATACAACTAATTTTAATTGGCAATCTTTAGGGAATTGGTCTGCTCATAATACATAGGCGTGAATCATCACATAACAGTGACAGTATTCATCACTGAGTAGCAGTGCATTCCTAAAACTCATGTCTGTGGTCAGGTCTGTGTATCATAACAGAAAATTACCTTGAAGTAGACCCCACTGACCACATCCATTGGGTTAGATCATTTTTAATGTATTAATTTATTTTTAGAAAAGTGCATAAACACAAATAGAAAATAGATAAAAAATACAAACAATAAAGCATAAATAAGTAAACAAGGGAACTAAAAATCACTGACGTGGCTTTCTAGTATATCATTAATGTAATAAATTATGAAAATTGAATATATTGCTGCTTAAAACATGGTTGAGGTATAAGCAAAGGTAAACAGAACCATGGTCAACACAATATACATCACCACGCCACACAAAAGCTACAATACAAAGTCAAAACTGAATGTTTGGATTTAAATATCCCATAAAAGAGAGTAACATGAACTCTATATCAGTGTTGGCGAACCTTTTCGGCACTGAGTGTTGAAATGGGAGCACGCGCACACACGTGGGGGGGGCCGCCGGAAACTGGAAGAGCAGCTCCCCAGCATGTGCATGCACGCCGGTCACCTGGTCTTCCGGTTTCTGGGGCTCATGTACATGCAAAGACTAGCTGGCTGGCGCGCATGCGCATGCTGGAAACCAGCTCAGCTTCTCGGCATGTGCATGCGCGCCAGGGAGCTGTTATTCTGGTTTCTGGTGTTCCCGCACGCGCGAAGACCAGTGCGCCGGAACCCAGAAGAGCAACGGGCGATGGCTGGCGTGCCCGGAGAGATAGCTCTGTGTGCTATTTCCGGCACGCGTGCCATAGCTTCGCCATCACTGCTGTATATAATCCCTTCTCCCTTCCAAAATATTGGTTGAGGTAGATATCAATATATCAGATTATTGTCCAGTAATGATTTCTACTTTGGATTAATTTTGATGTGAGATTTAAAGTGCAAAAAATCATATTCCCACAACTTAGTGGGATAATTAAATGATCTTTCCAGTAAGAAACAGAAAATAACCTTGTGGCAATTAATGTGTACAAAGGTAATTCATTATACCTAGACTGAATATGTGATTTAGCAAAATTTAATAAGAGTATCAGTTTGTAATGGAATTTCTATTTCTACAATTTGTTTCATTCTGATATGAATGACGGTTGACAACAAGTATTGTTTCAAAAGTTTTGCTATTTGAAAAACATTTGGTGATTATGATAGACCTCCTTCAAGCTGAATACAAATATAATTTCAGAATGATTCTATTATGTAGGAATCTTGAGAAATTATGAAATAAACTTTTAATAACTATAATATATTTAATTGCATAATGTTTTTGATGCTGCATGAGTTGAACAGGGCTAAAAGTGTATTTTTGTTGATTTCATTTGTATTTGGTGCAGTGTCCAATAATAGCCAGCCAGCAGTGATGGATTTCAGTTGCCCTGATGCCGTTTTTCCATTGTGACAGTGTGCTGGTGAAACCTTTCACTATTTTCATCACTGACTGCACTTAGATTATAGGGAAAGAAGTTCAACTGTGAATGCAGAAAATGGATCTTCAGTGACATTTCATAGTCTCGTATGCTGTAAGAAGTTTGTCAACCAGTGGAATATAGTTGGTGTTCTGTAATTGCCAAGAAAATTTTCAACTACATCCTTGAATGGTTTCCAGGCAATTTTCTCTGGCCCTACTAACAAATCTTCGAACCGCTAGTCATTGATGATGTATGTGATATGTGGATCAACAAAAATGCCTTTTTAAATCTTGGCATCAGTTATTCTTGGAAACGTCAGTCTCAAATAATTTAAACTTCACTTTCCTTGTTCATCACTTTCACAAAAAATTTCATCATTTCAAGTGGATGCAAAATATCTTTGTCAGGTCAACAAGTGGTTCATGAGCCACATATTTCTACCCTGGAACCAAATTGTTTCAGAGTGGCCATTTTATTTAATGTAATGCGATTCTCTTGCATGACTTTCACATTTGCATATGTAACAACAGTATTTGGTATATCCAAGATGCATTCCAAGCAGTAGAGCCACGACTTTTAGATCTCCAGTACTGTACTGGATCTCCTTCAACACAACAGTACCGTGTTTTTATATGTTTCTTTCATGTGTGCCAATAGGTATTGAAGGATGTACATTGCCATGGTATAAAGACAGAAGATTTCTATAAAACAGTATTTAATAGGCTAAGTTACAAGTTATTTTCACGATTAGCAGCCAAAAATCTGTAAGATACAAAATCTTTGTTATCCAGTGTAATTTTCATTGTAATTGTTGAGCTCTAGAATGTTGCCACCAGATATGGAAAAAACGATCTGACTTACTCATTATATTTCCAACAATTTTTAGAGAAGAAATTATCCAATTTTGCAATTTATTCATAATAAATTTAATATTCTTTTTATCCTGACATTATTTTTGCATTTCTGTTACTGCATTCAGACTGCATTCATTTGATCATGCAGGTTCAGATTCTGAGATTCAGATTCTTCAGATTCTTGTTCAGATTCTGAGTTTATAGTTCACCAATATACAATAAAGCAGGATAAATTGCATGCTATAAGATTTTTAAATTAAATCTTTTACCCTTATTTCTGCAATTTTAGCGCTGTGTTGTACAATTCTAATGCTGTGCTATAGTGCTATGCTATGCTACTTCTTTGAAGATAAAATGTCAGGTAAACTAGACTATTTTGAAACAAGAGTATCAAAAGGTTGTATCTTATTGGTAATGAAATCTTGCAATCTAAATGAGTTATTAAGCTTCTACTGACAAATTTATTTTTTAAAATTAAAGGTTGAAAGTTTTAAACATAACAGCTAACATGAAAGAAAGAAAAGGAGAAGGAAAAAGGAAAAACAAGTGGAATGGGAAAGAATAAAATAAAAAGAAACTTCTGATTTTCTCTTCAGCAAATATATGTATGATTACAAAATTATTTCTTTACAAAATTGATTACTAAAAATGTTCACTTTTTTTTTCAATATCCACTTTTTAAAATCATTAAAACCATAAGTCATAATTGCATTTTTTTCCGTTTCATGCAAATCATCTATAAGGGGTTTTCAGGCAGGTCTAAATGTAGATACTGTCTTTTCTCTGATCAAGGAAGTTAAATTAGCTGTCTTTGCAAGCTACGAGGATATAAGTCTCACTGCAGTTGTCATATATAAATACTGAGTTCCAATGACTGTAGTTGTCTGTCACCATTGAACAAATTTCTTAACACTTTTTTTTTTAAATAAACGGACATTTAATAGGAAGTGAGAAGGGAGAAATCTGGACTTACTCTTTTTCTATGTTCGTACCACACATCAATATATTATTTATTATTGCATGATCTCTTATAAATTGTTTATTTCTGTTTGTATCAACCAGAGATATTTATGCAGACCATCTGGAAATCTTGCGCCTTCTATAGAATTAGCTGAACCATAAGGAGATATAATCCACTCTGAGACCCATGTTAAACAAATTAGCATGGTAATACAGTTTAAAGTTCAGAAGTGCTAATCCACCCTCTATTTTGAATAATTTTGGATTTCAAATGGATTGTATAGAAATGAAGACTTGATTTGGTTGATTGCTCCGAAGTTTACAAATTCCATTATAAAATGTAGTATTCCCAGAAACAGAATTTCTATCATTTATGTTCTTGATAAAGAGTTCAGAAATTATCCCTCTAACTAACAAACAATGAAAATTTTGAGCATAATGAATAGACTAGTTATTTTATTTTCGCTATGTTTGCTTTGCACCACATTTATTCTATCTTTGCAATTAATTTGGTTGATATAACTCCATCTTATTTACCACATAATGTATGGTAAGCGAAAAAACTATTTTATCATTCCCTCTTCTATAACTATGCTATATGATTTATGTATTAGAATAATAAAATTTCGTAGTGTTGTGTCAACATTGTGTGAAGTTTATTTTAACTCAAACTGAAGGAGAAAGTTTCTAAAATAAATACATTAGAAAACAATTTGTGCACGGAGTTCTGCTGAATATTTTAAAATTAGTTTTGAATGGAATAATGGGACTATGATGAATTATTGAATTGTTCTATAGCTTTGACTTAGTTCATTTACCAATTGTATGACTTTAAAACTGGTTATTTATCTAATTGTAACATGACTTATACTAATGAAAAATATCTGGAAAAGTATACTGTAGTTGAAAAAATGAAATATTTACATTTGAATAATTACCTCTGAGACATTGCCAATTTTAACTAAAAATTTAGGATCCTTGAACAGTTATATACAACTGTCATGCTCTTGTTTATAGTGGATAAGTACATTTTTGCATATAAAAAGTTTTAACTTTCAATGAATAGCATCTGAAATTGGATAAGGACATTTCTCAGAAATATTTGGAGAACCACTGCATTTTAAGCTGAGACAGAGCTAAGCTATATGGACGAATAGTTCAACTTTATATAAGACAGCTTCTTAAAAGTGATTTTGCCTGCCCCATTTGTATGCAGGTTAACTTGATATAGGTACTAAATATAGCTAGGACCAATTTATAAAACCTTTTTCTCACAGGGAAGGACTGTGTATGGTTATAATGTGCACAGTATTCAGATTGCTTGTTGACAAGTATGCACATGGAAGGATGAGGTTAATTATACACTGAAGTTACTGTCAGGTGAAATGTTATGGTTCCTAAATTATAGTAGGTTTTTTTTAAACAGTACCTCTTCAGATTTAATCTGAATCTGAAAGCTCCAAGGTTTCCTTAAAAGTAAGTCACTTGAACATTTTGTGTGTGAATCTTGGTGTTCAGACCCACTGGGAAACCATTATTTCCCATACTTAACCCTAGCCTTTTCTGTTTCTTCTATTTCTTCTACAGCAAATGGTAGCTATAAACTATAAATAAATATGTATTTCCCAGTGGAATATTTGATATCTCCAAGAAAAGTTTGAAAGACTGTGATTCAGCTGCCAATCAGAGTGGACGACATTAAAAATAATAATAGTTTGATTTGATTTAAGAGGTTTTTTTTGTTAATAAATAATGGCTACTACAACCAAACTTTGGCCTAGATGTGTAAATCATGCAATGATTTGCATGCAATCAGAAAGATGTTATAAAATAATTTTATATAAGTAATCCTTAAGTTACAACCACAGTTGGCACCAGAATTTACTTTGCAATAAGCCCCTGAGCTGCAGCCTGGCACAAAGCCACAGCTTCCTGGGAAGCACAATGCCCTAGGAATTCCCTGCTGCAGTCACTCTGTTACGTGCACTTTGAGGGTCATGCCACCCTGCACACTCCCACCCCAGCTGACTTTCACCATCTTATTCCCACTGCTGACAAGGTATGCCCACCCTGCCCTTTCACAAAGCAGCTGCTGGCCACAGGAGGCCTCTTCCCTACACTGTGCAAGGAAACTGCTGTACATGACTTTGGGGAAAAAAGCCTCATGTGGCCAGTAGCTGTCTCATGAGGATCCAGGGCAGGCATGCCTTGTCAACAGTGGGAAGAATGTAGTGAAGGTCAGCTGGGCTGGAAGGGAATGTAGAATGCAGCAGACCAAATGTCATAGATGGCGGCAATTGAAGCACCCCTGCAGCCGTAAGTATGGGTGGGTTGCCAAATGCCTGAATTTTGATCACATGACTGCAGGGACGCTGCGATAGCTGTAACTTCAGGGATCGGTCACTGAAAGAATAGTAAGTAGCAAGTTGAGGACTACCTACATAACCTGGCCTTTTAAAAATAGGCTATTTTTAGTTGGCTTACTACAGATAATTGTAACCCTAACCCATATGATTTATGTGCTAATTGATAGATCAAGAATTTTGAAAGAAGTGTCATTCTAGCTTTATTAGTTAACATTTCTATAATAAGTGATATAAAATGTGAAACTTGCATTCTTTTTTTTTCTGTATAAAGTTACCTAAAAGAAGAGCGATTTGGTAAACTGAACGTATCTGAGAGATAACCACAATAATTTTTGTTGGTTGCATTTACAGCCTCTTCTTCCTGAATTTTGCAGTAAGACTTAGAAGGATCATAGTTTTGTAAGCTTAATGGCCAACAGATGGAGCTGGGTTAGCATCTCACTGCTACTTCGGGATGCAGGAATAGAAGACAGGAGAGGGAATAATCAAATGAGAGAAGGAAATATGTGGATGAGCAGCAAGGGTTGCAAATGCTGCAAAAGTGAGGTAGAAGTGAGCAATTTGTTAACCTTGGCATATTTTCATAGTAAAATTTATAAATGGATTTCCAACAAATTGTAGAGAATAGAAAATGTAATACAGAACTGTATATCTGCCAAGTTATATGTAAGTGACAGAACAAAGAAACTTAACTCAGTGAGTTATATAGGTAGTCCTTCGACTTACGATCACAATTGAGGTCAAAGGTTTAGTTGCTAAGCAAGAGAGTTGTTAACTGAATTTTGCCCCATTTTACAACCTTTCAGTTGTTAGATTAGTAACATGGTTCTTAAGTGAATCTGGCTTCCCTATTGCCTTTGCTTGTCAGAAGGTCACAAAAGGTGGACACTGCAATCGTCATAAAGATGAATCCATTGCCAAACATCTGAATTTTGATCATGTGACTAAGGGGATGTGGCAACAGTCGTAAGTGTGAAAAATATTCATAAGTCACTTTTTCCAGTGCCATTGTAACTTCGAATGGTTACTAAACGAATAGTTGTAAGTCAAGGACTATGTACTTTTTCCATTTTTACTAGAGCAGCTGTTAGTAATCTTTCAGCAAACAGAAGTTTAGTTTGCCACTAAATTTTGTTCTGATTTTTGGAGGCTTTGGTTTTTTAAAGAAAAAGTCTAAATCTATTCTGGTTTCCCCTTTTACGACCCTCTAGCCCAATAGTAGAATAAAAATAAATAGCCAGTTGTTTGATAGAAGTATTCAAAGATACTGCTTTACAATTAAGGCCTATACAGATGCAATGCTAGTTTTTAAAAAGAAATTTCTCTTCCTTTTTGATCAAGATTAATGACGAAGCATAGTTATCCTGACAATAACAAACACACTGCATCTCTTAAATATAATTATATGTATTATAAGGGCTTTGGTATGTTTTAAAGAAAATTACAAAGAATAGAAAATGTATCACTTTACTAGAATCTTTATGTATGAAATAGTACCCAAAAACTGTAGTTTAGATTTTTATAGCGATTGCTATTACAGACCATATAAAATACTGTTCAGCATTATTTTGATTGGAAATAATTTCTCAGCTTCTTATTTGGAAATATTCACTGGGGTTTTAAAAAGGCTTTATGAATCCCCCCCCAAAAAAACATGTTTTGCAAAAAGCACCAGCTGCATTATTCAGTAAAAAAGGTAATTGGAAAGGAAATGGAAAGAATCTTGACCATGAGTTACACAATCTTAGCAGTATATAAACAAAATGGCAGTGGAGAAGAGAGATGGCTTGCATCTCTTCCCACTAGATTTATGAATTTCACAGGAGGTTTTAGTGAAACCCAGATTTTATCTCCTGGGAAAATTTAAGTTTCTTATTGTTTGAAAGGGAAAAGAAATCCTATCCAATGTGTTAGGTTATTGAAAAAGTACCATAGCCCATCTTATCCCATTGCTACTCTACAGAAAGAAGCAAGGGAATCAGTTGTTCTCTTCAGAAAGTAAAAAGGGGCATAGCTGCTCAATCTGCCTTACAGATTTTACCAATTCAGTTCCAATGCATTGTCAGAATATTTTGAGGGTGAAAAGAAATTTTATGCAAGTAGGATTTCTTGGAGTATAGGGAGCAAGTCAGCTGTCAATAGCAAGGAAACAAATGAATTTCTTAAATTTGCACTTACTATTTGGCCATATTAGTACTTCCTGCATTAGAAATAAACAACATGGTACCTTTCAAATTATACTGAACTACAAACTCCAGTCAGTCAATTTAGCTAGTAGTATGGATGATAGGAGCTAACTTTGTAAATAAGGCAGGTCTAGAACTCATGATCTCCCCGTTTGTAGCCTCATTCTTACCATTACACCAAACTGGGTCTCACTGCATATTTCACTACAATACAAAATCTTGTCTCTTAGTACACATCTCTTGTCTCTCAGTTGTTAAATATATAGGAACCATAACAAGTTCAGGCCTTGGATTACCCCAGTAGATCTGGAAAGTACTTCAAAACCCTTCAAAACCCACTATTAGATATAGAAATATACCGGTAGTTTAACTTGCTTTATCAAGATATTTTTCTGATAAGCATTATCAGGTAAAATGTTATTTGTGAAGATTGTCAGGAAGAAGTAATGATGATCTTCATTATGCTTTTTTTTGTTTCTCTCAGCTGTTTCTCTTACGATCAGTACATACCAGCATTAGCATGTTCAACTTGTACATTTAGGTGGAGTCTTAATATTGTTCAGTATACTTGCCATGTGAGACTACTACTATAGCAATGATAGCCTTATAGATATTTTAATGGATATATGTTCGTGAATATTTAAGAGATTCAATTGGGAGGTGCTGATATGAGTACTGACATTGTGGCCTTATACCTTTGTAGTGCTTTGTGGTTGTGTCTCTTTAATGCAATCTGTGTTCATGTTCGGTGAGAGAGTTTTGAAATAGAATTGTTCTTAATTCCAGTAGAAGATAATATATGTAACTGAGGTTTGAACTGTGAAGTCCTTGGTCCTCTCTGAGCTTGGTTGCTTGCAGATATTTCATTACCCAACTAGCTAACATCACCAGTGACTAATTATATAACAACATAGCTCATCTAAATATTTTACTGCAACTATTCTGCAGTCAGGATTTGGTTATTTAATTTATTTGTTAATTTTTTTTGCCACCTATCTCATCAAAGTCCTCGACATATGACTTATTCATTCAGTGACCATTTGAAATTACAACAATGCTGAATTGAATGGTGGTTAGAACTGGTCTTCAGAGTTCTGGCACGGCCTGCGATCATAGGATCACCATTTGCAATCTTCTTTCCTGGCTTCCCCAGAAAGTCAATGGTGAAGGTGGCAGGGAATGTTGCAAATCATTAAGAGTAGGTCTCCCTTCCCTGCACACCCTCTCCCAGTCTATCTGCGCTCATATTGTGTTGGCCATTGCACCCTCCCAAACCTCACCACACTTCTCTTGCATCGTTGTGCATCCTTCCTAACCCTCATTGCGCCTATTTTAAATAACCCTGCGGTTCTTTCACGCACCCTCCCAGAACCTTGCCATCTTCTCTTGCATCCTCATATACCAGATACCTCCATTGACCCTTGCTGTGCCTCCCCCTCACACACTTCTTTGTGCCCTCCCCCACTTGGCAACATCCAGTTACCTGCCTGCTGGTCTGCTTGCAATCCACCTGCAACTTCCTGCAGTCTTATTCACTGACTTGGTTGTGGAAAACTGGGAGGAAATTGCTTCACCTAACAACTGTGAGATTCAGTTAAGGACATCAACTGAATCTGCACTAGTAATGTGGTTGTGCTTTATGATCGCATCGCTTAGCAGTGGAAATTACAGTCCCAATTGCTGGTATAAGTTTAAAACTCTTTGTACGGCAATAAGAAATATTATTGCCTTTGTCAAGTATGCCACCAATTCACTTTACTACTGAGGGTGATCTATAAAACATTCTTTATTTAAAAGCAATATTAGTTCCCATGGACAGCATACCAGTTAGAGAACTCCCATTTACCAAAAGATGAACTCATTTCCAGCTTATTTTTCCTGACATGACACCAATTTACTTTTTGTCTTTTTTGACAATGTGGACACACTTTAAACAAACCATTGGTTTGTAGCCTCAAATCATTACTTTGGAATCCATGTGAAATAAATATGATACTGATGGCTGGTAACACACATTTCCTTGCATCATTTCTGTCATGTTTCTTTGTAGAAAAGACCTATAAAATATGAAAAGACGAAGCAGAGTACCTGTTATTAGGAGCACACTATCCATCTGGAAGCTGTGCATATATGATTAATCAAGCCATCAGGATGGATACCACAAACTACTAGAGCTGAAAATGTGATGGAACCACCTTTTAAAATGCCAAGTTATACAAACCTCAAGATGGGCAGGGAATTCGAAATCATAAGGTCACAACAGAACACCCCCCCCCCCAATCATTTAGTCCAGTTTGCCTTAACTTCACATGGAGGAGGGAACTCTCAGGGCCTTCTTTAGATGTTTTTAACTATATGGCTTTGGTAAGATCATATCTGATTTATTTTCAGTGCTACACTATAAAGCGTTACATTGATGACAATGCTTTGTATTTGGTCCAGAAGCCTCTTGGTGGCTAGAACAGTGCTTTCCTAAGCAATGATACGCTCAATAGCAGGCTTAAACTGCCAGCCGCCTAGACACTTTGGATTTGCTGTAGATTCCATGTCATCTCCAAAGACTCCCCTTATAGTGTACATTATGAAAATCTAAAGTAGTTTCGATCAAAACATGAATTATCATCTGCAGGGCATCTTAGTTCAGGTATGATCATAACTAATGCACCAGCCAAAGCTGAGCAAAAGCCAACCTCATTGTAGCTTCCATCTACTCTTTTAAGCAATAGACATTGACCAAGAGAATCAACAGGTCATGAGCCAACTCCTTCAGGAGGAACATAACCAGAACAACTACCAAAATAGATATTTCTAGATATTTCATAATATACAGCAATCCAGTTTTGAAGGATTAACTATGAGCTTACTTCACCCTTTCCACACTACTACAGATACAGGCTTAACCTTAGATAGATCCTTGGCTCAACATGGGGTGATGATATGCAGCTGAATACCTTCAGCATACTGTTGAATTCTCACCTAAACATATGAAAGTCTTCTTTCTGCTGCTTCATATAGAAGTTAAATAACATAGGGAAGGTCATTGAACCTTATGGCACACTAGAGCAACCATATCTTTGAGCACCCCTGACTAAAAAGTTACACTGGACCCCTTTTTCAGGGCATGGAAATAACTTGTGGAACTTCGGTCTTGTCAGTTCTATCACAAGCAGCAGCTCCAAGATGATGTCCAGGAGCTGATGAGGGCCATTGCTGGGCAGTTAGCATTGAGTTTATCCTATCCCAACAGTGCAGTTCTCTTAAATATACTCAAATGCAATCGGGGCATTTTCCCTATCATTGCACTACTACCATCATAGTAACCCCTCCTCCCTAGCAAAGGAATTGCAGCTGCTGCATAAGCTGAAATACAGTTGGGAAAATTTCTGACAGTGCTACATCCCCATTGTTGCCCAGCCAGATTTCAGTAATTTCCTCAAGCACATTTGTCCACCAACATGTCATGGATGGATATGGTTTTCTTCTATGCTAATGTTTGAGATAGGTTTCTGGAGGATCATTAAATGTTTATTAGTTGTAGGAATTTTAATTATCATATTCTGAGGCTGTATGCCTTTGAATAACGGATTCTAGAGGGATGGTATTGTTGTTTCCCTACTTTGTTCAGAGTTCCTGGACAGGTGTTGTCATGATTGGAAATTATCTCATTCATCAAGAACCAGTGATTTCATATTAAAATAATTCCTACTTACTGTAACAAAAAGTTGTGTACCATCAGAAAATTTTATTTATGAAAAAGTTTCAGCAGGATTGTTGTTTTTACTTTGAAGGAATACTCTATTCACATTTGTTTATCCAAGTGCTAGAAGCCATAACAATATCCCTTTCCATTTACTGTATGTTCTTTCAGTAAGGACGTGCTAAAAATATACTTAGAAACGCTGATTATTAAAATTTTAATGATTAAAACAGCAATATATACCAGTAAGGGAGAATATTCATAGCTCAGGGTTGACATGAGAAGTCCTTAGTGTTGTCTGAACTTGACTGCCAAGCTTAGAGAGCATCAAGGACGCCAGCAATATACACATAAATACAAAACACTTGATCCAAACAAATAAACTGCAGGTTGAAACTAAAAATCTCAGAGTAATAACAGTTCCTGACCCCATCCATGGGCAAAGATTGGAATCAATCTGATCTCCAGCAGTAAGGTGCTTCACAGAGCAATCTCCATGACTGGTACTACTATTCATATTGCTCACTTTTGTCCTTGGACTTGGGAAAAATATCAGGCAGGAAGGCATTATTTCTACCACAGGAGGATGCTTTTGAGTCTGTTTCTGAAAGTAATACTATATTATCAGATACCTGTCCTTTCTTCCTATCATCATTTTATAAAAGAAGACATTACATCAAATCCTAGAAGTATATGTAAAGAAGAAGTTGAAAGTGACTTTTCTTTTGTAAGAAGGAAAACATACAAAAGGAAGCCCATTTCCTAATGAGAATCATAGTAATGTTATTCAAATATATTTAGTAATGGTGTGCAGTTCTTCCAATGTAAGTGATGCTGTGCAGTTGTTCAATAAAAAGAGCATAATATTATTATCCATACGTAGACTTGCATAATCGTATGACTTTCTTTTCCTGAAAGAAAGCATATAATTAGTCCTGCAACCTCTACATAGTGGCATTATTTTAACTGCATATGAAAACCAAAGTGGAAAAATTCTGTAGAGATATTTCATATAAACGTTGACTTCAGGTCTTTTTTTTTTTTGAGATAACTTATTATTAAATACTTAAACTTCATTAATGCCAGTTAATCCACCCGGACTATAAATCCTCTTAATTCTTTTCAAGTTTTCTTGTCTCAACATCATAGGTTATATAAAACAATTATTGTAGCATGGAGGCAAGCTGTAAAGGCTGCAATTAGGCTGATATTAGTCAATGGACATCAAACTGCAGCTGGGTTCCTTTTCTGAGATATTTTTAAGCTTACGTTCTTGAATTAGATGAAATATCTGGGTTTGGAAAATATTTTAGTTTTGTAATGTTGTAATCTACATTCAAAGGTTTTTTTTAAAAAAAATACATGTATTTTGTTCTACATTATTATACATTATAAAGTATGCTTTTTAATGGGTTCCTGGAGATGAAGACAACAAATTGACAAAGCACAAAAATGTATTTTTAAATATTGCTAGCATATGCCCATGGCACCCACCTGTCCCTTTGTTCTGTGTAATTTTTAAAAATTATTAGGAAGCAATAAACAAAACTTTACTAAATGCTTGTTTTGTGATTGAGCATCCTCACTGTAACAGCTGATTCATTTTTAAATAAGATTCTTTGCCCAGCTAATAGCTGCTTTGTGAGACGGTCTTCGGACTGATCTGAAATTTTAAATTTGCCATTGGTCCAAAAAGTTTTTTTTAAGGATGGATGATAGTTTGTTCAATTTAAATTGAAGTTACTTGGCAACAATTGTGCAAAAACCAGAATAGTAGCAAGAACTGTAAACTCAAGCAAGTTTTAAGTTGTTTACTTGGTTGTTCAGTTCCAAATCTTTGAGATCCAAGGATCACAGTCTGTTAGAACTATTGTATTTATGAATATTCCAGTTTTGATCAAATTGATCTGTCAAATTTTTTGAGCAAGACATTTTTCCGATAGAGACTAATACATACCAATACATACTCGGGAGTAGGGCGGCATAGAAGAACAAACAAACAAACAAACAAACAAACAAACAAATAATAAATAAATAAATAAATAAATAAATAAATAAATAAATACCAGACGAAGGTAAAGAATCAATATGCATGCTTTGCATCCATTTTTTGCTCTTAAAGGGCAAAAAGAGTGAGTGACCATGTCTTTAAGTGGAACTAGCTAGCCAGTATGAACTATATGAGCTGAGCCTAGTGTTTATCTGTGTAAAAATATTACTTCTTGGCTGCTTAAAGAATATTAAGAACTGATCACTACCTAGGTAACAATTATGAATGAACTACAGTGATTTCATGTCATTTCATAGCCTAATCATTACTTTTTAAAATTCTACCAATACCACAGTAATAAACAGTTTCTATTTCTGCTCAAGATATTTTTTGAAGTAACGTTTTTGTACTCTCATAAAACAAACTCAGTGCAAGAGTATTTATGGATTATTTAAGTAGCAGATGTATGTTTATGGAATTACTTGGTACACTGTAAATGTAACACTATTACCCACTACTGTCTTGGAAATATGTGTGAGGTGCCACAGGAGTCAGTGCTCTCTCCACTCCTACTTAATATCTACATGAGTCCACTTGGTGAGCTCATCCGTCATATGTTGATGATATCCAACTATACATCTCTGCCCCTGGTGAACTAAACAAAGCGGTGGATGCTTTTTTTCAGTTCCTGGAGGCTGTGACGATCTGGATAGGGTTGGGGGTGGGACAACAGATTTCAGCAGAACCCTGGTAGGACTGAGTGTCTTTGGATTTTGAGGTCCTCTGGTTCTAGTATTATTCCATCTTTGGTGCTGGATGGAGTTGCACTGCCCCAAAGAGATCCTGTGCTTAATCCTAAATTCATGATTCCTACTTCAGCAGCAGGTGGCAATCATGGTTAAGAGGGTCTTTGCTCAGCTTAGTGTTGTGTGCCAGTTGCATTCCTTCCTAGATCGAGGAGCCCTATTCAGTCACTTATACCCTAGTCACCTCTTGGTTGGACTACAGATACTTATGAAGTATCTGTAAGCTTCAGCCAAGGCATAATGCAGCAGCGTGAGCAGTTATATGTTACCAGAAGAACACGTTAACATCTGTGTTCCACAAGGTGCATTTGTTACCAGTCTGTTTCAGGTCCAATTTAAAATACTGCTCTTGACCTTTAAATCCCTAAATAGCATGGGGCTGGGTTATTTGAGAAACTATCTTTCCCTGATTAAATCTGCCCATCATACCAGATTTCAGTGCAAAGGGGATGTTGCAAGTCCTGTTGACAAGGGAGTTTCATTTAGTGGCTCCTAGGTGGTGGGTCCTTTCTGCTCTGGACCCCAATTTATGGAACATCTTTCCTCCAAATTGAAGCTGGCCTCATCCCCCAGAGCTGATTGTGTCAGCAAGCATGGGGACTGGTGAAATATTGAGATGGCTCTTGGGTAGTTAACACCTCCTTTTCTTCTAATCCCTTTTTATTCTGTTTTTGTGACATAATTTTAAAGTTAACTTTGTTTTTAACCTTCTTGTACACTGCCCAGAGTTACTTGATTGTGTGATAAGAGGTTAAATGACTTATAAATAAACAACTAAAAATGAATCTACGCTGATTGTTTCTTTTCCTTATTTTTGCATTTATTGATGTTTCTTAATGAAAGACTTTCCTTTCATTTTCTTCCCAATATAAATACAGTTAGTATGCATTTAACAAAAACAATTATTAAATGCATACGAAATAATCAGAGATATTTTTATTGCTCTGATAGCTCTTATTCATGCTTTATAATTGTCCCTGACATAACTAACAGTTGTTAAGGAATGACTTTACTTCTCTTTTATTGTATTGGTGAGCTGCCAGCCAATAACCTTGTTCAGGGTAGCCAATTCCCTGTTGGGGAAGGGATATCAATTAAATGGCCTGCCTAACCACTGGGACCAATTTGCACCGCAATAAAATTGCTCAGATTTGCCAGTTTCTTGACATTTCATGAATGAAATCCTAGGACAATTGGAACAATATGTTGTGTTATCTGGAATTCATTCTGCAGTGGATAGGATGTTCTCCAATTTCTCTTCAATTACCTTTATTTTAGACTTATGCCCCTCTCTGTTTCTTCATGGATTAAGGGAAACTATGTGGAGTTGGTTCTCAGTGTATATTATGTTAATCCCTTGCTTTAGGAGGTGGTACTGTAGTTCTAGAGCCTGAAAGGTGATGTACTTCCTGCCTAATATGCCACCCTTAACTTGGCCATCTTTGATTATTAGTTCCACCTCAAACCTCTTCTGGAAAATTATTGAGATTTTGGTCATTGGATATCTCTAGAGCACCCTAATGGATTATCGGATCTATATAGTCTGGATTCTGATTGGAGCATGGGAGGAGGCAACATTGGAGGGACTTCAGTAGAGGTAAAGTGCCTCTCCTAATCCTTTTAGATCCAGATAATTTTCTGGATCACGTGAAAGGATTGGGATCTGAAAGCACTGTTTTATAGTAGTCTCATTCCTTCCACAGGGAACATTTGCAGGCTGTCGTTGCTGGAGCACAGTGATCATGCAGGCTGTTACTATATTGTCTTATGGAGAGCTACATGTCCTCTCTGTTTTTTTTATTTAATTCAATATTAAATGCAAATGTTGCTCAATTCCAAAAATCACCTCTGAATTTCCTACCTGATCTTGCAAAGGGAGTATGGTATTGAGTCCATACTTAAGGGAGTAAGTCTGGGCTAAATATCAGTTGCCAGAACAGGAAGCCACGCAACAGTCATCTGAGTCTTGTCTGAATTTTCAGTTTATTGTCCCTCATCAGTCCATTACCATGCTCTGATATTGATTCAGGTACCGTATTTTTTGGAGTATAAGACGCACCTTTTTGCCCCCCAAAAGAGGGTGGAAATGTCGGTGCGTCTTATACACCGAATACAGCCATTTTTGGCCTCCTGAAGCCCCGCCCCCACATCCTATTTTTGCGAAAAATGGGCTGTTTTTTACAAAAATGGGGGCGTTTTTGCCTTCCCCCATCCCCTCTGCAGAGTGCTCTGCAGGCTTCCCAAACCCTCTGCATGCCCTGTTTTTGCAACAAAACGAGCAAAAAACAGGCCGTTTTTTTGCAAAAACTGGGGTGTTTTTGCCTTCTAATTACCCCATCTAGCATGACTGGAGGAGGAATTCTGGGAGTTGAAGTCTGCAAGTCTTAAAGCTGTCAAGTTTAAAGACCCCTGGGTTAGGGGTTAAGGGTGCAAGGGTCTTCAAACTTGGCAAGTTTAAGACTTGTGGACTTCAATTCCCATTCCTGAGCTAGCATGACTGGAGGAGGAATTCTGGGAGTTGAAGTCCACTAGTCTTAAAGCTGTCAAGTTTGAAGTTTGTAAAAAGTGTACATGGTTGTAAAAAGTATGCATGGTTGTAAAAAGTATTCTGCTATACTGGTATTTTATTAAATAATACATTACTACACTATTTGGTTCAGAATACTTTTTTCTTTGTTTTCCTCCTCTAAAATCTAGGTGCGTCTTATACTCTGAAAAATACGGTAATTCACTGCCTCACCCGGATTGGGTGAATTAGATAGTATTCTGTAATATGAAAAATCCAAATAAGCCCCAGGGAGGGTCATGATTCATCTTCTCCAGAGTAGAGCTGTAATCTCCCATTCATACTTCACTCGAAGCATCCAGTTAAGTAAGAGCCAAACCACTGTAAAATAGTGAACTGAACTCGGAAGATTTTCATGATGTATGGAATAAAAAGCTTGATGAGTGAACCTGTTAAATGCTATATAATTGAGCCTGGTTTCCTCTGGCTTCATTAGTTTTGTTTCTGAGATCTCTAGATGTTGTTTTTAAACCTCAATAACAGGGGTATCAAACTCGCGGCCTGTGGGCCGGATGCGTCACGTGCTGGCCACCCCATTCCCATTTTAGCGAAGGGGAAAAAGTTGTGATACGTCACATGGCGACGTGTTGTTGCGAGTTTGACACCCCTGCTCTATAAGCTGCCCAGAGATGCTTGGTAAGTGGTACCTTGGAAACTGAATAAACACAGAAATGAAGAATTGGATTACATGTTGTCTCACATATACCGGTAGCTAAGGTCTTGCTATCCCAAAGGGGTCTTTGAGAGTTTATCCACTTTTTGAAACATTTCTTATGACCACTATGTTTTATAGATGAGACATTTTATTAGGCCAATTGAATATTAAATAATGTGCAAACATTTGAGCTCCTGTAAATACATCCAGGCAAGATAATTTAAAATCCCAAACTGAGGCTGGAGAAGAAAATGGTTAGTAGCACACCTTTATCAGTTTCAAATATGGTAATGGCTTCCCCATGCTATTTGGAAAGTTAAATCTATGTTCATTATATAAAAGTTTCAATGGAACAAAATTGGATAAGATTACTTTGTAATGGAAGAGAATACATGTAATTATCTCACCCATAAGTAGTCTTTCAAAGTTATTTTAGGGCTGTGCATTGGATTTGGCCAAACCTCAGACTTCAGATGGAACAGGCTAATCTAAACCTGCTCCATTCCAGTTCCAGACTCGTCTTCTGATCTGTATCTGCAGTTTAGAGATATTGTAGGAGTAGATTGAAAGACTGTCTTTTATATTTTTGCTTCAGGTCCATTGAACTCTGGAAAAATACCACCATTTTCATATGAACAACTTTTCATTGTACACTCATCCCTCAATCAGACATTTGGCATGGGACTATAACTGCAATAAACTTTTTCACTGTCTGTCTCAAAGGCACAGAGACATTCATTTAAAAAATTGATTTTTTTTTTCCAGAGAGAGAATAGGTCAAAACTCATGCTCCAATTTCTATACAATTTGGCATGCTTCATTGTTTCATAAACTTCTAGCCAATCTGCAAACTTCCTGCCATTCTGCTGAAAAAACAAAAGTGACTATTCAAGTTTTTCTATTTTAGATTATGGGATAGGGAACACTTATTTTCCCTGTATTGTGCTCTGGAGCCAGACAGTGAGTCAGATGAAACTATTCTGGATTGTCGTGAACTGAGCTGTTTTCATAGTTCTGAATTAAGTGGCAATTTTCTATACATAATTTATTCATATAGCTAAATTTGCTAACAGTTCAGTAAATTGACTTAATAAAGCTCTTTTTCAGGTTTTATAAGCTGAAAATCCTTGATCCCAGAGGCTGTACATTGGGAAAAGGCAAATACAGGAGAATATAAAAATGCTGTAGTAAAAATATTCTAAATACAGTAATTTTATAAATATGCTTTCAACATCAGTTCAAGCAAATAGTTGTACTTAGTGTCTTCCTGAGAGATATAAAATAACTGAATATACTGGTCTGTACTGAACTTTCTATTTGAAAAAGTTTGTTTCTCATATTCTTGATTTTTTTCATTTTGAGAGACCTTCATAAAGTATTATCTTAATTATTGGTTATTATCAGTGATAATTGTGTCGTTGTGGGACCCTGCTTTTTGTAATTATAGTTTTTTTCAATAGCATCTCATTGCTGGAAAATTATGAAATAAATTATACATTTTTATTATGGGTATATGAGCTTGCACTATCAAAAAACATTTTAAGGAATTCAAATACATGAACACTATTTATATAGTATCATGACCAATTGCTGTTAGTGGTGTATAAGAAAATAACAGTTAATTTTGAATCTGAAACAAATGATCAGAAACTGGAGGATCTTTTGAACTCTTTCACACTGGTTGTGGTTTACCAGAAACAAAACCTGGAAAAGTTTGGTTGTTCTGGGTTTCAGCCAAAACAAAACTCAGATCATAGAATGATTTTACAGAACAAATAGGGAAAGACAGGTCAGTTTCTGCTCTTCTGAATGGTCTATATGTCAATTTGTCCTCTTTCCATTTTTCTAAAGCTTCCCATCTATGGTTCCCCTCAGCTGACTCTGTTGCCAGTGGCCCAGCTCATCATATCCCACCAGCCTTCCCAGACCTTGGATTTTTTCTCCTCATCTTCCCTTCCCTCCTTCCCTGGATTCCCTCAGATGCTATTACCAAATGGCTCAGTGTGGGATATAGTATCATCACAATCGTCTTTGCAGTGTTCTTATAATCTAACCAGGCCATTTATGCTGTCTTTATTATTGGAGAACACCCCTCCCCCCCAATTCAGAATGGGACAACTTGCCGCAGCCAACCTAACCTGCTGTGGCCAACTTGTCACGGCGAACTCACAACTGCCAACTCTCCACAGGGCAACTCATCATGGGACAATTTAACAATTCAATTTCATTATTTAAAATAAATGAAAAAATATGTTAATATTTGTCATTCACATTTCATTCTGTCCCTCCTTTTGCATCCTTTCTTTAATGATTCTATTCCATCATTTCTTTGTAACTCTTTTCCTGCAGCGAGTTGGCCGCGACAAATTGGCTATGGTGAGTTGGCCAAGGCAAATTGTCATAGACCCCCCCTAGATTCAACAGTGTCTGGAAAAAGTGCAATGATTCCTAAAAGAGTATATTTGCTTGGTACAATACATATTAGTGATCCAGTATCTGACACAAATATATAAACTCTTGACATTTGCATAATGACATCATCACCCATGTTTTATCATTTGCCCCCTAATGGTTTTGTCTTTGCAATGGTTTCTCCTGTGTTAAACAATGTTTATAAAATATAGGAAAATATAGTAAGTAAACCTTTCTTACAAGACTGTGAGTTTCAAAATATATTAAGATTTACATGGCAGGGAATATCTTTAATGTCACTCAGTTCCTTTCTTCTCCATAGTAGAGGGGAAGATTATTCAGGAATGGGTAGTAACTCTGCTTCCCTGCCTGGAGACCGAGTCATCTTTTTTGGCCACATCTCCTCTGACTGGTTCCCTCCCAGTTCGATTCGGTCTTCTGTCAAGTAGAGACAGAGAAAAATTAGTTCTACACATTCCTGGATCATCTTCTCAATTGTAAGAGTTATCGGGACATTTTTCTTACTTTCCCTTCTTCTATCGGGAAGTGGAGATCGCTAAAAGCGATCCGGGGGCTTAAAGGTCCGCTGGTAAGCCACCCTTCTGGATTGGACCGTAGCCGAGGCCCCTGCCCATGCCTGCGTTTAGCGGTGGGGGCATTCCCTGGGATTGGACTGCCCTGGGCTTAGCTCATCAAGTGAGAGGGGCTCAGTCACTGCCTGGTGTCGTCCAGGCACACTGACAGCGGCTAGCGTGCTCTGCATCGGCGGGAAAAAAAAGCTGCGGCGAGAGTGCTCTTTGTGAGCCAGTTCATCTTGTTAGGTCGGCAGAGCCAGCGCTAGGAAAGCCGTGGCAGGAGCTGCCCTTGTCGAGCCAGTCTTCCTCTTGGGGGTCGAGTGAAAACTTCCCCCCAAGTGTTGGTTTGGCAGCCGCTGCTCCTTGCGAGCCAGCCTGCCTGCGCCATTATTATTTTAACGGCTTTTGGCGCCTCCTGTGCCTTTTGAACTGAGGCAGGGAGAGCCTGCCTAGTAAGAGCGAGAGAGAGCTGTCAACCACCAACTTGGCAGAAGGGAGGGGCGCTGTTGCTCTCAGCAGAATTTATCTGCCCAGCAACTCCCTTTTTCACAGGGCTACAGTTCCCTCTAACAGCCACAGGAGGCAAGAGGGCACTGGGGAACTCCAGGAAATTTCCCTCGACTCCAGTTTCCTCTCAATGCTACTCCAGCCTGAGAATGGCTGCTAAAAGCGTTTCTTCTAGCAGTTCTGCCACTGCTTCAATGAGGGGCAAGATGTCTAAAGCATCTGAAAAGGATGCTAGGTGCAGACAAAAAGCATTGGGAAAGGAGATAGCTAGAGCTGAGAAAGCTGCTAGGTTACAGGATAAGGGCACCTCTCCCCAGGGGGAGACTGGCCCTTCCCATATCTTTGGGGATCAACAGTCTTTCCCCTTTTTGGGTGCCAGTGCCTTACAGTCACCCTGTCATCGGGCCTGGTCACCAGAGGGCGCAAAGGAGCAGTTTCCCCAGGATTCAGGCCAGAGTGAGCCTGTTCAAACAGGTGGGTCCAGGCCCACTCCTGCAGCTACCTTCATGCCAACTGCGGCTGGGCTCCGGGCCTCAGAGGGGCATGAATCAGAGTTTATTTATTTATTTATTTATTGGTGTTTCTTATATGCCGCCCAACTCCCGGAGGACTCCGGGCGGTGTACAACAGAAAAAATACAAGAAACCAATATAAATAAGCATTAAAACAGATATAAAAATTAAAACCATAATCTTAAAAACAATCTTAAAAGTTGCCTGAACACCTGCAGTTGTTAATTGCCCAGGCTATTTCACAAGGAATTGCTACAGGTTTACAGCAGGGGTCTCTCCCTTTCTTGCAGCCTCACAGTTTCCCTCAGTTCCAGGCTCCCCCCTTGGCTCCCATGTCTCAGGGCTCATGGATAGAGGCCCAGAATCTTCCACCTACGGGTCTTGGCAGCCAGAGTGAGGATTCCTCTGAAGGGGAGGACCAGTTCCTAGCCTGGTCGGACGATGAGGATGCAGCTCCTGACTCCTCACCCCTTTTAGGGTTATTTCATCCTGACCTTTTTAAGACCCTTCTTCGCAAGGCCAAGGCAATAGCCAACCTTGGTCCTGATCTCAGCTCAGAGGCATCTGTGGAGCCATTGGACTCCAGCCAGATGCTCTTTACCGAACCCACTATTCAGAGTGAGATTGTGCCATTGCCCAAGCTCTTTCTAGACACAGTTAAGAGGCAGTGGGCCGCCCCAGGGACGGGATCCTCCCCCATGGGCACTGAGCGGAGGTTGTATAATGTGGCCTCAGATCTCTCAGACCTGCTGCAGATTCCAGCGGTAGATTCCCCGATGGCAGCTTTAACTTCTGACTCCCCATTGGCTACTGATGCCATCGACAATCTTCAACCAGAGGACAAGAGAGCCGAGATAGCTCTACGCAGAGCACTCCAGATGGCTTTTTAGGCCTCTACAGCAGCATCTACAGCAGCATTCTTCACTCGGACCTCCTTGCTCTGACTATGTCAGATGCAAGCAAGGATCCCCCCTGCACGATCCCATCAGGATCTTAAGCTAATTGCTGCGGCCGAGTTTACATCGGATGCCACCCTCAACGCAACGAAGTTTGCTTCACGTTCCATTGGGGCCTCTGTGATGATTCGTCGCCTGTTATGGCTTCGCCAGTGGCAGGTGGACGTTACAAGTAAATGGAGGCTGGCTTCCGCTCCATTCAAGGGCTCTAGCCTCTTCGGAGAAGCCCTAGACCCCTTCTTGGTGGACACCAAGGATAGGGGCAAGACCATGCCTTCCTTATATCGCAGATGCGAACGTCGTTCCTCGCCTTATCCTCGGAAGCAGTCCTTTTGATCCTCAGAGTCGGGGTTGGAATTCAGGTAACCTCAAAGACCGTTTCTGGGCTGACAAGGAAGGCAACTGGACAGGTCTGGCTTTAGGAACAGACAGCAACAGCCAGGTAAGCACCCCTTTCAGGGCTCGGGAAGTTGCCCCTTTCATCGGTCCTGTTAAGGGTGGGACCAATGCTTCCATTGGAGGCCGCTTAGGCCTTTTTGCCTGACAATTGGAGTCTACGACATCTGACGCTTGGGTACTTAATACCATGAGGTTCGGTCTGTCTCTTGACTTCCTGGCCTCTCCCCCGAGTTTCTTCATAAGATGCCCTGTGTCAAGGGACTTGACTAAAAGTGGCCTGATGGCCTCAGCTATTCATCTGTTGAACATTCAGGCCATTCAACCGGTCCCTCGGGACCAGAGAGGACAGGGCTTTTATTCTATCATTTTCATGGTCTATCATTTTCATGGTATCTCGGGGTGCTGGAGGACTATCCTGGATCTCAAGAGACTGAACAAATATCTCATGTACAAGCATTTTAAAATGCACTCCCTCATCTCTATTCTGGAGGGTATTCGGGAGGGCGACTTCCTGACCTCTATTGACCTAACAGAGGCGTACTTACACATTCCCGTCTTGCCAGACCACCGTTGTTTCCTAAGTTTCTGCTATGCCGGCTGTCGTTTTCAATATAAGGCCATGCCATTTGGCCTTTCGTCGGCACCCTGGACTTTCACTAAGATTTTGGCGGCCTTGGCTGCGTATCTCAGGGCAATCCCAGTCAGGCTGCAGTGTTCTCTGGATGACATTTTAATTCAGACCTCTTCAGAGCCGCAGGCCAGGGAGGACCTGAGAATAACCATTCAGCTGCTTCAGCATCATGGCTTTTCTATTAATATTGAGAAGAACCATTTTTCTCCCACCACCAGATTGCTTTACTTGGGAACGATCATCGACTCTTCGCTGCGCATGGTGTACCTTTCCCCGGAACGATAGTCCAGTCTGCGGGAGTTGGCAAACCTCATCCTGGACAAAGGAGTAGTTGCCCTAGCTCTACTATCACAGCTCCTGGGGAAGATGGTTTCATACATAGCAATCATACCATGGGCGCGTCTCCACGCCAGGACTCTCCAGTGGTTTCTCTTGCCTTACCAGAGGTCTGGCAGGAGCAACTCGCCAATCAGAGTTGGGTTCCCCAACAGGTACTCCAGTCACTCAGAGGGTGGATGTCCCAGGCCATTGACAGGGGAGTTTCATTCAAGTCGCCCAGACGACTTACCATTACAACAGACACCAGTGTATTTGGCTGGGGGGGGGCATTTCTGGTTCTTGATAGCTCTGGGCCAGTGGACTCCAGCAGACTTGACCCACAACATCAATTGGCTGGAGTTAAGGGCTGTGCAGTTGGCGCTAAGGAAGTTCCATGACTCTGTATGTAGACAACACGTCCTCATTTTGACGGACAATGTATAAGCCAAGGCCCACATAAACCATCAGGGTGGTACCCACTCCAGGTCCCTCATGCAGGAGGCAGAAGCGCTGGGCCTATGGGCAGAGAGACACCTTCTGTCCTTCAGGACAGATCACATTTAGGGGGTGAGCAATGTGCAGGTGGACCAGTCAGAGTGGTGCCTGCACCCATTTTATTTATTTATTTATTTATTTATTTATTTATTTATTTATTTATTTATTTATTTATTTATTTATTTATTTATTTATTTATTTATTCGAAGTTCTTCTATGCCCCCCTACTCCCTCAGGACTCAGGGCGGCGTACAACATTTTAGGGAACATCAAATAAATTGTTTTGCTGTCAGAGGCCTTCAGGAACTTCTGAGGCCCGCAAGGCTTTCCTGAAGGCCTCTGCAGCTGATATCACAGCTCCGGATCGATTCGGAGCTCTGTTATCGGCTGCAGAGGGCTTTAGAAAAAGGCTTGCAGGCCTTGCCAGCTGTAGAAGAATGGGGCCGGCAAGGCAGGTGTCAGGATGTGCGAGGCTTGGCTGCAACTGTCTCAAGGTAAGTAGTAGGGAAGCTCCACCCCCATCCCCACCCTAGCTTAATTTTTATCCGTGCAACCTGGAGTAGGTGGCGTCTTAATTAGGGCTTATTTTGGGGGTCGGACTTACATTGGGCGCAAGTGTAAAAATCAAACAAGGACTTACTTTCGGGGTTGGTCGTATTTTCAGGGAAACACGGTAGTAAGTTTTGCTTAGTATCTTAATAATTGTATTCTCATTGTTTAGAATTCCTACTAAAGATTTTGCAAACAATTCTTAAAGCAGTTTTTAATATCTCCTTTGGTCTTTCATCTTGTGTTATTAAGCAAAACATTCTAATATTGTAGTTCTAAATTTGGTTTTTCCTGTAGAACAGGGCTGTCAAACTCACGACTCGGATGCATCACGTGCTGGCTGCCCCCACACCCGGTTTAGCGAAGGGGAAAAAAGTCCCGATACATCATGTGACGCAGCCGTGACGATGCGAGTTTGACACCCTTGCTCTAGAAGCACTTTTCTAAATCCTCATACACACTGAAATGTAAGAAATATAAAAATATATAAGATCATGGATATTTTTAATGTAATACTAACTTTTTCAACTTTATTTAACAAATTTATTTAGGGACCTTGATATATTCAGTTTTGCTTCCTATTTTCTGTGGAATATTTTTTTCCAAGTTATTGCCTCTAAATAGCTCAGAAGAGGAATTGTTGAATGGGTTATTCCATATAAGGATACTCCCTCTTATCTTATATCCTATTAGCAAGGTTTAGTGGCTTTATCAATAAATGCTGAATAAAATAACTTTCCCCCAAATATGTTTATTTTAGTTTAATTATGCTTGTCAGTTTACCATTGCAAATTTATATCAACATGTCCAGTCAGAGATTAAAAAATGGTAATTATTCTGCTGGATATTTACCATATTTGGATCTACCATCAGTAGTTTAGAAGTTCTTGGGTGAACTCAGTAACCTTTGATTCACGTCTGGAGAGTTTGATGTTTTTCTCTTTGTAGACACTGTGATTCATCGTCCTCAGTTGTGCAGGAATTAAAGCAGCTACCAAGTGGAGAAAGGAAACTATTGTCATGATGCCTGTGAAATCAGTCACCTTTTGAAGGAACTTCTGTTTTTAGAAATAGATAAACCACATTCTGTTTCTCACCTGGCTTTCCTTTGTGTCTTAGAATGAAGGTCTCTTGAATTCTACCTTTCTTAAACCAAGTTAAGAGTCTGAAGTTGAAATACTCTAGAGTTCATTGAGTTTAGCAACCTTTCTAGCTTCTTCCTATTATCCTAAGCAATTGAGCTCTAACAATTCTCTATTCATTACGCAAAGAGATAGGGGAAACACAAGTGGTAAGAGATGTGAAAGCATTATTTTAACTAACCAGACATCAAGCAAGGGGCTAGTTTTGAGCAAATGTCTGGAACACTGTATTTTAAGATTAAGTTTAGAAGACCTAAATTCAGCAGTTTATATTTCATTTCCCTTCATGATGGTAGATCAGAGGTGTTCATATCATGAAACATACAAAGTTAGGAGCATAAATAATTGTGGAGCTTGAAATAGTAAAATAACGAAAAATAGTAAAATAAGAAATCCAATTGTGAAAAGTTTACATTTGAGGGGATTGTTGGTTTAAAAAATAGCTTATACAATTTTTTGAGAGGTAAACTGGGTCATCTCTCAGAACAATTTACTTTTTCTGAAACATCCTTTAAATTATTTGAAGAAATTGAAGCCGTGTTGGTTTTCCTCAGGGTGCATCTTAATAGATTGCTTAGTTTAAATAATAACTTTTTTACCTTTGTACTCATACTGCTAATGTAAGTTATGAAACTTACATATTTCCATGTGGACCAGTGTTGGGCCTTCATGAGAAATTTTTAAAAATAAATGATTTTACATTATCTTTAGAATAATACATTCAAATTATTATTTTAATCAGTAGCAGTTCATTTAAAAACTTTCAAACAGTGTTGACTCAAATATTGTTAATAAAAGAACAGAAAGTTAACATTGGATACTTCAGAGAACATTCCATAAATAATAAATACAATCTCTTTTTTGAATATGCAGTTTAGGAGTTCAGGGATCATTTTTCATGAGCTGTGTTCCTACAATTGCTAAACAGTGATCAGAAAATTATAGACCTTTAAGTAAGATTTGCAGCAGTTGCTCTCAGAAATGCATATTTTTTTAGTGTGCAGCCATAATATTTAGAATGTGTTGTTATATCATGAGCTACATAAGAGATAAACAAAGGGGAAGTATCATATAATGCTACAAAAGGACAAAGCTACCACCTGACTTGCAGTAGCAGATTGTGATACATATTTTCTGTCAATGTTTGTATTGTTTCTCTTTTGACAAAAGAGCAAGGAAAATATTTTCAAGTATTGAGTCAAATTTTCTTGAATAGTTTTATTTCTGATTTTATATATGTATGTATGTATGTATGTATGTATGTATGTATGTATGTATGTATGTATGTATAATTTCTTCTTTCCTTTTCCTTTTTAAAATATATATACCCCCACTAAAATATGTAACAAAATAAATCATATGTCATTAATTACATTGTCCACTCAGAATATAGCTTGTATCTGATTTTTTTCTAATTTAAATAAGCAAAAAGAAAATAGAATAAGATAATAATGAATTGACTATTTTACTGCACTCAGTAACCGTATAATAGTTTATCTGTAAGTTTCCTTTTAAAACCATCCTATATACAGGCTATAGTCAAAACTTCAGTTTAGAGTATGAACAACCACAGCAAAACATTAGAATAATTACAATGGCTGAATATGTAAAAGGTACTTTTAAACTTCAGCTGCTGCCATAATGATAAACAAGCATTGCAGCAAGGTATAACTTCAAACTGTTAATCTCGTATTTTTGAGAAGTGGGTAACCACAGGTTCTGTTATATAGTTTAAAGTCTTAAAATATGATTGATTAAGTAAAAGTCTTTCTAAATAGGATTGATTAAAACATCAGTTTCCTGCCATTTTAAAATGGAAAATACACAAAAATTACCGTATTTTTCGGACTATAAGACACACCTAGATTTTGGGGAGGAAAACAAGAGAAAAAAATCTGCCTCTGCCTCCCAGCAATTTGCCTCCTTGCAGCAAACAGCCTGGTCAGCTTCAGCACAGCCTGATTTAGCATGAGCAGCTGATTGGTGGTTGGATCGGCCTCCCGGAATACCGCCGATCAGCTGTTCCAAGCTGCTGGGATTGCTGCCGTCACCGCCCATCACTGCCGCCACCTATCGCCCCGTTTTCGGCCTCTGCATGCTCCATTTTTGGGCGTCCGTGCGTCCCGTTTTCAGCCCGTTCCAGGTGGCGGGGATCCCCACTGCCGCCTGCCCCCGCTGCCTGGAACGGGCCAAAAACGGGACACACGGAGGCCAAAAATGGGGCACACAGAGGCGGCAATGGGTGGCGATGATCCCCGCAGCCTGGAACAGCTGATCGACAGTATTCTGGGAGGCAGATCCAACCGCCAATCAGCTACTCGTGCTAAATCAGGCTGTGCTGAAGCTGACCAGGCTGTTTGCTGTTTGCTACAAGGAGGCAAATTGCTGCGAGGCAGAGGCCAAAGGGTGGGGGTGGGCGGGGCTTCGGCAACATTCACTCTATAAGACGCACAGACATTTTCCACCCACTTTTGGGCGGGGGAAAAGTGTGTTATAGGCTGAAAAATACGGTATATGCTACCTTTATAAACACCGCCCACAATTCTGCCTATACATTTGATGTGGTCTGCACAGTTTGTAGACCCTATCAATCCTTCTAAACTGTTAATTGTGCTATGTGGCCAACACATATACAAACAAAATAAAAATTTACCCACCACTCTTTTAGGAGTAAACATTCCCAGATAAACTGTGGCAGATAGTTCATCCTGCAACATTATTTCTGTCTTCCTTTGATTAAATTCACCTTATTTTAATTCTATCAAATACCTCACAATTCCATCTAACTTCTAGTATTAACCTAAATCTGGGAGTCAAAATGAAGCTTCTAGACTGGGGTGGGCAATTAATTTTCCCAAGGAGCCATATGAGAAATTAGGATTGTTGTGGAGGGCTGCCACTGCCCCGCCCCTGCTGCTTTCCCGCCTCTACCCCACCCGCCACTGTCCTGACACCGTACTCCACCGTTGCCACTTTGCTCCCCACTGTTGCTGCCATGGGCAGACAGGGACAACCAAAGGGCTAGATGTGGCCCACGGGCCCTAAAATGCCCAGGTCTGTTCTAGACAAGATGGTATAAGAATCATACCTCCAGTCTGCAAGTGTGCTTTTTTTCTTCTCTGTTGGTGAGATACAAATAAACTGCTGTAGAGTATGAAGTGGGATTTGTGGGCAGCTCCTACCCAGATGGAACAAGATAAAATGCCTACAGAGCCTTTATGCTGTTATCTATCCTATTATTGCAAGAAATATCCTTTGAGAATGTTCCAAAACTTCAGCTAGTGCAAAGAATGGGCAGGTTGCTTTCTAATACAAACTTCATTGACCATAGAACATCTGTCTTGCATTATCTGGGTAGTTCCTATTTTGTTTTCAGTTAGGCAGAATTACACATGTGGTTTCTTTCCTATAATTCCTCAAATTGCTTGAAACCATAACATTAAAATGCTGTTTCCTTCTATACAGTCATCTCTTAATTAAAGATGAGCTTACCTACTTATCACAAGAAGTATCTGAACTAGATGGCAAAGTCCACCATAGATAAAAGCAGCAAATATATTTCCCTCATTCAGCCAGAAATGAAAGGCATGAGGTTTCATAGAAGCATAGAAGCAGCCTGGCTCTTCACAAGCATGAAACATTCATGGAGTGCATAAAAGTATAAGGGGTTGGGGGGCAGAACCCACATCAAATAACATTCCATGGGCAGCAAACCTTAAATACTCATGTCATACTTAGTGAGAAGAATTGGAAGTAAAGCAATTGATTACAGTCATTTTGATCCTTCAAAAATTGCTTACTATATATTATGATGCTTATGAAATGGTGAATTAGAGAGATGGGAAAGAAAAGTTCCCATTTTTAAAATGAGTTTAAGATCTTTATTTTCTTCCTAAAAGCTATGCAAGTTATTGACATATTATTAGGAGTGTGCAAAGAAGATACATAGGAGCTTTTTCTTAATTTGTTTACATAGGAACCCTTATTTTTACTTTTACTTTTCTACTTTTTATAATTCTGAAGTTTTTAATATTAATATCTGGCCTCCAGCTGCTGTTATTCATTGCCAGGTCAGTCTGCAATAAGGGCTCTCTTATGGCAGGCTACCTAACGTGTATTACCAAAATCTGGCTGGGTCTGGTAAAGTGGTAGCCATTTTGGAAATGTGTACAGTGGGGTTTGGGGCATGGTATTAGGTGAAAGTCTGTGGCAGGGGCGCGAGTGAGGCCTTTGTTATCCAGGAATTCTTTACTCTTTCAGAGGCACTGCATTGCAGGTCATTAAGTTGGGTTATACAGGGATCAGTTGGGACTGTTGGCATTGTACCAGCCTCCCTCCCCCACTCAGTCACCACCTGCCAGAGCTCCTTGGCAGCATTTTGGGATTGGCAATAGAATTCCCCAAACTTATGGTTTTAGGGGACTTCACTATGCCTTCTCAAATCTAAGATGATTTGGGAGTTTATGGCCACCATGATGGCCAAGATCTTATCCTAGTTCATTCAGAGTCTGAGACAGGACAGGCATCACATTCTGGCTATGTGATCTGAAATTGGGGAAGCTGTTGGTGTCTCCCTTGCCATGGTCTCCATGAGATTCTCTTGTGCCTCTATTCACTGCAGGGAGGCTAAACCTATTAGATTGATCCATGCACTGGTGATTGATGGACCTGATAGGTATCAGAGGAGGCTGGGGGTTGTTCCTGTTGGTCTGTTGCATGATCCATCGGAAGCCTTGGTTGCCTAGAATACAATAAGGGGTGGCTTAAAGTGGTTGGATCATGTTTTCATGCTTGTGAAAAATAGAAATAATCATGGGGTGTGAGAGTTGTAATTCAAACAGTATTGTAGGTCATTAGATTAAGCATTGCTAGTACTAGTATAAATATTGCAGCAAGGTTTCCCTGCTTGGACACGAGACCATTAGTTATCAGAAAGTACTGTGATTGCTCCCTGGTTATTGTGTACAAAGGCACTTTTTGGAACAGTTGCTTTTTTTTCCTAGAAGATGATGATTTGGCCATTTCAGGAATGGTCTGGTGACTTTCTGGAAGTAAATCTACAACAGGAGGTGCTTTGTGTTCCAACACAATTTGTGTTGCTAATTCTTGACTTAAGTAATAGTCTTCAAAAGTTTTAATTGATGATACACAGGTAGTCTTCAATGTAAGACTGGTACTTAAGTTAAATTGCTGCATGCCCACCATGATCATTTGATTGCATTTCGGTTGCTTGGCATTTATAGTTGCAGCAATACACAATCACATAATAACATTGTGATGTTTTTTTTGCCATTTTCCAACATTAACTGGATAAAATGGATTATCTTAAGGGCCACGTGATTCACTTAACAATCAACACTTAACGACTTTTGTAAAAACTAAATTTAAGACCTTAATGATTTATGCCCCAAATTCCAGGCTCAATTGTGATTGTAAATTAAAGACTACCTGTAGAGAAAGGTTAACAGACTACTACACTGTTTCCCCCAAAATAAGACATTCCCTTGATAATTAGCCCAATCGGGCTTTTGAGTGCATGGCAATAAGGCCAAGTGCTTATTTCAGGGTTCAAAAAAATATAACACAGGGTCTTATTTTCGGGAAAACACGGTATGTAGAGAAAGGTTTAGCAGTACTACAATACCAAAAGAAAAATGCTGCCTTTTCCCGTCTCCTCCTCCTGATAGCATAACATTGAATGTCTGTCTGTCTGTCTGTCTGTCTGTCTGTCTTTATCTATCTATCTATCTATCTATCTATCTATCTATCTATCTATCTATCTATCTATCTATCTATCTATCTATCTATCTATCTATCTATCTATCTATCTAGCTAGCTAGCTATCTAGCTATCTATCTATCTATCTATCTATCTATCTATCTATCTATCTATCTAATTTTTTTTCTATCTCAGCAGGTGCAGCACCTGGCCCTGCCTTATCTACACATAACTTACTTAGAGTTTAAGATGTAAAAATTCCTAGAAATGTTCTATGTATGAAGTTGAAAAGAGCAGTTGAAAGATGACAATACAGTAATGAGGTTCTATATTGTAGACCAGACAGGAAACACAACCAGATGATCTAATTGTACTTTATTGTAAGGCTACATGATGAGACTCTTGCAAGCCTGGTAGTACAAATCTCCCACTATCTTTTTTCAGTCTGAAAATTTGGGGAATCTCTTTATATGCCTATTATGCAGCTGTAGTCTATGTCCTTTCTTACCTGATTGTTCCCTAGGTAGCGCATCTCCCCAGCCACGCCCACTCCCAAGGTCATTCCCACATACCATTACAGTTGTCAATATAACTGCATGGATATATCCATGTAATTATCTGGAGATAGACCTGAATTAAAGACATCTGTCCCTTAGAACACAAATAATTTTTTATTCGATTTAATTAGTTTTCAAGAGTTATAGCCTTCTTGTTCTTTTGCATAAGACAACAATTCAGGCTTCAGGTCTGTCTGTCTGTCTATCTCTATCTATCTATCTATCTATCTATCTATCTATCTATCTATCTATCTATCTATCTATCTATCTATCTATCTATCTATCTATCTATCATGCTATCTATCATGCTATCTATCTATCTATCATGCTATCTGACACCCAGTGGCTTTCACTCACAATGAAAATAAGAGAAGTACAATAATAACTTACAAAAAGAAAATGTTCGATATTTGGAGAATAATACTTTTCTATTCTCTTAATATAATTGATTGTCTCTTCTCCATTCCCTGTATAACCAATATTTCTAAGAAAGAGTCATATAATTCAAGATGCCATTAACTTGGACATTTATCCATACATCTCTTACATGTTACAGCATTCTTCCAAAAGAAACCAGTAGCATACATGACTAAATCATGAGTTTATGGACCTTTACATTTCTTACATTGCCACAAACAAAACTTACAATCTAGTCCATATTTTCTGAAATATTAATTTTGATGTATTGAGGTTCAATAATTTGGTATGCCAACTTGTTATTCTATAAATCATAAGTGTCAATTTTGACATTAATGTTTTCCAATTTCTGATATAATTTTAGTCGTTTTCAGACATAGACTCCACTAAAAATGATAACTTTTCATACTGTTGAGGCTGCTGACACATCTAGTTTAATACTAATTGAGAAATTAAAAGTTATTTATATTGCCACTGATTTGTGTATTGGACAAAGAAAATTCTAATTGTAGTAGTTGAAAATCAAAATAATCATTACAAAGTAATTGATTTAAAATAGCTATTCCAGATTCTGCCTTTAGTTTCCAATAAAACATTACACCACTTATGTTTAAAACATTTTTTTTCCATAATGTTCAGTGTTCATGAGACTCAGAATTAGAACCCTGTCTGTGTCCTAATAGGGTCCAAATATATCTAGCTGCACATAAACCAGAAAATGAAAGACCATTTTTTCAAAATGTTGCCCTGGGTAATTGCCATGATTTTAACAGATGTGTGTAATAACTTTCCAAAAGAGCCCATACAGGTTGATAATCAGTTAAATGTAATCAAAAAATGTTCTTGTTGAAATTTTGTTTTCTTAAATTGTGCTTGAACTAAATAATTTATTTAAATTGACATTCCTTTCATGAAAACCATTTTATTCATTTTGATATTTTAAAACTTACTAACTGACATTCTGGAATTTATTATGTTCAAAATAAATCATTTTATCTATCTGGAATGAATTTCTGCATACTAGAATGCTAAAGTTTTGAAAGGATGATTTGATTTGAAAGAAATTAGATCATATCAGTCATTTGAATTGAATCTTCAAATCAGTGTAAAGTAAGGTGACCAGTTTTTTTTTTAAAGCGGGACACCATTGATGGGGGTGGGTTTCTAGGGGAGCCGCCATTTGAGTTTTGCCCTCTGCGCATGCGCAGAACACTGTGCGCATGCGCAGAGGGCAAAAGAAGCAAATGTCGGCGTCCAGGTGGGTGGGTGGGAGGCGGGAGGCCTTTCCTCGCCTCCCACCTCCCCTTCGGGAGCCGGCAGTGGCTTGGGCGCAGCCGCGTTTCTTTCTTTGCATCCTATTTGCTCTAGTTTTTAACTCTTCGGGGATCTCTCCCCCCCTCCTATTTTACTACTCTCCCCTCACCTGCTTGCGCAGCGCGGCCAGGGGCTGCTTGCAGGCTTCCCAGTCTTTACGGCCAACCATCCCGGCTCTGCTCGACCAGGTGGCGGCGATCTCCTCCTCCAGGGCTCGATTGGCCGCCTCGAGACCCCGCACCCGCTGCAGATAGCCGGCCAGGCGCTCGTTCAACCCTTGCAGCGCCTCCTGCTGCCGGCCCGGGCCCAGCAAAGAAGAAGCCGCTGCTACGCTCACTCGGGCTGCCGGGAGCGCCGCACGGAACCGGCTTAACAGAACGTCGGAACCGCTGGAGTTGGCACGCACGGAGGCATTATTAGAGGAACTGAGGAAGAGTCGTCCGGAGCTGTTCCAAGGATGAGGAAGAGAGAAAGCCATTGTGCTGCTACCTGAGCGCCTTTGGTGGCCTATCGCCTTCTTATATCGCCGGGCTTTCTAATTTGCATGCCCCAGGTAGCGGTCATTGGCTGACCGCTACCTGGGGCATGCAAATTAGAAAGCCCGGCGATATAAGAAGGCGATAGGCCACCAAAGGCGCTCAGGTAGCAGCACAATGGCTTTCTCTCTTCCTCATCCTTGGAACAGCTCCGGACGACTCTTCCTCAGTTCCTCTAATAATGCCTCCGTGCGTGGAACAATGCTTGATTTGCATGCAGAGAGAGAAACTAGCCAATAAAGGAGCGTTCTATTTGCATAAGCCTTTTATTAATGACAAGAGTAGAAAAAAGAGTTTTTAGGTCATTTCAAGCAACTTATTTAGATCTCATAAACGATCCCATTGGAAAACCAAATTAGGGAGACTGTCGGGAGAAGCTCAAAACTCAGACGCTACGGGGTGGGATATACGGGAAAAGCCGCTTCCTTGTCTCTGGGATAAGTCCAGCTGCTAAAGGTATCGCGCCGCGGGCGTGACTGGTTGGGAATGCAAATGAGGTATGCAAATGAGGGAGCGGGGATTACAATCATAGGCGAAGGTAAATAGCCAGGTCGGGGTTAAGATTGCGTGGGCGTTCACCTCAGCCAATAAGACGCCACAATAAGCGGGGGCGGGGAAGGGAAGCGCGCCCCGGCTTCCGCCTTTCGGCTCCGCTCCGGACTCCTGGGCAGAAAGCAACAGTAAGCGTAGCAGGCGGAGTGTCGGAGCCAAGAGTAAGGTGACCAGGCATCTTGCTGTTTTCAAAATTTGTTTGTTGTCGGGCATTCTTTCCAAAAAAGCGTGACTTTTTGGAAAGAATGCGGGACGCGGGACACACGCTTGAAAAGCGTGTCTGTCCCGCCAAAAGCAGGACGTCCGAGAGAGATTTGAAGGAGGTTCAGTGATTCGGTTTTCCAATTTCTTTGTCATTATTAAAGTTTATTTCCATATGTGAATAAAGGGAGAGGGAGAGTCGTGGTCTCTTTGATGCTGACATGCATAATGAGCCAAATCTCATTATGCACTTCAGCCTCATGTAAACAATGTCATGCAAGCAAGACTGTCTGTTCAGGAAACAAAATGGTCAAGAGTGGTTTTTCCTTGATGTTTTGGATATAAATGTGAACTTTACACATTTTTATTTTAAAAATAAAGATCCTGCACTGGATCACAGTTTCTCTATAGGGTCTTTTCCTCATAATTTGGAAAGTCCCCCCCCCCATCTCTGGTGTCTTAGAGATACATGGGGAATATTTTACAAATTCGTGGTGGAAAAACCCAAATGTTGGCTGAATTTTTACAGGTTTAAAGTACAGGTCCTTTAAAAAGTCCAACATTTTTCTACTTTTTATCCTATTCTGCCAAAAAATGAAATGCTTGAAGGCATTTTGGTAGACGATGAGTGAATATTTTACTGAATCCCAAATCAGTTTGAAATTTAATCTTGTTACCATCATATTTCAAATTTGAATATTGCTATATCAGATCTCAAAATTGAACTGCATTTTGACCAATTCATACATACCTGATAATTAGCCCATTGTTTTCAAGATATTTAACTCTGCTCTAGACAGTAGCACCCGTGCGGGTACTGGATCCTCCTTTATAGTTTTTAAAAATTAGAATAATCATCTATCTTCAAATCATTTATCACTTCTGTAGGATTTGCAATATTACATCTACTTATCCAACATCCTAATATATTCATGTGATCATGGAGTTTAAAACATTCAAAGTTGTGTTTCCTGACCATGTTTATATCAGTCTCAGGCATTGGTCCTGCCCCCTGATTCTGTTTTAACTTTTCTTATTATAATTGAAAATTGAACCAAAAAAAGAAGTAACCATGCCTTTTCTTTTTTACTTTTTACCTTTTAGCATTTTGCCATTTCTATAGAGCAGTTGGTATTTTTTCTTTCTCCTGTGCGCTACTTGGAGAGTCCAAGCATGGGTTTCAAATCGTCTGATTGGCCAGAAACTGAGTTGCAAATCTTTGGCCATGCCTCTTCCTCTACCGATCGCCAGTTTTTTCAACTCAGTCGGGCTAGAGAGACATAGATTGAGTTGCTTAATACCTTTTAATTGGATTCTTAATTCGAAACTTTTGTAGAAGTAAAAATAATAACTAAAAGAACTGCCATTAGAATTGGGAGTGACTGGAGCGTTTAAGAGGGGCCGTTGCCTCCGCGCCCAGAGCGGTGCAGAGATCACCGATAGAACCGCCATTGCTGCATGGTCAGCTTAGAGCGGAGGCAAGGTGGCGGAAGCCACAAGGGATCAGAAGTCGGCATTTTAGGACCGAGGCTTTGATCCGAGCTTGGTTGCCGGTACGGCGCTGCTAGCGCGAATTTGTGAAGAGCCGAGCTGATCGGCAGGCTGATAGCGGCCATTTTGAGGGTGGCTCCTTCAGCGTCTCCCCTCTGCAAGCCTCGGAAACGGAGCTGTGTGCCCAGAGGATGGAATTGAGGCTGCGAAAGAGCCTCCGACTACCGAGGCTTCGGTTGGCAGCCAAGAGGGCAGAATTTACATGCAAGTAAACCATGTTGCCGGTTTCAGGCGTGATTATTTGATTGAAGGCATTTGTAACTGTGTTGCCAGTTTTTGCACCAATTTATTTCAGCAGCGGCTTGCAGCTTGCCCAGCGCTAACAAACCGTGTTGTTGGTTTGGCACTATTTCTGGGAGTCATGTGGCACAGTGAGTACATCTAATCCCTCAAGGGGTGATAAGAGCTTCCTATTAGGGATTAAAGGCCGAAACTGTGACTCACGAATCTATCAATAATACAGTCCCCAGCAATAATGGCTGAACACAGGAATTCTAATAGCAGTATCTCTCCTAGCTCCTCCCTCAGTCAGCAGAGGGATGAATGTTCTCAGCCCAAGAGGGCTAAAACAGGAGAGCAAGGGCCTTCTACCAGGTCCAAAGCCTCACATTCTAAAGCAAAATCTTCTGCTGCTGACAAGGATGCCCTTAGAAGGCAGAAGGCCTTGGAAAGGAAGTTTGCAAAGGCCCAAAAACAAGCACAGGCTGCAAAAGCCCAAGGGGTTTCTAGAAGTGCTAGTGCTTCTTACATCTCCTTGCCTACAGAGATATCATCTCAGCCACCATTGGAGGTACAGCTAACCTGGTTTCCTAATGTACTCCCAGAGCCATAAGTCCTTTCCCTTGCTTCTCTTCAGGAGGAAGGTTATCAGGCCTCGGCCCTCTCTACTTCAATGTTGCAGGCTGGGGCTGGAGCCAGATCTTCTGCTCTTTCAGCCACGTTTATTCCTACAGCGGTGGGGCTCCAACCTCCATGTCAGGCCTTGCCTGCAGAATTAAGCAATACCATTGTGCAGACCATTGCTATGGGTGTTGAGGCAGCCCTGGCTCAAAGGGGATTGATAGGACCTCCTAGGTCTGGCGCTCTTCTTCATAGTTTGACTCAGAATAGAACCTATATGAGAGAATCTCGTTCCCTAACTCCATCGAGGCATGGTGGGGCTTCTCGGGAAGAGGAAGAAGAATTGGGGGAATTTGAGTTCTCTGAGGATGAGGGAGCTTCTCCAGATAAACCCTCATATTTAGGCCTATTTAAGCCTGCCCTGTTTAGCACCTTATTATATAAGTCTAAAACAACTGCTAACATGGGTGGCACTGTCTCCTTGGAGGATTGCCCCATGGAGCCTCAAGATCCTTGTGCCAGTCTCTTTACAGAGCAAGTCACAGCACAAGCAGTGATTCCCTCACCAAAATTTTTTGTGGATTTAATCACAAGGCAGTGGGATCAACCCGGGTCCATCCCAGCACCTAGTGGCATGGATAAACGCATGTACACTACAGAACAGGAATTAGAGGAACTTCTACAAATTCCATCAAGAAGTGCCCCCTTCGCCAGTTTGGCTTCTTCTGCTCTCCTCCCTTCCGACACTGCAGAAGGTCTGAAGGTGGAAGATAAAAAGGCAGAGCTGTCTGCCCGTAAGACCCACCAGGCAGCTGCTTGGGCTATTAGATCGGCCACTGCCACGTCCTTTTTTTCCAGGACCTCGCTCCTATGGCTGCAGCAAATGCAAACTAGAGCCCCTCCTGACGATATCCGGCTACAGCAGGATATTTGTAAATTGATAGCGGCAGCTGAATATTCAGCGGATGCGACCATGAATGCCGCTAAATTTGCCTCAAGGGCCCTAGCATCTAATGCCTCTTATTGTGGCTTCGCCAGTGGCAAGCCGACATGAAATCCAAATGGAGTTGGCTTCTGCTCCATTCAAAGGTCACCATCTATTTGGAGTGGTATTAGACCCCATATTGGTGGAAGGGAAGGACAAAAGGAAGGCATTGCCTCATTTGTATAGGCGTACAGAGAGGAGATCCTCTTCCTTCTACTGGAGGCAGTCCTTTCGTGGCTCTGACACAGGGTTTTCTGCTCAGCAATACCAGAGGCAGTACGGCCACGGGGTTGATAGAATACAGGACAGGTCGTCCTTTCGAGACAGAGTTCGCCAATTTTAGGGCAGGAGACCCTTTCGAGGGACCAGTAATCACCCTTACAGGCGCACAAAGTGACTCTTGGTCTCACATCCCCATTGGCGGCCGGTTAAAGATGTTCGCCAGCCAATGGCCGGATACCACCACAGATGCTTGGGCGTTACAAACTGTGAGTCTCTGGCTCACCCTAGAATTTTAATCCAGCCCTCCACATCGCTGTATTCAATGCCCCATCCCCAGAGACGCCACAAAGAGGGCGTTAATGCTGGCAGAGATTCAGCACCTGAGAGATATCAAGGCCATAGAAAGGGTCCCAGTGGGTCAGAGGGGACTAGGATTTTATTCTATTCTATTTCTGGTTCCCAAAAGTTCAGGGGGTCAAAGGGCCATATTGAATCTGAAGGAACTCAATGTACACATAAAATACAGAAAATTCAAGATGCAATCCCTACTTACTATCCTGGGTTGCATCAGATGGGGAGATTTTTTAACCTCAGTCAATATCAAAGAGGCATATCTGCATGTGCCCATCAGACCGTCTCATGGGAGGTTCCTCAGATTCTCTTACGCAGGTCACCATTGGCAATACAGGGCCCTCCCCTTCGGCCTGTCTTCAGCCCCACGAGCTTTCACCAAGTTCCTAGATGTAGTAGCAGCACATTTACGGACCAGGCCCATCCGCCTGCAATGTTACCTAAATGACGTGCTAATTCAGGCGTCGTCTTTGGAGCAGGCAGAACGGGACCTTCGACTTACCATCCAAACCCTTCAGGATCATGGGTTTTCTGTAAATTGGGAGAAAAGCCACCTCACACCGTCCACCAGTCTGACCAGTCTGTCTCAGGAACGCCGGGACAGCATAAAGGAGATAGTGCAGCAGATAAAATCGGCAGAGTGGGTTCCCCTGCTGCTGCTTTCCCAGCTGTTAGGCAAAATGATATCATGCCTAGCCATAGTTCCCTGGGCTTGATTACATTCAAGGCCCTTACAATGGCTGCTGTTACCCAGCCAGTGATCAGGGCACAGCAATTCACTCTCCCGAATCAAAGTTCCCAAGCAGGTCCTGCGCTCACTGGATTGGTGGGTGTCGCCTGCCATGGAATAGGGCTCTCTATTTCGAGAACCGGCACGGCTAATTCTGACATCGGACTCCAGCCTGTTTGGGTAGGGCACCCACCTCAACACCAAGGTAGCCCAGGGTCGTTGGTCTCCATAAGATCTTCTCAACGACATCAATTGGCTGGAAGTGAGGGCAGCTCACCTGGCGCTTTGCCATTTTCAAGCAGATCTGTTAGATGAACACGTCCTTTTGTTGACGGACAATGTCACAGCAAAGGCGTATGTGAACAGACGGGGGCACACACTCCAGGGTGTTGATGCCTGGGCGGAGACTCACCTGCGCTCCTTGCGGGCGGATCACATTTCCAGGACGTCCAACACCTATGTGGACTGGTTGAGCAGGAGAACTCTCAACCAGTCCAAGTGGCAACTCCACCCAGCTCTATTCCTCCAAATCACAGAGAGATTCTGACGTCCGACTCTGGACTTGTTCGCCAGCCCTCAGAATGCCCAACTTCCGAGATTTTTCTCCCGCTTCCACACACAAGCGGCCGAAGGGACCAATGCCCTACGTCGTCCTTGGCCGACCGAACTGTTGTATGCTTTTCCTCCGACCCCACTAATACCACAGGTCATCAGGAAGCTCATGGAGGAGGAAGCAGAGGTGATTCTAGTGGCTCCTCACTGGCCACGGCGGCTGTGGTTTGCGGACTTGATGACACTTTCCATCTCATGTCCATGGAATATCCCCCCTCACAAGTTCTCCCTCCGCCAAGAAGTCATGCAGCATCCAGAACCACAGTGGCTCAAGTTAGCCATTTGGCGATTGAGCGGGAGACCATCAGGAGGGGGCACTTTTTGCGGAAAGTAATTTCAACTATCCTGGCTTCCAGAAGGGCGTCTACGACTAGAATATATGAGGCCACCTGGGCTTCCTTTAATTGTTGGTATGCCACTAAAGATCTGCTACCTACGACAGCGACTGGTTTTGGACTTCTTGCAGGTAGGCTTTGACAAGGGCCTATCCATGAATACTCTTCGCAGGCAGGTGGCAGCTTTGGCCACCATCCTTCAAGGAGAAGGTGCGACCCCACTTTCGCATCACCCGAGGGTACGGAGTTTCTTGAAAGGGGTATCCAACTTGTTACCTCCTACGGTCCACAGATACACTACCTGGGATCTGTCAGTTGTCCTGCAAGCGCTCACGGCTTCCCCATTCGAGCCTCTACGTCAACCAGCATCAGACTATTGACTCTCAAGGTTGCCTTTCTAGTAGCAATCACATCAGTCGCAGGATTTCAGAACTAGCAGCCCTTTCGGTATGTCAGGACTTACGTATCTTTCATGCGGACAGAGTGATCCTACGTTTAGACCCAATGTTTGTACCGAAGATCAACACATGGTTTCACAGGGTTCAGGAGGTTATTCTGCTGGACTTTTGTCCGAATCCTAGACATCCGAGCGAAAGACGCTGGCATACTTTGGATGTCCGCAGAGCTCTGCGCAAATATATTAAATGTACGGTGCATTTCAGACGATCGGAGGCGCTCTTTGTATCGTTTCACCCCAGGACAATGGGCAAGAAGGTTTCACCATCTACCATCGGTCATTGGCTGAAGGCCTGCATAGCGCTGGCCTATGAACACCAGGCCAAGCCAACTCCTTGCCGCATAACAGTGCACTCAACCAGGAGTGCGGCCACCATGGCCACATGGGCTACACAGGCCTTAATCCTCGAGATTTGCAGAGCAGCCACGTGGGCTTCACCTTCACTGTTTGTGAGAAATTACAAACTTGACATGTTTGCCTTGGCGGAGGCAGTGTTTGGGAGATAGGTGTTGCAATGGGTTCTACCGGCCGAGGGGACCCTGGACCAATCTGTTTCCCGCCCAATGATGATTTAGCTTGGGTATATCCCATGCTTGGACTCTCCAAGCAGCGCACAGGAGAAGGAATGTTGGACTTACCTGAACGTTTCTTCTATGTGCACTGCAGGAAAATCCAAATCCACCCTGGTTCTGGTATCTTTTGCTACTCTTGGCTTATTTTGAGCTTTTGTTTTTTTTTAATTATCACCCTGCAAAATATCATGAAACTGCAAACTCCTTGAACAAACATATTGATAATAACACAAAAAATAACTCTATCTGCAGCAGGTTATACCAAAAGGAACAACAGCAACCTGAGTGTAATAATCATAATCCTGTTAAAGTACAATCTTAATTTCTCCCAGCCTGTAATTCCCAACAATTCTTCTTGTGGCAACATAATCTTAATTTGTCTTGCAATACACAGCAGCCCAATCCCAACCCCCTTTGAATGATCAATCATCCATTTGGAAAACTTCAGGTTTTTTGGGGGGGTCATAGAATGACAATCATTCTCAGCATAGCCGCAGGGGATGACACTGTTGATGATTCATTGTTGAGTGTTTCCTCTATACTTTCTTCTTTGGAACCGGTTGTGCAGATGACACAGGGCTGCTGGAAGTAACAGGATCAGGTTGGCAGACTGCCTGCCCAGCTGTTCCACATGTCACTTTTAAACCTGCCCATCTGCCAACTGCACAATATAGGAAGCAGGTTCTGGAACCCCCCACTACAGTAGATGGAATCCATTATGATAAGCATGCACAAAGTCTGGTGGATGAAACAAGCATACCTTCAGTGATTCAGTTCAAGAATCCCTGAAGTCCTTCAAGAACTGAATTCACTTATTCTCTTGAATTGTGAATCTCTGACTTGTCTGACTTAAAGCTTTTAATATTTTCTTTAGAAGCCCCACCAATTTTTATCTCCCTTTCCTATTACTCTTCTACCGTGGGATCCTACTTATCCAAAGTTTTATTTATTTGTGTATTAATACTATAAGATACAGAAATACGAAAGAAAATATTAGGAAAGATAGGGGATATGAAGGATAGGACATACATACACATACAGTCCTCAGTCGTCTTATGACAATATAATGATGGCTAAAAGTTACTACAAATCTAGAAAAAGTGATTAACAACCTGTACTCTTATTTATGACCGTCATGTCACCCCCGCAATCATGTGATTGCAATTAGGACACTTGACAGCCGACTTGCATTCATGACTGGCTGCAGTGTCCTGTGGTCACATGATCAAAATCTGTGACCTTTTTTTTGCAGATTTCTGGCAAAAAACATTGGGAAAGCTCAATTTGCTTGATGACTATGTGATTTGCGTAACAAACATGATGTTTTGCTTAACAACTGCCATAAAAATTGTCATAAGATTGGGTCTGCCTCAACTTGCAAACACAACAACTTAATGATGGAAATTCTGGTCCTAATTTTGGTCGTAAGTTGAGGACTACTTTTACATGCATTATGATGTGCAATAAAATGTAGCAGTGTTTATTAGCTGAATTCTGAGCAAAGCAATACTTCTAATTTAATGGGAAGGAAAAAAACCAAATATTTTCAGGTCTTTCCCTGTTGTGCTTCTATAGCAGTATAGGGCTTAATCTTGGGACTACTGTCAAGGCTGTGCCTGATAATTCAATTCTGATAATCCTTTGTTTAAATATAATTTTTATTAAAAGAAATGTTTACGTAAGATTAAAAAACTATGGAAAGGAAAAGTAGAAAACATATTAAAGAATAAAAGAAAAGTGAATAGTAACAAAATAAAAAAGAGAAAAAGAAAGATCTATAAAGAAGTTACTTCTGACTTTCTTCGGAGCAGCTACAAACATAGTAGACTAGCTGATAACCCGGCGTTGCTCAGGTATTTATTTATCCCAATCCTGTATTAGACAAAATACTGTTGGGGTAAGACACCCCTAGCACCCTAGGTAGGTGTGTGTGTGTGTGTGTGTGTTTGTGTTTGGTTGCAATTGTTCGAGACGTTCCAGAGCAGCGACGCCTTGAGCAGCCGCGGTTCCTCCATTGTGGCAGGCTCCATCTGGCCGTCCATGAGCAATGCTCAGCTCCTTCCACACCGGCTGTCCATCCCGATGGGATTGCCTCAGCACAGCCCCGGGTGAGACCCCCCGCCACCGCCTGCTCTGCTTCCTCTGGCTGGTACCGGAGCCTTGGTGCTGCACCGGTTTCTGAGCAGTGCCGTACGCGATTCCCAGCAGAGCACCCCCTGATGGTGGCTGGGGGCTCCTCCATGCCTGAGACGGGGCCCCGATGGCGACGGTGCTCGCTGGCCCTGCTGCGGGGACGGGCGGCTGAGCTGAGTGGTGGAGGTATGGCGGGCCTGTCATCTGTGTACCATGTTTGGTTGAAATTGCTCGAGGCGTTCCAGAGTTATGCTGGAACACACACACACACACCCTAGGGATGCTAGGGGTGTCTTATCCCCCCAGTATTTTTTTCCAGATAGTCATATATGTACCAAGTTTGGTTGAAATTGCTCGAGACATTCCAGAGTTATGCTGGAACATACATACATACAGCCCTTTTTATATATATAGAAGAAGAAGATTTAGACTTTTGGTAAAAGAAAAGGACTAGCACCCTATAATATATTTCTTGTCTCCTTTATTTTCAAACTCTAAGTTTTTGTTTCTTTTGGTCTTCCTATACCAGCATAGTTTTCTTTTAATCAAATGAATTATTTGATCATACTTAGGTAAAAGTTTTCTAGTTATATAGAGGTGGAGTTGCTAATCAGAAGATTATAGTTTAAATGTTTCCTTTGCTGAAAATGTTAAACAATCTTGTGAATCCTCTGATGTCAACTTTGATAGATGACCAAAGACAAGGTGCAGTTTCTCAGCCTCAGTTCTCTGTATTCATAATATGGAAATAATAATTCTGATTTATTTTTAATTGGTAGGATTATGCATGGGAATACTTGAAAGTACTAAACTAGTAATATTAAACTTTAGTACTGTATTACTCAAGCCAGTATTTGTTTGCAATTTAGTTATTTATCAGTTCAGATTTACATGTTAGTCAAATGCCCAATAAATTGAGGAAAATATATTTTGGGGGAACCTAACCATAAGCACTTGCCAGATGAGTTTTTAGTTTATTCTAACATTTACTTAGGCTTTCTCTTTTACCAGATTACATAGCTCGGGAATATACGGTTAAGGAGATGTTTTTAGTAACTAAAGCATTTTCAGGATTTTATTCAGCAGATGGGCTGTTTGCTTATATTCATGTATTATACTGCCTGCTGTGCAGCTGCTTCAGCTGTCTGTTGTGTTCTTTTGTTCTGTCCAGGAATGGAAGATAAGAAAGTATAGGTAGTGGATTAACGTAAGATTACTGTTTCCGGCCTTTTGGATTTTTTATATAATAAATTTTCCTACCTGGGTAAATAAAAATATTAAAAGCTTCCATGTGACATAAATATAAAGCTCTGATATCTATAATTATGACTTGGCTTTTTATTTTCAACCTATTTTTGTTTTTGTTTTTTTAGGATTCGTAACAAGCTGCCTGACACTCCATGATCCACAAAATTAAGGAAATATGGAATGACATTAAGGCATTTGGTTGATGACTAAGGCTCTGAAGACAAACATCTTGGTGAGGTGAAGCACAAACTAGTATTCTAGTTATAAGGCACTGCATGCTGCAACAAAGATGGCAGATCCAGGAATGATGAGTCTTTTTGGAGAAGATGGGAATATTTTCAGTGAAGGACTTGAAAGCCTAGGTGATTGTGGATATCCCGAAAATTCAGTAAACTCTATGGGGCAACAAATGCCTATTGATCAAGGATTTACCTCACTACAGTCACCCCTTCATCATCCTACAACCAGTCAAAATCAAGCAAAGTTGACCCACTTCGATCACTATAATCAGTATGAGCAACAGAAAATGCATTTAATGGATCAGCCCAACAGAATGATGAGCAGTGCGCCTGGCAATGGCATAGCATCTCCTCATTCACAATATCACAACCCTCCAGTTCCTCATGGTGGAGGCACTGGTAGTCAGATGGGAGTCTATCCTGGTATGCAGAATGAAAGACATGGACAACCCTTTGTAGATGGCAGCTCTATGTGGGGGCCAAGGGCAGTACATGTGCCAGACCAGATAAGGGCACCATACCAGCAGCAGCAACCACCACCTGCCCAGCCACCATCAACACCATCGGGACCACAGGGACAGGGACATCCTCAGCATATGCAGCAGTTGGGAAATTACATGGCTCGTGGTGACTTTTCAATACAGCAGCACGGTCAAACCCAGCAACAGAGGATAAATCAGTTTTCTCAAAGCCAAGAAGGTCTTAATCAGGGAAATCCTTTTATTACCACCTCAGGACCTGGCCACATGTCTCATGTGCCCCAACAGAATCCAAGCATTGGGCCTTCTTTACGACATTCAGTGCAACAGTTTCATCATCATCCCCCCACAGCTCTCCATGGAGAATCAGTAGCCCACAGTCCCAGATTCTCTTCCAACCCTCCTCAACAGGGTACCGTTAGGCCACAAACACTTAATTTTAGTTCTCGGGGCCAGACAGTACCTTCACCTACTATAAACAGCTCAGGGCAGTATTCTCGTTATCCTTACAGCAACCTAAATCAGGGATTAGTAAACAATACAGGGATGAATCAAAATTTAGGCCTTACAAATAACACTCCAATGAATCAGTCTGTACCAAGGTACCCAAATGCCGTAGGGTTTCCATCTAACAGTAGTCAAGGACTAATACACCAGCAGCCCCTTCACCCTAGTGGCTCACTTAACCAAATGAACACTCAAGCTATGCACCCATCACAGCCTCAGGGAACTTATGCTTCTCCACCTCCCATGTCACCTATGAAAGCAATGAGTAACCCAGCAGGTACTCCTCCACCACAGGTCAGACCTGGTAGTGCTGGAATACCAATGGAAGTTGGCAGTTATCCAAATATACCACATCCTCAGCCATCTCACCAGCCATCTAGTGCCATGGGAATTGGACAGAGGAGTATGGGCCCTCGGAATATACAACAGAATCGTCCATTCATGGGTATGTCTTCAGCACCACGGGAAATGGGTGGTCACATGAGACCAAATGGTTGTCCAGGTGTTAGCCTTGCTGATCCACAAGCAATACAAGAACGATTAATATCTGGTCAGCAGCATCCCAGTCAGTCATCTTTTCAACAGCAAATGCCAACATGTCCTCCCATGCAGCCTCATACAGGAATTCATCATCAGTCTTCACCACCACCACCACATTCTCACCATCAGCCTTGGGCACAGCTTCACCAATCACCACAGAACACACCGCAAAAAGTGCCTGTCCTCCAGGTAGGGAATGTATTGAATAAAATTTTACTTAGTGGACCATTTTCAAAACAATCCTATTAATTTGTGGTGATGCAGCTGTTTTGTTTGTCTTGTAAGCGCTTTTATGGGGAATTGCATATACATTAGTGAATTCAATAATCTATTTTGATTGTGAACAAAATTAAGTTATAGCCATATGTATTTAACAATCACATATTTTTAGCCAAATGATTTTTTGCATATTGTTTCTAAATATTTTACTTTTTGTGCAGGGCTTTAATATAAATAAGCATTTCAACCTGTAAAGTCAAGAAAAAGTTGCAAAGGAACAGTTAAATAATCTCCTATAAACTCAAGTATATTATGACAGGGCCATAAATCCAAGAGTATTTCAGGATGGAGTTCTTTTGCCACCAGTAGTTTTTAGTTGCCCTTCCTTGTACTTGTTTTTTTTAAAACGGAAACAAACAATTGATACTTGAACTTTTTTCTACTTAATTTTTGTCCTTTGTGTTGAAAAGCCTAAATAAAAACACTATCTTCTATTTTTTTTAAAGTCATTGTTTTGGCTGAAGATGGTCCAATCATATTTCATACAGCTGAGGGTGAGGGGGTAACAGAATAAATGATAAGGGGAAATATCAGATATGAGGGAAAAGGGGGAATCATACATTGAATAGGGAAGGGGGAATGATGACAAGGCACATTAAGACGGAAGAGGAATCTATTCCCTGCATCAAGGGATGCAAGATTTCTAACGTCTAATATTTGGGATATGATATATAATGCAAAACTTTAGAGAATGTAAGCCTTGCTCACGACATGTAAAAAAGAAGGAAAGTTCCACACCTTTTGAGTCTAACTGAAAAAGCTACTCAGATTCAAACCTGCTTTTATTCTGAGACTATAATTTAATGTCACTAATGAAATTAATTTGATTATTTATTTGAAACATTTATGCTTTGCCTTCAGCCTGGAAATCTATAAATATTTTGTAATATAATAATAGTAAAAGAGATCTCCATCGTTTACAAACTAAAAATACACACTGTGTTTCCCTGAAAATAAGACTCAGTCCTATTTTCTTTTGGGCCCCAAAATTAGTACCAGGTCTTATTTTCAGGGGATGTCTTACCTGCTTACCTTAGGACCACCATAGCGACACCTCCCACGCCCCAACACCTGTTGCGCCGCTGCCCAACTTATTCAGCCATTTGTGGCCAGACACCACATGGCTCGTTGCGCAGCCCATGCAAGCTGTCTCTGAGTTGTAAAACTGTCTCCCAGCTGTTTTTCAGCTGATTAAAATGGTTTTAACTTCTGGAGGATTTTTGTTTTTGAGGAAATAATGTTTTAAAAAGCTACCATCAGCTATCCTTTTCCTTTTGGCTAAACTCCTCTAAGTCCATTTCAACCATTTCCACTTGACTGCACTTTCTTTCACACTTGCTTCCCTTCTGAGAGGACAGAAAAGAATGCGACCCAAGTATGCTATGGTATGCTGCCACTTGTGGCAAGAGGCTGTGTGGCGTATTGTGCCGGTGCCGCCAGTCAAGGCAGGCTACATGGCGCATTGTGCTGGTGCTGCCGCTTGCGGTAGGACGCCACGAGGCTCATTATGTCAGTGCCGCCGCTCACGGCAGAATACAGCATGGCATGTTGTGCTGTTGCGCATGTGAGCAGCGGCCCCGGCGCCACGCAACCTCCTGCCACGAGCGGCAGCATATCATACACATACTTGGCTCACATTCTTTTCTGTGACAGCAGCGGCAGCAGCACAAAAGCTGTCGGGGCATGGGAGGCCTGGCTGCGGCAGTCCTAAGGTAAATGGGTGCGGGGCGCGTGGGGCAGCTTCCCCTGCCCTACCTCGATTTTTATGCATGCACCTCACCCCACCTTGTACAACCAGACACTGGGTGTGGCTTAACTAGGATTTATTTTTGGGGTAGGGCTTATATTAGGCACATGCATGAAAATTGGGCTAGGGCATGTTTTCAGGGTAGGTCGTATTTTCAGGGAAACTGTAACACAGGAAAGGTGAGAAAAGACGGTGAAAATAAGTTGAAATAAGATGAAACCTTAGTCACTGAGGTTTCATTATTTTTATTATAGAAATGGGTCACTCAGAATTAACAGCCCCCCAGCCCAGTCTACCCCAAAAACCCACCAGGCAACAGAATCACCTTAATGCCTCTGCTGCTTTTCGTCATGTTGGTCAGTCCTGATGTCTTACGATATGTTGAGAATTTCATGTTATTTCTCTATAATCAATGGCTATATTTGGAGCTCTGTTTAAGAAATTTGTCTCAAATTCTACATCTCATGGGATTAATTACAAAACTTATTTGTTAACTACAAAAAATTGCCTTCTAAAACACGGAAATTATGCATGGACTAAAATGAATTTCCCATAGTTATTTCAGATACATGATTTATATAAATGGAACTGAGATATATTTAGCTTAAGAATTATATCTGTTTAAAGATTTCTAGTAAAGGTCTACTATCTTCTAAAGCAATCTGTTCCACTGTTGAATAGCTCTTACCATCAGATAACAGCAAACTGAAAGTTGCCTCCTTATAATTTAGCTCATTATGTCTTCTTGTCTTTTCCTCTGGAATACCTCTGAATATTTCTTCTCTCATCTTTTCATGTTATAGATCTTCAGATACTTGAATATCATTATTATGCCTCCTTGCAGATCTTCTCCAGGCTAAACATTCCCAGGCCTTCCTGTTCCTTATACGGTTTTCCTTTATACCCCTCATCAACTTGGTCATTTTTTTCCTAGAATTTCTACAATTTGAGTGTGTCTAGAAAAAATGACTAAGCTGATGAGGGGTATAAAGGAAAACCATATGAGGAATGCAATGCCTAGAACTAGGCGCAGTATTCTAGCTGTATTAACACCAATGCGAGAGAAAGAGGAATTAAGATTTTTCTTGATCTTTATTTATTTATTAGTGAGATTTATATACCGCCTCATAGTGCAAGCACTCTCGAAGCGGTTTACACCATTAAGCAATGTATATTTTACATTGCCCCCAACAATCTGGGTCCTCATTTTACCTACCTCGGAAGGATGGAAGGCTGAGTCAACCCTGAGCCGGTGAGATTTGAACAACTGAACTGTTGATCACAGTCAGCTAAAGTAGCCTGCAGTACTGCACTCTAACTGCTGTGCCACCTCGGCTCTTGACCTATACGTCTGTTTATTTGAACTAGGATGACTTTTTTTGTACTTATAGCTGCCCATTATAATGACCGTGCCTTCTGTTCAATCCTTGATGTAAGGCTTTTGTGTCTCTTGAAATTAATCTTGCTGGTTTTTGTTTCTTATTTCAACTTTTCCAAGATGCTCTTGAATCTTGACTGTCTTCTAAATTCTTTGCAATCTACCTATGTTTGTATTATTTGCAAATTTGATAAAGTCATGTATAAATGCATTGAATAGTACCTGACATACACCATCTGATACTTCAGTTTGCAGAGATATTGATATATACTGGTTGGGTATGATTGTTCATCCAACTCTGTATCCTTCTAACAACAGCATAATCCATTACCTTTACTAGAATCTCATGGTAAGTTTCTTGAATACTTTGCTGAAGACATGGCGTTCCTAGCGTTAAGTAATCTGGTCATTCTATCAGGAAAGAAAATCAGGTTAGTTTGGCATGATTTATTCTTAATAAATCCATGCTGGCTCCTGCCAAACATTGGATTTTTTTCTAAATGCTCACAAACTGGCTACAAGTAGTCCTCACTTAATCTCCAGTCACTTAACAACCATACCAAGTTACCAAGGACTTTTAAAAAGCTTCTTATGACCCATTATCAAAGCTAATACTGCTGCAGAACACACACACACACACACACACACACACACACACACACACACACACACACACACACACACACAGAGTCATGATCACATTATCACCTTTTAGGTGCTTGGCAACTGTCCTGTCCTTGTCCATGCACGCATAACACCAAGAGAGTTTGAAGTCTTTATTGAGGTTTTGCAAGCCCCTTAATGTTATTCCACAGGTCCCAATCACACGGAAACACAAGTCCCAATGAGTCAAAGTTGCGAGCAACACAAAGTCTGAGGGCAAGGCATAAGTCCACAAATCCACATGCAAGGTCCAAGATCCAGATGAACAATATTCACTGAAGAATCTTGCAGGCTTGGCCAAATTGATTTTCCAACAATGTTCAAGTCTCCTATTATTATTATAACACAAATTTTATAAACCGTATTTTTCGGAGTATAAGACGCACCGGAGTATAAGACGCACCGAAGTATAAGACACACCTTAGTTTTGGGGGAGGAAAACAAGGAAAAAAGGCCTCTGCCTCCAAGCAATTTGCCAAACAGCAAACAGCACAGATGATATACACTGTTTGCTGTGTATTTCTGTGCATGTGTGCTTGACCCATAGAAATAGCAAAAAATTGGAGAAATGTACATTATGCCAGAAAGTTTTCTTCAATGTAGTCACACTAACTCCTCCCAATTATTTAAATAGATCTACTCCAAGGTAAGTCAGGATTTAACTCTAATACTAAACAGGACACTGTTACATTTCAGACTATACTTGTACAGAGCTGTTAAAATTAATTAAAATTTCTGGAAGTATACATTATTCTCTATTATTTAAAAGAAGATACAATAGCACTGGGCCTCTTCAGAGCAAGCATTTGTTTTAAAAAGATTCTTTATTTTGTTAAGTTGTCTAGATTTACAGAGGTCTCCAACATTGGCACCTTTAAGACTTGTGGACTTCAACTCCCAGAATCCCACAGCCAGCAAAGCTAACAAAGCTGGCTGTGGAATTCTGGGAGTTGAAGTCCACAAGTCTTAAAATTGCCAAGGTTGAAGACCCCTCGCTCTAGAACAATAATAAAGCAGTCTTTAAAAAATAAGTCTAATAATTTGAACATTCTACAGACATTTATAGTTATTCACTTACCCCCTTTCATCCAGTTCAGCAGAAAATAAAAATCTGTGTCTCTCCCAGCTATTTCCTCTTTGCAGTTTCAGTTTCATTTTAGCACGTGGCAAATCAGCTGGGGATCAGGAAGCTGCTAAGGACTTTCTTGTCTTAACAGGCTCTTCCCTGTTTGCTGCAAACAGGTAAATTGCTGGAAGACAGAGGCCAAAGGGTGGGGGTGGCTGGGTGGGGCTTCATTCGGTGTATAAGACACACCCAAGTTTTCACCCTCTTTTGGGGGGTAAAAAGGTTCGTCTTATACTCCGAAAAATACGGTATATAAGAAGGGTATAATTCTTAGGCAAATCTGGGGGAAAAAAATCTGATCTACAGTAATTCAGAAATATGCTTTCCAATTAAAGACTGCACAGGAATTGTACAGTATTTAATCTTGCCAAAATTCTGCTTTCTTTTTTACTTCATTTGATTAAAAGCAAGAAAATCTATTAAAAGCAATAATGGGCACAAAGTTAGGATCAGGAGTCTCAGTCTTTTTTGAGAGGTGAACATAAAAGGTAGCTGCTGTGGTGAATAAGGCAAGTCATAACACTCCCATTTACCAGAAGGTAAACAATTGACGTTATTCCCAACCACCTCTTATAGGTTTGCCAGGCTATTCTTTACTATTCCAGCAGAGCTTTGTTTCTGAGGAAGCTTGCATGCTTCTAAACATTGACTTACAGCTCTTTAATTTGGATTTTGAGTAAATTCCTGTGAGATATACAAGATCCAGCAGTATTCTTGGAAATAAAGGTTATACTGTTTTTAAGGCTGGAACTGACCAAAAATCTTAATGGCAAATGATAACTCCATATTTTTTGGGTTCAATTTCAACCTACTTTGTCCCATCCAGATTCCTACAGCTTCCAGACTATAGGAGCAAGATTTCTAATGCATCACTGGACGGGATGGTGTGGGGAAACAAAGTATAGGAGGATATTGATGTTACTGCATTCCAAATTGACATGAAATCTTCTAACATCTTCACATTGGTGACAGCATTGGCAAAGGACCAAACCCTGAGGCACTCCACATATTAAGGGCCAGGGAACCAGCTTTTCTTCCCTTCTATATCACCACCAGTTATAACTGTCCACTAAGAGAGTGTTTCCCACTTCCAATCCCTACTAGTGGCCTGAAGGATACCATGATTGATGCTATGAAAAGCTGTTGAGAGTTCTCATAATATAGAAAACCAGGCAGGAGGCCTTGAAGCAAATATTTATGAACCATTAGTAAGCAAAAAGGACAAAACTGATTTCTTAAATCCTTGGAACAGAGATAAGTATTATCGTATTTTTCGGAGTATAATCGTTATACCCCCCAAAAGAGGGTGAAAACTTGGGTGTGTCTTATACACCGAATGTAGCCACCCCCAGCCACCCCCACCATTTGGCCTCTGCCTCCCAGCAATTTACCTCCTTGCAGCAAACAGAACAGAGCCTGTTAAGCCAAGCAACTGATTATCAGCTTCCCGACTCTCCGCTGAGTGAGGCTGCAGGCCGGCTGGCCAGGTGCAAAACTGAAAGTGAAACTAACTAAAGCTTCTGTCGGATAAAGTCGCTCGGATCTGGTCGAACCTGGACTCTGGCTGGGCAGAGTCCATGGAGTTGACAGGGGCAAGTCTTAGTCCACCGTTGTGGGAAGAGTTTGGGCCTGTTTCTCCTGAGGATGTGAACAGAGCCGTGGGGGCGATGGGGGCCTCCACCTGTTTATTGGACCCGTGCCCCTCCTGGTTGGTTTCGGCCAGCAGGGAGGTGACACGTGGCTGGATCCGGGCGGTGGTCATCGCTTCTTTGGAGGAGGGATCCGTACCGCAGTCGTTAAAAGCTGCGGTGGTGAGACCCCTCCTGAAGAAGCCTTCCCTGGATCCAGCTGACTTGAAGAACTATCGTCCGGTCTCCAACTTACCTTTTTTAGGGAAAGTTGTGGAGAAGGTGGTGGCTACTCAGCTTCTGCGACTTTTGGATGAAACAGATCATCTAGATGCCTATCAGTCGGGTTTCAGGTGCGGCTACAGTACAGAAACTGCCTTGGTCGCTCTGATAGATGATCTCTGGCGGGCCCGGGATGGGGGAAATTCCTCCATCCTGGTGCTACTTGACCTCTCAGTGGCTTTCGATACCATCGACCATGGTATCCTTCTGCATCGTCTCGGCGAGTTGGGAGTGGGAGGCACCGTTTTACGGTGGTTCTCCTCTTATCTCGCCGATAGGATGCAGTCGGTGTTAACAGGAGGGCAGAGATCCTCCCCTAGGCCCCTGTTATGCGGGGTGCCTCAGGGGTCGGTTCTCTCGCCCATCCTGTTCAACATTTACATGAAACCGCTGGGGGAGATCATCCGCAGACATGGGGTGTGTTTTCACCAGTACGCTGATGACACCCAGCTGTACATCACCACCCTGTCTGATTTCAGTGTGGCAGTTGATGTAATGTGCCGGTGCCTGGACGACGTTAGGATCTGGATGGGGAGGAACAGACTCAGACTCAACCCCGACAAGACTGAGTGGCTTTGGATATTGCCTCCTAAGGACTATGACAACTGTCTCTCCTTGGTTCTCGAGGGAGCGAAACTGACTCCCTCGGATCAGGTCCGCAACTTGGGGGTCCTCCTAGATCCACAGCTAAAATTGGAACATCATCTTACTGCTGTGGCTAGGGGGGCCTTTGCACAGGTTCGCCTGGTGCACCAGTTGCGGCCATACTTGGAGAAGGAGGCTCTACTCACGGTCACTCATGCCCTTGTCACCTCCCGCTTGGACTACTGCAACACGCTCTACATGGGGCTACCCTTGAAGAGTATCCGGAGACTCCAGTTGGTGCAAAATGCGGCTGCATGTGCGGTGGTGGATGTGCCAAGGCACACCCACGTGACACCTATACTCCGCCAGCTGCACTGGTGGCCCATCAGTCTCCGGGTCCAATTCAAGGTGTTGATCATCATCTTTAAAGCCCTTCATGGCTTAGGACCAGGCTATCTCCGGGACCGCATTCTGCCTCATACTTCCCTCCGACCGGTTAGGGCCACAGAGTTGGCCTCCTCCAGCTCCCGTCAGCCAAGCAATGCCGGCTGGCGGGCCCTAGGGGGAGGGCCTTTTCTGTGGCGGGCCCCGCGCTCTGGAACCAACTTCCTCCAGAGACCCGAACCATCCCCACCCTGCTGGCCTTCCGAAAAGCCGTTAAGACATGGCTTTTCCTGCAGGCAGGGGGTAGAGCTTAATTCCATCTGAACTCTCCCCCGGGTATGTCTGGTTGTTGGATGGTTTTTAATATTGTAATTTTTAATTTTTATATTCTGATTTTAATCCAATTGTTTATTGGTTGTTCTTGTATTTTTTTCTGTGCTGTACGCCGCCCTGAGTCCCTCGGGAGTTGGGCGGCATATAAGAAAACCAAATAAATAAATAAATAAATAAATAAATAAACTATTTTTTAAAAAGTATAATTCCTGAATAGTTGACTTTTGGGTCTGCTCTTTTGGGGGGTTGAAAAATAGGACTGGGATTATTATTTTATTTTATTTTATTTTATTTTATTTTATTTTATTTTATTTTATTTTATTTTATTTTATTTTATTTTATTTTTATTTATTTATTTATTTATTTATTTATTTATTTATTTATTTATTTATTTATTTATTTATTTATTTATTTATTTATTTATTTGTGAGATTTATATACCGCCTCACAGTGCAAGCACTCTCTAAGCGGTTTACACCAGTAAGCAATGTATATTTATATTGCCCCCAACAATCTGGGTCCTCATTTTACCTACCTCGGAAGGATGGAAGGCTGAGTTAACTTTGAGCCGGTGAGATTTGAACCGCTGACCTGCGGATCACAGTCAGCTAAAGTGGCCTGCAGTACTGCCTCTAACCGCTGCACCACCTCAGCTCATATTAATGTACTATGATGTCTTGATCTTGACATGATCTAATGTCCACGCTCTTTCTATCCCAGGCTGAGACCTAAGTCTTGATTCACAAAGGTCTAGATAATCTGTTTCTTTCCAAGTCATTCTGCATCTATTTTACCATCCTCTCAACAACTTTTCCCAAAAGAGAGGGTTTGGAAATTGGACAATTGTAATCAAATCTGGCTGAATGCAAGGAAGGTATCAAATAAGAGGGAGCGTACCTCAGATTCTTTCAAGTACCACTCCCTCTTCTAAAGAGGTATTGATAGTCTCCCAGATCCTAGATAATTACATATGCGCCTCTACTCTGAAGAAGCTGCAAGGATGGGAGTCCAAAGCACAGGCAGCAGACCTCAACCTAGAAAACATGCTACCCACTTCATCAGAGTCCTCAGGTCAAAAGGAATGTAAAAAATAAAATGGTATCAGATGTTACCAGATGTGATATCTGGTAACACATCAGATATCGTCCTTGAATCAAGGTTTGGACAAATCTGAGTTATCATGCATCCCTAAACAAGTACTACTATTGTCAGGACAACGATGGAGAAGTTGAAATCCCTTGCCTCCCTTAACACTATCATGTAGGCCCAAACCTAGGCTCATACCTGTGTTCACTCAAATCCACTTTTTATCTTCTGTATTGATGCTCCAGGGATTACATCTGCAGCTTCATCTTCCAAGGTTCCTTAGTAAACCAAAAAGCCTATAAGATCACCAAGTAAAGAGAGGCCACTTAGGGACAATCATTTTGAAAGCCTGGGTTGCTGCTTCATCTCTGACACACAGAAGTCCCAGATTTCAACTTTAAGGGCAGCATTGGCGAACCTTTTCGGCACTGAGTGCCGAAATGAGAGTTTGCATGCGCCAGAAACCGGAAGATCAGCCATCTGGTGTGCATGCGTGCACCGGGAAGATGATCTTCTGGTTTCTGGCATGCGCATGCGCACTGGCCACTGGTCTTCTGGTTCCTGGCGCACATGCATGCGCGAAGACCAGCTGGCCAGTGTGCATGCGCGTGGCAGAAACCGGAAGATCATCTTCCCGGTGTGCACATGCACACCAGGCGGCTGCTCTTCCGGTTTTCGGCTCTCCTGCATGCGTGAAGACCATATGGCCGGAACCCGGAAGAGCAACGGGTGACGGCTCGTATACCTGGAGAGATGGCTCTGCATACCACTTCCGGCATGTGTGCCATAGGTTCGCCATCACGTTTCTAGGGCTAAAGGAATATTTTAGGAGGGAACTACCCATTCCTGTCTGCAGGCCATGGATGCAATTCCCTCCATTTTTTTCAGCTTATTGTGTCCTGTTATATATTTCTTCATTTCTTTTGCTATGAATAATATGTACAGTGAAAATATTTTGTTAGAAAAAATAACAGACAAACCTGAAAAATGTGCAATTCTGAAAGTGGTTCATAAGTAAAATGTATATGTTATAAATTTGCTTTACAAAAGAAAATTCAAGAGCAAACCCAAGAAAATAAATAATAAAATAAAATAAAATAAAATACAGGTTTTTGAAATAAAGGACTGTTCTTTATAATAAAGGATATATGTTCACTAATTATATATGCCAGTTTCCCAAAAAGATAACTTGCCTCCCATTTTTTAAAAAAAGAATGTCATTCAACAATTTCAGTACTTTCACAGGATTTTGTATAATAAAGCACCTTTGATCTGATGTAACTACTATAATATAAAGCAAATTGGCAAAACAAGGTACTTCCCAAATATTTTGTTTTTTATTTTTATAATAATTTTTAGAATTTTAAACAAGATAAAAATTAATGTTTAGAGTAAAAGAAAGAAAAGTAAAGAAAAAAGGAACAAAGTTAAAACTGTAAAAAAAGAAAAAAATGAAATAACGTCTTATTTTTTTGTAGCAGTTATAAGTACAACTGTACAATAACTTCTTTATGATTGCAAGATAAAAAAAAATTTCTGTAATTTCTTTTAGTTATTAAAACCACGTATCATAAGTTCATTAAACTTAAGTCTCTTCTCTGATCAAAGCTTTCAACTTAGCCATGTCAACAAGTTCCATCAGCTTCACCATCCATTCTTCCATTGTGGATAATACCAATTATTTCTACTGTTGTGCATATAATAAATAGTCTTGCTGCGTTTATCATATATAGAAACAAAGTTCTGTGACTTTTTCCCAACTTTTTGTCAATTAGTTCCAAAAGAAACACATTTCACTTCCATTGTACCCTGTTTCCCCCAAAATAAGACATCCCCTGATAATAAGCCCAATCGGGCTTTTGAGTGCATGGCAATAAGGCCAAGTGCTTATTTCAGGGTTCAAAAAAATATAAGACAGGGTCTTATTTTCGGGGAAACACGGTATATTGAACTTTAAAATAATTTCCCAGAATTTTGTTTTATTATTTTATTCCTTGGCCATTTTGAAAGCTTGAATAATCTCTTTCCATGTGGATTTCCAATCTGTTGCTTTGTTTTGCTAGTATGTGAAATTAAGGATATCATACACTAATTTGAATATTCTGCTAAATCTCCGTTCTTTGATGTTGCTAAGTAGACTAACTTCTTCCAATATGTTGGCTACTGCGTATTCTCCAGATTTGCTGGCATGTTTTAGTTAGAACCTTTACAGATTTTTCTTTGATGCAAGCTTGCTGTGTTTCTGTACAATCGATATTCCATCTATTCCCATAGTCTTCTGACTGGGTAAAAATCAGAATTTCATTGATAAGTATAATATTTTTGACTTATGTGTAGAATTGTGCTATTTTTATCTAGTTTTCGGACTTGTGTAGAGAACTGATCACACTAGGTAATATTTATGCAGAAATATTGAAAATTGAAAAGCATTAGAAAAGCACTTTTAGGCACCACCAAACATCTTTCCTAACTATGAAAGTTGTGCAGTTTCCTCTTTGTTTTTCATGTCTTGCATAGTAAATGCTCATCCCTCCCAGATACAACATATTGATTCATGTCTCCCACAACTAAAGCTGCCCTATGTTATAAGCTCTGCTGCAGCAACTTTTTTTATATCTTTGTATTTTAAAATAGAGTGTTTGAGAGGAGAGGAGATGTATTTGTGCAGTGCATTTTATTTTTTTCATCATTCTTCTGCTACAGCACAATGATCAATAACACAAGTTATTAATAGCTTTGCCAATTAGTTCATTATTTGCCAAAACAAGCCATTCTTTCAGCTCCATTGCCACTATAATAGTGACTTACTAAGGAGTAATTATAAGAAAACCCACTTAAAATGGTTACAAGTTGAGGAAATATTTCTAATTATTACTTTCCCTGCTCTCTCTGTCTCCTCCCAGAAAGAGAATTCACAAAGATCTTTTTCTTCCTGCAAAAACAATAATTTAATTACAGTGATTAAAATATTTGATGACTTCACAATTCAGAAGCACAATTTCACTGACACGAATTATTATCCATGTATTTGGGTCGGTCTCTCTCTTTTCTTGGTCTCTGTTTCTCTAATGTATCTCCTTAGCCCAGTAGTCAGTATTATGAATCTTTTTTAGCAGTCTCTAGGGCTTCAGATAGAGTCATACGCTTATATTTTTTCAGTAATCTAGTCTTATCCTTAATCTCCACACACCATTCTGTAGGTCAATCTCCACCAGCTGAATAACTTCTCTCCAAATTGCCTTGATCTTGGTGTACAATTTTCCAGGGGAGGCATATGTACTGCTGTTCTTTTTGATCATGCAGCCAAACATTTCCAGGATTACAGTGGTTATACTATATACCAGTTCATTGACTTGAATTGTGATTGTAGTAGGTATTGTCATGAGGGCAATCTTTCTTCTATCATACTATCAGATGATATTTTTCCACTGAGCCTTGGTAATTGGTATTGAGAGTTTATTAAATGTACTTTATCCTTGATCAAATGTTTCATTCCAAGTGCTGTGCTCTGTAATGGAGGAAGCAGCAGTGATGTTCCAGCTTCAGATGTTGGCTACACATTCAATTGATCTTCTGGGTCTTCTTGAGTCCAGGATGTAATGTGTAATTGGTCTGCCTCAAATTATTAAAACAGCTTTTTTTTCACGATGTTGAAGCATTGAGTAACTAGATGTTTCCAGCTATTAGCATGGATGTAAGTCTTTTGCCAATCCATAGTTCCCTCATAGTTCTCCAGTGTGCTGAGCAGAGAATCCAAAGAATGGGTTAACTCCACCTTTCTGCCCAGAGACTGAGTCCTTTTAAACTTTGCAGCCATGCCTCTCTTGACTGTCCCCCAGTTTTGACTCAGTCTTAGCCCAAGAGAGATGTGTTTAAGAAGAGCTCTTCAGAGCAAAAAGGCAGAGTTAAATTCTTTGGATTCTTAGCGGTTTTTCGGCAGCCACGAGGTTTTTGGGCGAGCAACACAGCGCGATTTTGGGTGAGCGTTACAGCCACTTAAGCAATCAGCTGGTCGGTGGGAGAACGGAGCAGCTCACATCAGCTGTTTTTTGGCGAACGGAGTGGCCTTTGAGTGAGCATTTTTGAGAAAATGAGTGCCCCAACGACTCACCTGGCTACCCTGTTTGATCGGCACAGCCACTGCAATGGTCCAGCTGGCTTCCCGTTTGATCGGCACAGCCTCTGCAATGACTAAGCTCCATCTGGCATAGCTGTAGGGCAACATGGCTGGCGTCTTTGTTCCACCCAGCGCCCCTGCCATCTTCCGGCTCATTCAAACAGACCCGACGTTTGGTGTGCTTTTCAGCGGCAGACGCCCTGGCACCTCCCCAGCAGGAGACCCCAGATGGAGGATACTGCTGCCTCAGAGAACCATGAGGTGGCTCACATGAGTGGGGAAGAGAGGGGGGCCCAGTACAGCCCTATATTAAACAGAAAGGTCCCTCAGCATCAAGAGCGGGCAATAGAAGAGTGGCTGCTCGAATAAGGGCAAAAGCCTTGCATCCCAAAAAATCCTCTAAGGCTGAGGCAAGAGATGCTCAGAGACGCCAAAAAGCTCTGGAGAAAGAGATCTCCAAGGCTGAGAGGCAAGCTGAGCGACGAAGACAGACAGATCTTCCCGGGGGAGATTCCATCACTTTCCATTCATTGCCTGATCCAATCAGGAAACAAAAGACACTGAGCTCCTATACTTGGTCACCAGAGGGTGCCAGAGAACAATCGCCACAGCTACCTTTTATAAGAGGCAGCAAGGAGGATCCCTTTGCGCCACAGTCAAACAGACTGCCAGCAGAGAGTCATTGAGAGCCGATTTTAAATCAGAGGAAATCTGCCCCAGAGGCAACATTTAACCCCACAGCGGTGGGGCTCCGCCCAGGGGAGAACAAAGGACCAGAGATTTCTGAGCAAATGAAACTCCTTATCTCCATAATGCAGGGGATCGCTGCAGCATTGCAGCAAGGAAACCAAGCTGGCATCAGACTCACCCCTAGAACATAGTCAACACCTGACATCTCAGGTTCATGCAGACTTTGTGAACCTTAGGGAACCTCACTCTCCCACTTCATCCCTACAGAGTAAGGATTGGCTTTCAGGAGAGGAAGACCAGACAGAGCTAATACTCTCAGAGAATGACAGGTTAGTTCCTGACCCCCCCAGTTTTCACAGGGCTTTTCCCCCCAGCCCTCTTTACATCCCTCCTGTTTAAAGCCAAGACCACAGCCCACATGGGAGCTGAGCCAAGTACATCAGAGCCAGCATTGGGCTTACCAGACCCAAATGACCTATTCTTTACAGATCCAACAGCGGAGAGTGAGGAGATCCCTTCACCCCAATTGTTCCATGACTTGGCCGGAGGCAATGGATTTACCCAGGAACCTTCGCCAACCCAAGTGGGAATGACAAGAGATTTTATAATGTAGCTCCAGAATTTGCTGAGGAGCTACAATTACCAACAGTAGACGGATCTGTGGCAGCCTTAATGTCCTCTATTCTCCTGTCTCAAGACACGGTAGATGCTATGAAAACAGAGGATAGAAGGGCTGAACTGACCTTCGCAGGGCTCATCAGGCGGTGGCCTTGGCAGTAAAGGCAGCAACTACTGCTTCCTTCTTCAATACAGTCTCCTTACTCTGGCTTTGCCAGATGCAAATGAGAGCTTCACCTGATGACCAATGCCTCCAACAGGACATCAACAAGTTGATAGCAGCGACGGAATTTTCGGCTGATGCCACCCTAACCAAATTCCCTTCCAGGGCTATTGCATCATCGGTAATGGCCCGCTGTCTGCTGTGGCTTTGCCACTGGCAGGCAGACAAAAAATACAAATGGAGGTTAGCCTCTGCAGCGTTCAAGGGTGGCAGGCTGTTTGGAGAGGCCATGGAGCCCATATTGGTGGAAACCAAAGACAGGAGAAAGATCTTGCCTTTTCTATACAGGTGAGCGGAACAATGCCCCTCGCCTTATTTTTGCAGGCCTTCATTTCGGCCAACAGACACAGGATTGGGCTACTCCCAGAGGATGTACTCCCACAGAGCTGATCGCCAGACGCATAGAACCGGATTTCTGGATAGAAACAGACAACAATTCCAGAACAAGAGACCATTTTGTGGCTCTGGAGGTCGACCCTTCCATCGCTACAAGTGACACCAGGTCCAACCCTCCAATTGGTGGCCGCCTAGAGCTATTCGCAAATCAATGGGAGACAACCACGACAGACACCTGGGTCCTAAACAGTGAGACTAGGCCTCACGCTCAAATTTTTCTCTACACCCCCAAGATTCTTCATACGTTGCCCCATACCAAGAAACAACACAAAAAGGAGTCTCATGGAGGCAGCAATCAAACACCTATTGGACATTCAGGCTATCCATCCGGTTCCGGCGGACCAAAAGGGGCAGGGATTCTACTCCATCCTATTCGTAGTCCCAAAGTCCTCGGGGTGGGGTGGGGGTGTAGAGCAATTCTGGACCTAAAAAGGTTAAACGACCATCTGATCTACAAGAGGTTCAAAATGCAGTCTCTCCAGTCCATCCTGGAGAGCATCCGGGAGGGCAACTTTTTAACATCCATAGATCTGACGGAGGCATACCTCTATGTACCTATTCTACCGTCCCACAGTCGGTTCCTTTGGTTCTACGCGGGACGGCATTATCAGTACAGAGTCCTACCATTCAGTCTGTCTTCAGCACCCAGGGTTTTCACCAAAATACTGGCGGCACTGGCAGCCCACCTCAGGGCGATCCCAATCGCGTCCAGTGTTACCTGGACGACATCTTAATCCAGTCCTCCTCCCACCTTTGGGCGGCAGAGGACCTGCAAGTCACAAGCGGCAGTGGCAATCGGCATCGATAGGCAGCAGTGGCAATCCCTGCCACCAGGAATGGGCCAAAAATGGGATGCGCGAAGGCCAAAAATGGGATGCGCGAAGGCCAAAAATGGGATGCACGGAGGCCAAAAATGGGGCGCACGGAGGCCAAAAATGGGGTGCGCAGAGGAGGCGATCCCACAGCCTGGAACAGCTGATCATCGGTATTCCGGGAGGCTGATCCAACCGCCAATCAGCTGCTCATGCTAAATCAGGCTGTGCTGAAACTGACCAGGCTGTTTGCTGCAAGAAGGCAAATTGCTGGGAGGCAGAGGCAGATTTTTTTTTCTTGTTTTCCTCCCCAAAAGCTAGGTGCGTCTTATAGTCCAGAGCGTCTTATAGTCTGAAAAATATGGTAATTAGAAGCCAATGCAACTTGGGCAACAGAGATTACAAAGGTAAATTTAGGCTCATCCATCATTGTGTGCACCACCACCACATTCGGAACTAGTTGTAGCTTTCAGGTCGTGTTAAAGGGCAGTCCCATTGCAGTAATCCACATGGGAAATGATGATCATGAGCAAGGTCTACAAGTCCATGAAAGGATGCAATTGGTGCATTAGTTAAATCTGTTCCAAGGGTCGCCTCGCCATAGCTGTCATCTGCTGCTTGAGCAGGAGCCATGGGTCTATAAGGTTACTCACATTGTACACCAGGGGTGTCAAACTCAATTTCATTGAGGGCCGTATCAGGGTTGTGTTTGACCTGGGGGGGGCATAGCCAGGAGGGCGTTGCCAGTTTGATGTCACTCATGTCGGGGGCACCTGTGGTGGCCAAGTGCTAAGGCAGGACTTTCCTCAGACCCTCACTCACACTCACACTTCCTTCCTTCCTTCCTTCCTTCCTTCCTTCCTTCCTTCCTTCCTTCCTTCCTTCCTTCCTTCCTTCCTTTTCCTTCCCTCTTCATTCTCCTTTTTCATTCCTTCCCCTCTTTCCTTATTTTTCCTTCCTTGCTCTCTTCCCATCTTTCATTCTTTTTCTTTGTCTTTCCCTTTCTCCTTTCCTGTCCCTTCTTGTGTGCTCAAATGCAAAAGCGGAAACATTTCGCCTTTTATTTTGTTTTTAGTTTAGTTTAATGCAATGTGTGTGTGACCCCGCACATGCCCCGCCCCCACACATGCACACGCAACCCTGTGTGCGCCCCCTGCATGCACGCAAGGCCCCTGCACATGTGTGTATGATCCCCCCATGCATGCATGTGCAACTCCCCTGTGTTCGCCCCGCCCCCTCACATGCACGCGCATCATCTGCATGCGGCCCGCACCCCGCACATGTGCGACAGAGATCCAAAAACCAGCTGGCTGGTGGGAGGCGCGCGCACATGCGCGGTGGAGCTGAGCTGGGGCGACGGCTTGCGTGCCCTCAGAGAGGGCTCTGCGTGCCACCTGTGGCAAATGTGCCATAGGTTCGCCATCCCTGTTCTAGACCGTCTAGACTTTTATTGCTTTTAGACAGTTGGTCAGCATTGCCACAGTATTATCTGTCCAGCTAGGCATGTAGCTATAGAATTGGATATCAGTATACTGACGATACCACATCCTATACTGACAGATGCCTCCCCAGCAGTGGAATAGACAGGGCAGAGTAGAGCAGACCAGAGCAGAATGAAAAATAAAAAGTACGTTGAATACAGTTGAAATAAGTTACTTAAGAAATATAAGATCAGCTTAAAAGTTTGGCAATGGGGAGGCCACTGTTTTGCAGTTGTTTTCATATTTTTGTGTGGCTGTTTTCAATCTTTGCTTGTTTAACTCTTTCCCCTTCTGCTTAACATCTACCCAAACCTCTAAATGAGGTCATCTGCTGGCTTGGGTCCATAGTCAATATATGGATGATGCCCAGTTGTATAACTCAATCCCTGGCCTGCTGATGCAATCTGAATCTCCTTACTGACATGCCTGGAGGCTGTGCAGGTATGGATAGGGAGAAGCACACTTTATCTCAATCCGAACTAGACTGAGAAGCTGTGGGCCCTGAGAGCCCTCTTTTTGGGGGGGATCATCCATTTTGATTTGGATGAGGGGAGCGTACTTCCCTATTCAAGACTGTTGCACAACTGTGGGTCATCTTTGACTCACAGCTCCTGATCAAGCTGTATAGCAGCTAAGGCTAAGAGGACTTTTGCACAAGTATACCTGGTGCATCAGTTGCAACCTTTCCTGAACTAACGCTTTAAGCACATCATTAATGGATCGCTGCAATGTACTCTACATGGGACTGTCTTGGTCCAGAAGATAGTAGTGTGGGCATGGTTGATCATGCCATATTAAATCTGTGTGACCCCACTGCTCTGCAAACTGCAGTGATTACCTGGTGGCTTCAGAGTACAATTCAAAATCATAGTTATAATCTACAAAGCACTTCATGGCATAGGCCCTGTTTATCTGAAGGATACCTATCTCTGGTTGTTTCTTCCTGTCTGGTGTTATTGGAGTCAGAATAGGAAGTGTATTGATAGTTTTGAAGTGTGGTGTTGTAGAATATTCCTGTTATGGACAACCAAGAAAGCAAACAAATCAACTCTACGTACTCACTCAAGTCACAAATGACCAGGTTCAAATTATCAGACACATTAAGCAATTTGGACACATTTTCCAAAGTCCTAGCTCTCTGGAGAAGGCTCTAATGCTGGGAGAGGGAAGAGAAGACGGCAGCTAGCAGCAAGATAAGATAGATGGACTCAGTTACAGGGCAATGAGTACATTATTGGAAGATCTGAAATAGTGACAAATTGTTATGGAGAAAACATATGTGTTCACCAAGAATTGACAATGGCTTGATGGCACTTAATCAAAACGAAAAAGGGTTAAGAATAAATGCAGTCAATTAAAATGAGTTGAATGCAAAAGAAATAGTTCAGGAGGTATGATGAGATAGAGAAAATGAACAAGGATCAAATTGCAAAAGAATTGTAAGGGCTGAAGTTGACAAGGAGGAAACCACCTAACAAGGTAGGAAATATTACACATAAATGCCAAGCAACTGGTTTCCAAACTGAAGTCTGTTAATTGAGCAGTAGAGGAAAAGTTTTAGGATTTATACCTGGAGTAAACACACACACACAAATACACACACACAATTTCTGTATTGTGCTGGAGGCTGATTTCTCCATGTCTGCCTTCCATTTTGTCTGCGGTAGTGCATCTTATTTAGTAGTATTGTCTCTAAGATTCTGCTATAAACTTATCCTTCTGTATGGGATTAAGTGTGTAGAGAGGTTTATTGCCAGTCTCAGCATGAAGTCTGTCATATAAAGATGAATGAATGAGAATAGCAATAGCAATAGCACTTAGACTTATATACCGCTTCATAGTGCTTTACAGCCCTCTCTAAGCGGTTTACAGAGTTCAGCATATTGCCCCCAACAATCTGGGTCCTCATTTTACCGATCTCAGAAGGATGGAAGGCTGAGTCAACCTTGAGCCGGTGAAATTTGAACAGCTGAACTGCTGAACTGCAGTGCTGCACTTTAACCACTGTGCCACCTCGGCTCAAAAGAAGAAGAAAATAAAAAATATACAGAGTTAAGGACTTCCTCAAAAAAAGTGAAAAACTTAATGCGTAGAACAAAAAAAAAGTAACAATTCCTACATAGAAATTGGAAGCGGGGAGGAATGGTACAAATTTGTTTCCAAATGTTTGCATAGGTTTTGAATGAATATAACAGCATTGGGGATCTCTATTTTGAATGTATATTTAAGCTCTACTTTAAGAAAGGTGTATGTTTTTAATGTATTTTTTTATCCTACCTTTACTGCAATTTTCATAAATAAGGCGGTGGGTGAACATACCTAATACTACTTCCTCCTATTTTCCAGATTGGAAAAGTCAAAGTCAGCTTTCACTAAGTTTTATCAAGAGGCTTTATAGTTCAAACAAGCAAACTTGTTATCTTAATTAACTTGCTTTTAAAAACTCATTTTAATATATTGTTGCATTACATATGCATAAATTGCCATCTGTCCTTCATTAAGCCTCTGAAAAAGATGTTTTCTAAACAGAATTTGCTTCCATGTCAGCAAATGATAATTTTCTTCTGTTTTAATCTCCATTTGAGTTTCAGACTGATAGAACTCATTTCATTTATAAAGAGTGTGTAATGAGCAACAACTAAGCTGCTGAAATGTGTAGCTGTCAAGTGCCAGGGAAAACAGGAGATACAGGCAGTTCAAATGAGTATAAAATTTATTGCAAGCTTAAGCTCTCTACAAAAATCTGACCTACTAATGATTAAGAAAAATGAGAGGAAATAAGAAGGCATTCAAGGGGGGCTGGACTTAGATCTCTTGCAGGCTCATAGGGACTCGTGACTTATGATGCATTTGACCAATGTCCCTTGGGCTCAGCTTGATCATCTCTCCTACGATGGCTTTTAAAATTGTTGTTAAAAACTTTACCAGTTTCTCATAAAATAATTAAAATCAATTCAGATTAGCAAACTATATCCTATATTTTTGCCTTTATTATATATTAAATTTCTGGGTTTATATTTTCTTTAAATTTCTAGTTTCACATTTTCTAGAAATAAATCCCGTATAGTATTAGATCCATTTAGAAATAAATTTTGTATTGAAATTGTCTTATGAGTTATACTTCCATTCTTCACCTTTTAGTTGGTAGGGGAAGGGTAAAAACACAAGAAAAAAAGGTTTTTCCTTATATTTCAGAAGGTAAGAATCAGTATTATTAGTGTCTGGAACTTTGCTTATTTTTTTCAGTTTTATAAGTTTGAACTGGATTTGTGAGAAAAATGAAAGTTATAAAAATTAAATTTCAAATATTAAAAACTTCTTTTTCTAATATAACTCATTTTAGATTAATTATTAAATATTAATATTGCAATGAACAAACAAGGTAAATTTGTTATAGGAGAGTCATACAACTGAGAGCATCTAGAGAATTGTTCTTTGCATGTATATTTTGAGTATATTATAGGAAACATCATTGAGAGAAGCTGCTGATTGTTACTGTTTTTCACTTGTTAACTTTGTCACTCTAATATTGTATGTGGGGGGGGTTGTTTTACTGACATTTACTTCCCCTTTTATGGTATATAATATAAGCTATTTTGGAGGATTTGTCTGTTTAGGACTGCTAGGGGGGAAGAGAGAGGGGGGAGTATGATCACAAACTTGCATCTTATTTAAGGTGACCAAACGTCCCGCTTTTGGCGGGACAGTCCCGCTTTTTAATAATTTGTCCCGCGTCCCACGGCGTTTCAAAAAAGTCCCGCTTTTTTAATTTGAATTTGCCCTGCACACCCCTCTGCCTCCTGCCTCGCCTGCCTCCTCCTGCCAGGCGGGGAGGGAGGGCAGTGAGAGGGGCAGCGGCGGTCTTGCCTGTTCGTCGCCGCAGAGCCGAAGAAGCTGGTGGCGTTCGTGACACGGGGCTTCCCCCGGCCGCCGGAACGCCGCCATTTGTGTTATTTTGCCCTCTGTGCAAGCAGAACGCTTTGCACATGCACAGAGGGCAAAAGAACGCAAATGGTGGCGTCCCGGCGGCCGGGGAAAGCGGGCGGGGGAAGCCCCACGCCGCGAACGCCACCAGCTTCTTCGGCTCTGCGGTGACGAATAGGTAAGCCTGCGCCGGTAGGAACCCACCCCTGGCTGCGATGAAGGGGGGGGTGTTTGGGGGGTGCACAAAGCTGCAGGATAAGAGAGACAGACCCCTCCTGTCTTGCTCCCCTAGAAACTCCCCCCCGTCAATGGTGTCCCGCTTTACAAATATTAAAATCTGGTCACCTTAATCTTATTCTATGATTACAAAAAAGCTCACTTTTTTTCTATTATCCATTTTTTTTCTAATAATCAAACCGTAAGTCATCATACACTTTTTTTTCTGTTTTTCTGTTTCAAACAAGAAGTATATAATGTGCTTACAGTCAACCCTAAATGTGGATAATGTCCTTTGTCAAAGAAGTTAATTTAGCCATCTCTGCAAATTTCTTTTTTTAAAAAAAGTTTATTTTTTTACCATTCTTCACATAAACATCAATACATATACCATATTATAAAAATTTAACATAAATTTTATATTGTATATCCAATAACTACTAAAATGCCTATCTATCCTGCATATCAAATCCAGACACTCCCTTCCCTCTATCCTTCTCCCCTCCTTCTACTTTCTTCTTCCTCCTCTCCCCTGCACATGTATGCGTGTACCAACCATCTGTACCAACCATTCCTCTTTTGTGAACACTGTTGAATCTTTCCACTTTTGAGTGTATAAAAATCTTTCTGCAGATATTATATGTAAAGACAAAGTTCCATGATTTTTTTCTGGTTGTCTGTCCATTAGTCCCAAACAAAATGCCTCTGGTTCCAATTGTTCTTGAATTAATATACGTATTTGTATCTTTTTTTTTACTTTTTCACACCTCCACCAAATATGGTAAGATATCCCTTCATGCTGTTCATGTTTCCCACAAAGATTCAAAGTATCATTGTACATTCTAGGCAATAGCAACAGTAACATCATTTTATTTAAAAAAATATGTTTAAAGTTAGAATATAAAGTAAATTTCAAATCTTTCAGCCACAAATTTTCCAATTGTTCCATTGTATATTATAACCAACATTTTAAACCCATTTTATCATAGAGGTAGTCCTCGAAATACAACTGGTCACTTAACAGCATACAAAGTTATAAAAGCCCATAAGCAACTTACAGACCCATTTCAAAGTTACAGCCCACTGCACCATCCTGTGGCCATTTGCCCTTATGACTGACCACAGGGATGCTACAGTACCCCCCCCACTTCCCCTCCCCCCCATCCGGCTCCTTCAGGACCCTGGAGGATTTGGGGCTACTTAGCACATGCCCATCACCCATCACACAATTCTCTTTTGAAGACCTCCAAATTTCATGTTGGGTAAGGAGGCCAGGCCAACATGTTCCTGGCCACATAGCTGCTTCAAGAAGCGTCTGTCATTTTCAGCATGCCCACAATTTCAATGACCAAGTGACAGACCACTCCATTTTGCTGCCTTAACGTGGTCTGCACAGTAATTTTAATATTAATATCTTAAAATTTCTTTTTACATTTTAAATATTAAAAACATTTAATGTATTTGTTCAAAGTTCGGTTGAATTGTGAGGAAACTGCTCTCAGTCACTTCATCTTCATTTGCAGCATCCCAGGACCATTATTTTAACTGCATATAATATAACTTCTACTCCAATGAATCTACCATGTTCATCAATTAATAAAACTTCTGGATTTAACTGAGGGTTAATTTTTGAAACAATTCCATTTCTCTTTTTAATATATGCTGAAATAAATTCTTCACCCAAAGGTCTCTTGCAGACAAATAATGTCTTGCTTTAATTTTTTCAAATAATGATTCCCACCCCCCTCTTTTGAGAAGCATGTTAAAACATTTATAATTCATACTCCAAGAATTTAGAAAAGTCCATACCTGTAGCACCTAGTTCAGTATCATCTTTTTCCAATTTCTGTTACCTCTATTGTGACCATTGTGTTGATATCCGTGAAGCCTCCATCTCCTCCAGTTTTCCTTTCTGTCATCTAAAAAATCTCTTGCCTTATGGACATAATTCAATTTAAGTCTTTTGCTTTTAAAAATAAAAATTGTGCTTTCCAATTTATCTCATCGAAATGAGATCTGTTTCTGTTTTAATTTTTCACCGAAGGATTTTCTTTTCTCTTACACAAAATCCTAATAGGAATCCCTTTCAAAACAATTATATTAGTATTATCCATTTCAATCTTGTATTAAAATACTGCTGCAGGACTTGATCCCTTGTTTTCTTTCTAACAAAATGCACTAAAATATCCCTAGGGACATTCCTCCATTTGTTAAAAAAAATTCTGAAGTATATCCTGCGTAAGTATTTCCCCCCACACACAAACACAGATTGCTCCAATGATTCTCTTTTACCTCTCTTGCCATTTTTCTAGTTGTCATTTTTAATCCAAAAGTAAAGATGTCTCAAGCAGACAAAATAAAAAGATAAGCCTCCTTTTTCCCCTTTATTATCTTCTTGTTTCAGACACTTTCATTTTAGTAGCTCTGGATACCTTCAGTCACAACAAGCATCACATCTCCATGGCAACTAAAGTCACAGTCTGATTCTTTACCTTATCTTTTTTTATGCAGATTCCGCCAATTACATACACATTTTAAGTATAAACAGCAAACCTGTCTCTTTAACAGGTTTAGTGAAAAATTATACCAAAGCACATTCATCAAAAGTAGGTAATAAAAATAGGGGGGGGAATAGTGTTTGCTTCTCCATTGAAAAACTTTCTTAGATCTTCTCTTATTTAAGGTGTTTACAAGTCTTGAATATTTAAATCATAGTCTCGTTCACTGTCATTTGTAATCTTGAAAGGTTTACTTCACCACAGAGTTTTATCTGTATGCAAAGAAAATCACTCTAGTTACTTACTTCCCGAAGTGTTTAGAAAATGGGGTAAGCAAGGCTTTAATGTCACTTCCGCTGCAGTTGGAAGCATAAATGGAATTTCAGGACTCCTGGCATCTCAACTCCCAAGCCGGTGCAAAAATTTTTCAATTTCTGCAGTTAACTTGGAAGGAACTGCCATCTGGAACACGTGTGGTTTATCTCTTGATCTCCCTTTGATCTAGGGAGATTACATTGACCATAATCTGACTCCCAGATGGAATTCACAGCTGAAGTTGCTCTCCTCACCTTTGAAAAGCATCAGATTGCCATGATTCCTGACCAGAAGCTACCATTTCAGTACTTTCTAATGTGTATGGGTTGTAAAATAGCAAAAGAAAATATTTATAAATCTATACTGACTCAAAATGAAATCAGGTGCTTGTAATGAAGTAACTGATTACAGATAATACTTCCCAAAATCTGATGGTGAATATGAATAAGGGATTCAGAATTCATGGATTATAATTACCAAAAAGTCAAAATAAATGGCAGGATATAAAATATAGCGTCCTTGGGGTCTGCTTGTAGCATTTCCTTATTTTTCCCAAATGTATTCTGTGTCTTCATCCCTACCCTGTTGTTCATGAGATGACTAAATTTTTTTGATCCAGCTCAGTGACATTGTTTGGTCAGTCTTGGACAACTAGAAAAGCTAAATAAGGTCAGACCTGATTAGTACCTGAATGGTAATCCACTACAGAATCATAGGCTGTAGCATTGACCAAAAATAATATTAATATTGAGTTATATACAATAGTAAGGAAATGATAAACCATTTCCACCTGGTAATCACTATTTTGTTGCCAAGAAAACAATGTGGACAAGTCCACAGTCACCTGAAATTAACTTAAAATAGTTTGGCCTTGTTTTTTCTTTTGGTGCTTATAAAGAGCACGATGCTCCTTGCAGCAGTTGAGAACCTTCCCAACATAGCTTTGCAGCCACCCATAATTCCTGCATTCCAAAAAGTGTGGATGTCTAGACTGCTGAATCAAAAAATTCTGTACCTTTACTACTTTCTTTTAAGGAATAATAGAATGGCTCTTATTCCTCTCAGTGTACGCTCCCTATATTTTTTTAAAAAATGAAGTTTCCTTTGTGTCATCAATTTGCTTTACTAATAAATGTTCCAGTTGCTTAAGCTTTTTCTCTATCAGTATTACAATTTCCATCTCAGGTTTCTTATTAACATGGGATTTCTTGCTAGCCCAAGAAATTTCCCATTGCTGTTGAGTTAATGGGAGGGCTAATTTTAGTTTTTATACAAATTGATGAATATTGCATATTTTAAACTAGTTCATGTGATCTATGTATACATTACTCTTACATGGAATAAAGTATTGAATAGAATTAGGTTATTAAAATTAATAGTGCTATAGTTTTAAATTCCATATCTCTGCTAGGACAAATTTGAGTTTAATCTCCATTCTCTAAACTATGTCTATGAGGCATAGAATCTATAATTATAGATTCATAACTATAGACCCAAGTACCCTCTTTAATTCTCTCCCGTCCCCCGTCCCCCTGGGTGAGGCGAGCTTCCACTCTCCTTTGCCTTTTGGAATCACTCTGTGAGTGAGATAGGCAGTTTCCAGATTTGATATATAAATAAACAAAATAAATTAAACATCTGATCTTTTTCTCTTTTCAAGGATCTCATCAGTTCCATCCAACCACAGTTTTGTTGGTCTTCCTCTAGATACATTCATTTTTCCTTCATATATTTGTTTGGTAACTTCAACTTTCATTCATTCTTTCTGTATGAGGAAATCATATCAAAATATTCTTTCATACTGGTCACACATTTTAATGTTCACCACCCATTCTAACATATGATGTAATAAATCAAAGCAAGTATTAGGACAGCTTGCTCCACTCCTACAACATAAGGCAGTACCAATCAGTACAAAGAAGCATCTCATACAAAGCATATTCATCTCACCCTATATTACCAGTGTCAAACATGGACACTTACAACAAAACATAAATGAAAGTTAGTCACCATGGAAATGAGATGTTTGAGGAAAGCTGCTGGAGTGACCAGAAGAGGCAAAGTCAGAAATGAGACTGTAAGAGAAAGAGTTGGCATAATACCAATCTTAAATTACACAAAAACAGCAAATAAAGTGCTTACCTGGAGAGGATGTTGTAGGATTTCACACCATACAAGGTATATACAAAAAAGAGAAGAAGGTCAAAGAACACAGGGCAGATCCAGAAGAAGATGGAGAGACAACACTACAACATCAATTAACAATGGTTGACACTGCCAGAAAAGTAAGAGCCAGAACTTTGTATCTGCTTTGACTCCTGTGGGAAGACGAGGAGGAGACGGAAGAGGAAGAATGAAGAAAAGAAGACTATTCAGTCTTGATCCTCTCTCTTCTTGTTTTACCACATACACATTGAGAACTCCTACTTCCACTATAGGGGCACTGGGCTAGAAACTAGAGCATTATGAGTTCTAGTTCCATCTTAAGCATGAAACAAGCTGGTAATTTTGAGCCAGTTCCTTTCCCTCAACCCTAGATAGGAGGCAATGGCAAACCATTTCTGAAAGAAAACTGCAAGGACATGTTCAAGCAGTTGCCAGGAGTCAACACTGACTTGAAGGGACACATAATAATAAAATAATAATATGATGATGATTTCCATTGTATTCAAATTTTTAAGGTTTTTTTAGTTTTTCAGAAATTTACCAAACACTTTCCTAGGGAGGCTTAACCACCTAATTCCGATAGTTTTTGCAGCCTTTTTAATCTTTCGTTTGTATATAGGAACAATAATAGCATTTTAAGATGAAGAGGCAGTTTTCGTATATATAAATATATATTTAGTAATTGGATAGCGCTATAAGCAAAACACAACCACATTAACCTTCCTTCATTTATACTAATGTAGTTTAATCATTTTCAATATTATTGTAGTATTATTTCATTATTTTTCCCCTTGGACATTAATATTTACAGGTAGTCTTCTTAGCTACCACAATTAGGCCAAGAATTTTGGTCATAAATCATTGCCATTATTAAGTGGGTCACCACATGACCTGACTTGATTTTTCAATGTTTTTACGGTAGTAATAAAGCAAGTCACCACAGTAAGTGAATCATATAGTTATTAAACGAACCATGTGGTTATTAAGTGAATTCAGTATATCCATATTTTTTCTGGAAAATGGCAGAAAACATCACAAATTAATGTCATATGACCATGAGATCCTGCAACTGGTCATAAATGCAACCAAGAGGCAGACCTCTTCCTTAACTGATCAAATGGATATTCAGCAAGAGCAGATATTCTTTGCTTTCTCCCTACTCCATTTCTTTGATACAAGATTGTATTATGCTATAATTGTATTATACTACAATTGGCAGTTATGTGTTGTCCTTTATTTGAAAGAAGAAACATTACAGATCAGTCATGATAGTCAATGAGGTATGACTCTTGGTGTCTTTCCATAAGAGCAGATGTCAAAAACAGTATTTATTTTTATCATACTGTCATTTTGCCAAACCTTAAAAGGCAGCCTCCCTATTTGGATGTTGGGATATGCTTCTCTGGTGTTTTATAACTGAATTAGCAAATATCAAATACCTCAAAGTTATTATTATGTAGACTTACACAGAGTGGTGGATCCTGTGTTATATTATTGTTAGAATGCACAGCCTCTCTTATTTCTGGATGCACTTGGCTTTTTATCTTTTGTAGTAATATTATTATTATATGTTGCCAGAGTCGTCATGGAGTTGGGCAGCTTTATAAATTTAATAAATAAATAAATTTTCTAAAAAAGACCTATTCCATTTCTTCTTGTGACCTCCCCTCATCTCATTCAAAAAGCTTTCTGGAACCACCGTTGGTTCAATATTTTTATTTCTCATGGGGGCCCATAATTCATGGCACATTTTTTTTCTTTGTTTCTATATATCACCTATAATGTATAGAGTAGAACCAGGATTTTACTCTCATAAGATGCATGTTTTATTGCTCGAACCCCATCCAGTCTTTAAGAAGCCAAGTTTATTACTTCTTTGTCATTCTTCTAAGGTAAAACCTATTTTTTAAATTCATCTAATTTAAAGTAGCAGCTTTAAACACATAGCAGCTTTAAAAAGAACAAAATATCCATGTTAGAAAAATAAGTCAGTTTTCTTATTTTTAAAAGTTCAAACAGACTTTGTTATAGATCTCTACTTTGAAATCAAGTCTATTTACTTGGCTATTACTTGTCACAGTACAAGTTTTTCTTTTCCAAAGTTGGCTTGTAGAAGTGCAATTTTCTATGTATTAGAATGGTTGTATTATCCTGGGGCCATTTGTGATGTTTTCAAGTGTCTTCCAACATGCAAAGTCAATGAGAGAAACAGGATTGTTTAGCGACTGTGTGATTTTATTAATGACCATGGTGATTCACTCAAGGTCTATGACAAAGAAAGTCAAAAACGTGGGTGTGATTCACTTAGCAAACACATCACTTAGTAATGGAAGCTCCATTCCCAGTTGCAATCATAAGTCAAGGACTTCCTGTATTTTATATTGACACCAGACTTTATGGCATCTCCCAGTTATCTTGACCACCAGGAGGCACCACGTTACCAGTTCCATCCTTATTGGGAATCATCAGATGTTGGCAGCCAGAAGTTATTCAATAGGGTTCGATGGGATTTTATTGGGAATTGAACTCAGAGACCTTCACACTTTAAATAACTATATACAGTTTACTAACGTTAAAAACTATCCAGGTCATGGTGCTCAGCAGTTGCAGGAACGGATGGTATATAGAATTCATCTTCCCTTAAGATACAGCTGATTTATTGTGTCATGCCCTCATGTATGGGGTTTTACATGATTTTAATACATGTACCATCTAGGGGTAGAATGGAATTCTGATTGTAATCTCTAATTATCTGCTTTCCTGACTGTTAATTTGGGTCATTTTTTTTCTTTTTCTTTTCAATAATAATGACAGAATTTTTGCAAGATATTCTACAAACAGCTACTTTTTTTCTTTATAATCTGCCCCCCCCCATGGCTTATTTTTGCCCTCCATGGCCTCCAGCAGCACTGCCAGCCAAAAACAGGATGCCCAGAAGTCCTGCGAGGCTCCCACTCGGCCCGTTTTCACCCTCCACGGCCTCTAGCAGCACTCTGCTGGCCAAAAACAGAACGCGCAAAGGCACCTCCACATGTTCCGTTCTTTGCCTGCAGAGTACTGCAGGAGGCCTTGGAGGGCGAAAACTGGCCGCACGGGGGCCACATGTGGCCTATTTTGGCCAGCAGAGACCCTGCAGGCCGATCCTTTGATATAGGCAGACGGGCCCTGTGGACCGAATTTTAGCACCCCGCAGGCAGAATCCGGCTCACGGGCCTGGAGTTTAACACTCCTGATCAATCCAACATTCTGTCAAGTGCAGGAATCAGTTCTATGGCATCAATAACAGATAGCTATCCAATTTCTCTTTAAATGCTTCCAGCACAGGAGAGTCCACACCTTCCAAGGCATTCTATTTCACTGTTGAACACCCCTTGATATTAGGAAATATGACTGGATGCAATTTAAACTCATTATTCCTTGTCATGTCTTCTGCAGGCACCTGTGAATAATACTGCTTTTTTTCTACATAAAGGAACGAAGGCCATTCAGAGATACAAAGACACTATCACATTTCTTTTCATCTTCTCTATTCTAAACATCTCCAGCACTATTCTCTTCTTAAGTTTTTCCTTCCAGGTTGTTTCTATAATCTTCTGACATTGAACTTGTCTTCCATAATTTCTCAGATATCACAAGTCTGAGATATTCTCAAATTCCTTTGAGATTCAGATGTAATTATCTGGTCCTGGAAATACCTGTTCATGTTAGTTTGGTGTTTCCCAGCTATTTCTTTACTTACTTTGGATTGCCACTCTTTTTATGTCATTTGTTCTGCTAATATCCATTTGAACAAATTTCCCTTTTGGGGAGAAGCAATAAGCAAAGTAAGATTTGAAATGCTTTTCACTGTCCCATCATCTGTTATTCTTCTATAGTCTTCTCTAAGTAGTGGGTCAACTTTTTACTTTTAGCTTTTCTACAACCTAAATTGCTTTTGTGCTTTACCCCCTTTTTTAATTTCAAGTGTTTAGGTCTGTCAAGATCCTTCTGTATCCTGGGCTTCTGAGGTGCTGGCTATTCCTGGCAGCTTGGTGTTGTCTGCAAATTTGATGAGTTCTATTCCCTCATCTAAATCATTTATTAAGATATTGAAGAGTACTGAGCCTAAAACAGAACCTTGGGGTACCCCACTGCTTACTTCCCTCTATGTAGACATAGTTCCATTAAGAACTATACATTGAGTGTGTTTTGTCATCCAGTCATGAATACATTTAGTGGTGGTGCTGTCTATCCCACATTTTTCTAACCTATTAAGAAGTAGGTTGTCCCAAAGGTGCTTTTTCAAGAGACAACTGGACTTTCTGGTTTTTCTTTGAAGACGTTTCGCTTCTCATCCAATAAGCTTCTTGAATGAGAAGCGAAACGTCTTCATAGAAAAACTAGAAAGTCCAGTTGCCTCTTGAAAAAGCACCTTTGGGACAACTGTGACCTGGATAACTGAGAATCTCCATAGACATTAAGAAGAAGGTTGTGTCTACTTTGTCAAATGCCTTACTGAAATCCAAATATACTACATCCACAGCATTTTGCTGGTCCACTAACTTAGTCACTTTGCTTATTTATCAGAGCAAACAACTATCTTGGAATCAAAATCTGGAAAAAATTGTGGAGATTGATAAATGATCAATTTATTGTGGAGATTGATAAATGATCAAAAAGCAACATAGAAATAACTACAAAAAAAGGCAGACTTGGGAAAATTTGAGTTAGGTAAAAAGAAGATAAATGAAAATATTAAAACAGTCACCAGAAGAAAGTATTTAGAATTTTATGAAACAAAAGAACTATGAAACTAATTTACAGCTTGTACACCTTGCACCTATGTATAAACTCTGAACATACCATATAAGTGGAGATGTCATATTTCTATTGATATGAGAGGAACATCCAATTTGTCAAATCATCAAAACGCTTGTTATTAGTTTGTTTCATAATTCTGCCCTCTTCCTTCTTTCATAGTGATGAAGAGCTGTAGATTTGACAATACGTAACTGGATTTATCTTGCTTACATAAAAGTGCTCTTCATTTATAAACAGTTGATGAACAAGAGATTTTCTATAATTGAGGTAAATCTGGAATCCTGTGTCATTAGTTTCTGAAGCTGAAAGAGAACTCATCTTGAAAAACCTGCACTATGTGGTGGATTAAAAGAGAACATCAGAGTATGTGGCTTGCCATGAACTTACTTATATTCACCTTTTGCCCCTTTTTATTTAGGTTTGAACATACTGAAGTAGCCCTATCTTTCATGCTTCAGTTCCTGTTCTAGCAGAAATATGCTTCATTAACAGTTTCTAGAATGGCTTTCCATTTAAAACATGAGATGTGTTTTCTGTATTGATTTATAACCTGCATATTTTCCACAAACTAATTTAAAGCATTTAGTTATTTAATGTTCATTTATTTCTCCTAGCATTCTCCATCAGAACCCTTCCTAGAAAAACCAGTGCCAGACATGTCTCAGGTTAGTGGACCGAATGCCCAGCTCTTGAAAAGTGATGATTACCTTCCCTCAATTGAGCTGCAACCACAGCAGAAGAAAAAGAAAAAGAAAAACAATCATATTGTTGCAGAAGGTCCCAGCAAAGGATTTAGTAAGGAAGGCTTTCCTAGTGGTCTTGATAACCAGGATCCTACCAGAAAAGCCCTAGAAGGCTCCCAGGAAGAAAAAAAGAAAAAGAAGAAATCTAAGGTGAAAAAGGATCCGAAGGATTTGAAAGAACCCAAGGAGAAAAAGGAGCCCAAGGAACCCAAGACACCCAAAACCCCCAAGATCCCCAAAGAGCCAAAGGAGAAGAAAGTAAAACACACTACACCAAAACCCAAGACCAGCAAAAAAGCAAGGTATGGAAGACAACAAATAGTTCCAGTGAAATACTGTTTTGCAAGTTTAATATTAAATATGTTTGAATTAGTGAAAATGTTTTAAGATTCATTATAGCCCATTTTAAACTGTTTTATATTGATTTAGAATTAACTGGCACAAACTAAAATGTTTTTCTTTTGTGGTTTCCAAAATGTATTGAATTATAGGCTGATTTGGACCCATCTACGGGGCAGAGAAACATAAACCTTAATTTCAATCAGAATTGCAAGTCTGAGTTTGAGAAGAGGAAGTTAATACAAGGACACTGACTTCACTAAGCTACCCATTCACTTTCTCTTACCTTGTTCTTAAGAATTGGTCCCTTTGTCATTATAGTGCTATTTTGGCGGGGAGACAGGATATATCTGTACTCTTCTATAATATTCATTCCAAATTTTCTGCTGTTGAAACTACGTTGTAAATATAACTGGAACCCTGAATAACCTCATAAAGTATTTTTACGTTTTTCGTGAGATAGGATCTTATCGCAGTTTTTTAAATTATCTTTATGAGAATCACAAGATTCTTAGCTAAACAAGGAAGAAAAGTCAGGCATATATATATATATATACTAGCTGATAACCCAGGCAAGGTATTTATTTATCCCAATCCTGTATTAGACAGGAAAAGGAATGAATTACATCTGTAGTGTCAAATAATTGCCCTGGCCAACAGCATGGGAAACATTCTACAGGGAACAGCCTTTGAGGTGATTATCTGCATTAGCAGGCACTTTCCCCGACAACTTGCCCTCTTTGCTTGAAGCTGAAGGCCTAGGGGAGAGATGGCGAACCTATGGCACGGGTGCCACAGGTGGCACGCGAAGCCATATCTACCGGCACGCGAGCCATTGCCCTAGCTCAGCTCCAGTGCGCATGTGCGTGCCCGCCAGCTGATTTTTGGCTTGCACGGAGGCTCTGGGGGGGGCAATTTCAGCCTCCAGAGGGCCTCTGGGGTGGCAGGGGGAGCATTTTCGCCCTCCCCAAGCTCCAAGAAAGCCTCTGGAACCTGGGGAGGGCAAAAAACGGGCCTACCGGGCCCACTGGAAGTCGGGAAATGGAGTGGGGGGGCGCACGCATGTGCAGGGGGTGGGGCGAGTGGGGGGTTTTGAATTATGGGTATGGGCACGCACACGCACTATTTCGGCACCCGAGGAAAAAAAGGTTCGCCATCACTGGCCTAGGGGGTTTAATTTTTGTTTGTTTGTTTGTTTGTTGGATTTTTTTTAAAGAACCAATCCCCCTTACCTGAGGGAGCCCCCTTGTGGAGTATTGTGAAGCCGTTATCATGGCAACTCCACTGTGCTGTACAGTAGAAGCCATTTTAAGGCACAACAGGCTGTATTTTAACAAAACTTGAATCCAAAATGCACACTATCACTGTGAAAAGTAGTGTGATTTGACACTATAGATATAATTCATTCCTTTTCATTTCAGCGGCCCAGGCATTCCAGAGTTATGCTGGAACACACACACACACACACACACACACACACACACACACACACACACACCGAGGGGTGATAGGGGTGTTTTAACGCCACAGTATTTGTTTCCAGATAGTAAGTGATCTGTGTACCAAGTTTGGTTGAAATAGCTTGAGGCGTTCCAGAGTTATGCTGGAACACACACACACACACACACACACACACAGCCATTTATAGATGAGATGGATGGATGGATGGATGGATGGATGGATGGATGGATGGATGGATGGATGGATGGATAGATAGATAGATAGATAGATAGATAGATAGATAGATAGATAGATAGATAGATAGATAGATAGATAGATAGATAGATAGATAGATAGATAGACACTGTGTGTGTGTGTGTGTGTGTGTGTGTGTGTGTGTGTGTGTGTGTGTGTGTGTGTGTGTGTGCGAAGTCGTGTCCGATCCATCGCGACCCCATGGACAACGTTCCTCCAGGCCTTTCTGTCCTCTACCATCCCCCGGAGTCCATTTAAGCTCATGCCAACTGCTTCAGTGACTCCATCCAGCCACCTCATTCTCTGCCATCCCCTTCTTCTTTTGCCCTCAATTGTTCCCAGCATTAGGCTCTTCTCCAGTGAGTCCTTCCTTCACATTAGGTGGCCAAAGTATTTGAGTTTCATCTTCAGGATCTGGCCTTCTAAAGAGCAGTCAGGGTTGATCTCCTCTAGGACTAACTTGTTTGTTTGCCTTGCAGTCCAAGGGACTCACAGGAGTCTTCTCCAGCACCATAGTTCAAAGGCCTCAATTCTTTGGCGCTCAACCTTCCTTATGGTCCAACTTTCACAGTCATACATTGAAACTGGGAAAACCATAGCCTTGACTATAGGCACTTTTGTTGGCAGGGTGATGTCTCTGCTTTTTAGTATGCTGTCTAGCTTTGCCATGGCTTTCCTCCCCAGGAGCAAGCGTCTTTTAATTTCTTGGCTGTAGTCCCCATCTGTGGTGATCTTGGAGCCCAGGAAAATAAAATATGTCACTACCTCCATTTCTTCCCCATCTATTTGCCATTCATTGAGAGGGCCGGGTGCCATGATCTTAGTTTTCTTAATGTTGAGTTTCAAGCCAGCTTTTGCACTCTTCTTCTTCACCCACATCAAAAGGCTCTTTAGTTCCTCTTCACTTTCTGCCATTGGAGTGGTATCATCTGCATATCTGAGGTTGTTGATATTTCTCCCGGCAATCTTAATTCCAACTTGTGATTCATCTAGCCCCGCCTTTCTCATGATGTGCTCTGCATATAAGTTAAATAGGCAGGGCAACAGTATACAGCCTTAGAATAGAATTACAGAGTTGGAAGAGACCTTGGAGGTCTTCTAGTCCAACCCCCTGCCCAGGCAGGAAACCCTACACCACTTCAGAAAAATGGTTATCCAACATCATCTTAAAAACTTCCACTGTTGGAGCTTTCACAACTTCTGGAGGCAAGTTGTTCCACTGATTAATTGTTCTAACTGTCAGGAAATTTCTCCTTAGTTCTAAGTTGCTTCTCTCCTTGATCAGTTTCCACCCATTGCTTCTTGTTCTACCCTCAGGTGCTTTGGAGAATAGCTTGACTCCTTCTTGTTTGTGGCAGCTGCTGAGATATTGGAACACTGCTATCATGTCTCCCCTAGTCCTTCTTTTCATTAAACTAGACATACCCAGTTTCTACAACCGTTCTTCATATGTTTTAGCCTCCAGTCCCCTAATTATCTTTGTTGCTCTTCTCTGCACTCTCTCCAGAGTCTCAACATCCTTTTTTATTATTATTATTATTATTTTTCTTCATTAAACATCTGAATATTTTGATACAGATCTACACCCGTTTTTACAACATTGTTATATCTCAATTATGCACATTAAATCATAAATTTACAGTCTCTTCTGTCTTTGTTTTCTTCTCACGTTGTCACACAGTCTTTCCTCTTTTTTTTAGTCCAGTTGTACCATCTAGTCCATGTTTTGTAGTATTCTGAGTCGCATTGTCCTTTGAGTTGAATAGTCAGCATGTCCATTTCGGCACATCTATATATTTTGTCCATTACTTCACGTGATCTTGATTCTATCCCTCTGTTTATGCAGCCTATAACTGTGTTGGCTTTTTGGCAGCTGCTGCACACTGCTGGCTCATATTTAAATGGTTGTCCACTAGGATTCCAAGATCCCTCTCACAGTTACTACTATTGAGCAAGGTACCACATATACTGTAGCTGTGCATTTTGTTTTTCTTGCCTAAATGTAGAACCTTACTTTTTTCACTATTGAATTTAATTTTGTTAGATAGCGCCCAATGTTCAAGTCTGTCAAGATCCTTCTCTATCTTGCGCCTATCTTCTGGAGTATTGGCTATTCCTGCCAGTTTGGTATCATCTGCAAATTTGATGAGTTCCCCATCTATCCCCTCGTCCAAGTCGATGAAGATGTTGAAGAGTACTGGGCCTAAAACAGAGCCTTGGGGTACTCCACTACATACTTCCCTCCATGTAGATGCAGTTCCATTGAAGACGACACGTTGAGTGCGGTTGGTCAGCCAGTTACGAATCCATCTGGTGCTGATGCTGTCTAACCCATATTTTTCTACTTTTTCTAGTAGTAGGTTATGGTTTACTTTATCAAATGCCTTACTGAAGTCCAAGTAAATTATATCGACAGTATTCCTCTTGTCCACTAATTTTGTCACTTTGTAAAATAATGCAATAAGATTAGTCCGGCATGATCTGTTTTTGACAAACCCATGTTAGCTTTTGGTTATTACTTTGTTTGCTTCTAGGTGTTCGCTGATTCATTGCTTGATTATCTTTTCCAGAATCTTCCCTGGTATTGAGGTCAGGCTGATAGGTCTGTAGTTTCCTGGATCTATCCCCCCCACTTTTTTTGAAGATGGGAACTACATCAGCTCTTTTCCAGTCCTCTAGCAGTTCCCCGTTGCTCCAGGATCTGAAAGATATAGTGCTCAGTGGTTCTGAGATCTCATCTGCCAATTTCTTCAGAACCTTGGGGTGTAATCCATCCAGTCCTGGTGATTTGAACTCATCTAGGGTAGACAGGTGTTCACTTACCATTTTCTTCCCTATTTTAACTTGTGTTCCTAATCTGTTTTTTGTGGTGCTGTTTTTGATAGGTTGTACTGTTTTTCCCCTTTGTGTAAAGACAGATGCAAAAAACAAGTTACGTAGTTCTGCTTTCTCCCTGTTGCTTGTCACTTTCTTGCCACTTGCTCCCAGCAATGGACCAATTGTTTCCTTGACGTTTTTCTTCTTTTTAACATGTTGGAAGAAGCTTTTTTTGTTATTTTTTACTTTTGTCGCAAACCTTTGTTCATTGTGAGCCTTAGCTTTCCTCACTTCATCTTTACAGGCTCGGGCTATTTGCTGATATTCTGCCTTAGTTATTTGCCCCTCTTTCCACTTTTTATACTTGTCCTTTTTGTCCTTCAATTTGTCAGAGAGTTCTTTATGCAGCCATGCTGGTTTCTTTGGTATTGTGTAAGACTGGGCTTTTATAATCTCACTTTTCAAAATTTCCCAAGTTTCTTGAGTTGTTTTGCCCTTGAAGATTCTCATCCATGGAATCCTTCCCAAGCTCTCTGTAAGTTTATTGAAATTAGCTCTCTTAAAGTCCAAGACTCTAGTTTGACTTTGTTCTACTACTTGTGTTTGCATAATGTTGAATTCCAATATTGCATGATCACTTGCCCCTTAGGTTCCTGTAGCTTCAACACCTTCTATCATTTCATCTCTGTTAGTGAGAATTAAGTCCAATATGGCTGATCCACTTGTTCCCTTCTCTACTTATTGGAAAACAAAGTTGTCTGCTAGGTTTGTTAGGAACCTGTTGGATCTTCCACTTTGTGCAGTTGATATTTCTCTTTCACTTGGTGCAGTTGATATTGTTGATATTTCTTTCGGCAATCTGAATTCCAACTTGTGATTCACCTAGCCCCGTCTTTCTCATGATGTGCTCTGCATATAAGTTAAATTGGCAGCCTTGCCAAACTCCTTTCTCAATTTTGAACCAATCAGTGGTTCCGTGTCCAGTTCTCACTGTTGCTTCTTGATCCGCATATAGGTTTCTCAAGAGACAAATAAGATGGTCTGGTACTCTCATCTCTTTAAGGACTTGCCACAATTTGTTGTGATCCACACAATCAAAGGCTTTAGCATAATGAAGCAGAAGTAGATGTTTTTCTGGAACTCCCTAGCTTTCTCCATGATCCAGTGTATGTTGGCAATTTGATCTCTAGTTCCTCTGCCTCTTCGAAATCCTGCCTGTATTTCTGGTAGTTCTCATTCCACATACTCTGGAGCCTAACTTGTAGGATCTTAAGCATAACTTTGCTAGCATGTGAAATGAATGCAATGGTGCGGTAGTTTGAGCATTCTTTGGCATTGCCCTTCTTTGGAATTGGAATGTAAACTGACCTTTTCCAATCCTGTTGCCACTGTTGAGTTTTCCAAATTTGCTGGCATATTGAGTATAGCACTTTTACTGCATCGTCTTTTAAGATTTTGAATAGCTCAGCTGGAATACTGTCACCTCCACTAGCTTTGTTATTGCTCAGACTTCCTAAGGCACATTTGACTTCACATTCCAGAATGTCTGGCTCGAGGTCAGTGGCCATCCCATCCAGAGGTGGGTTCCTGCCGGTTCGGACTGGTTCTATAGAACCGGTAATGGGAATTTCCCCGTGCTCGCCAAACCGGGAGCGGTGGCCAGCTGGCCACGCCCACAAACCGGCTCTCTTGGTGGTGCAATAGGCACCGCCATCTTGTTTTTCACTTCTGCGCATGCTAGGTCCCTGCCATTTTGGTCCTTTTTCATGCCCATCTTCACATGAAATGTTCCCTTTATATCTCCAATTTTCTTGAAGAGGTTTCTGGTCCTCCCTATTCTATTGTTTTTTTCTATTTCTTTGCACTGTTCATTTAAGAAGCCATTCTTATATCTTCTAGCTATTCTCTGGAATTCTGCATTCAATTGGGTGTATCTTTCACTTTCTCCCTTACCTTTTGTGTCCCTTCTTTCCTCAGCTATTTGTAAAGCTTCCTCAGACAGCCATTTTGCTTTCTTGCATTTCTTTTTCTTTGGGATGGTTTTAGTTGCTACCTCTTGTACAATGTTGCGAACCTCTGTCCATAATTCTTCAGGGACTCTGTTTATGAGATCTAATTCTTTAAATCTATTATAAATCTATTATAATTTAGGATATAATTTAGTTCATTCCTGAGTGGCCTAGTGCTTTTCCCTACTTTCTTCAATTTAAGCCTAAATTTTGCAACGAGAAGCTCATGATCTGAGCCACAGTCAGCTCCTGGTCTTGTTTTTACTGACTGTATAGAGCTTCTCCATCTTTGGCTGCAGAGCACATAGTCAATCTGATTTCTGTGTTGACCGTCTGGTGATGTGCATGTGTGGAGTTGTCTATTGAGTTGTTGGAAAAGAGTGTTTGCTATGACCATCGTATTATCTTGACAAAATTCTACAAGCCTGTGCCCTGCTTCATTTTGTACTCCAAGGCCAAACTTGCCTGTTATTCCGGTTGTCTTTTGGCTTCCTACTTTAGCATTCCAAGCCCCCATGATGATAAGGACATTTTATTTTAAGTATTTTGTGGAACGGAACCCAACATATTTTTTAAAGAAAAGCTTAGAACTATAAGTACGCAAACAAGGTTAGGTTAAACAAATTAAGTATGATATTTTTTCCTATACGTTGCATGTTGAAGTCATTCAACTGAGTTTAAATGCAGGCAATCTTTAAAACCTGTAGAAAAACTGTACTCATTTATATTAAGGAGTTCCAAGAAATGATAAATCTGTTCAACATTCATTATTCACAATTAAATCAAGTGGATCAATAAGCCAAGTGATTAATCTGTCAAACAAAAGCTTTTGAATTCTTTAAAGATACTTCATTTATCTTTTTGATGTATTGCTGTGATACAGATAAGAAAAAATATGAAACTTATGATTGCTGTATGCAGCAAAAAGTACATTATTATAGTATAGTAATGGTTATTATAGTTATTTTGTCTGTTCTGAACAGCAGATATGAAGCAATATTATAAGTCTACCACAGATTTGCAAGGATATTTCCTAAAAGAACAGATAATTTATATACCGTATTTTTCGGAGTATAAGACACACCTTTTTACCCCCAAAAAGAGGGTGAAAACTTGGGTGCGTCTTATACACCGAATGTAGCCCCACCCACCCAGCCACCCCCCACCCTTTGGCCTCTGTCTTCCAGCAATTTACCTGTTTGCAGCAAAGAGGGAAGAGCCTGTAAAGCCAAGCAAGTCATTAGCAGCTTCCCGACCTACAGCTGATTTGCCACGTGCTAAAATGAAAGTGAAACTAGCTGCAAAGAGACAAATAGCTGGGAGAGACACACAGATTTTTATTTTCTGCTGAACTGGATGCAAGGGGGTAAGTGAATAACTATAAATGTCTGTAGAATGTTCAAATTATTAGATTAATTTTTAAAGACTGCTTTATTATTATTCTAGAGCCAGGGCTCTCCAACCTTGGCAATTTTAAGACTTGTGGACTTCAACTCCCAGATTTCCACAGCCAGCTTTGTTAGCTTTGCTGGCTGTGGAATTCTGGGAGTTGAAGTCCACAAGTCTTAAAGTTGCCAAGGTTGGAGACCCCTGTAAATCTAGACAACTTAAAATAAAGAAGCTTTTTAAAATAAATGCTTGCTCTGAAGAGCCCAGTGATATTGTATCTTCTTTTAAGTAATAGAGAATAATGTATACTTCCAGAAATTTTAATTAATTTTAACAGCTCTGTACAAGTATAGTCTGAAATGTAACAGTGTCCTGTTTAGTATTAGAGTTAAATCCTGACTTACCTTGGAGTAGATCTATTTAAATAATTGGGAGGAGTTAGTGAGACTACATTTAAGAAAACTTTCTGGCATAATGTACATTTCTCCAATTCTTTGCTATTTCTATGGGTCAGGCACACACATGCACAGAAATACACAGCAAACAGTGTATAATTCAGGGGTGGCCAAACTATGGCTCTTTGAGGACCTGTGGACTTCAACTCCCAGAATTCCTGAGCTAGTCATGCATGCATGGCTGGCTCAGGAATTCTGGGAGTTGAAGTCCACAGGTCCTCAAAGAACCATAGTTTGGCCACTCCTGGTGTATATAATCTGTGCCGTTTGCTGTTTGGTAAATTGCTTGGAGGCAGAGGCCTTTTTTCCTTGTTTTCCTCCCCCAAAACTAAGGTGCGTCTTATACTCCGAAAAATACAGTAGCTTTCTCTAGCTACTTTTTAGTCTCTGAGGCCCATTTTGTTGGGTTATTGATCCTTTTAATTATAGTTAGATTTGTATATATTGGGGAAATGATAAGTTTTGGTCTGGGTGAATTAAAATGGCTGCAATTTCTCAATGGTTAATATCACACTTTTGTCAAACCCTTTGAGTTAAAGGTCTTCACTTCACTTACATCTTGAATGTTTCTTTTCAAATTCAGTGATATACAGAGGCCAAAACCTACTATTATCCTAATAATCCACAGCATATATCTATAGCATTAAGAAGAATCTAGTGTAATCATTACAGGAGGGAGGAATTAAATGTTCCTGATCTCAGTGCTAGTTGCTGTGTGTATCATGAATGCTATCTGCCTGATTTTTAAAGTCCTTACATAAAAACTCTATAATTTGGCATAGAGGTTATAGGTTGGGCATGGGGGCTGTATCATTGATTTTGTATTCTTCTTTATTTGTAGTAAAAAAAAAAGTAACGAAAAACCATTGTGGTGTAATGATTAAGATATGAATTAAAAGCGGGAAGACCAGGGTTCTTGAGATAGTGTTGAAACATAATTTGTACTTTTAGATTTAAGCACATCTCATAAAAATATTAACATTAATTTTTATTAATAATGATATCATGTTGCTTAGCAACTTTTAAATTCCACAGTACATCAACTTTGCTTCAGAAATTTGACTAATATTCGTTTCTTAAACATTTGGTAACATTCATTTTATTTTTTGTTAATTTCCTATTGCAATAGCTTATGGAAGTGCTAATTGGACACAATTTTTAAAGTTAACTTTCAATAAGTTAGCAGTTTTAAAATTAAAAATATCTTAGTGAAAAGACATGTCTAGTAATAAGTATATGCATTACACAATAACTTTTTTCAAGTCCCTGGTGTCTGTGTATGTATGTAGATATAGGTATGCAGCAAAGAGCCCATGGGATTTCTTACTATATCCTCCCAGTGAAGTTCCAAACAGATTGACTTTATTTGTTACAAATTATTTTATGCTACTTCAATCATCTGACTGGCTTACAGCACAGTGTACTATGTATAACATAACAATAATTCAATAGTTTATCCACATTATAAAAGTATAATAAATACTTTCAATATAACTAATGTCATAAAAATTATGAAATATTATAATATCAAATTTATTCCTCAAGTATATTTCCCATTCTTGGCTCAGTTCCAAAACACACATTTAAAGAGCCAAACTTTTAAAATTTTTGTGAACATTAAAAGTGAAGGTACAGTTTTTTTATTTGATGGGAAGGCATTGCGCAGGAGGAGAAGTTATGCAGAGAATGCTTGCCTGCAAGTGTCCTTTTTTCGTGCTTCATGAGGTATGGGGATTGTCAGCAACTATGCTTTCAGGCAAGTGTTGGACATACAGATTCTATTTGGGGCAAGCAGTCTTGCTAGATATAACTAGCTTTCTCGCCATTGTGTGCAGGGAAACAAGTTTGTGGGACTAAAAAAGTTCAATCAATCAATTCCAACTTCACGAGATCTTTTTTTTTCTGCAAGAAGTTGGAATTGATTGATTGAACTTTTTTTTTAGACCCACAAACTTGTTTCCCTGCACTCATTCCCTGCACACGACGCGACGGAGAAACGCTATGGACCTGGAAATCAAGTAGGCAAAGAAATGCTTGGGGGAAGTGAGGGCATCTGGGTGCCAGGCGCTGAAACGGGCCCGTCTCTCCAGCAGTTTCCCAGACCCACTGGAGGGAAGGCCGGCATCTACCAGCACTTAAATGTGGCAACATTCCAGCTCTGGCTGGGAAGGGGCAATCGGCATAGGTGCTGCAGGCAGGATGCCTGCTCGCTTCAGCATCTTTCCCCAACCCTCTGGCGTTCCGCCGGCACTTTGGCCCAGGGCTGCCGCCTTATGTGCAGGCCCCGCCCACCGCCTGAGACAGTTGTTGACTGATTTCTGAATTTTGGGTAAGAAAAGGGGGATCTTATACATGGGGTCTTATTATAGATGGAAAAATACGGTAAATCATAACCTTTCTTTAAGCCTTTGCGGATCCCCCGTGACCCCCATGTCTATGGACCACAGGTTGAGAACCACTTATCAATTCTACAATTCCTCTGGCAATTCCTGACTGACATAGAAAGAAGCATTGTCCTAAAACAGAAGCTTTGAAAAGCACCTTTGGGACATTGTCCTAAAAGTACGTTAACAATATATGATTTATAAGTTAATATGAGACCTTGGTCCATCAGTTGGTGTATTGGAGATTAAGATGGCAATCTCCAGGTTCAAGTGTGCAAGTATGAGGCTGCAGGATGCCCAAGAAGTTGTACACCAGCAGATGCTAGTTTCTTAGGGGGCCAACAGTTGTTTGGGAACAGTTGTTTGGGGAAGGAAGGGCCTTCTCTGTGGGAGCTCCCTCCCTGTGGAACCAGCTTCCCCCGGAGATCAGGACCATCCCCACCCTGCTGGCCTTCCGGAAAGCAATAAAAACCTGGCTCTTCTGGCAGGCGGGGTGAAAGTGAGACCAACTAGATTAGATATGGGTCTCCCCCCTTGTTTTTGTGAATATGGGATACTCTTTTAACTTTCGTATATTTTTTAATTATTGTATTTTATATTTGTTGTAATGGATTCGAATATGCTGTGAGCCGCCCAGAGTCCCCTGGGAGTTGGGCGGCATACAAATCCATTTAATTAAATTAGACCCCATACTGATCGAGTCGCGGGACAAGAGGAGGGTTCTCCCTTCCCTCACCCGTAACAGTTCTTTTCGTCCCTCCCCCTACAACAGGCGTTTCTTTCGGGTCTCTGACCAAGGCCCAGGTATGGGAGGTTTCAGAGCCAATATGGGTCCAGACAACAACAGTATCAGGATAGGGGCGGTAAGGGCAGACAATTCAGGCGGCCCTTTCATGACGCAGGAGATTGTTCCTTCCACCATGCTAAGTGAGCCCTCGCTCGATCCTCCCATTGGGGATCGCCTCGCCCTATTCACTAGCCGATGGGAGGACATTACTTCTGATGCGGGTGTTCGGGAGACCGTTTTATCTGGGCTCTCCCTTGAATTCCTCTCTACTCCCCCGGGGTTTTTCATTAGATGCTCTATGTCTTCCAACCCTGACAAATGGGTACTCATGGATGCTGACATTCAGCACCTGCTGGATATTCCAGCCATTTAGCAGGTGCCTGAGGACCAGCAAGGGCAGGGGTTGTATTCCATCTTGTTTGTGATCCCCAAATCCTCGGGTGGGTGGAGAGCAATTCTTGATTTCAAGCATCTAAATCGTTATAGATTTAGATGCTTATAGAGGTTTAAAATGCAGACGCTTCACTCAATATTAGGTGGCATCCAGAAGGGGGACCTCCGCCTCGATTGATCTCACCGAAGCCTACCTGCACATTCCAGTTCGGCCTTCCCATCAAAAATTTCTTCGTTTCTGTTATGCAGGTTCCCATTACGAATACAGAACCCTCCCATTTGGCCTCTCCTCAGCACCATGGGTTTTCACCAAGGTGCTGGTGGCATTGGCTGCTCATTTGAGATCAATCCCCATGCGTGTCCAATGTTACCTGGACGACATCCTCATTCAGTCATCGTCCAGGCACCAGGCGGTGCAGGACGTCCAGGTAACTATTCACTCCCTCAGACACCACAGGTTTTCGGTAAATTTGGAAAAGAGCCACCTGTCGCCCACAACTAGACTGACCCACTTGGGAGCCATTGTTGATTCTCTGGAGTGCATGATGTACCTTTCCCAGGAGCGGTGGGGCAGTATATCCGAACTGTCTCAGCAAGTTCTGGGCCAAAACAGGGTTCCCCTGAAGTTGCTATCCTCATTCCTGGGCAAAATGATAGCCCCCATCCATATCACCCCTTGGGCTCACTTGCACTCCAGAGACTTGCAATGGTTTCTCTTGCCCTTTCAGCGGTCGGGACGCAGCACATCTGCATCCAGGGTTCCGTACGCCGTCTGACGTTCGCTCCATTGATGGACCTTGCCAGTCATCGCAAAGGGTTGCTACTTCCTGGAGCCCCACAGAGTCACCATCACCACAGATGCCAGCATGTATGGTTGGGGGCCCCATGTGCAGTCGGCCGCAGCTCAGGGCACTTGGTCTCCAATGGAGGCGCAGCTCAACATAAACAGACTGGAGCTACGCACAGTCTACCTGGCGCTCAAACAGCTCAAACATCTGGTGGCTGGTCAGCACGTTCTGGTACTGGCAGACAATGTGGCTGCAAATGACCATATAAACCGGCAGGGGGGCACCATGTCCCGTCATGTCATGGACGAAGCCAGAATCCTGGAGCTGTGGGCAGAAGGCAACCTCCTGTTGCTTTTGGCGGAGCACATCTCCAGGGTGGCCAATGTGACTGCGTATTGGCTCAGCCGCACCACTATAGACCTGGCGGAGTGGAGCCTTTACCCTTCCCTCTTCCAGGCCCTGGTGAGCCGCTTCGGTCTTCCTATCATGGACCTCTTCGCCACCCCGGAGAATGCCAAGCTGCCCAGGTATTTCACCTGCTTCCAGGCCCAGGGCGTGGAGGGGGTGGATGCCCTCCGCTGCAAATGGCCTCCCGGCCTGCTGTATGTGTCCCCCCCCCTCTGCCTCTCCTCCCCAAATTAATCCGGAAGATTTTGGAGAGGGCAGAGGTGCTGCTCCTTGCCCTCCATTGGCCCAGGAGAGCCTGGTTCGCAGACCTCAAATCTCTCACAGTCTGCCAACCATGGAGAATCCCGCCAGCAGAGTCATCGCTATGCCAGGGGTCAGTGGTACATCCGGACCCACGGTGGTACCAACTGACTGCCTGGCACTTCAGCGGGGCACTCTAAGGCATTGTCAGGTCCCAGAGGACGTCATCCAGATTCTCCAGGCCTACAGGAGGCCATCCACAGAGAGAATTTATTCGGCCATTTGGAAAAAAAATTGCTCCTGGTGCTCACAGGTGGGGTATTCCCCTGTTTATCTATCCATCACTAACGTCCTCGAATTTCTGCAGCATGGCCTTAACAAGGGTCTTTCCCTCAACACGCTTCAACGTCAGGTGGCAGCACTCTTCTGTTTTGTCCTGTGGTTCTCTGGACTCCTTATCTCAACATTCCCTTTTGCCCAGGTTCTTGAAAGGGGCTGTAAATTTGTGTCCTCCCGTCATCTATCGGTACCCAACCTGGGACCTCTCAAAGGTTCTCCTGTCGCTGACGAATGCCCCCTACGAGCCCTTGAGGACCACTTCGCTTCGCCACCTTACCTGTAAGGTGGCATTCCTAGTGGCGATCACCTGCCCTTGGAGGATCTCTGCGCTTGCTGCCTTGTCTGTTAGGGGGGATCTCTGTATATTTCATTCTGATCGAGTGGTCCTCCGACTGGACCGCACGTTTGTCCCAAAAATAAACTCTTATTTTCACAGAGCCCAGGAAATTGTCCTAGCCAATTTCTGCCCCAATCCTTTGCACTCTTTGGAGAGACAATGGCACAAGCTTGATGTTAGGAGGGCCCTGAAAATCTACCTCAAGCACACTTCCACCCTGAGCAGAACTGAGGCTTTTCGTCTCTTTCCAGCCCACTTCCTTGGGACAAAAGGCGTCCTCTTCCACCATGGGACGCTGGCTGCGTAGTGTAATTGCAAAGGCTTATGACCTGCAGTCCTTGCCACAACCTACCAGAGTTACCGCGTACTCAACACGTAGTGCTGCTACAATGGCTGCGTGGTCCACTCAAGCATCCATCGAGGAAGTCTGCCGGGCAGCCACTTGTGTTTCACCAACTCCCTTTATCCGCTACTACAAAATTGACGTTTTTGCGTCGGCTGAGGTGGTGTTTGGTCGCAGAGTTCTCCAACGCGTGGTGCCACAGACTGGGGAAGCCAGCCAGACTTAGCCCTCCCAACGGACAGACTGCTTTGGTATGTCCCATTCTTGGAAGTTAGCTCCACCCACTATGGAGAAGGGGCGTAGGTCTTACCTGATACGCCTCTTCTTGTAGGGTGGAGCTAACCTCCAATCCCGCCCAAAGTTAGTCTGGTCTGGACTTCGTGACATCAAATTGTTATCTTCTACTTTGTTTGACTTTGGGAGCTACACGCCGAGTCTGATCATTCCTCGTCAAAAAGGGGGAATGAGGCAGGAGGATGAAAATGTCAATTTGTCAGACTCAGTCCTTATTGGCTGAAGGGACAGTGTCATCCCATTCTTGGAGGTTAGCTCCACCCTTCGAGAAGAGGCATATCAGGTAAGACCAACACCCCTTTTCCCCATCTTCCATTTGAGGAAAATGCTAACTATATTACTGCAATTGTTAAATTATTTTAGTAAAATAGTCTATGTGAATCACTAGGTATTTAATAAATACTTATACTGTATATTATTTCATTCATAATTGCATAATGTACTGATAAACTCAAAGTTGCACAAAATCTTGAAAGCAATTGTATTACCAAAACTTGCCATTAAATTTTGATTTTAAAATAATACAAAGGCAAAATTATTAAATAGAGGGGGAATAATGTCAATTGTATTTAACTATTTCAATCAAATTTAAATGAATCAAATTCAGTTAGTAATCTGCTTTGAGTTGTGATCCTAGTACACCACTTGCATGGTGTAGAAATTGGATTAGGATAAGGACTGGAGATATTCACAGCCATGGAAGCTCTTTGTTTTGGCTAGCTATTCTGTCTCGGAGCAGTCTATGTTGTCATTCAGTGGGATTGCCAAGTACGCCACCTTGAGCTCCTGAAGAAAAAGTGAGATATAAATCTAATTAATAAATAAATGACCCACATACGGTTGTTGACCTGGAAGACTTGTATTTCCCTAATTTATAAAATAGCAGTACTGTCTGTATCTTAATTTTCACATTAAGAGTTAAATTTGAGAAATGTCTCATTAAGTTCTTGCAGTCTAGTTTTAGTAAAATGTTTTTAAAATAGCTGATATAAAAAGTTGGCAGCATGGCAGTTTATTAATGTAACTTTAATAGAAAAAAGAAGGAACTGAAGGAAACTCCACCTCTATGAGAAAATAACTTATGAATAATAACCAAATGGTTGCAAAACAAAGTCCCAGGGACTGCATATAATAGGAATCAGCCTAGTACTACTGAAACTATAGATTATAATGCTGATATAATTTTTTTTCATATATTTACTATGTTCCAATATTTTGATAATTTATTTGGCTGACTTAGTGTTTCTGAATTAAGTATGAAAGAGGAATAACAATCATATATGGTTTTCCAGATGTATACTACATTATAGAACAAGATACATTGGTTGAGTATATTAAGATGTGCAGTTGTTTATTCATATAAAGATGTAGTTAATGGACCAGAATAAGAAATAGTATTCTGAGAGAAAAGACACACAATTTTGAGAGGAAAGCGAAGGAAAAAATGAATTGTTTGGGAAAGCTAGAGGTAGTCTTTGATTTGACCACTACTCATACAGTCACCTTTTAAAGTCATGATGGTGCTGAACAAATGGAATAACAATTTCCTAAATTCTGTCCATTGCAGAAACACCCTGTGATCAAAATTTGGATGCTTCGCAGCCCAGCCACACTTATGATTGTAGCTGCACTCCAACCCCACCCTACCCCCTGTCTATCTTTCTACTCGTCACCCTGCATCAGCTACCCTCACCTTCACTGTTTTTGAGGTGTGCCTGTCCTGGCTGCCGGGGCTAGCTTTGGGTTGCACTGTGAAAAGGGGGGGGAGCTGAAAGCAGCCCTGCCCCCCTTTTTTCACAATGCAAAGCCAGCTTCCTCTCAGCCTGGCTGCCAAGCCAGGCATGCCTCATCATCAGCAGAACAGAAAGATGACAAAGATTTACTGAGGTGGCAGAGCATACGGCAGCAGGTGTCTTGGAGTGCAGGGTATCTGGGACTATGGCTGTGCATTTCTGGGGCTGCTTCCTGCCTTACAAGGCAGGATGCAGGACAGCCAAAAGGGCACAGATGTGTGTGTGTGTGGAGGGGGAGATGGAAGGGGAAAGTTGGAGGCAGTCCTTACCTTACTGAGGTTCAGAGCTAAATGTAGTTCCAGCCTTCCAGTTCAAAACATTCTTGTAGATAGAGGTGAATTTTAATCTATGTGAAGAATGTTAACAGAGCATTTATATAAAAATAAGGATAGATTTTATAAAATATTTTACTTAGGTTTTTATTTTAATTATCTTTGTGAACAAGAGACATTTTACAGACACCCAATATGCTTTTATATAACCTTTATAGGCTTGTAGAAGACATGAATAAAAAAGGATGCTTGAAAATCCTTCAGCTATATCTTTTTCCTCAGACAATTGAATAACTACAAAGGTTCTGCTTGTGCAGCACAAGAAATTGATACTGTCCATATACCGTACCAAGAGTGCAAAATGTTACGCCTAAGGGCCATTATACACCAAGGAAAAACAAAATCCATTTTCTTTTGAAAAAGCACATTTGGGACATACTGTTTCTAATACTACTACTAAGAGCTGAAGTGGTGCAGTGGTTAAATGCAGCCACTGCAGGCTGACTGCTAGTTCAACAGTTCAGCTGTTCAAATCTCACTAGGCTCAAGGTTGACTCAGCCTTCCATCCTTCCGACGTCGGTAAAATGAGGACCCAGATTGTTGGGGGCAATATGCTGAACTCTGTAAACCGCTTAGAGAGGGCTGTAAAGCACTATGAAGCGGTATATAAGTAAAATGCTATTGCTATTGCTACTAGTGTGCTATTAGTATTTCTACTTTACTACTACTACGCCAGTGTATTTTATTTTTACACACCCTGGTCTATCTTTAAATCCTCTCCCTAATTCTTTTCTAGAATTTCTTTTACTCTTAATTTCTACTTTATTAAAGGCAGCATGTAAAGCACTGGCACCTTCTCAATGCTGGGCTTGGCTGTGCCTCTTCATTTTCTTCCAAACCCTTTCCTTGTCTGTGAAGAAAACATCTTTTTATTTAGCATCTTTGTTTGCTGTTGTTGAGTTATAAAGGCCCATATACCTCCTCCCCCACCTGTTTCAAACTTAAGCCTTTCATAAGCAATTCTGCTGTGCTGCCACTGGGGAGAAGGCTCCAATAAGTGGGGTAAAAGACAACACAGGTGCCTGCAATTTTCCCAGCAGCCTGTTCTTCCACACTGAAGCAGAAAATATCTCAGCAGAAAATAAGTTAGCATCTATAGTTAGCTTCTGGATGATCTACAATAGATCAAGAAAAGACTGCAGATCCCTAATATTTTTATGAGTAGCAAGTTTGTTATTCCTCTCCAGATAGTTAAGGTTATGAAATGAAGAATTCGGTGGTAGAAAACTATGTAGAAGACATTGAGTCCAGTCTGGACAATCAAAAGATAATCTTGAAACAACCACAAGGCTTAAGTGTATTTTGTTTGTCTGGAATCATTCCCTTCCTCTAGTTGATGGGTGTGGGTGATATTAGTTTAAAAAAAAAGCACAGCTGGTTCTGCAGCCAATTTAATTCAATTCAGAGTGAAACTTCTTTCTGTGTAAGTACTTGAATTTTCTCTCTGTCTTAAAAAATAGAGAATATAATGCACGTTACCACTTTTTAGGATATTAGCATGTTATCAAATTTGCTCTAAAGAATTCATCAATAAGTCCAGCTAGCCACTCATAAGCAGTACTGCACACAAGGTATGCTAACCATTATTAAGCTAAATTGTATGGTCTGATTGATAGAGGTCACCAGTAAAAAGTAGTAACCTGTCAACTTGCTTTATCTGGCAACAGTACAAGCACGACAGGCTTACCTTTGATTTAAACAAATTTGAGAAATATGTAAAGTTTGGGAAGCAGTTTTCCACTGATTTGATAAAAGAAACCACAAAATGCTGCAGCGCAGGTGTTGAAAATGTTTGAAAGCTGATTGAGAGAAGCAGATGGCTTTAGTCAGTGGCATCCAGCCAAAAGAGCAGGTGCTGGTCATGTGATCACTGGTTACCAGGGTAATCTGATTGCTCTTGGCGTGCAGATGAAAGGAAAGGGGCCCTGCATTCAGCTGTAGCATTGTATAATTTGTGGCAGTTAGAGCGGAAATAAATGCTGGAAATGGAGCCTCATAGTAGGGGAGGCTACTGTCCATGTAGTATATATGCACTGGCATGGTTGGAAACAGAACAGTTGTGAAGATTCATTTTGAAGAAAATGATTGTCTTCTGACTCTTAACACGTATCAACCAATGTTTGGCAGGGTCAGAATTTTTTTTTGAGCTTTTTGAAAATTAAATGTGTGTTTATAAATTGACATTTTGGAACTATAAATAATTTTATTCTTTACTGTTTGTGTAAAAATAATGGATTAGAATGATTCTCGATCAGTCTCTTTAGAAACCTATTTATATGACTTAAACATAAAATGTCAAATGAAAACATTTAACTCAGTAAATTATCCAATCTCTCCTTCCTTCTTTCTTGGATTCTGAATATCATGAATACATTTGACAAAAAGTACATGTACAGTTTCTAGGAATTTGACATAACATCTGATGGCGTTCTGTGAAATTATGTATTTTCATGTGTGTTTTTCAAGTTATTAAAGTAATTTCAGCTGAATATTCATGATTTTGTCTTTAAATAACATGTACACCTTACATCCAAATTTACTAATTTTTGCTTCATCTGTTATGGGAATATTTTTCAGAAATCCCACATGGAAGCAAAAATTGCCATTTCTGTCCTGAATACAATATTAATCTCAACAGATTTAACATTCCCATATGCTTACTGTACTGTCATTATTCTTGGCAATATGAAGGCATTATGAATACTCAATGTTCTACTTGTATGGTTTTGGAAGTGCCTAAATTTTATTTACTGGAGACCAGGTTTTACTTTTTGATGTAAGTTCTTCAACTCTATCCGTGCCCCATTTTAATACTGACTTATGCAGTGTTGGGATATCCACCCTAGAAAGGAGAATTCTAAAGAAAGGTAATACAGGGTCAGTGTACATGTACATGTATGCTGCTTAAGATAAACATGTCAATTTTTGTCCTTCAGTTACTTTTCTCAATTTGTTTTATTATGTATACTTTGTTAACATTTTCAACAAACTGACTTTTTTGTATTTATGTTGTTTATATACATATTGCAATTAAATGGGTCTAATAGCATTTATAAAATAATATTTAAAAAGTTAATTAGATTGAGGAAATTGAAACAGCTATAATAGTTTCTGGAAATCTACTCCATTTCAGAATAGGAAAAGATTTGTATATGCAATCTAATTAAAGGTATTTCTATTTCAGTAACAAGAAAGCAGAATCAGAATCCAGTGCAGTGAAGAAAAAGGTCAACAAGGGAAAGGAAGCTTCTGAAAACTCAGATGTGGAAAAAACATCACTAGGATCACCACATCTTGAAGAAGAAGATGATGCAGGAATTCAGGTACTTCCATTGGTCATTTGTTCATACCTGATTGTTGAGCACTATGGCCTCGTTCAGATATAATGCTAATCTATTATTTAGTTTTACAAGAAAACAAAGGCACATCCCTTAAAAAAAGAAACTGATGAGAAATTTGGAAATGTCAATTTGCTGTCAAGTTAATCATGCCTCATTTTATCTGAATTGTACAATGCTCTTATCATGAATAAGTTCCTTGAAGTAATTATGATGATGGCTTTTTTCAATTCACTGCAGTTGAGTTTAGGTTTGGAACATTGTAGTTAATAAAAAATAGAAACTGAACTGCTGGAATAGGAGATAGGAAATAAATAGTAGATAGGAAATAAATAGTGTTGATATATGCCAAAAGACTGGTTTTGGGTTTTGGGTTTTTTGGTGCCTTCAGGTCCTCCGCCTTGCCTGGACAAGTTCCTGCAGTGTTATTGGCAAAGTTTTTTTTAAAAAGTCCTTCCTCAACTGAGATAAAGTGACTGTCCACAGTCACCCAGATGGCTTTGTGTCCAAGGCGAGACTAGAACTCATAGTCTCTTGATTTATATCCTGATGGCCTAACCTACTGCACTAAATTGGCTGTCAAGATTCATTCTTACTATGCCTAATATTAGTAGATCACTGCAACTAATACAGCAGAGCTTGTGGTACTCAGAAGTCAGAATTCGTGACCTAACTTGATATGCTATGATGATTAGCATGTGAATGTATGCAGTCTATTTTTTCAACCTTATTGTGTGAATGGAAAACTAGATAATCAATTATTTTGTACTTTGGATCTTATCTTCTTGCTCCTAAACAATCTCGGTTTGTAAGTTTGCAATTTTATTTTCCTTACTTGGGCATTAATACATTATGATCATAGTTAAAAAGTCATTGAAAGCTAATGGTTCAGGTAAGCTAAGAAAGTTGAACCTAGCCAGATAATTCAAAATCAAATGATATCATAATAAAGATTATAAAGACTTAAAACTCCTGAAAAAGTGTCAGTCTGGCTTCCTATTGCATTATTTGTATTCAGGCAGGTTTTAAAATGTAAATTGATTTTATTGCTGATAGGGTTTAATCTGATGCTCTCTATTCTTATTTATGAATTTTTAAATTACAGGTTTCGTTGAATTGCGTTTTATTTACATGTACACCTACTCACATACACATTAGCTATTCCATTTCAGATTAAGAAGTGTTATACAAAATGTAGAAAGAGATTAATTACTAATGAAAAAAGGATTTAAATAAAATAAAATCTAAATACAGTTTTTAGCAGTGCAATTTCCTCTCTCTCCTTATACATTTCTATTATTATGACCTATTCCTGTTTCAATCATATCCCTGTATCATATTTTGTTGTTTTACAATCATTTTTTTGGGGAAGATCTCATTAGCTTTATCCAATCATGACTTTTTCATTGTTTTGGAATTTGATCCTATTTTATTTTCTTTATATGACCAAGCCACCTTAACATCATTCCTTTGTATAGGTCATTCAGTTTTGTATTCATTCAACATCCATTCAGCATCTATACATTCTTAACCTTAGTTTATCAGAAAATACTTCTTAAGGACCTCATTCCTTCTCCATTCAAGTTTTATGTTTCTTTCAATATACTCAACTCTGAAATTCACTTTAAAAGTGGATAGAATCACACATATATATTCAAACAAGTTATTTTTCAAAATGGCAATAGCACTTAGACTTATGAACCCCTTCACAGTGCTTTACAGCCCTCTCTGTGCAGTTTTACAGAGTCAGCATATTGTCCCCAACAATCCTCATTTTACCAATCTCAGAAGGATGGAAGAGTGAGTCAACCTTGAGCTGGTGAGACTCGAACTGTAGTACTGCATTCTAACCACTGCGCCACCATGGCACCACAATGATCACATACTATCCCATTACCATTCTAGTAGCATTTATACTTAATAAAATTCTCTAACAATTTTCCCATCTTAAGTAAACATTCTGCCAAAATACACAAATTAATCAACTTTCTTTACTTTTCTGTTTTTATGTATAACTTCCATTTATTCACACTGTTTCTCCTATTAGGCACTGCTATCTAGATCGTCAGTATATTTATTTTCAGATCCATATTCCTTATTGCATTATACAGTTTCAGTTATTCCTTATTGCATTTGTTTCAGTTATTCAGCTTCTCAGCCAACAACATAGCATTGTCAGCATACAAAAGTATTTATACATTGATGTCTCCACAAATATTCCTTATATATTTAATTGATAAATACTGTATATTAAACCCCCAAGGGGACATCACACATATTTGTCTTACTGCTTGTTCAGTATTGAATCATTTGCTAAAGATACTACTTATTTTCAAATGCTGCTTCTATCATGTACTGCTTTTATTGCATCTAGTAACTAACTTTCATATTGACAGAAAATGTTGCATAATTCAAACTATACAGTAAACTATACAATAAATCAGCAAACATACAGTAAAATTTATTTCCCACTTTCATGCATTTCTCAACAGCACACTGAAGAGCAAAAAAAAAAATTCTGGTTTGCATATACCCTGCCTGACATAAAATTACTATATTTTCCAAATTTTGCTTATTGCAAATTATTGCCCTCTATTGTGTCCTTTTAGTCTGAATTCTTCTAAACGTCTTCCCAGGTACACTAAATGAAGAAATCCTCTTATGGTTTCTATATTTACTTTTATTGTCATTCCTTTTACACAATGAAACAGTAACAACATTTTGGGCATCTGGCACAGATGACTTCACAAATGCATTAAGTCACATAGCTAGTCAATAAGAAAATCACATACATGGTTTAACTACACCTGCAGTCTTCTGTTTTTCATTATTCTCACAGCCTTCATGACTTACATGTTAGCAGTTGTTTAGATATTAACATTTGTAATGTTAAACTCAATTCTAGTTATTGATATACCACAAATGTAAATCTAAAACACCCAAACTAGCATTCTGTTATTTTAGCATCTTCCCAAATTATTTCATCATTTTTATTCTAAATTCCATTCCTTCTGATGGAACAAATGTATGTTTATACACATCAAAATTGCTCTGTATTTTCTTTCTTCCTTTTAATGTTAAGTGTTCTTTCCTTCCTTTCTTTGTATTCTTTTGCATCTATCCTTATAAATTAGCTTTCTCTCATCTTCATTTTTGCAGCAATTCTTCTCTTATATGCACTTTTTATCCTTTGTCTGTTTCCTTACATCATTCTATCAAAAATAATTGTTCATACTACCCATTAAAGTAATTCCTCATCCTTGTGTAACACGTTGTTTACATTATTGTCTTCAGTTTGTTCCAGTCTGCTTCCACACATCATTCCTTACAACTTCCTATGCACTTAATCTGTCAACTAATACTTCATACAGGATTCATAGTTTTTCTTCTTTCATTTTGTTTTTGCTTTTTTTCCTTCTGTATAACTTTTCCAAAGATCCACTCTTGGTACTACCAAAAGATAGTCTGCTCCAGATTTAGAATCTCTGATCACTCTTATAGCCTTCCCTAAGTCTGTCAGTGTTTCATAAACAATAAAATCAGCCATGCTTTTAGAATTGTATTCATTTTTCTCCATGTATATTTTGTGAATAGATTTATGCTTAATCCATATATTTAAAACTGCACCATTTTTTTCAATTTCACTATTCAGTAATTATACCACACAATTACTACTAACCTATGCATTTATGTGCATTATAGATTATACCAGTTCATATTTTCTAACATGTATTTTAACTTTTTTATCCATAATGAAACCATCTGGACTTCTTTGCATGCAAACAAGTCCACTTCAGAGGATAAGCTTCTTTCAGATGTTACATCCTTTCGTTTTTTCTTAATTTCACAAACAGAACATTTTCATGAATATTATACCTTTTACTGTGTGCCCCACTTAAAGTTCAAGCTACAATATTTAATATGTCATGGGATCATCAGGGTTTTGATCAATTGAAACTTTTACGTAACACTTTTTATAAGACAATGAAATAGTACACTAGCATACTAGACTTAAGTCATACCTATAGTCCCTGCACCAAACCTTGCTAGTACTAAGGACATATCACCAATCAATTTTTAAACATTTTGGCCAATATGCCACAAGCACAACCAAAGTGCTCAGGTCCTCTTAAGGTTGCCATTGCTATTTATACAAGTTAAGATCTCCAATATGAAGCCTGTGTTTCAAGCTAATCTTAAGTTTTCCAGAATGTCACTAATGGGGTTGTTTTGAAAGTTTATTATTAAAAATTCACATGCTGCAGTTTTGACGAAAAGGTGAGGTAGAAGTTCAGTAAACAAATGGTGATGCAAATATTGTAGTTCATAGGCCAAGTGAGCCTGGGTATTGGGATATTACATCATTCACATGTACATAGGATTCTCCCACAGACATACCGTGTTTCCCCCAAAATAAGACCCTGTCTTATATTTTTTTGAACCCTGAAATAAGCGCTTGGTCTTATTGCCATGCACTCAAAAGCCCAATTGAGCTTATTATACAGATTTAACAGAGTTGGAAGTTATCAGGGGATGTCTTATTTTGGGGGAAACAGGGTTTATGAACTTGAGCATCAGCCCAACAAACTGAAGAAAACTATTCTGTATTAAAGAACTAATGTATGGAACTAGGAACAAATACTTATTATTGGTAACAAAATAGAAACATACACATTTATTTCTTATTTCTTTTTCAGAAGAGGCGTTCTAGCAGGCAAGTTAAAAGAAAGCGTTATACAGAAGACTTGGAATTCAAGATTTCTGATGAAGAAGTTGATGATGCAGATGCTGCTGGAAGAAACTCCCCTTCAAATAACTCTCAATCCGAACAACAGGTCTGTTCATATTTTTGTTCTTCAAACTGAGGAATAAACTAAAAATTCTGTACAGTATTGTAGTGTTTCTTCCCCTCCAAGGGATTTCCATCTCAGTTTGGCTCAACATGCCAAAATAAATTAGTTATTTAGATTCTCAAAGGCTGTGTTCATTCACATTTTCTTTACATGCCAACAATATGTAATTTTACATAATTTAATGAAATTAATGGTCTGTGTTGAAAAGCTTAAAACGAGGCTCCAAAGAGACAGAATTTACCTCTCTGAATTCAGTGGTCTGGCTTCTATGACTTAATAAACCACTCAAGCTTGTCTCCTGCTGTCAGGTACTATAAGAACCCCTTTATGAAATTACTGTCTTTTAGTAAGCAGTGGGATATGCTTGATTTTTTTATGTAGTGTAAATGATGGATAAAATGAATTGAATAAAATGAATAGTGATGATATGAAATGAGTACTATTACAACATTTAAAAAAACTTCATATAACTAACTTAGGAAACCATTGGCGAAAATGGGCATACTGAAGTAATTATTGGTCAGTAATTATTTTTAAAAGCCTTAAATCTTTTCCAGTGCTGTGTCAAATATTTGCAACAATTCTGCATTTGGAACACTCCACTTGCTACCAGTTGCCTGCTAGACAGAATTTAAGGGACTGGCTTAGGAGCTGATTATTTGCAGGGCTGCACCATCCATAGTACTTCTGCCCTATTACTTGAAATAGCAGGAGAAGCTCTTCTGAAGATGGCCCTATTAATAGAAAGTCAACTATTTGAATATTCAGAAAAAACTAATGAGATGCATTTAGTGCACATGTTTAGGAAAACAGTAAACACTGAGCCTTTAATTGATATGTAATTAACAGTCTGATTTATTGTTTCATTTTCGTTGCATAACTTTGTTATGCTTTGTTTTTGTATTTTTTTAATATCGTAAGACTTCTTGAATATTAAAATAAAACAAAAATGCAGTATAAAGTTAGTAAACAAAAATAAGGTCTCTTGATTAATTTTAGCATTAAATATATATATAATGATCCTTTACAAAGCTAACATTTTTCATTATATATTTATTTAGCAGAACTTATAGCAGAATGAGAAGACGTCTTCTTTAAACTATAAATGATTTAAGAATGTGTTTCTTCCATTTGAAAAAGCAACTTTTGTAATCGAGCAAGTGACCTGGCTCCTTAACCACTTCTAGAGATAAATGAACTTCCCTTAGATTGTTTCTAGGAATTATAAGCAGCCATTTAAGGGTTTAAAATTTAACTTGTAATTTCTGCCCTTTGGTTCATCAACCTCTTTATTTGATAGCTCCTGATATTTTTCCCCGTTGTCGCTTCTCTGCCCTTATTTTTCAATAATTCTTTCTTCTTGCTAATATGTGAAACACTAATAGAGCTATATGTATAGTGATTTTGGGATATGTAATGGTATGTGGGAATGACCTTGAGGGATGCAGGAAAGAGATGCTTCCTAGAGAAGGATCAGACAAGAGAGGGGGGAACCCCCAATGACTTAATGATCAGAGAAACTTGGAAAAGACTTGCACTATTGGATCAGACAGTTAAAAGAGACAGATTTTACTTTCAGACTTCAAATGTAGTCTTACGATAAACTCGAATTAGCTGGTCTGTGTTTCTTGTTTAGTTTACTTGGGAGGGCTGACAGGATGCTGAAAAAAAAGTTGTCCTAGTAAACTATATATATATAGTTTACAGAGGAGGAGATATGTATATATATACATATATATATATATATATCCTCCTCTGTATATACATATAGCAATATTCCAAGTTTTCTTCCAGAGTGGCTGCTGCACAACTGCAAGAAAATGATTGAGAATAGGAAATTCTTTCTTTAAAACCTGACTGAAAAAAGTTTACAATATTCATCTTATATTGAAATCAAACACAGTGACATTTCTATGGAGATTCTCAATCATCCAGGTCATGGTTGTCCCAAAGCTGCTTTCCCAAAAGGCAACTGGACTTTCTTGATTTTTTTCTTGAAAACGTTTCGCTTCTCGTCCACAAAGCTTCTTCAGTTCTGACAGAATGGTGGGGAAAGATGAACCTTTAGAAATAATTTTTAAACCTGGAATTTGAAAAGTTCAATATTATATTTGATATAATTTTCTCCAAAGTGACAGAATTATGCAAGTTCAAGTTAGACAGTTCCAAAGGGCAATAATAGAGACACATGACCAGTCCTGACAATATGGCTGTTCCTTTCTGTACTTTTATTCAATAGTTACTATAAAATATTTCATTTTAAGGAATCTTCGGATGCTGAAGGTCCTGTAGTAGAAAAAATTTTGAGTACCCGCATAATCAAGAAACAGGTAATGTTTATTATCTTAATCTTCATTTTTAGAATAGTTTGTTTCACTGTAAATTCTTTCACAACTGTCAATCAAAAAATTACTAATTACTGGTGTGTATGCTTTTGAATTTTTTAAAATAGATTTCTAAATTTCAGCATTACCTAATCAGAGATTAATTTAAGGTACAAGGGTAATATGTAAAGAAATTGGAAATAGAGCAGAAATGAGTTATAGGATATATGCTATTTTTGATAATTCTTCATAAAGCTATTAACAATAGATTGAAGATTGTTATTACACATTCTGAATATGAAATCAGAATTATGCTTTCATAGTAGTACATACAAAATTAATATTAGGGGTTTTGTTTTAAAGCCAGATTATTTGCTCATTAAGAGTGTGTATCGTCTGTCTGTCTATACCAGTGTTTCCCAACCTTGGCAACTTGAAGATATCTGGACTTCAACTTCCAGAATTCCCCAGCCAGCGAATGCTGGCTGGGGAATTCTGGGAGTTGAAGTCCAGATATCTTCAAGTTGCCAAGGTTGGGAAACACTGGTCTATACATTTATTTATCTGCTTTAGGTCATATAGAATAAGCTATGTACCTTGGATTCTATAGAATATTTTGTATCTCCAACAGGAGGAGGCTGCCTATAACTAAATATTTCACCTCTCTTTCAGCCTCTAATATAAGTGATTATATTAGAAAAAACATTAATAATACTGTCATGATACCAAGACCAAACCAAAATGTATATAATCTAAAGCATCTGTTGCCCACATTTTGCTACCTTGGCTAGATTATTTTGCCCTGCCAGTATTTTCTTAACAATATTTATTAGAGAGTGATTAATATTCAGGAGACATTTTTGTGAATAGTGACCTTCAGACTCCTCCATTATCAGTGAAAAGAACAACCTCTTTTCTGGTTCATGGGGGAGCTGTTAGAAACTAAGAAATTCTCCACAGTAATGTAATGGGAGTTAAACTGATTCTAAATTGGAAATAGTCCAGTTGCTGAATTTATTTTCACCTATCCCTTTCATCATAATAGGTGATAATCTTGCTAGGAAGAATTATTTTTGTTGGAGACAGCTGCCAAAGAGACCTGACAGCCATATCCAACACCGCAGCCTGCCTTTTCTGTAGAACAGTGCTTCTCAAACATGACTAATTACCCAAAACTGAGTAACATATTTTTACAGATAGTCCTTGACTTGTGACCATCATTGTCATAAGTCAAGCTAATCATTAAGTAGGTCACTATGTAACACATGCCTGATTTTATGGCCTTTCTCACAATGTTAAGCAAATGCTGCTGTTGTAAAGTGAATATACCATGGTCGTTAAGCAAATCCATTATATGAATGGTTTTTTGTTTTGTTTCTTGCTGAAAACAAGATAAAGACAAGTTTCTGGCAAAAAAAAATGCTTAACGTAACAATGTGCAGCATAAAGCTATTAAGATTTTTGCAGAATAAAAATAAAGGTTAAAATTGCTGTGAAGGAAACAACAGACTCGGAAAGATGGAGTTATATTACATCTCTCAATTAAAAAGTCTATTCATTAGATTACCATGCAGTACAAATCAGTTTAACTAAAAATAATTAGTAATCTAAAAAAGAAAAAGATTTTTTTCTTAGTTATACTAAAACTGTGAAGTGGAAGGGGCATCTTTAAGTGCAACCTGTGCCAGAAAAATTAGAAAGGGACAGCATATGTTTAGTATATGAGCATTTAGTAGATCATCTCTTCATGCATAATCACTATAAGAATTCACAATACTAAAAGAGGAATTTAATTTATGCACTAGCTGAATTTAAACTAATAGGATTTTTACAGTTAAACTAGATTTTGCATCTGTTACAACTTAAGACAACTTTATATATTTTCCTCAGTGTACTTTAAAGATACAAAGTGTTGGGTTGTTCATATCTCAAAATTATCTGCAAAGCTCTCAATGTATGCACTGTAGTTATTCAATTAATGTCTTATTAAACAATTTTTAGTAAATATATGAAAATCAGATTATATATTAATAACCAGGACTAAGAATATTTAGAATGGTTATCCTGATTAGAAATGGGGTATATCGTTTACTATATCTAGAAAATTCTAGGTTGTAGAATGTAAGTAAACTTAAGAATGGAGTTAAAAGGTGGTATATTTCAAAAAGTAAATGATTAGGCTTACAAAGATGTATTTTAAATGAAACAATAAACAAATTGGAATATTGGTTAATGTTGGAAGAAGTTTATGTCAGAGGTGGACTTAGATTTCTTTTTTGAAAATCTCCTTTCAATCAGTTTAGAACAGTGATGGCGAACCTTTTTTGGTTCGCGTGCCAAAAGGGGGGGGAATGTGGGGGATCACGTGTGTGCGTGCCCACACTCATAATTCCATGCACCTCCGCACATGCACGCATGACCCCCCTGCTCCCAGCATGCAATGGCACGCCCATTTTTCACTCTCCCCAGGCTCCAGAGCCTTTCTAGGAGCCTGGGGAGGGCGAAAACGGCCTTCCCCACCCCCTCTGGAGGCTGGAAACAGCCTGTTTCCCGACTCCCAGTGGGCCCAGAAGGCCCGAAAATCAGCCGGCTGGTGCACACATGCACGCCGGACCTGAGCTCGCGTGCCCACCGATATGGCTCCGTGTGCCACTTGTGGCACCCGTGCCATAGGTTCGCCATCACGGGTTTAGAACAACACAAAAAGAATTTCAAACTATAAAAATTAAAACTTTAAAATCTTGGCCATTCTACATCCTTGTTGTGACCCAGCACCGCAACCCCCCAGAAACACACACACACAGTCGTTGGGAGGCAAACAAAAAGGTTCCTTTTACTAATAAAGTTTCTTAGTAAAACTCAGAGGGTTTAGAAGTCCAAAACAACACAAACGGAAAGTCTCAAGGAATAAGGTTCTTTGGGTTACGTGAGGGTTAAATAGCACACAGACAAAAGTTCAAAGCAAGACTCATTAATTCTTCTCTTATCTGAACAACTTGGCTGGCTTCCCGGAATAAAGCTGGCAGAAGCTGGTGTCTTCGATAAGATTCCCAAACAGACGTAGAAACGAAACTCTGGATATGCCGTGGTCATTGATTCGTTGTTCTCAGCAATGAGCACTAATTACCCCGGCCTAATATAGGCACTGAAGGGCGTGGCCCAATTAGCCCTCACTGCTTCCTCCGATTGGACCGACGCTTACTCAACCAGTCCTGTCTTCTGGCTGCTCTGCGAGCTCTGGCATCCAGCATGGGTTCTTCATCTCCTGATGAAGCACTCTGCTGCGCAGGTGCAGAAGGTCCTGGGAGATCGTCCTGCTCTGGCACCGAGTCCTCATCACCAGCCGTCTCTGGTGCCAGGCACATAGGCTGGTACTGCTGCACCATGAGCGGCTCCACGTCCTCCGGATCCTCCAGACTCGGCGCCGGACGCGGCCAAGGCACAACAATCCTAAAGGAAAATTACTAAATATTTGCCAGTGTTCCCTTGAGAGATTCCTTCCCTTTTGGGGACAGCAAGTCATCTACTAACTTCCTCCATCTCTATCAGATAGTCTTGAAAGCTACAAGAAGGGGGGGAAACTTTCCCTCCACCTTTAGTCATTAATACCAGAAGCTATATCCAAATTGTTTTTGATAATTGCAGTTGATTTCTCCTTTTGCACACCAACTATAGATAGTCCTTGACTTAAAACTGCAATTGTGACCAGAATTTCTATTGTTAAACAAGTTGTTGTTAAGTGAGTTGGGCTCACTTTTATGACCTTCTAATCACTATTGCCACAGTTGTTAAGCAAATAACTGCAGTTACTAAGTGAATCACACGGTTGTTAAGCATACCCAGTTTCCTGCATTGATTTATCTTGTCAGAAACTGTCTGGGAAAGTCGAAAATGGCAATCATGTTACCTGGAACCACAACAACTGTCACAAATACATGCTGGTTATCAGGTGACCTGACTTTGATCAAGTGATCACACTGGTTGTAAGTCTGAGAAGTCCTGTTCATCTGGGTTGTGTCTACACACTTTAAACACAGAATTGTAATTTAAAGTTGCATTTCAAAGTCTAAAATAAGATTTTGTGGTTGCATGATATGCTATCCTGCTTAACAGGATTGTGTTAAAATTAAGCAATGGAAGTAGCATTTGGGCTTTTGTTTACCTACTTGATATGCAAGAACTTTTTGCCAAGTTTCATGTAATTGCACTATCAAGTAAAACTATATAAAAATACATTAAAACAACAATAAGACATTTAAAGTCCAGCTTAATATGAATACTTATTCAGCAGTACTAATGCTATGGAACCATAAACCATATTAAAACACTACTTGAACAAGTCACAAAACCACAATATAAAGTTGTCAAGAGCTAGCCAAGAATAATACATAAGGCATTCAGGAGTGCAGTTGCTAATTGGCTGCTGCCTGAGAAAATGGTACACTTGGCTTCTCTGTAGCACTGTGGGTTTGGCAGAAAGCCATTTTGGGGTCAAGTTGTTGTGAATGAAGCTGTGTGTGGTTAGGGAGGAGTTACAATGATTCATGTGTTGGAAATTGTAATGAGTAGAATTTTCAAGGCTTAAATAAATTCAGGGAAGTTTTTGCATTTCTCTCTCTCTGCTTTTCCTTTAAAAATATATAAGAAAATTTTAAATCCTATTTTTATTGTTGCTGTAAAATTTCAAACACATGCTGTTTTTGAGTAGTATTTTCTATTAACTAAGATTAAGGTGATGTTTACCACAGTTGTTTGTAATTAAAACCATTGATCTCTCTTTTTATATAGATGGAGAATGGAGAAGAAACACAATCAGAAGAATTCTATGTAAAATACAAAAACTTGTAAGCAAGCCCTGTCTTCAGCATTCTTTAAACAGTTCCACAATATGTAAAACATAAGTTACAAATATCTAAAGATTAAGTACAAATCAATTACAGATAATGTTCTGCATATGAGTAGCAATACAGAATATTAATTTTAAGTGTTTGGAAGGAGAATATGTGTCCTTATAGAATATTTCTGCTTATAATAGATGTATCCATAATGTCTTATTTTATACACTATTTAATGATAGTTAAATAGGGAGCTGGAAGTTTCTAACCATGAGATTAGTAACTAGATGTCAACAGAATTCCAGACTAAAAATATATAATAGCTACAATGTTGTTCAGTTGCTGCTGCAGACTATCACTCTAAGGTAAAGTTGCAGTAAAAATGACATTCTAGAAATTGACATTTAAATTTACTGAGTTTAATAGTTCGGCTAGAAGGCGGATATTAAGGTTACTTCCTGTCCTTTAGAGGTAACCTATCTTTTCAGTCTTATTGTCCACTTTCTAGAGGAAAGCAGATTCATCTTAAGAGTTAAGAATAAAAGGTTTACAATTAAGAGTGCTACACAGTCAACTACAGTTACACGGATAATAACCCAGGAGATTGGGGGGTGGGGGAGGGAAGCATCAAGGGAAAAGTCCAATCACCTCTAAAGTAAGTAAGAGATGAGAAGCAGGACCACTTTCAAACTTGCCTTCAATGAAGCAGACTAAAGGCCACCCAACATTTTTCCCTACTTTAATGAAGCAGACACTGGATTGTGCCAACTGCAGCAACCCTCCTGCAGCCTGAGAGGAATGCCGAGAAAGTTTCATTAGCTAGCAGGAAAGTTCAGACCAGTTGTGGAATGATCTCTTTAAAAGTAAACAAGCAAAATTTCAGGAGAGGGTAATATAGCTGATGACCCCCAGAATCCTTGTGTACTTACTGTGAGGCCAGGCAATACATCAGTTAACACCAGGATAGAATCTGGGAGCATTTCCTGTTAGGATTGTAGTAGGAAAGCTGAAGGATGCTGGATGTGGAGATATGATGGGGCAGCCTCAAAAGAAAATGACCTAGTGATGCTCCAGCATAGCAGCTCAGAGACTAGAGAGAAGAGGTAGACTTGTTTGAACCTTGGTTATCTGTGGAAGACATAAAAGCCCTAGCCATCCTACCTATCCCATGAGGCTGCATTTTCCTAAGAATTACATCCTTTGTTTATAAGTATTCATCTACTTCTGCTTTCAAAAGCACATACAACAAGTGCTATTCAGATGTGGAGAGAGGACAAAGGATCAAAATGAAAAACACAATTTCATAGTCAAGGTCTCCAGCCAGCCTCAGACATAAGGCCAAGAGAGATCCCTTTTTCCCCAGGAGACCAAGGCATGAGGCATGCCTGAAATCCATTTGTCAAGTGTTTAGTCTGGGAAGAGAGTTAATCTTCAGGACATTTTCTCCACAATTCATACCTCCCTAATGAAAACTATTCAGCATTGATTTTCTTTCTGATGATCCTGAATAAATTACTCAAGATACTTAGACTGTAACTGGGCCATAACAAGCAGGCAGTATCTATATGACCGAACCACTGCAGCATTCCACCTGCACCCCCACTGGCCCGCCTGTAGCTCTTACTGGCTCACCTATTGCCACTATGCCTGCACTCCTCAGTGCCAGACTAAGACTCTTGCTGGCCTGTCCACACTCCTCACCACCCACCTGCATCCCTTGCTGGCCTGTCTCTTTATACCAGGGTTTGAGATATACTACTAGATATCTCAAATCCTGGTATAAATAGCAGTTCTCCTTTCTCTGTGGCCACTTTCAATCAGTTCTGACAGGTGGGGAGAAATCTTGCCCATGATCTCTCATATGTGGTTGTCTTATGGCTTAAAACTTTCTCCCTTTTCTGTTTAAAATCTATATAGAAACCTTGGGGTGAAATCATCTGCCAGTTTGGGTCAGATATCATCAATATGCAGATGATACCCAGTTGTATATCTCAAACCTTGGTATAAAGATGTAGTCTAAGTCCTGACCCAATACCTGGAGGTTGTACAGGTCTAGATGGGGGAGGGGGGTGAGACTTAGGTTCAATCCTGACAAGATCAAATGCTTGTGTGTAATTGGGGCCCCAAAATTCAGAAATAATCCTTTGCTGACTTTCCCATTCAAAGTTCGTGCACAATATGGGGTTCCTCTTGGATTTCTGGCTCTTGCTCAAAGAGTAGCTGTTAGTTGTGACCAAGTGCATAGATACACCTATTGCACCAGTTGAGTCCTTTTAGACAGACATGCCCTGGTCTGAGTAAAGTGCCTGTTACTACTTTATGATCTTTTAAGGTATTATGTCTGACTCTCTGAAGGACCACCCGTCTCCATTTATCTCTGTTGGTTCAGTCCAGCAGAAGAAGGGCACTTCGTATCCTATTACTTAAGCAGTGTCATCTTATAGGACCCAAAATACACAGCTACTATGTTGCAATTCCTGCCTTCTGAAACGGTATACATCCAGAGTTTTATGTGTTTTCCACCGGTATATTGTTGAAGAAACTGGAAGACCTGTTTGTTTCTGGGACTCTTAAGGCTTCAACAGTTTCTTTAACAATGTATAAATGGGAGCCACTTGAAACTGAATAGATATCATTCCAGAGGGCAGGAATTGCAACGTAGCTGTGGTTTTTTTTTATCATATAAGATGACATTGCTTAAGTAATATAATACAAATGTGTTTCTAATTGTAAATTGAAAAAGTTGTTTGGGACATGAGTAGCCTATTTCAGTGATTAAAAATATTTGTAGAATTGTTCCAGGAAAAGCTACCTATCTTTATAAAAAGAATAAGTTTTCCTCCTCACATGCAGATTTTGGCCATATTGAGCCATCCAGGGTCATATAGAGTGCTTATAGTATTACATAAACTCACTGAAAAGTATTGTTGTAATATTAGGAAAGGAAGATGTCAGCCCTTTCGTATTCTATAGGGTTCATATTCTGCTAACCAACTGCTCATAGCACTAACTATATTTTAACAGTTTGAATCCAGTTTATTTCTTTATCACTTATAATTTATGGCCAAAGTTTTATTTATGGCCAAAGTTTTATTCTGAGCAATGTAGAACCAAGGTTACATTGAGGTTGGTGTGGATAATTGTTAAATCTCCCAAACTGCTCACTTCTGCCTGTATGTATGTCCCCTTTTTAAAACAATTGAACTATGCATAAAAAGTAGTGTTACCATGAAGACCAGAATAAAAAGAAAGAAAAATTCCAGAGTCCATATCTTTAATAAGTTTAAACATGAAAGACCAATTCAAATTGTAAAAAGTTTTTTCTGTATCCAGAAAAATCAGTGCCACTTGCAGGGAGGCACACTAGCTTAGTGGCTTCATGATGCTGGAGAAGGTCTTTGCTCCAGCGGTTCAAATTCTAGCACTGCATGGTGGGGTGAGCTCTTGTCACTTGCCTCCGCTTTAAAAGCATGTTCCGTGTGGGTAGATAGTAGATTGGTAGCTAGTACTTTAGTATGAAGATGAGCAGAATCCTGCCGGCCCTGCACCTCCCTGGTTGTGATGCCTGTTTGTGAGGCGGCTGTGATGGAGGGAGAGGGTCTCAGATGCTGCTGCAGGAAAGACGCTTGTTTTTCTTTCTGGTGCAGAGCTAGCTCGCCCTACTGACACGCACCTTGGGAAACGTGCGAGCATGAACCAAACAGCTAGCAAACAGCCAGCCAAACTATTATTCTGCAATAGCATTGCAGTCTCCTGGCTAATGTAACAATGTGGCTAATGTACAAATAAATAAATGCCAGTTAGTATGTTGTTGTAGATACTTTATTATATCCAATACAGTTCTTATACTATCTCTTAATTTTGTGTAAGAACCCATATTGATCATCATGAATAAAATCCTGCACAATCCTCTTTATCAGCCAAAATTGATGTAAATATTTTATAGTCATTATTCAGCAATGAAATTCAACAGTAAATCTTCGTTTAGATTAAATCTTGTTCTTCTTTTGGCAATAAAGCAATATTAGCTTCTTTCCACAATTCACATAACAGATCCCTGCAAAATAGAATTCATCACATATTGAAGTGGTTGCAAATGTTGGTCTTCAAAATACTTACAGTATGAACTTGGAAGTCTATCAAGCCCTAGTGCTTTCCCTGTTTTAGTTGTTGTAACTATTTCTGAGTTGCCCACAACCAACTCTAGGAATTCCAAATGTGCTCTCCAGTCCCAAAAGTTGTGGTAGAAAATATTTAATTGTGCAATATCTGATTTAAATCAACCTGACTTGGAACATTTTTATTCTATTAAAATGTTTTTGTCAGATTAACTTATGTAGATGGTCACTGTTATGAGCTAGGTTTATTGAACAAGTAACAGCTGTGAATTAGTCACAAAGCTAAGTAATAGCTCAATTCAACACTGTTAACCTAAAGCAAGCAAATCACATTCTGCTATACGCTTTCATGCAAATCAGGGATTTTTTTTAATGAATTGAGTTCTTTGTTTCTCCAATCACAATGATTATTACTGACAATATCCACTTAAGTTCTACAATATTTTTTTCTCTTAATATTTAGGGAGATGATATTAGTAAAAGAGGAAGCATAGTGTCCTATCTTCCATATTTAATCAAAATGTCCATTGGAATTATTTGCTAAATGATACCGTAAAACTGTACAGCTTATGTATTAGTTTTAAGACAATTATTTTATTAAGACAATCAGTTTGCATAAATATTAAGCTGATAAATAGTGCTATGATTATTTTTCTTCATTATTTTAGCTCTTACCTCCATTGCCAATGGGCATCTGTGGAAGTACTGGACAAAGACAGGAGAATCCAACAGAAGATTAAAAGATTTAAAGCAAAGCAGGCTCAAAATAAGTTCCTTTCAGAGGTATATTTTTATTATTTCAATTGGATTAAATCATGTAGTGAGGCTGAAGTTCATTGATAACTCCATCAAGTGAAGCTCAGTCATTTCTATTCAATGTACCTGCAATTTCTTTTGAAAACTATTTGGAATGTAAGCAGATGCACGATGTGGTAGCTTATCATAGTGAAACAGTAATCTGGATCTCATATGTCTGTAAATACTTATATGCCTTGAAGAGATTACACCTAACATATTGTAAAGATGGTCTCCCATAGGTTCCTTTTTAATAATACTTTATATAGGCTGGATAAATATTTTTATTAAATATTTTGAAAACAGACTTTTAGGTACTCATTCTACTGAAGTGGATTGATGTTTAAATTCTCTTGATTTTTTAATTATCTTAACTCTTGTGTTTATTGATTTATTTTGGATTGTATTTCATTATGCCGGCTTCTTACATTGTTACAAGATTTAGACTTTATTGTATTATTATTGTTTTAAAATGATTGAATGATTCTTAGTTTTATAGATATGTGTACAAATAAATAAATTCCCCCTTCCCCACAATGATGTCACATTTCCCAGATAATTTCTTAATTTCAATCTAGTCTGTTTCAAGCAAACTAGAGCTAGCTGAGGCTTAAACTTGCAGAAAAGCTAGTGATTTGAGCAATATGTGTCATATATCTTCATGTCCAATCAAGTAGCAAAGGAATCTGAGCAAAACATGTTAGTCCTGAATCTTTATTTCATGTAATATTTAATTAAAACCCTGTTGTTTTTCTAAGCAAACTGACTAAATAATGGTTTGTTTGTCACTTAGTATAAACCTGAGCTGCCCACAAAGTTACTCCTGATAATTATGTTTCAGTATTGAAACCTCATTTAGTAGTTGGTAGATGGTGAGTTTTATGGCTGCCAGATCTAGGTGAAATAATGGGAAGATCTAATTTCAGTGGCGTATGGGTTAACACTGGATATCCCCTCACTTTACAGTGTCACTGGGACTGAGTATTTACACTGAAACAGAAGAAGAAGGAACAAAACAGCACACTGTGATCCAAAAGATACAGGAGGTTCCCCTCTAGGAAATATGGAATTATATAACTGCCCAAGAATTTGCATTTTTGTTTATTGTTCTGTCTCAAAAGCTATAGAAACCTCTAGAGATAGAATAAGTTTATTGTGCTGTTCTTTAGTAAATGTGGTTTGTAGGCCTACAGATCCTGTCTATTTTTTTACATCTTTAAATCAAACTGGTAGGCAACAGCTGGATATCAGCTGCAGGCAATGCTTGAAAACAAAGTAGCTAAAGTCAGCGGTTCAAATCTCACCGGCTCAAGGTTGACTCAGCCTTCCATCCTTCCGAGGTAGGTAAAATGAGGACCCAAATTGTTGGGGGCAATGTAAATATACATTTGCTGACTGGTGTAAACCGCTTAGAGAGTGCTTGCACTGTGAGGCGGTATATAAATCTCACAAACAAACAAACAAACAAACAAATAAATAAATAAATAAATAAATAGAATATTAAAACTGCTTCAAGATCATGACTGATTTATGCTGTCATGATGTTGAAGCAATTTTAATGTTCTTACTCCATTTTATCCCACCTTTATTATAAATATCTTTTTAGACCAAGATAGTACAAAATATTTTGGATTTTTCAGCATTTTCCCATGTCTGCTGAAAAAGGTGTGAGACTCAGATGTTTCCAACTAGCTTTGTCAAAGTGGTATGTCAATGGCTTCTGCTTATAGGCAGCTTCATAAATTCCTCGTTTTGATCAGCAGGTGAGAATGAACAAAGTTAATCCTCATTAACAGGGCTACATAACAACTTAATTAATCAACCCACTGCAGTGAATTAGCTACTTAATTTGCAGAGAAATGTATTATTTCATCATGACTTATGAATTCGAATAATTCCTCAGTCATGATGGAATAATACACTTTTCTTTGCAAATTAATTAGCTAACTCGCTGCAATAAGCTGATTACTTTTTTTAGAGGCAGTCCAATTTGAAACTACATTATCCAAAACAGTTTCTCTGGGTGGATTTTTCCTCCAGTTTCATGGAATAATCAATTAAAAAGAAGTTACAACTTAATTGTTTGATTTGGCATGAATTTATTTATTTATTTTATTTATTAAAATTTCTATGCCGCCCAACTCCCGGGGGACTCTGGGCGGCTCACAGCAGATATAGAAACACATAAAAAACAATTTTTAAAAGGAGCCATATTAAAATACTATCCATTAAAAAACAAACTTTCATTCATACCCTGCCTGCCGGAAGAGCCAAGTTTTTATTGCTTTACGGAAGGCCAGTAGGGTGGGGATGGTCCTGATCTCTGGAGGGAGCTGGTTCCAAAGGGAGGGGGCTCCCACAGAGAAGGCCCTCCCCCTAGGTCCCGCTAGCCGACATTGTTTGGTCGACGGGACCTGGAGGAGGCCGACTCTGTGGGCTCTAACCGGTCGTAGGGAGGTATGCGGCAGGATGCGGTCCCGAAGATAACCTGGCCCTGAGAGAATCAAGAGAATCTGTATGCTCCATTCTCTTCTGAAACCATCTGTGATCTATAGAACATCAGGTTCCATGGTGGAAAGTTAGTGGAAAGGATACTTAGAAATAACTATTAATGGATAAAGTTAGCTGCCATGTAAGAGATATATCAAGCAATGACCAAGTAGCTATCCAAAACTGATTGGCAAGATATGCCAATCCAACAATTAAAATAATGTGTCTGAAAATCCTTGAACTTTTCAGTTATTCAAAAAGTGCTATGTGTTTTTGCCTGTTAGCTTGTACCAGTAAGCACATGAGAGCCAGTTTGGTGAAGTTGTTAAGGCATCAAACTAGAAACTAGGAGACAGTGAGTTATAGTCCTGTCTTAGGCACAAAGCCAGCTGGGCGACCTTGGGCTTGTCACCTTCTCTCAGCTCTAGGAAGGAGGCTATAGCAAAGCACTTCTGAAAAATTTTAACCAGGAAACTGCAGGGACTTGTCCAGGCAATCTTGGTAAATCATTGTTTGAACAGGTAAAACCACTACACTACACCATATAAGAGGAAAAAGTATGCATTTATAATAGATTTGATTTGTACACAATTATATACCAGTTCTCACATAAATTTAAGAAATATAAAAATAAGATCATTGCCAAGATAAAGTAGGAAACAAAAAGGGTATCTAATTTATTTCTTCAGGAATATTTTTTTTCTGAATATGATTTAAGCATTAATTAGGTGACTTTGGAAATTTATTTCTACTGCATATAGCTTTCATAGTTCCAACTTCTATACTGCAAGTTTCAATCTTCAAGAATGCTAAATGCATTATATGCTATAAACATTTTAAGATGTTTGTTAGTGAATCGTAATTTCCCACTTCGTTTAAAATATCCCTAAACATTCCTATTCCTAAACATCCTTGCACGATAAAAAGTTTTACACTGTGATTAAGAGGCCCAGTTAACAAAGCGAAAGAAGTTCAATTCCCTCAGAAATGCTATTATTCTGGATTGTTGCACTTCAGTTAATGCTATAGTTTACCAAACATGCATTTTGTGTTATAGTGTCCCTACTGCTTTATTTACTGATTTTTTTTTCTTTATCCATGCTTGCCCTTGAATAGATAGATGATGAACTTTTTAATCCAGATTATGTTGAAGTTGACCGAATAATGGATATTTCACATAGCAAAGACGATAATGGAGAGGTAAGTTTATTTATTTATTTTTTAAATTGCACTTGTTTGCTAGCAAAATTAAAATGAAGTATGCCATACATTGCTAAAACTATTTTCATTTTAATTTATTGTAATGGGTATTTCTGTTACATTTTTGGATACACATTGAGTTTTAAATTATACTGCAGATAGTCCTCGATTTGGTCGCTTAACAGCCATTTGAAGTTACAATGGATCTGTGGGGAGGCAACTTACAACCCAGATTTGAAGCTCCAATGGTCGCCACCCCCACAATCAAGTGATTGAACTTTGGCTGCTCAGCAACTGGGTCTCATTGATAGCCATTTGCAACATCCTGCAGTCATGTGACCACATTTTAAGGTAGTTTTGCTGAAAAACTATCAATTTTTACTTTACGTTTTTGGCAAAATAAAATCTATTAAATCTATTAAATAAAATAAAACAACGCTCTTAGCAAACCATTGGTCCACTTAATGACCACAGAGTTCATCAGAAAAACTTGTAAAATTGGATCACATGACTGACCTGTTTTACAACTGTCACAACTTACAACCATGATGGGTAATCTCTATTATGGTTGTAAGTTTAAAGATTACCTGTACTTGAACATCCATATCTTTCACCTGGACAAAATGTTGCTATATCAATTAATATGAAAGATACTAATATGCCAAAACAATATGTAAAATATGGGAATAGAAAATGAAGAGGAAGACAAGTAATAATGTCCAGATTTTATTTTGTAATTCACACTGCATTTGTGTGTCAAGGAAATTTTAAAGTTTGGTGTATGTAATAATACTGTTATATTTGCTTTTTGAATATAACTTATTTTTATTATTCTCCATCTAAATTAAAATTTCACATTAAATGAAAATGTAATTAAATATATATAATTATTATTATTGGAATGTTTCAAATTTAGGAAGTGCTGTTAAGTGACAGCACTTAACAGCACTTATTAAGCACTTATTAAGCATTTTATATTAATTATATGGTTGTCAAATCATTGTTAAAAATAAATTTTATCATCACCTTAGCCATATACTGAATATACAGTATATGTTATAATAGATTTTGGGTAGCACTAGCGTATCAAAGACCTTTATGATGCTTCATGATATACTGTTCATGATATACTGTTACACCCAGTTAAAGACACAAAAAATTTTGTAATGTAGACTAAAACCCCATCAAATAGTTGTAGCAGCAGTGAATGTGTCAGTTTTAATTCAATAAATATTGAAATGTAACCCACATAAATTGAACTCCTACATGGTTTTAAAAAGTGGGGAAGATCACGTAAAAAAAATTTCAAGAAACATTTTTAGAATGTATTTTTGTCTTTAAATTTGTGGGGAAAATAATTTCACTATTTTCAATATTTAGGAAAACCTTTCATTATTTTAAAGTGTTACATCATCTTATTCATTGTGGGCATTGTGGTTTGCTATACATATTCTCCTTATGCATATTAGCCCATACTACATTGAATTCAAGTGTAAGGTTTTTGGCAGGAGACTTCTGTATTCCAGAGCATCTTCTATAGCAGAATTTTGGCTTTGATTCAAAGAACAGTTCTGTTTTCAATGTTCCAGTGATAGTTCTTGGCAGTTCATCTTGGGTGGATTTTTGTTGTTTTTTGTTTTTATTTTGAAATGGACTTTGCAAATGCCAACAGTCTGGTGTTGCATCCTCACCAAAATTTTGTTTATTGATATTTCCTCAATTCCAATTTTGCATTCAGTCCTGCAAATATTGGCCCTAACACTAGTACCACTTTTATCTTTATTACTATACTTTCCCTTTTCTAATCTTGTAGAGGAATGTACTACCCGATAGTGGTGGGCTTCCTGACTTGTTTTCTATAGGAGAAGTTTGTGACCTCACTTAAAATTTGTTGTTATATAGTTCAGTATCAATTTCTTGGAGCAATTAATTGGAGCAGATCTCTCTTATCTGTACTTTCCACATCTTTTGGATGCAACACATTATCAATATTGATATGATATTTATATCACAGTCTTCTATAATTTCTTCATATCGATTTCACCAGATTTGTTTCCATTGTGGCCAGTTAAATCAAGGCAGAAAAAACTTTTTATTTTCATTTTTGCCTTTATCTCTTTCATCAGCATATTTCTGGACAACAGTAAATGTAACAAATAAGAAAGATACTATGGATTGAGTTTCACTTGCTGTTTTATATCACATACACAACAAGCAGTCTTAGCTATAGTTCATCTACTGGAAGCTTCAACCAGTTCTTGGTCAGACTTTCTTATATTTGTCAGTATTGTTAATATGATTAACTTCTTGCCAGGTGGTTGTGCATAGACTACCATAGTAGATGAGAAGTGTAAATCCAATCTTTCCAAACCATGTAGAACAGGGGTCCCCATTCGGAACCGGGCTGTTGAAGCAGCAGGCGAGCGCACACACAAAATTCCATTTGTGTGAGTGGTGGACACACATGCCCGCCACTCGCGCAATTGGAGCTGCACGTGCTCGCCCACTTTTTCCATGGAACTATCCTCTTTCCTCCCCTCCGCCAATCTGCAAAGCCAGAAAGGTTGGGGATCGCTGATGTAGAATACATATTTTTGCTGGTTTTATTTGTATTTTTATAAAACACACACACATACATACATACATGTGTGTACACACACACATGTATGTGTGTATATGTATGTATGTATTTTAACCCTTATTATCTGCCCATGTTGTTTAATAAGTGGGTGATTATATAAATTGAAATAAATTTGAATGCAGAAATAGCGGATTAAGCACTGATATTGTTGGTGAAGTCATTAGATAATACATTGAAAAATTATTTGAAATGTAACATTGTTCAAACTAGAGGTAGACCATTCAGGATGTGGTATTTTTAGTTAGCGCAAGGTTCCACAGTGTTACTTGTTGACCACAGATTCTTGCTTAAAATGTGCCATAGAATGAATGAATGAATGAATGAATACATACATACATACATACATACATACATACATACATACATACATACATAAATACATCTTGCTTAAAACAAAATATCCGCAAGATCCAAGAGGCTTGAAAACCTGTATCAGGTGCTGAAGGAGGACTGTGGTTTCTTTAAATAGCAATAACACTTAGACTTATATACCGCTTCATAGTGCTTTGCAGCCCTCTCTAAGCGGTTTACAGAGTTCAGCATATTGCCCCCAACAATCTGGGTCCTCATTTTACCGACCTCAGAAGGATGGAAGGCTGAGTCAACCTTGAGCTGGTGAGATTTGAACAGCTGAACTGCTGAACTAGCAGTCAGCTGAAGTAGGTTGCAGTGCAACCTTAGTAGCCATAAACTAGCAACATTCAGGTCTGGTGGAAAACAAAGGGAGAAAACCTGACTGAGTAAGTTGGAAATTTTATTCTTTGGCTTCATTGTTCCTCAGGACAATAAATTACTAGACTTGCCTTACTAAATACCTGCATTTTCCTTATGAAAAGATGTCCTCTGTCTTCACTTTTATGCTTGATAACAAGGAGATAACAACTGGTGAGGGAATTTACATTGCTAAACAGTGTTCATCCCTCCAGAGATTGTGCTGCAAAAGCCTTCAGTAGTTCAGTTGCCCTTCAGCATCACACATGGCTTCATTTCAAAGAACTCTCACAGGACACCCAGATCTGAGTTGAGGATTTACTATGGTATATTTAGTTAGAAGACTAGCTAATTATGGGCATGCTAGGCTGTGTCTGAAACCAAAAGTTTGGTATTTATGGAAGATGATATTGTTCAGGGGAAGTATGCTATTAGATGGGATCAAATCATAGGACATTCTTCAAATCAGCTAGATCCATGCAGCAAATCCATAGGAGACCAAGCTGGGATTCCAAGTAGAACTTTTGATTCTTTTAGTTCATTCTGTTGAAATGTTATGGTTGGAATTCTATTACAGTGAATTTATGAATAGTGATCTCCAACAATAACCACACAGACTATTTCTGTTCTTCTCTTTAATGCCTGGTTTAAGTCACAGACCCTAACCCTATGCAAAAAAACTAAGGTTTGTTTGCCATAGAACAATTTGAAAGTGAGTCTCTGAATTATTTCAGGGAAGATTTTTATTCTAATATTTTAAAAAATCTTTATCAGGTTCCTCATCTTCTGGGTGCAAATACTAATCTGCAAATAGCCAAATTTCATAGGTTTTATTTTAGCTTTTCTTTTTCAATGAAGCTGGTTTACCTCAATAGACTGGATTGATACTTTGTTTTACAATTCAATTTGCTCCCACCATCAGCAGTAAATTATAAAGTAGTCAGAGTGCTTAATAATCCATATTAATTTTCTGTTATTCCTTGAAAAATGATGGCTCTCTAAAGTTTTGGTGTGTGATAGAGAATCTGTTCATCCAGTGAATCATCATGTTTTCTGGATTTTGCGTTGTTGATAGGACTTCTGCTTCAGAGACTTAAAGCTAATGTCCATTCTGTTTTTCTCCACTTAGAGAATGATTGGGTTTGCTGATTAATTATAAAAGAGTCACAGTTTTCTCCCAAATAGGTTATCTATTTCATTAGAATATTTTAAATATGAACAGGGGGATTCCTTCCTTATTAGTACTGTCTATTGGGGTCTCATCTCAAAATTAATTTGCAGCTACCGTCTTTCAAGTGAACCTATCCCAATATACTTGCAATTAGTGCAATTATGCCATTATCCAGAAGAGGATATTGTGGGCCTGATTTTTCTAGACGGTTTCAATTTAAACAAAAGCCAACTGTTGTTGTCTTTGGTCACCTCCTTATGTTTCATGGGCTTTGCATAGCAGAATCTGGATTGTTCTCTTTGATTTTTGTAACCTCTTTTCTATTGATAATAGATACCAATGCTTCAAACACTTGGTGGGGAATACACTGTCATCATGGCAAGTGCAGTGCCCTTAAATCAGGCAAGAGTCTCAAAATTACATAAACATCTAAGAATATTCAAGGCACACCAAATTTCAAGTTTCTTCTGATACAAAATAAGGGGCTATTAAAAGTAGTCCAGATGAAGCAATTCTGCACCCTATTGATTCTCCCAGTTGGGTGATTTTTTTTTCAGACTTTCAAATTAGATAGAGCTACTTATTATATATTGTATATGTATTGGTTCATCCATATCCATACAATGGCCATTTCTGAAAAACCTTGCCAAAAAACAGTGCAGGGACTTGTCCAGGCAGTCTCCAAGAATTGCACATGTTTGAATAGAAGAAAAAATGGTTCATCCAGATGTGATGATGCTCAAAAATATGGCTTGGAAATTATCAGTTTCATCTTTCTCACTTGCAGTAGAACACACGTGAGCGTTCACAAAATATTCTACACAGAAAACTTATGCTTAAAAAATAGAAAAAGTATTCGACATTCTAGAGCCTTCAGAGAGAACTCAGCTACATTTGAAGTTGAAGTTTAAAGGGGGAAAAAGATCTAGCTGTAGTTTCAACTTACAGGGGTATGGTTTTCAGTTGCCCAGCTTTTATAAGGATTACTATTAAGCAGTTTAAATGTTTTTTATACCTCAGCTATTTATTATTTATTTATTATAGAGCAGGATGTAAAGCACTGTGAGATGATATATAAGTCTAAATGCTATTGCTATTGTGCTGCCTTGGAATCTTTCCCCAGTGCTCAACCTGGCCCATCTCAAAACCATTTGAACTTCTGGTTCCATACTCATTGCAACTGCTCTCTTGGAAAACCACTTTCCTTACTGATTCAGCACACTTATCAATGAACTTTGTGTATTCTTCTGAGAGCCCTTAGTTTTCTAAGGTCAGTCTTTGGTGAATTCACAGATAATTAGTAAAAGAATTGGAATTATGGGTTAGTAATCAGTAACTTTAAAAGTGATGTAACAAAGTACTTTCTCGGTTTATGTGCTGTTTTTACATTAAAAGTAGAAGTTCAATGAAATATGCTAAGTTTTATTTAGTTTACAAAATTACAATGCCATTGATCATATTCATAGGCTTTCATATAATCATTTTGTTTGCTTTTTTCCCTTAAAAAAGCCTGTGACTCATTATTTGGTGAAATGGTGTTCACTTCCATATGAAGACAGCACATGGGAATTAAAGCAAGACATAGATCAAGCTAAGATTGAAGAATATGAGAAACTAGTGGCTAGGGAGCCAGAAACAGAACGTGTGGTAAGATTTGGCTTTCTATTGAAAATGTTTCTTAATAGTATTTTAATAATGTGGTTTGTGGAAACCACTAATATGATTTGCTGCATTTGAAATAGGAGCGACCTCCTGCTGATGACTGGAAGAAATCAGAATGTTCCAGAGAATATAAAAACAACAACAAACTCAGGGAATACCAGTTGGAAGGAGTAAACTGGCTTCTTTTCAACTGGTACAACACGTATGTAACATGCATTCCTTGTGAAACTGTATAGTTTGACTGTTCAAATTTAATATCCCTGAATATTTTAAAATACAGGGTGTTTTAATTATCTTAATTAGTAAATAGCAACTTCTGTGACTATATTCCCCCCCCACCCCTTGTGTGTATTTTTTGTGTGCATGAATTTGTATTAAACTTTGAGGTGGGTTTTTTTGCTGTTTTAAGAAGGATGTTTGAGTTGACACTATTTAATTCTTAAAAGTAAATGTCCTTATAAGACATAGGATTCTTACAGTCAAATAAATAAGGAAGTGTGTTTTGTAAATCTCATTTGAGGAGCTGAATTATAATTTTAGAACTGAACATTTATTCATTGCAGATGCAACTGCATTTTAGCAGATGAAATGGGATTGGGAAAAACTATCCAGTCCATTACATTTCTCTATGAGATATATTTAAAAGGAATCCACGGTCCATTTTTGGTTATTGCCCCATTGTCTACAATCCCCAATTGGGAAAGAGAATTCCGTACCTGGACAGAGTTGAATATTGTTGTGTATCATGGGAGCCAAGCCAGTCGAAGGATGATCCAGACATATGAAATGTACTTCAAAGACCCACAGGTAAATGTTATTAGTATAATAAAAGATGACTTCAAATAACTATTTCTTATTGTTAGTTATTTGCCCTTCATTGTTTCAAAATTTAAAGTCAGGATTGGAAAAGGGGTTGCCAAAGGGAAATGTTTTCCATAAATTCTGCACACATAAATATTACTCTATTAAGGTTTCCTAAATGAGGAGATTTAAAACAGTAGAATACGGTTTTTCCACTCTGATTAAACAAAACTAAGAATGATTTATAAGTACATTTTTCTATCATATCCAAAAATCTGGAAGAGTCTTATAGCACTTTTTCCAACTAACGTATTTTATTAAAAAGCATAAGCTTTTGTGTGCTGCAGTTCCCTTCATCGGGATATAAATTTAATATTATTTTAAATATTCATATTTATCATCCTAATATTTTAATGTTTTACTTTGATGTTTTTACTCTGTAAGCCACTGAGTTGCGTCTAGGCTAAAAGGATGGTATATAAATTTAATAAATAAAATAGAAGTAAAAAAAATTAGGGTGAATGGAGTGGGGAGAGGGCAGATTGTTTATGCAGATCCATTAATTAATATGGCTCTCTTCCCACATTGTCACATTATCAGTATTCCACAGAACTTGATTTGATATTGTTGGTAACATTTATAAAGAATGCACAATGTTATAGTAGCTTTCAACTTCCAAAGTAAATTCTTTGGGTTTAAGAGGTTTAGGTTTAAGAGCAGGATTTAGGTATTATCCACAATTCTATCATCATTAGTCAGTGAATGTTTTTGTTTTGAAAGAAAGCATTTGAATCATGCATAAGGTTGTTTTAACCATATATAATAATTACATAATAATCTCTATGATTTTAGGGTCGTGCAATTAAAGGATCATACAGATTTCATGCCATCATTACAACATTTGAAATGATTTTGACTGATTGTCCTGAGCTCCGTAACATTCCGTGGCGATGTGTGATCATTGATGAAGCTCACAGGCTGAAGAACAGAAATTGTAAGCTGCTAGAAGGGCTCAAAATGATGGACCTGGTGGGTATTGATATTCTTAAATCTCAGAGAAAAGTATTTTAATTCTGTCCATTTGAATTCCAGTTTTGTTAACATTCTTGTCATTACAATTTTTCTGCTTAAGAGAATGCTATGAAACACCTACAATTCATTTGCACACTTCAAACAATCCACTGATAATATCTAAAATACAATAGGAAAAAATGGACATGAAAAAGATTAAAATCTTCCCTTGTAGTGGAGATGGGTAGCATATAAATTTAATAAATAAATAAAAATACAAAATAAATGAATAAATAAGTTTTTATTGTCTTATTTTTTGCAGGAACACAAGGTGCTTCTAACAGGGACTCCTTTGCAAAATACTGTAGAAGAGCTTTTTAGCTTGCTCCATTTCTTGGAACCAAGTCGTTTTCCTTCAGAAACCACTTTCATGCAAGAATTTGGTGATCTAAAAACTGAGGAACAGGTAAATTATTCCACAATATTCCTTTCCAATTATAATAGTCACCTAATTCCGAAAAAATCCTTAAGAGTAACAGTTTTGTTTTTATTGGAACCAAACTATTTTACTTATAGGAGGTTTTACACTTTATTATTATCAAAATGAATTTAAACTTTTAAAAAAAATATTTGTAATTTTTAAAGAGATTCTGTGTAAATGTAAACTATTTAATGAACTTTACTGGAATATAAGAGTCAGCCTATTATTATTTAAAATGTATTAATATTTATAGTGATACTTAAAACACAAAGCAAAATAATACCAAGTATTTAAAAGAAAAACAATTTTTAAAAAACATTTAAAACATTTGAACAATATCAGCTAGGAATCTAGCTGTTAATTCAATACATCTGGAGATTATTACATCGAAGAAATCTGATAAGTAGGATTTTTAAATGAAGCATGCAAAATATTACCATTATTTTAGCTCACACAATAGCAATATAAAATGTTAGATCCCATTGTAGCAGAAAGATAATATATTGTTTAATAAATATAGTGCAATCTACAAGGATTTGGCTGTACTATTGTATCACATGGGCCTTTTTATTTACTATAATCTAATTATTCAATTATTGGCATGATTAAATCTCATACAATTAAGACTTCTTTAGACATGTAATATCTCCAGTGCATGTTAATTGCTCTGAATGTTTGAATTATAGTTCTATGTTAGTTACTACAATCTTTTAGTACAAGTGAATATAGTAAACAATCTGTTTAACAGATCTCTTTTTACCCGACTTGGTACAAACAAGACAAATGTTCAGTTCAGACTTCATTCCATTAACAAGATAATGTGCATTATATCAAGCATGTTTCTATTAAATTGGGGTTTTACTGCAAATGACACCAGTCATGTCAATTATGTAATTATGCAAATGATGTAAATTCTGATTTAATGGATATTTGGATTTAACAGAAACTCATTTCCCCAAATCATCTGTTAAATAGAGCATTTACTGTAATGAAGTTATTCTTACCGTAATAAAGTTATCCTGTAAATGCTGTTGATGAATGATAATAGTAATTACGGAAATATTTTCATATTTCCAAAAATTGCAGCATAATAGAAAAATATGGAAAGATGTACATATTATATAAGGATATTTATAATAGGAATTAAAAATTGTAATATAAACATTTATTTTATCAGGTTCAGAAACTTCAAGCAATTTTAAAACCAATGATGTTAAGACGATTGAAAGAAGATGTGGAGAAGAACCTGGCACCCAAGGAAGAAACTATTATTGAAGTTGAATTGACAAACATTCAGAAAAAATACTACAGAGCTATTCTTGAAAAGAATTTCGCATTTTTGTCAAAAGGAGGTGGTCAAGCAAATGTTCCTAATCTGTTAAACACTATGATGGAACTGAGAAAATGTTGCAATCATCCATACCTTATAAATGGTATGCTGGTTTTCTCTTATTTTATAAAAGCGTTGTGTAAGGACTGTAGTTATCTGGGTTTTATGGCCGCCCATCTCACTTGCATATGAATTTCGGTAGCTTACACAATTAAAACACAACTAACAATCTACATTATTTACAGGCTTCAATTTTAAAACAAATGGTATTTTTGAGGAGACTGTAAATCTCCAAATGCCAGGTTTAACTACATACCAACTTACTTGAATGATTGTACCAATGCCTTATGACAGTGATGGCGAACCTTTTTTGGTTCGCGTGCCAAAAAGGGGGGGATGCGTGGGATCACATGTGTGCGTGCCCACACCCATAATTTCATGCACTCCCGCGCATGCGCGTATGACCCCCCCACTCCCAGCATGCAATGGCATGCCCATTTTTTGCTCTCTCCAGGCTTCTAGGAGCCTGGGGAGGGCGAAAACGGCCTTCCCCACCCCCTCTTGAGGCTGGAAACAGCCTGTTTCCTGACTCCCAGTGGGCACAGAAGGCCCAAAAATCAGCTGGCCGGTGCACACATGCGCGTCGGACCTGAGCTCGCGTGCCCACTGATATGGCTCTGCATGCCACTTGTGGCACCCGTGCCATAGGTTCGCCATCACAGCCTTATGACAATAATCAACTGCCTTTCTTGTATCTTCAAGCCAGGTGTCATTATTTTCATTGAAGAAATGATTTCCTAATTTAAAAGGGCATTTGTTTTTGTCATCATCATTATACATCAATAAATTTAGAACTGCCTAGATACATCAGGCATGTGAACTGAATCACATAATAAAAACTCATGTCAGCTTGTTAATATAATCATGGTTCATTCAGTAAAAAAAAAGAATAAATGAAGTTTCTGATAGATCAAAATGTAATTTTGTCTAAACCAAAATAGTTCTATACACTATAATAGAGATTAGAAATAATTATCTAAAAATAAGTATGTATTTCTGCTTTCCACTGTTGGTGTGGATTTTTCTGTTGTTGTATCTAACACACACTATTTAAGATATACAACATAATTCTAATGCTTCATTGCACAAATGTTACTGCTATATGATACTGCTTATTTCCTACATTAAATTGCTTGTACTAATTGTTTTTCATTTATAGGATGTGGGTGTCATTACGTTCTTGTTTTCAGTATTAAAATAAAACTAAATTACAACAAAAACAAATAGGTCATATTTTAAGTTAGCAAACACCCTTGTAATAATGATTTTAAGATGTTCTGAGGTTTTTTTTTAATATACTGCTCTCCAATATGATCAAACATCCCAGATTCAGTCTGAATTCCAATGAGATAACTCATATTTAATGAAGTGGTGGAGGAACCATAAATTGCTGTGTGTGGTCCTTATTTTGTTAGTTTTTATCTATAATATTTCTTATTGGGACATTTTTACTGTGATTATGATCTACAGTTAATTTATTTTGCCACAAAGTATTCTTTACCTGGTAGATATTGAAGTCATTCAATTTTGAGATGTGTTTCATACTAAAATTCAGTTAATGTAACCTATAGTTTTGATGGTTAGTAACAGTATGTAAAACACTTTCTGGAAAAAAAATTGGTTTTGTCATTACGTTCTCTGTTCGCTGTTATATATATTGTACTTAATGTTCTTAATTTGCTAATTAATTATTCAGTCACTCACTGCTCCCTAATTTGTTATGACTTCTGGCTTGGCACCTCTATGTTGTTGTGAAACTTGTTTGCTGGAAGCTTTGCTTTTATTGTTTGTACTTATTTATGTATTTTCCATGTTAAATTTAAATAAATATATAAATACATATTTACACATAAAACTCTTAGACATTGTATGGGGAACTGGAAGTAAATTCATAGTTTTATCAATAAAACCTTTAGAGTATTCACATATTGCTGTCCAATCTCTGCAGGTGCTGAAGAGAAAATTTTGGAAGAGTTTAAAGAAACACACAATCCTGACTCTCCAGATTTTCAGCTCCAGGCAATGATCCAGGCTGCTGGCAAGCTAGTACTGATTGACAAGTTGCTGCCAAAATTGAAGGCTGGTGGCCACAGGGTGCTTATCTTTTCCCAGATGGTGCGCTGCTTGGACATACTGGAAGACTACCTCATTCAAAGACGGTGAGAACAACAGTATAGTTTTAAGTTTAGGAAATAAATTCTATCAATTATTCTATTAAGTATTTAGCCTGTGTTGTACAGGGAAGGAATATTTTACAATAAAGTAGAAGAATGCCTAAACAAAATAATACTCGTTAATTCTCTATGTTCAGAGTCATAGTATATAACCTTTTACTTTAGACTTTATGATTTATTTATTTATTTTTCACATTTCTAAACTGTCTATCTCTCTCAAAGAGTGGTGGGAATTTTGCTAAAAGCGATAATGCTTTTAGAATAAAACATGATTAAAACCATTTTCTGTTATATGTAACATACTCTAATAAAAGTCCATAAAATAGTCATTAATAAATCTTAGATTTTCAAAAATGTTTTCTTCTTTTATTTTTTTTTCAATTGGAACAATTTTTAGGCTCTTAATTCTGGGTGACACATAGCCAATTAATTCTATCGGCAACATTTTTTTCTGTAACTTTGTGTAATTTTCAGCAATTTGACATTACATTTTTGAAACAAGAAATCTTATAACTGCTCTTCCTGCTTACTTAGTACTTATATACTTCATTTTACCGCTAGAACTGAAATTGAGCTGCAAAGTTATAAAAACTAGTAAGAAGAAAAGATGCATTTTCTGAGAACAATGCTTTCAGTCTTGAATTACTGGCATGGAGGGTATACCTTATTAATATTGCTTTGTTTTTGTAGATATCCTTACGAACGAATTGATGGCAGAGTAAGAGGCAATCTTCGTCAAGCAGCTATTGATAGGTTTTCCAGACCTGATTCTGACAGATTTGTTTTTCTACTATGCACAAGAGCAGGTGGCTTGGGGATTAATCTTACAGCTGCTGATACCTGCATTATTTTTGATTCAGATTGGAATCCTCAAAATGATCTTCAGGTAATATTGTAAAAGGCAGTTGACACATTCTATTTCCCTAGTGCCCCCCTTCCCCCAGAATTTATTGCTCAGATAATATGTTTTGTTTGAACACTTCAAAAATTTTAAAGCAACACATTGTTCTAACATTTGTTCATTTTACTACCTATTTTAATCTGTTCCAAAAAATACATCTCATGTCATATTTTTCCAGGCTCAGGCTCGATGTCACAGGATAGGACAGAGCAAATCAGTGAAGATCTACAGATTAATAACAAGGAATTCTTATGAAAGGGAAATGTTTGACAAAGCAAGCTTAAAACTTGGTCTTGATAAAGCTGTGCTTCAATCCATGAGCGGAAGAGAGAATGCTACAAATGGGGTAAAATATATGTTCCCCTCTTCTTCCCTTCCCTTCCCTTTTATATTTATAGCTGTAAAAATAGTGTAAAGTTTTCCTTGAGTCTAGAGCTTGACTTCTGATGATTACACACATATGCCCATGTTGTTTTATCTGCAATAATATAGAATATGGCAGTCACGCGTATTCTTTTTTTTTATGTTATTTATTCAGCTTCTGAGTTTAGTCTACGACTCTGGGATTTCCTGATTGGTGTGTGTGTGTGTGTGTGTGTGTGTGTGTGTGTGTGTGTGTGTGTGTGTGTGTGTGTATACCATATATATAGAGAGAGAGGGAGGGAGGGAGGGGAAGAGAGAGAGAGAGGAGGGGGACATGGGGCTGTTATTTATTGCCATACAGTATATTCTAAATTTCATTTATTTGTTAACTAAAGTAAGTTTTTTTCCTAGTATCTCTTCTCTTACTATATAATATGTTAATAGTGTGTATTTTATTCATTTCAAAAATAATTGTCAGCTGATAATAGTCTGTATTTTATTCAAAAAAGATTTGACAGACCCACTATATAATCCGATCCAAGTATTCCATCTAAATGTTCTAATTAAAAAGAAACTTGTACATAAAAATCTGGATATAAAAAGTCTACCCACTCCTGTTAAAATGCCATGTTTTTGAGATGTAACAAATCAGACCAAGATAAACCCTTTAAGAATTATTTCCACCTTTAATATAACATTTAAGCTGTACAAGTCAATTGAAAAACAAGCTGAAATTATTTAGTGGTGATAAACAAACTAGAATAATGTGCCTGTATAAGTGTCAACACCCTCTTATAAGTTGGGATGTGACTGTGTTCAGAATTAATCAATTCAAACTGATGTTAAATAGTAGTACATACTTGCCATCAATTAAAGCAACTCTGATCAAGACCATATACTATTCGAATAGGATTTTTCTCACATTTGTGCAGTTTATTTATTTATTTATTTATTTATTTATTTATTTATTTATTTATTTATTTATTTATTTATTTATTTATTTATTTATTTATTTATTTATTTATTTATTTATTTATTTATTTATTTATTTAGTGTTCTTCTATGCCGCCCTACTCCCTGAGAACTTAGGGCAGCATACAACATTTTAAGGAACAACTAAACAATAAAATTATTAAAAACAATTTAAAAGAGTTTAAAAAGACATACAAAACCATGCATACATGGGGAAAAGTTGTCTCAAAAATCACCCTGCCTGCAGGAAGAGCCATGTCTTAATGGCTTTTCGGAAGGCCAGCCTCTTAGAGCAAAAGAGGTCAGGTGCCTGCCAGGTGCTACTGCCAACAGAGACAAGAGGCATATTTTTAAGATAGTCAAGAATGCCAGTAAGGACTGTGATGTTGATGCTATTATACATCTTGGCACAAATGATCTGTCCCAAAAAGATGTACTTTCTGTGCAAAATGATTTCCAGAGCTTGGGGTATGAACTTAGTAGTATAAGTTGTAGGCTTATCTTTTCAGAGGTTTTACCAGTATATAAGGAACAAAAAGAGGAAAGGCCATCGTGTAGCGGAGTTTAATGTGTGGCTAAAGGAATGGTGTAAAAGGGAAGGCTGTGGTTTTATTTGTCCTGATGTCTGCAGCTGGTCCAATGAAAAATTGTACAAAAGAGATGGTTTGCATCCATCAAATAATTAATTGATACAGAACATTTCTGTCCCCAGCAGTCTAGAATTAATAGGGTTATCAGTGCATGTAACATAGATGTTTGTGCGGATAAGATTATCAACCTTGCTGTCAAGCAAAACCAAGTATTTAATAGTGAGTGCCATACCATGTGCACTAATCAAACAAGTGGCAAGAAAGTAGGGGAGTCCGGCACAACACAGGTTATGTAGACAGTAAACATAGGGTCAATCAAAATGGACTCAAATGTCTATACACCAATGCACAGAATATGAGGAATAAACAGGGAGAATTAGAAATGCAAGTAAATGAGGGCAGCTGTATGATATTGTTGCCATTATGGAAACTTGGTGGGATGAAACCCACAAATGGAACATACAGCTAGAGGGTTTAATTAATAAAATAAAAGAATAAAATAAAATAAAAGAGGAGGTGGAGTTGCACTATATATAAGAAATAACTACATCTCTACAGAAATAGAACACAACAATGATGAAAATTATCTTGAATGCATTTGGGTCAATATTAAATGGGAGGAAATGACATTGCCATAGGTGTATACTATAGGCCACCCAACCAAACAGAGGAAATAGATGAACTTTTTGCTGGTCAGCTAACTAAGGTATGTAGGAAGCACATCACAATAGTAATGGGGGATTTTAACTACCCTGACATCAACTGGGAGACAAACTCTGTACCAAGTGGAAGATCCAACAGGTTCCTAACAAACCAGGGGGCGAATGATCATGCAATATTGGAATTCAACATTATGCAAGCATAAGCAATAGAACAAAGTCAAACTAGTCTTGGACTTTAAGAGAGGTAATTTCAATAAACTTAGAGAGAGCTTGGGAAGGATTCCATGGATGAGAATCCTCAAGAGGAAAACAACTCAAGAAGCTTGGGAAATTTTGAAAAGTGAGATTATAAAAGCCCAGTCTAGCACAATACCAATGAAGAAGAAAAATAATAGCTCTCAAAAGAAACCAGCATGGCTGCATAAAGAACTCTCTGACAAATTGACAGACAAAAAGGACAAGTATAAAAAGTGGAAAGAGGGGCACATAACTAAGGCAAAATATCAACAAATAGCCTGAGCCTGCAAAGATGAAGTGAGGAAAGCTAAGGCTCACAACGAACAAAGGCTTGCGACAGAAGTAAAAAATAACCCAAAAAAGCTTCTTCCAAGATGTTAAAAATAAGAAAAAAGTCAAGGAAATAATTGGTCCATTGCTGGGAGAAAGTGGCAACAAGGTGACAAGCAACAGGGAGAAAGCAGAACAACTTAACTCATTTTTTACATCTGTCTTTACACAAAGGGAAAAAACTGTACAATCTATCAAAAACAGCACCACAAAAAACAGTTTAGGAACACAAGTTAAAATAGGAAGAAAATGGTAAGTGAGACCTGTCTACCCTAGATGAGTTCAAATCACCAGGACCAGATGGACTACACCCCAAGGTTCTGAAGGAACTGGCAGACAAGATCTCAGAATCACTGAACTATATCTTTCAAAGATCTTGAAGCACCGGGAAACTGCCAGAGGACTGGAAAAGAGCAGATATAGTTCCCATCTTCAAAAAAGGGGAACAAAATAGATCCTGGAAACTACAGACCTATCAGCCTGATCTCAATACCAAGGAATACCAATACCAAGGAAGATTCTGGAAAAGATAATCAAGCAACGAATCAGCGAACACCTAGAAGCAAACAAAGTAATAACCAAAAGCCAACATGGGTTTGTCATGCCAGATCATGCCAGACTAATCTTATTGCATTCTTTGACAAAGTGACAAAATTAGTAGACCAGAGGAATGTTGTTGATATAATTTACTTGGACTTCAGTAAGGCATTTGATAAAGTGGACCATAACTTACTACTAGATAAAATAGAAAAATGTGGGTTAGACAGCATCACCACCAGATGGATTCATAACTGGCTGACCAACCGCACTCAATGTAGTCCTCAATGGAACTGAACCTACATGGAGGGAAATATGCAGTAGGGTACCCCAAGGCTCCGTTTTAGGCCCAGTACTCTTCAACATCTTCATCAATGATTTGTACGAGGGGATGGGGAACTCATCAAATTTGCAGATGAATAGCCAACATTCCAGAAGATAGGCTTAAGATACAGAAGGATCTTGACAGACTTGAACATTGGGCACTATCTAACAAAATGAAATTCAATGGTGAAAAAGGCAAGAAAAACAAAATGCACAGGTACAGTACATGTGGTACCTTGCTCAAGAGTAGTAAACTTTGAGAGGGATCTTGGAGTCCTAGTGGACAACCATTTAAATAGGAGCCAGCAGTGTGCAGCGGCTGCCAAAAAAGCCAACACAGTTCTAGGCTGCATGGACAGGGATAGAATCAAGATAATGTGAAGTGTTAATAACATTTTATAATGCCTTGGTAAGGCCACACTTGGAATACTGCATCCAGTTTTGGTCTCACAATGTAAAAAAGATGTGGAGACTCTAGAAAGAGTGCAGAGATTATTAGGGGACTGAACGCTAAAACATATAAAGAACGGTTGCAGGAACTGGGTATGTCTAGTTTAATGAAAAGAAGAACTAGGCGTGACATAACAGTGTTCCAATAGCTCAGGGACTGTCACAAAGAAAAGGGAGTCAATCTATTCTCCAAAGCACCTGAGGACAGGACAAGAAGCAATGGGTGAAAACTAACCAAGGAGAGAAGCAACCTAGAACTAAGGAGAAATTTCCTGACAGTTACAATAATAAATCAGTGGAACAACTTGCCTCCAGAAGTTGTGAATGCTCCAACACTTGAAGCTTTTAAGAAAATATTGCATAACCATTTGTCTGAAGTGGTGTAGGGTTTCCTGCCTAAGCAGGGGGTTGGACTAGAAGACCTCCAAAGTCCTTTCCAACTATGTTGTTCTATTTTCTGCCATGGTCTGTTAAGAGCTTACAAAGCATCAAAAGGATCTCATTGTTGCAAGATATCAGTCAGGAGAAGGGTACAAAAAAAATTTCAAGACATTGAATATACCCGTGATGGCGAACCTATGGCACGTGTGCCACAGGTGGCACGCAGAGCCCTCTGTGCGGGCACGCCAGCCGTCGCCCCAGCCCAGCTCCATCTTGCATGCGTGCACACCTCCTGCCAGCAAGTGGTCTTCAGGTTTCTGCTGCGCATGTGCGGGGGGTGGGGCGCATGCGGGGGACGTGCGTGCACATGCGGGGGTGCATGCATGGGGAGGCATTGCATTTTGGGGCCTTGCGCAGCGCCTCCGTGCCCCGTTTTAGTTTCCAGGTTGGTGCAGGAGGCCTTCCAGGCCCAAAATGGGGTGCAGGGGCATGCGCATATGTGCGGGAGGCAGGGCGCATGCGCGAGGCACATGTGTGGGAGGTGGGGCATGCGTAGGGTCGCGTGTGCATTGCATTATGGATGCGGGTGCATACGTGCGCTTTCGGCACGCAACAACAAAAAGATTAGCCATCTCTGATATACCATGGAACCCAGTAAAGACAGTCATCAACAAGTGGAGAAAATATGGCACATCAATGACATTACCAAGAACTGAAATCCCTCCAAAATGTATCAAAAAACAAGAAGAAAACTGGTCTGAGAGGCTGCCAAGAGATCTACAACAACATTAGTTTTTGGCAAGTACTGATTATGTACTACATGTGACAACAATCTCCCATATTCTTCATATGTCTGGGCTGTGGGGTAGCATGGCAACACAGAAGCCTTCTTTTACAAAGAAAAGCATCCAAGTTCAGCTACATTTTGTAAAAACCTGAAACAAGTCTGACAATAGTATGTGAAAAAATGTGTTATGAGCTGAGTTCATGAACTTTTTGGCCATAATTCTGGCCAAAAAAACTGTGTTTCTCACCAAAACAACATTGTGTGTGACCAAAAATGCACCATATCCACAGTGAAGCGAGGTGGTAGCAGCATTATGTTTTGAGGCTGCTTTTCTTCAGTTGGAACTGTGGTTTAGTCAAGGTGGAAGGAATTTTGAACAGTTCCAAATACCAGTCAATTTTGGCACAAAACCTTCAGGCTTCTACTAAACCTTCAGGCTTCTGCTAAAATGCTGAAGAAGAAGCATAATTTCACCTTTTAACAAAAACGTATCTCCAAATCAACAAAATAATGGCTTACCAGAATAAGATCAAAGTTTTAGAATGTCCCAGCCAGAGCCCAGACCTGAATCCAGTTGAGAATCTGAAGAGAGCTGTGCACAGGAGATGCCTTGCAATCTGACAGATTTGGAGCGCTTTTACAAGGAAGAGTAGGCAGAACTTCTCAAGGCAGTATGTGCTACACTGATAGACTCCTACCTCAAAAGACAGGATGCTGTCATAAAGTCAAAAAGTGCTTCAATAAAGTATTAGTTTAACACACTTATGCAGCCACATTATTGTAGTTTTTTTATTATTACCCCCCCCCCAAAAAAAAGATTTCAGTTTGTTTTTCAGTTGAATTATACAGCTGGAAAAAGTTAAGTGATCTATCTTGGTCTGATTTTATATATATATATATATATATATATATATCTCAAAAATCTGACATTTTAATTGGGGTATGTAGACTTTCTATATCCACTGTAAGTAATAAGAAACTGTATTTATTACAATGCCTTTCATGTTCAGTTGCTTTGGGGGGGGGGAATCCATCCTTTGATATACATTGAAATGGAATAAATGTAGTCCAATTATTGCTTTATTTTGAATTTGGAAGCATGGCATAGAAATGAGAAAGGCATGATCAGGAAACTTCAATTTTAGGAAAAGGTGGCCTCCTGAACCACCAAGAAGGAAAGTACCATTTTGAATTTCTCCTTCTGACTTCAAAGGAGAAACAATACTGGATAAAATCCCAGGGACCATAAAATTGTTTCCTAATCCTAATTATACCTGTTTTAATCAAAAATAAAAAGGCAGCTCCTTTTCCTCACAACTTATAGGTTCAGCAGCTCTCCAAAAAGGAAATAGAGGATCTTTTGAGGAAAGGGGCTTATGGTGCTTTAATGGATGAAGAAGATGAAGGATCCAAATTTTGTGAAGAGGATATAGATCAAATTCTTCTGAGACGAACACACACAATCACAATTGAGTCTGAGGGAAAAGGCTCCACATTTGCAAAGGTCAGTAAAAAAGTTAATTTTCTAAATTAACCAGGATCATGTATGAATGATCTTTCCCATAGATAACACCAGAATATACACTTATCCGTAAATTCCACCGTATCAGACACTAAATAATGTTGTTCCAAATCAGAATCTAAGTAGTCTATTCGCTGAATCCGTACAAATACGCAAATTGAAACATGAATATAATTTGAAAGCAATTCCCCTTCTATAAAAAGTGGGTACTTTATAAGAAAGCCTTGCAGAAAAACAGAAGAATCTATAAAATATCTGAAATATCAAATTTCATACCGTAAAACAAACATCAATGTCTGTTCAGTGTATACAAGAAATAAGGTGTTTTAGAGAACCTGTATCTCAACTGAGAATGCTCAATGGGAAGCATTCAGGTATGTTCAAAGTATTATGTCTTGCGTCTTTAACACATGATATGGAGAACTACCTAGTAGCGATACACTTTGTGTCGAATATTTATTAGAAAGTTTTGTACAGTACTTAAGGGAAAATAATTTATTTCACTGTATTCCAATGAATGTTCCCCATCACTGGTTTTAGAAGAAGGATGCAGTCATTTGGAAAGTAAAATATGATTTTTAAAGGACTCGTTTGACCAGTGGTGGGTTCTAAATTAGATTGCCACCTGGAGCAACCCACCGCTGCATTTGACCCTTTGTGCTCCAACCCTGTGACACTGCAGCAGATAATAAAGAGTGTTGTCTTTTTGTCACAACACTTTCACCCAGATAATAAGAATGCTCCCTTTTCTTCAAATGACATTTTGCATCTTAATAATATTTATCGTATTTTTCGGAGTATAAGATGCACCGGAGTATAAGACACACCTTAGTTTTGGGGGAGGAAAGTAGGGGGGGGAAATCTACCTACCAGGTATTCATTTGGCTAGCGTCCTTAGTCTGTTCAGCTTAAGCACATTATTTTATCATCTGGTTAGGGCTGAAAGCACCGCTTTTTCAGAGGGAGTAGGAATGAAAACAAGCCTGCAAAGACTTAGGGCTGGAAAAAACCTCCTTCGGAGGGAATAGGAAGCCCGGAAGGTCGTTAGCACCTTGTTAGGGCTGGAAAAAAAGCTTCGAAAAAGCTACATTCGAAGTATAAGACGCACCCAAATTTTCAGCCTCTTTTAGGGAGGAAAAAGGTGGGTCTTATACTCCGAAAAATATGGTATATATTTAAAAGGCAGACATTTAGTTATTTAATTTGTTTCTGGCAGACAGGAATTTGTCATTGTTCTCATCTTGAGGATACTGCTGAATGAAAGCAGTAGTGTTGTACAGCTAGTCTAGCAGTACATAAAGCATTTAAAGTTGACATGTTTTGAGTCCCATCACCCAATAAACACTTCTGGTAAAATCAGATCTTTGAAAATATTTCATGAACCTCTGGTCACTCTCTTTTTCTTTGGATCTCTGGTGATTCAGAACTACCTATTTTTATTTATCTTTCTGTTTTTATTTCTGTAGACATGCAAACACAGTTGAACAAACACAAAATAATTTTCATTGTATACGTGTGTGTATATTGCAGCCTTTAATCAAACTATTATATTGTTTTGTTTTAGGCTAGTTTTGTTGCATCTGGTAACAGAACAGATATTTCTTTAGATGATCCTAATTTCTGGCAGAAATGGGCAAAAAAAGCTGAACTTGATATTGAAGCCTTAAATGGAAGGGTGAGGAATTTAAACTTACATGTTCTATTTAATTTGCTAAAATACATTTATTATTACTTTTTTAAAACAAAAATATTTTTTTTATTTTTGTTACAGAACAATCTAGTTATTGATACTCCAAGAATAAGAAAGCAAACTAGATTATACAGTGCAGTTAAAGAAGATGAACTGATGGAATTTTCAGACCTCGAAAGTGATTCTGAAGAAAAACCTAGCATAAAACTTCGTAGGCCACAGGACAAATCCCAGGGATATGCAAGGAGTGAATGCTTTAGAGTAGAAAAAAATCTGTTGGTCTATGGGTAAGTAAAATGAATTGGAAAACAAAGCAGTATTCAAGGCTTTATATTATTTGATCCTTTCTACTTATATAGGGTTGTAGCTTATTGCACAGAGAGACTGCAAATAGAAGTCTCTTATGATATAACAGATGTCGTTTCTTGGAATACATTATTTTCTTTGACGGTGAACTGGAGGAACTTGGCTTGCATGCATTATTCTGAATTGTTATATTCTTCAATTTCCCATTCATTTATCCATTCATACCAACGCATCATTTCTAAACAAAATTAATTGTTAAAAATCATTCTAAAGTGAAAAATAATTCACTTTAGAAAATTATTTACAAAACGTAAAAAAAGTCTAAATGTTGTTCATGATGGCAATTATGATTATGCAACTTGGTAGAATCTCCAGAAAAACAAGACTATAAACAGCTAAAATAATAATGATATACATTAATTAGTAAATAGCACAGATTTAATTAGCAGACTTAATTTAATTTAATTAGGTAAACAGGTACATTTTAGTTAATTCCAAAAACTGACAAGATTCAGGGCCAATCATAATTGAACAAAGAGGGAATTCTGTTAATTGGAAGCTTGTCTTGAGAATATTCTTTCTCTGGTCATCAGATAGCAGATCATTGTCAGACAGAGCACATTGAAAAAGTGTCCCTACTAAATCATAGTTGACATACATATAGTATATTTAAGGGAGCAGTTGCCACATATACTTTGTATTCTGTTACAATGATATTTGATGTACCTTCCGAACATATGTTTGTGATAACCAAACACATATGTTTGTGATAATCAAACCTCAGTCAGTTTTGGAGTGAGTCCAAATATCCAGTTTTCTTCCAACAGCACATGTAGCTATATATTTACCATCTTTTCAAGGATAGATTATTGACTGGATGAATAGATTAAGAACCAAATGATTCAGAGTCGGCTTCTTAAAGTGGAAGTGCGCTACCATACATCTCAGGTTAGCTAATTCCAAACTTCCACAGAAGTGCATTTACTGATTCCAACCACTTATTCTTACTCAGCTGATTCAGATCAGACATGAAGGACAGGAATTAGGAAGACATATGATGGAAGGCACTGTTTCAAACATTTTGTTCAACCACAGTGTCCGGATCAAAGTATAAAAGAATAATTTTATCTTGTAAGTGCCCTTGTGAGTGTGCTTGTAGTGTCCAAGAGTCTATTTGTATAAGGTGACCAGACGTCCCGATTTTGGCGGGACAGACCCGCTTTTTAATGATTTGTCCCGCGTCCCGCCCGTCCTCTAAAAAGTCCCGATTTTTTGAAAGAATGCACGACTAGGGCATTCTTTCCAAAAATCGGCCTGAAAGGGCGGCGTGCGAGATTGGGGGGAGTTAAAACTCGGGGAAGGCAGCCATGTCGGGCTCCGTGGTGGTAAAGCAGCCCCCAGCATCTCTTGGCTCTCCTCCTCCCTCCCCCCCGCCCGCCCGGGAGTCCCGCGCCGCCCGCTGACCTCGCGCACGTCCTGCAGGCACTCGTGGACGGCCAGGTTGGGCCCAGCAGCAGCAGCAGGCCTCTCAGCTCGGGCCGGCCGTGGGCGGCGTTGGCGGCGGGCGGGCGTCCCGCGTTGACTCCTTCGGCGGCGGCTGGAAGCTGGCGGAAGAGCCGGTGTGATGCTGGGGGCTGCTCCCCTTCCCAAGCCAGCCCAAGCCACTGCCGGCTCCCGAACGGGAGGCGGGAGGCGAGGAAAGGCCTCCCGCCTCTCCCCCCCCCACCTGGACACCGACATTAGCGGTCTTTTGCCCTCTGCGCATGCGCAGCGTTCTGCGCATGTGCAGAGGGCAAAACTCGGCGTCCAGGCGGCCCCGCCCCCCGTCCCCGTCGGTGTCCCGCTTAAAAAAAAAATCTGGTCACTTTATATTTGTAGGAACAGAATTTAAAAGTCCCCTAACAACACAATATTATTTTGCTAGATGATTAGAGATGAGAATATAGAATCATGGCTATAAATAAACTCTTCTTCATTACCTTTACTGCTGCATGTTAGCACAGTGAATTTATCTTCAGATTTGATTTTCACTATTTATGCTCCAGCCATTTTGTGATATGTTTAATTGCCCATAGGCCTTCTGAAGTCCAAAAAGCTTTCCAGACTTTACATTGGCAGAGATGTTAAGAGTGATTTAGTCAGCGATCCATTTAATCACACTATTAATATTCAAGTTAGGGTCTCAGCAGAATTGCCAGCCTTGTCACCCAGGCATTCAGGAATCTTTAACGTTACATAATTATCCCAAATCCAATGATCCTAATGGATCCCCCAGCCTATAGGAAGATAAAAAAATCTAGCAGTTCTAATCTTATCAGGAAATGCTTAAACATGGCAAAAAGAGGGTGACAGGCCATTTTCTTCCTATTCAAATGCAACCAGATAAAGATTATGTTCTGTTTCCTAACGTGCAGTCAGTGATCCATTAAGACAGTTCCGTGGTTTTCAATAGAATCCAGCACATCACAAGCCAGGAATCAAAAGACAGCCCTGAAATAAATGTTAAAATCCCCATGGGGAGTGCATTATTGGCTTCTCCACTATCAGAAATCACCATGACTAATTCAAGAAATAGTGGAATGATCAATACACAAACATATGTTTCTATAGCCTAATACTAGGACACACACCTCTAAAACCAGCAACAGAGTTGAATGGCCTGCTGGTAGACATCAAAGATCATCTGTGGATCACAACCATTCTCTCCCCCCACCCTCCAATTTATGCTGATATTCCCAAGATAGGCAGTGCTGGATCAAATCAACCCTGTCTGGTTTCATTAATGCACACCAAGTGAGCTCTCTTTTTTGTGCATTATTTTGGGTTGATCTGGCATTCACTAACAGCGCTGCCAGACTAAAAGATAAGTTGACAGGCAACTGTATTCTGGAATATGGGAGAGAAACACACTGATAGCACATTTCAACCAGTATGCATAGTGCAAAACACCACTCCTACCCATCACAGTTTAGATTGTACAGCTCCATTTCTTCTCCACCCATCTCTCCAGATAAATTCAGCATCAGAGAGCTGCAATAGATAAGGCAACCATTCTGCAAACATCATACACAGTATCTCCCTCATCAGCCTTCTCCAACCTGGCATCTAATATACATGTCTAGGCTGCCACTCTTACAATTTTGTCAGTGGTAAAATTGAGGTAACTACTGTAAAAACCTAGATTTTCTTTCAAGCCATTTAGAAAATCCGATGATTAAAAATATAATTGCATAACCAATAATAATACAATTTTTGCCTAATCGCATACTAGAAATTCTTAAGCTCATTAACAAAAGTAGTTTTCCCTTTTTAAAAGAAACCTGCTTCTGTTACCATCATTCCCAAGATCGTGTAGTCCTTAATTTATTGTCATGGTTGGGCCTGGAATTTTGGTCATCAAGTTGGCCACACATGACCTGGTTTGATTTTATGACTGTTTTTCAGTGAAGCGAGTTATAACTGTTGTTAAGCAAACCAGATGGTCATTAAAGGAAACTAACATCTACAATTGGTACTTTCTGCCAGTTTTTGCCAGAAAATGGCAAAACCCATCACAAATTGTGGTCACATGACTAGGATGCCGCAACTGGTTGTAAATGTGAGCAGGTTGCCAAGCATGTGAAATAAGAGCGGCAAAACGATCCCATTTTTCCGCTCTTATTGCGTCCGCAGATTCTCGCCCAGCCGCCTTGTTTAGGGTGACTCGCTCCCTCCTTGCTAAAGGGGGGAGCGAGGAACACTTGCAAGGTAGAGCTGAGGAATTTGCAGAGTTTCTGTCGGATAAAGTCGCTCGGATCCGGTCGAACCTGGACTCTGGCTGGGCAGAGTCCATGGAGTTGACTGGGGCAAGTCTTAGTCCACCGTTGTGGGAGGAGTTTGGGCCTGTTTCTCCTGATGATGTGGACAGAGCCGTGGGGGCGATGGGGGCCTCCACCTGTTTATTGGACCCGTGCCCCTCCTGGTTGGTCTCGGCCAGCAGGGAGGTGACACGCGGCTGGATCGGGCGGTGGTCATCGCTTCTTTGGGGGAGGGATCCGTACCGCAGTCGTTAAAAACTGCGGTGGTGAGACCCCTCCTGAAGAAGCCTTCCCTGGATCCAGCTGATTTGAAGAACTATCGTCCGGTCTCCAACTTACCTTTTTTAGGGAAAGTTGTGGAGAAGGTGGTGGCTACTCAACTTCTGCGACTTCTGGATGAAACAGAGCATCTAGATGCCTATCAGTCGGGTTTCAGGCGCGGGTACAGTACAGAAACTGCCTTGGTCGCTCTGATAGATGATCTCTGGCGGGCCCGGGATGGGGGAAACTCCTCTATCCTGGTGCTACTTGACCTCTCAGCGGCTTTCGATACCATCGACCATGGTATCCTTCTGCATCGTCTCAGTGAGTTGGGAGTGGGAGGCACCGTTTTACGGTGGTTCTCCTCTTATCTCGCCGATAGGATGCAGTCGGTGTTAACAGGAGGGCAGAGATCCTCCCCTAGGCCCCTGTTATGTGGGGTGCCTCAGGGGTCGGTTCTCTCGCCCATCCTATTTAACATTTACATGAAACCGCTGGGTGAGATCATCCGCAGACATGGGGTGCGTTACCACCAGTACGCTGATGACACCCAGCTGTACATCACCACCCCATCTGACTTCAGTGTGGCAGTTGATGTAATGTGCCGGTGCCTGGACGACGTTAGGATCTGGATGGGGAGGAACAGACTCAGACTCAACCCCGACAAGACTGAGTGGCTTTGGGTATTGCCTCCTAAGGACTACGACAACTGTCCCTCCTTGGTTTTAGAGGGAACGAAACTGATTCCCTCGGACCAGGTCCGCAACTTGGGGGTCCTCCTAGATCCACAGCTAAAATTGGAGCATCATCTTACTGCTGTGGCTAGGGGGGCCTTTGCACAGGTTCGCCTTGTGCACCAGTTGCGGCCATACTTGGAGAAGGAGGCTCTATTCACGGTCACTCACGCCCTTGTCACCTCCCGTTTGGACTACTGCAATGCGCTCTACATGGGGCTACCCTTGAAGAGTATCCGGAGACTCCAACTGGTACAAAATGCGGCTGCGCGTGCTGTGGTGGGTGTACCAAGGTACACCCACGTGACACCTTTACTCCGCCAGCTGCATTGGTTACCCATTTGTCTCCGGGTCCAATTCAAGGTGTTGATCACCATCTTTAAAGCCCTTCATGGCTTAGGGCCGGGTTATCTCCGGGACCGCATTCTGCCTCATACTTCCCTTCGACCGGTTAGGGCCCACAGAGTTGGCCTCCTCCAGGTCCCATCGGCTAAGCAATGCCGGCTGGCGGGTCCTAGGGGGAGGGCCTTCTCTGTGGCAGGCCCCGCGCTCTGGAACCAACTTCCTCCAGAGACCCGAACCATCCCCACCCTGCTGGCCTTCCGAAAAGCCGTTAAGACGTGGCTTTTCCTGCAGGCAGGGGGCAGAGCTTAACTCCAGCTGAACTCTCCCCCGGGTATGCTTGGTTGTTGCATGGTTGTTTTTATATTGCATTTTTAATTTTTATATTATGTTTTTAAATTTTGTTTATTGGTTTCTTGTATTTTCCTATGCTGTACGCCGCCCTGAGTCCTTCGGGAGTTGGGCGGCATATAAGAAAGCCGAATAAATAAATAAATAAATAAATAAATAAATAAATAAATAAATAAATAAATAAATAAATAAATAAATAAATAAATAAATAAATAAAGATCATGTGACTGCAGGGGGGCAGTATGGCATTTTACAATGGTCAGAAGTACTTTACAGGCTGTAAAGCATCCATTCTGAGGCCATCATAATTTCAAGCGTTTGCTAAGCTTGAATGGTAATTAAGCAACAACTATCTGTAAACAAAAAAACCCCTACAACACAGAGCCATGGTGGCGCAGTGGTTAGAGTGCAGTACTGCAGGCTACCCCTGCTGACTGCCAGCTGACTGCAATTTAGCAGTTCGAATCTCACCAGGCTCAAGGTTGACTCAGCCTTCCATCCTTCCGAGGTAAAATGAGGAACCAGATTGTTGGGGGCAATATGCTGACTTTGTAAACTGCTTAGAGCGGGTTGTGAAGCACTATGAAGCGGTATATAAGTCTAAGTGCTATTGCTATTATGTTAGAGGTGTTTATGATAGGAATGGACAGGTAGTTAAAATATTAGATTTTGTGCAGCATTTATAGTTAAGTAAACTCATATTTCTGAAAATTTGATAATTTTCAAATTAAAGTTATGCTCCCATCCTTTGTTATATTATTTAATTTAACAAAACTGCCTTAGTGAATGATACTAAGGTGGTATTAAATGTTTCTGTCTTAGGTTTTGTTGCTGTGAAGAGCTAGTACAGATAGAATATTACAGAAATGAATTCAAATTCATGTTAAAATCATAAAATTGCAGAAATTGCTCTGGGATATGAACTCCTATTCAGAATTTATGAGAGGCATTTACATTAAACACGTGCATTCTATTTTTTCCACTATAATAAAATATTAGTGACTTGCTATTTGCTTAGTAAAATAACTTACACACACAAAATACATATGTATATATTTTAATACAAAAATTCTGCAGTATAAGTAGTCCTTGACTTATGACTGCAATTGAGCCCAGAATTATGCTCGTCTGTTATGACAGTTGTTAAATGAGACGCCCACATGATCGCCTTCCTTAATTACCACAATCCCTGCTCTCTTCATTGCTGCCATTAAACAGAGCATGGGGTGCCTTGGATTGGGGGAGAAGGTCTAGAAGGCCTGGCCCAGGCTCAGGCCCACACTGCAGCACCTTATTAGGCCATACATGGCCTGTCCCAGGCCTCCTCAGGCCTCTCCTGCACTGAGGCACCCTGCTTCCTACCCTGCCAGGACCCACACCCTTCGGTCTCCTCTACCTCCCCCCATCATGGTTTGGTCTATTTAAACTTTTTTGAAGATTGTCTTTGGAAAAGAGAAGTGGCCATAAGGGTAGGCAGATTGTCAAGTGCCTGAATTTTGTTCACATAACTCAGGAGTGCTGTAGTGGCTATAACTTTGAGTAGATGTCTTAAGTCCCTTCCTTCAGTGTCGTTGTAAATTTTGAACAGTTGCTGAACAGATAGTTGTAAGTTAGGGCTACCTGTAATGCCAAAATGTGATTTACTTTTTTTTAATATAGTTGGGGACGATGGACTGATATCCTTCTACATGGACGTTATAAGCGTCAGCTAACTGAGCAAGATGTGGAAACTATTTGCCGAACTATCCTTGTATATTGTCTCAATCATTATAAAGGGGATGAGAATATCAAAAGTTTTATCTGGGATTTGATTACTCCAACTGCAGATGGACAAACTCGGGCCTTAGTTAATCATTCTGGTATGTTATCTGCATCTTATTTCACATCAAGTGCTGTTGAAGCCATAAAACATTTCTTTAAATCCATTGAGCAGTATTCTGTGATCTTGAACAAAGCAAGTATAGATTATACTTTTATGTGAAATGTCTTTCAATGTTATTGTTGTTAATCTTACTCTGTGTCACTGGGAATTACATGTTAGTGTCTTCATCTGATATATCAATGCTAAAAGTCCCTCTCCAAGATTTATCTTGGCCATTTCTATAATGAGTATGTAAAATTCCAGAGGTATCACTATTCTTTTGTAAGTTAAATGTGGGAAACTAACTAGCATTATGACAGACAATTGGTGTGTCTGGTTCATTACAGAAAAAAACAGTAAGTGGAACCAAATTTTTGGTCACTAAGCAATGCAATTGTAAAGCACAACATCATGTGACCACACCACTTAGCAAAGGAAATTCTGGTACTTCCAGTTGGTGTAGTTAAACGAATCCCATGACACTGTTAAGCACAATGTCATGTCACCATTGGTGACCTTCTGCCATCTTCTCCATTGAACTTGCTTGTGGAAAGCTGGCAAATGGCAATCACACAGCACTGGTCACCGAGTACCCAGATCTCAATCATGTGACTGCAGATATGTTGTGACGGCCATAGGTACAAGGACTGGTTGTAAGTACCACTCATTCAATGCTTGAAAAGTCACTGAATGAGTGGTCATCTGTACTCTGAATGGCAATAGATCTTAAGATATGCATATAGAATCTTTCCTGGCTGTATAAGTAGATGCTAAAGTTCAACGTTAAGACCCTTTCTATGCAAAAAAAGATGCTCTCCAATTGAGCTGCTACTTCAATATTTTCCTCCAGTTAATAAATTTAATCCTTGTGATTACATATACTTTGTTGGAAAAATATGTGAAGTTTCAAATTGATTAACTGATGGACCTCTTTTAGAAGTTTCAGCCAAATACTTCCTGTTAATCAAGATGCTTGTTAAAGAGAGATCCAACCTGGAACTATGGAGAAATTTCCTGACAATGAGAATAATTAATCAGGGGAACAGCTTGTCTCCCAGAGTTGTTGGTACTCCATTGCTGGCGGTTTTCAAGAGAAAATTGGACAACCATTTGTCCAGGATGGTATAAGGTTTCCTGCCTTGGGCATGAGGTTTGACTAGAAAACCTCCAAGTTTCCTTCCAGCTCTACAATTCTAGATTGTTTATTTAATCAGAATCTCTCAGATAATTCTAAAGGGTTCACAAAGTTGCATTGTATCTACTGCATAAAAATCCTCAATATCAGAACCCTAAGTGTAATCTTTTCTCTATAAAATGCCATTTTGTTTTAATTGCAAATGATTAAAATTGCTGCTTAGCTATTATATTCCCCTTGTGCATTAAATAAGCTTTTTGTACCAGCATATGTTGCACAGTTCTTTAGCATTTGCTTCTGTGTGGGAGAAGGTCACTGGATTGTTCTAAGTGAGCAGTTTGTTTCAGAGTTTCTGAAAGGCTATAACATTATTTTAAGTTCATAGGCAGAATAATGGGATGTAAACATTGAGCATGATCCAGCCACAGTGAAACATCATTACATCCTATCATCTCTTATGTCATGTTAATGGAACTGAAATACTTTTAACTTTGGCACATATTCAGCTAATGTATGAAATTCTACAATATCATTAAATTACATATATGTAGAATATGCTGTAACACGTTTATGTTATTCTGCAACTAGCACCTTTCATAATTTGCAACACAATTCTAGCTATGCCTATTCAGAAACTGAGTTAAAACAGGATTAACACCCAGGTAAGTGCGTAGGATTTTAAGCAGAGTGCTTAGGAGGGTAAATTGTACAATAGCATTCTGTGGCTTTCTAATTGTTTTCAATTACTGCATAGTACCTTTAACTATGATACTGTCATCATGGAATGGAGTAATGTAAAGTACGACCTAGTTTTCTAGAAGTCCATACCATAATGATAAAGGGCTGTGAGAAAGTGATTTCACATACAGATGGCCTCCTTTGACATGGTGTCAGAGTTAATGCTGAAAAACCATGCATGTGTACATTTCTTAGGCTTGTCTGCTCCAGTGCCCCGGGGGAGAAAAGGCAAAAAAGTAAAAGCTCAGAGTTCACAACCAGTGCTTCAGAATGCTGACTGGCTAGCCAGCTGTAATCCAGATGCCTTGTTTCAGGAGGACAGCTATAAGAAACATCTCAAACATCACTGTAATAAGTAAGTTAATCCATTAAATTAATTTGACCCATTTTGACTTGAACTTGAATGTTTCATGGAACTCAAAATTGTAGGACCATCATGTAGATTACTATAAAGATAATCCTTAAATTATGCTTCATCATTGTCATTATTTAATAGTATAGACGCATACACATTCTTATTTTGGTTAATGCTTAACATTTTTCTTAAGAAACAGATTACTGTTTGTCTTCTCAATGTGGTCAATTTAAGTTGCTGTCAATATTTAAAATGTGGTTGGTCTTAGTTCATTGAATTATTGGAACTTATTTTTTTCATGAGCCTGGTGTGTGGATTTAATCCTTACATGCTATTCAAATAAAGTGTTAAATTATATTACATGTTCTATGGCCATTATGAGGTGAAATAAGGGACAGGCTGTAACTTTAATCATATTTATTGTGAAATTATCCCTGTTGGAAATGTTGCGATTTTGAACAACATATGTGATGAAAAAACTGTATAATTGTTGATGTTATTCAGGGCTTAGCTGCCTGATGAAAATGAATCATGAGCAATAAAAGACATTTAGTTCATGTTCCTCATAATTTATGTATTAGGAAGTATATTGTTTTTTTAAAATGTAACTGTTCATCATAAAAGTCTATTCTACAAATCATAATTTTTAATTGTAGTTACATATTGTAATTCATTTATTGTGTAATATATTATTATTATTGTACTGGCTGTGGTTATTGCTTTTGTGCATTTTCTTGACCTTCTGGAAGACTGTTAAGACCTGGTTTTTTCCTCCTGCTTAGGGCCAGGGTATTATAGGAGCCCTATAAACATGTGTCAACTTTGCAAGTTTATGATATGGCATATAGGCTTTTTTGTAGTGGATTTTTTTGTTTGGTTAGAGGGGCTCATTTTATATGGTTTCTCTTATATTTTTTTCCTTATAAACTGCTTTTTAATCACTCAAAATTATGTATTTAAGATGGATGGCCATTTAACATTTCTAAATATGCTTCTTAAAAGTTGCTTTGAACAAAGTGATTAATACATCCATAAATACATTTACAGTTACATCTTCTGTAAAAGATAACATGGTCAGGATAGTCTAGCCATCCCCTTTTACAATCATCTTCCTGCCTCTACCCTCCTTCTCCCCTCCTCCCCACTACCTCTCTCTCATATTCTTTCTCTTTAGACTTATAGGCTGACCAACTCAACATTGACTGTATGAGAGAGATATTTTTTTTAAAATGCAATATCTAGAAATAAAAAAGAAAATATAACAATGGTTTTTCAATATTTTCCATCAGCAAATATTGCAGGGTATATTCAATTGGATAACATGATCCCAAGTGAACTTTTTACTTTGAATATATAAGTTATAAATAATTGAAAAGGTGTGTAAAAGGGAAGAAAGAAGTACAAAAAACTTGAAGAACAATATAATTCCAAAAGGTTCCATTAGATTAATATTAAACTTTTTTAAAAAATAAAACAATATCTCAAATCAAAGGGTAACCTAGGCCCATTTATTTGTAGAAATGGCTTGTTTTTGGCTAAATACAGGATGGCCAACTCCTTGGAGTTGGAGGACTGGTTCTTAACTAAGTTACTTATTAGAATTTTGAACCCAGCAATGCTGAACTCTAATTTCTTCCATATTGGTATGTACTTGGCCAGTTGAACAACCCTTGCAGTTGTGGTTGTTAAAGTCCACTAAGTCTCTGGAGTATTTTATTTTTTAAAGACAGAAATGCCAGTTATTTGTCAGGGACAGTTGAAGTCTAAGAGCAGCACAACTATTTAGCTAGCATCACATACTTCCTCTATACAAAGACAAATCCACCTTCAGGAAGGTGGTGAAGACCTGCATTTTTTCCACAGGCCGTGTTAATGGAGTTCTGGCATGGTTATGTGGGATCTGTAGCTGTGAGACTTTTATTGGAGCCTCTGTTGTCTTTTTTGTTTTTTTCTCTTTCTTTAAATTCTATTATGTTTTCATGTTTGTTTCTCATCCAGAATTTGTCTGGTAGATGGACAGACATGTACATTTGTTTCCTTTATTAATTGATCGTAAATATTATATACGGCAGCTATTAAATAAGCTGTGCTCTTTCTTTTAGAAGGTTCTTCACTATGTTGAAAATTGTTTTGCATTTGTGTAGAATGATTTCTAGATTAGAAACAGTGTCTCAGATATTGCTTTTTATTCTGTAGGCATACTACATGTCCCAAAGACTTTTACAATATTACAGATGCTTTAGGGCGTCTTATTACCATGCAGAAAGGGCTGGGATAGAAGCTGCAGGGGTGTTGCCCAAACTACTAGATATACATGGCTAACCAAGTAAAAGGCAGGAATACCTTTGGGCTTTTTCCCCAGTTGGACAACATTATTCTGTGGGGATGAGGAGCTTCAGAAAACTGGGGGGGGGGGGTTGCACATATTGCCAGTTCACATCATTAGTATTTCAAGTAGAATATGCTTTTTCAGTGTATTTCTTTTAATAGTTTTCTAGCATCATTGAGAATGGAAGAGAGTAGATGTTTAATTACATCAATTTGGTCTTTGAATATGAATATAGGATTATGGCTCCAAAATAAATGTTTATATTCTTTTAGAGGAATTACACAGTGAAGCTATATGGTATATTCTGTTGTCTTCTAAGGTAATAAGAGAAGTAAATTTGGCAAAAACTTTTTACAAAATAATTTCTTAAGAAAACACTGACTTTTTCCTATTTTTTAAAGCAAAGGTTTGTGTAATCTAACAAGTCTTAACATTCCATGCTGGGGGTTTATTGTAAGGTAGTAAAACCAGATTTTATATCTCGTTTATTCCTACAACTTCTGATGTGCTTCCAAAAATGGTATTAAGGCAGCAGCTGAGGAAATTTTATGAGATAATGAAGCAGAACAGTTACTGAAAGCCATCTGCTCAGTTGTTTACAAACTTGCTTCAATACTTCAGAGGCAGTGGTAGAGTACGTGTCTAAACTTCACAAGCTGCACTAGGTAGAACTAAATGAAATGCGCCTGGGTTGGGCTGAGCTCGATCCCTCTCTGTGCAGTCTAAGCGGTTGCCAGGCAGGCCTGTTGGAAGCCAGCAGAAAGCACCACACAGAGGTGATTATGTGCCACCATCTGTCACGCTTCAAGCCTACCATACAGCATGGCTAATCAGCCTTGGCAGGATGATGGATGAACAGCAGCAGCTGCCAAAAGCCACTGTTGGCAAACAGTCCTGAAGTTAAGAACTTTTTCCCCTCTCTGTTTTCCTCTCCAGGGTCCTGCTGCGTGTCCGCATGCTGTACTATCTGAGGCAAGAAGTTATAGGGGACCAAGCTGACAAGATCTTAGAGGGTTCTGATTCAAGGTTAGTGCAAATTCAAGTTTATTTGTGCTTCATGATCATGGTTCGTGTGAATATTTATTTATGATCATAAAAAAGTTAAAGATTAAACGTATCTGTTTATGCTCTTTTATTATACTGCTGCATATTTTAGTTGTTCATTAAGGATGAAGAATTGTTAATTTCATGAAATAAACTACTTCAACAGAATATCAGTGAACAATTTTAATTTATAAATCTAATATAAAGGTTTAAAGTGGAAGAAAGTATACCATTTGGAGAGTTTTTTGCATTCTTAATTTTTTATTTAGTTACAGTTATACAGGTTTGATCTTTTGATACTTATGCCAGCATCTAAAATTATTTGGAAATGCTAACTCTTTTTTAGTGAGATTGATATTTGGATTCCTGAACCATTTCATGCAGAAGTTCCTATGGATTGGTGGGATAAAGAGGCAGATAAATCTCTTTTAATTGGAGTATTCAAACATGGTGAGTTATGTCATACTTTGAACAGAGCTTCTTGGTAAAGCTTTCTGTTACACCAATATTCAGTCATAATATTAACAAATATAGTTCCAAAGAACTGTTGGCTTCTGTTCCCTTTTTTCCTTCTGCATTAAAAAAAATGTATTCGAGTTGTAAATATCAGATGCTGTTTTTAAATGTTTGCAGAATGTTTCAGAAGAAAACATTACTTTCTTGGCTGTAAATAACACAAAACCATATTTGTTTAAATAATAGCCAAATAGTTTTACAGTTCTCCATAAACTCTGCTTCCAACATTGTTCACTTACTAATTCTGCCAGTTAGTGTCAAAGTGGATGGTGGGCTTAACCTCTGCTATTAATCTGTACAAGTGCCTCCTGGGCTTTGTTCCAAGCAATATTTCACAAATGTCAGTGCTGAAAACTATGGGCTCCCTTGAGTGGGATGCAGCCTTGTTAACTTTGAAAGACTAGGGAAGTAGAGTTGGCATGCTATATACAGTGGGCAAATTCTGATTATAATCCCAATTCTCTGGAGTTCGGTGCAGCATTCTCAGTAGCCCAGATTGTCTAAAGGAGAGAATGAAGGCTTATAAAATCTTTCATGATTACAATTTGGCTTGACACTGTACAGCAGTTAAGGAGAGTGTATTGTGGAATAAATCCTAATTGAATTGTGCTGCTCTGCCTATATACAGGAATTCTGTTGTGGGCTCAACTGAGGCAAGTCTAGCCTAAAAACCACGCTGATGCCACACACTGTTGGGATCTGCCATTTTCCATCTAGTCAATGTGGTCAGTAAGAAAAAACAGCAGTCTGAAAACTATGATGGGATCAGTATCATATTACAGACAGGCATCATCCTACATATTTCCTTATGTATGTATCTCCAGCATAACGCCCTGGTTTCATTGTGACCAGAACAACCAAAAGAAGGTAGTTTGGTTGCATGTAGTGGAAGAAGGGCAACTCATAAGCACTTTTCTCTAGGTGTTCAGTATAAATATTTATCATATTTCTCTTTCTCTTCTATCACTTATTCACACATTTTTCGGGATCTTCATTGGCATATCACTGCTTGAAGGGATTTTTAAGATAAGGTTTTCTTAGTTTATGATCAGTATAAAAGTATAATCTATAAGGATTCTTGTTGATAGATATTGGTCTTTTTATGTTTATCTGAATGCAGGCTATGAGAAGTACAATTCTATGAGAGCAGACTCTACTCTATGTTTTTTGGAACGGGTTGGCATGCCTGATGCCAAGGCCATTGCTGCTGAGCAGAGAGGGACAGATCTATTAACAGATGGTGGCGATGGGTAAGCAGGACATTATAAAAAAAATTAATAAACTTGTACTGTAATGTGTGTGCTGGCCTGACTTCACCTGTTGCATCACATTTGTGGATTCTCATACATAGGAATGTTTCAAAATATTGTTTATGTTGAGGACAATTAAAAAATAATTTTTTATTGTAACAATAGGAATTGCTGAGGAGGATTTCCTTTTGCTTCAGTATTCTTTTTTTAAAAATTGTCTATCATATGCTGCATAATAAGCTTTGGACAATGATTTCGGTTATTAGCTCTGATATTTTCTGGATTTTATTTCATTTAGAGGTGATTTTGATAGAGAAGATGAAGACCCGGAATATAAACCAACCAGAATTCCATTCAAGGATGAAATTGATGTAAGATGTAATAATTTATAATATACACGCTTTATAACTAGGTTATTTTGAAATAGTGTGATTTCCATGATTGTGTGTGTTGTGTATGTGTTGGAATTTAATTTTTGTGCTTCCTTGAAACACTGTTATTCATTACATTTTCTTTTTTGTCAAAGGAATTTGCAAACTCACCTTCTGACAAGGAAGAATCTCTAGAACTCCATGCAGGTAAGATTTTGGAAAACCTTAGTGATTAATGGAAGAAAAAAGAGGATAATGATAAAAATGTGATCCAATGTATTAAAGTCTGTTTGTAGCTGTGCTATAGAAAATGTGAAAACTGTATTTCCAAGTGTATACAAAATTGCACAAAGTGGATTGAGTATGAATATTATTACTCTTTGGGTTATCTACCATTGGAATACAGTTAAGAAAATTGTTCACGGTAGTAATTCAAAGGCCTTTTCATAAAATTTCCTTTAACTCTGAGGGATTTGTTATCAAAAGTGTTTTTGTTACCTGTTTTTATGATGATATTTTGCGAGCTAGTATTTGTCTTTAATTATGAATACCTCTTATCTACCTTGATAATATTCTCTAGGCAAGCACAGTGAAAATAGTGCTGATTTTGGTCAACTCTACTGGCCAAGCACTTCAACCCTGACTACTCGCTTGCGCCGTCTCATTACTGCCTATCAACGTAGTTATAAAAGGCAACAAATGAGGCAAGAAGCACTAATGAAGACTGACCGGCGTCGACGGCGACCTCGTGAAGAAGTGAGAGCACTGGAAGCAGAAAGAGAAGCTATAATAACAGAAAAACGTCAAAAGTAAGTTTCTTCAGGCTTCCTCATAGAAATGAGTATTGCCTTGCAACATAAATTACTGTCTTTAGAATGCAAGCGGATATTCAGTTGGACTTTTGGAAGTATCCTGATATACTAATCTCTTTGTTTTTAGATGGACAAGAAGAGAGGAAGCAGATTTTTATCGTGTTGTATCTACTTTTGGAATTATTTTTGATCCTATAAAGCAACAGTTTGAATGGAACCAGTTCAGAGCTTTTGCCAGACTTGATAAGAAATCTGATGAAAGTTTGGAAAAGTACTTCAGTTGTTTTGTAGCTATGTGCAGGCGAGTGTGTCGAATGCCAGCCAAACCAGATGAAGGCAAGCCCATTATTTTCCATAATACTAAAAGATACTTTAGATAGTTTAAGATATTTAAGGATCCATGTTTATTTTCCCTTTTACCCTTTCCTTTTTTCTAGTAGTTGTGATCACACATGCTATAAGTTTGCAACTGTAGCATTCTAATTAAATAAAATTAGAAAAAAAGATCTCATATTAAAGATCTTTAATTTTTTTAAAAAATGTGAATAAAAACTGCCTTCAAGCTTCAGGTATTGAAGGTTGAGCTTATTATAGGCACCCTTGCTCCTACTAGACTTTTAACACTCAAAGGAGTGGATGCATTCCTCTGTAGAACAGTTGTGACTAATAATAGACTCTTTAGGAGTGCTACTCCCTTCTCTGAACTATAACATAGACTTAGGGATTATCTATTTATTTACTATTTTTGTTAGAGTTGTATCCTGGCTTTCCTTCAGGAGCTTGAGGCAGAAACGATATCATTCCTCTTCCAGGTATCTTCCACAATATTCCTGTGAGATAGTTTGAGCTGAAAGAATGTATCTGATACAAAGCTACCCACTGCTAAGAATGGACTTGAACCTCTCCAGTGGTAGTCCAACATTTTGACCACTATGCTACACTATATTTCAGTAAAGGATAAAAATGAAAACACACAGCAACTGATTCTAACACTTCAGCAATTGAGTTGGAGCCCTTAAAATCCCAAGCCAAGTTTGAAACAATTAAGAGCAATTGAGATTCTCTGCATTTGCAGAGAATAACTATAAGTACATGTGCTTTAGTTTGGGGGCAGAGTTGCTGATCAGGTTTATTTCAATCTGGGAATTATTTGAAATCCAATGATAATATTATACAACTTTTAAAAAACCTCTCTTCTTAAAATCAAATAGCATAGAATATTGCTTGACATGTAGTAATTTTAAAACTTTCCTAATTTCTATGTACTCCTTTTTTCCTTATAGAACCTCCTGATCTTTCTACTATTATTGAGCCTATCACTGAAGAACGTGCTTCTAGAACTTTGTATCGTATAGAACTCTTGAGAAAAGTCCGAGAGCAGGTTCTCCATCACCCACTATTGGCAGAGAGGCTAAAATTGTGTCAGCCAAGTTTGGATTTACCAGAATGGTGGGAGTGTGGCAAACACGATAAAGATTTATTGATTGGAGCTGCTAAACATGGAGTCAGCAGGACAGATTATCATATTCTAAATGATCCTGAACTTTCTTTTCTTGATTCTCATAAAATTTTTGCTCAAAATAGAGGTGGTGGTAATCTCACTACCATATCTCTACCATTAAATCCACTGGGTGTTTGCTGTGGTCATTCAATGTCTATTATCCCAACCTCACTAGTACAAGATGAAAAACCTACAGAACAAGCTGAGGTTAAAATGGAAGGAGCTGAAAAAGAAAAGTTTGGCAATGAGGAGGAGGAGGAGGAGGAAGAGACAGCAGATGTTGCAGTAAAAACTGATGAGGAGACTGAGGTTGAGGTTGCTCCTGTAAAATGTGAAATAAAAGATACAGAACTGAGTACAGAAGTTGATCCTAAATCAATTTCTGAAAAAGGTTCAGAAGATGATGATGAAGAAAAACTTGATGATGATGACAAGTCAGAAGAATCTTCACAACCTGAAGGTAATTGTAGATGCAACCTGAATTAATAATTATTTTGACTATACTTGGCAGACCAGATTTTAGCAGTTCTTTCAGTGGACTTAAGATTCTCAATCTTAAATCCACTGATCTCACTCAAACTTTTTAAAGTGCAGTACTAGGTATTCAAGACTTTAGTATTTTTCTTTTCAATAAACCTTTCCACATTTATTTTTCTACCAAGGAATTTTTACATTTGTCTACAAAACCTTATGTGTTATATAAGATTATGTACCATGTTCTTAAGGCACTTGCCAAGACTGTTTGACCTCATTATTGCTTTCTGAAAACTTAATCAACAACATTGCTGTGCTGTTGTAAAGAAAGATAAGTAGGAATGGACAAGAGAGCTTGAGAATACAGTTTGATAGCTACTGTTTTATTTGGTTCTAACAAATAAAGGGTACCATGTAAATGTTTTAGAAATAGCACTGTCATATTTGTTATTTACTTTGAACTGCAATAAAATAGAATATAAAATAACAAAATTATATAATCCAAGTAAGTCAGAAAGCATCCTAGAAAATTATTTTTACTAAATACCATAAATTTTACTAAAAATTTATAATTTTTCTAAGAGAATTTCTTGAAGTTTTTTCTTCTAACTTTGCCTCAGAAATAAAATACATTTGTCCATTGTGATGTACAGAAATTTCCCAGTAGTTAATTCAATCAAAGCTTCAATGATCGTCTTAAAATTTATTATACTATAAATAATTGTCCTATTTGGGGCAGCTAATTTTTGGTGATTGTTATTTCTCTACAGGAATGATTTCTCGGAGTAAGAATTTTGATGAAGAAAGCAATGCATCCCTGAGCACTGCAAGGGATGAAACGCGTGATGGATTTTATATGGAAGATGGAGACCCATCAGTAGCCCAGCTGCTTCATGAAAGAACATTTGCTTTTTCTTTTTGGCCTAAGGTTTGTTCAATATATAACATGATTCTTATCATTTGATTTCTGAAAAGTTATCAGCTCTGAATTACTTAATAGTGTACATCATAATTCAATTCTGTAAAGCTATAGAGCAGATTCTCTTCAGGAGGGATGAGAGGCACTCAAGAAGAATATGAAGTATTTACAGGTTTGGCTCTCAGCAGCTAAACACATCTGATTTTTCTCAACTGAAGAGGATTCAATTAGAGATATTCTAGCTTTTCTGCATAATGATAGAACAGGAAAATAAAGTAAAATTTCAGACTGAGACTTCCCTACCACCTAAGGGATATGTTCTAGGCCTCCTATTCAGAAACCAACAACTTAAAATAATTATTATGTCATTTCCTAGATGATGTAATGTAAATGGATTATATTTTTTGTTTTTTTTGTAATCTTAAAAAAAGGATTAATAGACACTCTCATAGCTTTTATTTTTTGAAAAAATACCCGTAAAATTCAGCATAGATAAAGTTCTCGTAGAGAAATTGTATTAGCTTCATATACATCTCAGTTTCTGATTTCACTGGGTGCTAGAGAAAAATAAAGTACTAAAAGTCTTAAGCTTCCTAATCACCATAACGGGGCCATCTGGATTAGGGGAAAATAACCTTGCCTATAATAGGCTTATTCCTGGGGAAAACAAGCAGCTGGCTACAGCTGCTGAAATCTGCTGGCAGCTTTTATTCTATTTTGTAGTTTAGTGAAGATTAATCCTATCTGGTTATCAATCGATAATTTCCAAATATTGATAATTACTTTGGACAAGTATTTGTGATTCAAAATATTGTTAACTGTATGTTTCCACAGAAAGTGGCTTAAAATTAATGTATTGCTAGTTTACAATAAACTTCAAAAATAATGTAAATCAATTAATATAGTACAGTACAAATATACAAAGAACACCACTAGCCGAAAATATAATATGTTCATATCAATAATAGCACACAAAAACATAATCTTTACAGCATTCAGATTTTAAAAGCAACTATTACTGGCCAATTAATTTAATTTTCTTAACAAGAAAAATCAGAAGGGCATTATATAAAGCATAACCTTAAAAGTTCCAAAAATGTGCAATTAAGTTTCAAAGTATTTTCTATGCAGCAGTGCATGTTTTGTATTTCCCTTTATTTTGTAATTAAATTGTTTCAGTATACATGCTTGAGTGGAACTTGAAGTGATAATGGGTGTGGAATGAGAACTGACATTTATGGGATGTTCCTAGATTGGTAACCTTTTCACAAAGTTGAACTTTATTAATAGTGACACTAATAAAGAACCACTTCCTAGGACAGAATTACAGATGGTGTTGTCTCTGACCTACCTAAGACAAAGTTGTTGAGAGTAAAGATTATATTATTCATTGTGTAGTAGTTGCATTATTACTTATCAATTTGGCTTGATTTTTAAAATGTCTAAGTAATAGCAAACACTCAGGAAAAAATACTGCATATCCAACAGTTTGTTTATTTTGATTACCAACAGCAATAATGTTTGTTCTTCATTTATGTGCATTCAATTTACTTTCAGGGTGATTGGGAATACTTTTCAGATGCAGAATTTCAAGTATAATTACTTTGGATCTAAAATTAGTAAATCTGTTAAACCATGCAGTAATGCCGATTTTGTATTTCCCTTTTGCAGGATCGAGTAATGATCAACCGATTAGACAGCATCTGTGAAGCAGTGCTGAAGGGAAAGTGGCCAGTAAATAGACGCCAGATGTTTGATTTCCAGGGGCTTATACCGGGGTATACGCCAGCAGCTGTGGACAGCCCTTTACAGAAAAGAAGCTTTGCTGAACTCTCCATGGTTGGTCAGGCCAGCATCAGTGGCAGTGAAGATGTCTCCGTATCGCCTCAGTTATCTAAGGCATGTTTTGTTTAACAAAAAGAAAAGGGCTAAAATAGCAGCAAAAAACACATGTGGCAATAAATTCCACTTTTGCCAGAAAAAATAAACAAAAATAACATTTAGATTGAAAGTAGATTTTATGACACATTTTTCATTAGACAAAAACCATAATTAATTTATCTAATGTTGGTCAGGCCAAAAAATATTATTGATTGGGACAGTGCCATCATATTATGCTTTTTCCATTTTTCAAAAATGCAGTAAAAATGGAACACATTTCTTTTTAAAAAAAGCAATGGTAAAGTCATTGCTCATAATGATATATGTTAATTTTTCATTAGGAAGATGTACTCAATTTATCAGTTCCACGTCAGCGGAGGAGGCGGAGGAGGAAGATTGAAATTGAGGCTGAAAGGGCAGCCAAGAGGAGAAATTTAATGGAAATGGTTGCCCAATTGCGAGAATCACAGATTGTCTCTGAAAACGGGCAAGAAAAAATTGTAGACTTATCAAAAGCCTCACGGGAGGCAACAAGTTCTACCTCAACTTTCTCAGCTGTTCCTTCAAAGTTTCTGTTATCTACTGTTTCCACACCAGTATCTGATGCCTTTAAAAGTCAAATGGAGCTGCTACAAGCAGGCCTTTCTCACACACCCACAAGACATCTGCTAAATGGTTCCTTAATTGATGTCGAGCCACCCATGAAAAGGAGAAGAGGAAGAAGGAAAAACGTAGAAGGTCTTGATCTTTTATTTATAAGCGGAAAGCAAGCATCTCTGACAGCAGTAAGAAGATATTTCCATTACATTATTTTCAAAAAAAAATAAAAATACAGCATAATTATGATAAACATAGGGCCCAACCTGTGGACCCTATGCAATTCTCTAGCTGTTCCCAGATATTTCAGAATATATAGGATAAAATATTTAACTTACTCCTGAAGCATTTGAGAGTTGATTTTTTATATTTGGATAAGTTTAAAGATACGTGTCTCTTCTTAATTCCCATCAAAATGCAAAAAAGGGAAAAATATTTTGACAGCAGCTATTCTAAAAATATCACCAGTCATTTTTCCTGAAGCCCTTGAAAACCCTTGTTTTTTATTTTTTTTATTGGCACCCACTAAGAAATTGCCCATTCCTAATATTGGGAGAGAGGGTGTAATGAATGTAGGAAATAAATCTGGAAAACCTTGTAGAAATCTTGTATCTTAAATATTAATCAGTTGATTGTTAATTAATATTTACAGGCTTTTATGGATCATAGTTTGCTTCATCAGATGAGTCACAGAAGATTTACTTGCAAAAGTCTAACATGGTGCCCATCTGGAATATTTCACTTAAAACAAAGCTTATTGATCACATAGGTCTTTTTAGAATATAAATTGAAAGTTGTTTGCAGCCAGGTTCCCATTTAACCATTTAAAATAGAAGAGCGTAAACTGTGTACAGAACATTTTGATAACTTAGTGCTACAATACTAGTTATACCTTTCATGATCTAAAAATTCCAGATATGCCCACCAGTCCAAATAAAAGTTATCTATCCTTACTATAGGCATATGTGTCTACTTTAAACCACAAAGATACCAGAATGACTGCCTTTATGTATTTTTTGCCATACATGGCTTCATAACATGGTTTTTACTTGCCTTTCCTCACCTTGTCCATAGAACTGTACAGTATGTATAAGCAATGGTGAGATAGCTATGTACATCTATACATAAAAAGTACTTACAAGAATTAATGTCTGTTGTTTGTCATTATTGTTTAAAAGGCTAACAGTATTCCCCATTTAAATTAGGTGTTTTATGCATCACTCCTGTTGAATTAGCATTATGTTGTAAGTTAATAGAATTTTGAACTTTCTGCAGGAAGATGCAGAAGTGACCAAAGTGTTTGATGAAGAAATGGAACCTCCTCCAGCAAGAAACATTCCATCTCCTGGGCAACTGGATCCTGATACTCCTATTCCTGTCATTAATATGGAAGATGGGACCAGACTAGTGGGAGAAGATGCACCTAAAAACAAGGATTTAGTTGAATGGTTTAAATTGCATCCCATGTATACTATTGATATGCCAAGTTATGTACCAGTAAGTGAATGCTCTCCTTCTATTTTATTATTTTACCATTTTATATGTGACAAAGTTCCTAGGATATTAAAAAAAACACTTTACAATAAGTAAAATAAGCAAAGCAGTTGTAAATATTGAAAGTGTCAAATTATTTTTGTGGTCTCTGACCTATTTGAAAAGCTTAAGCTTGGATCCTTGTTTTGGAACTCTGTTTATATTATTTGTAAAGTCTTAGTTTTAAAATATTACTGTTAAACATGTAATAGTCTTGATGCTATTGTTAATGTTTATTTCAATGATAAAATATATTGTACGTATATTTTTATAAATTAAGCATTCATGTCTAGGAAATAATTGCCCTTTTCCCTTTCTTTAGAAGAGTGCAGATGTGCTGTTTTCCCCATTTCAGAAACCGAAGCAAAAACGGCACAGATGTCGAAATCCTAACAAATTGGATATTAACACCTTAACTGGAGAAGAGAGGGTTCCTGTTGTAAATAAACGGAATGGAAAAAAGGTAATGCACAGACTAATTTCCTCTATGACTACCTATTGTTTCATTTAATTTTCAGGTAAATGCTTTTATATTACTTTTCTATAAAACGGCATGACTGAGTCATCTCAAACATTCTGTATCATTTTGTTTGAAATATCGGTATTGAATCAAAGATCTCCTTCATTGGAGATTTTCTGGGGGAGGCCAAATAGTTTCTAGTTTGACTTCTTATTTCTCTTAGTTTTTCATATCATGGGCTAGGAGAAATCTTGATTCTATTAACGTTTTGGATTTTAAGTTGCAATATTCTTAAGCTATTTGACAATTTTTTTGTACTTTATTAATAATGATTAATAAGTCATTTGTCATATTCAGATTATCGGTGACAGTATGTATAAATAAATAATAGGCTTTTGTTAAACTGCATACATTATGAAATAGAGATCTTTTCTTTAATTAAAATTTAATATATATTACTAGATGGGTGGTGCTATGGCCCCACCAATGAAAGACTTGCCAAGATGGCTGGAAGAAAATCCAGAATTTGCTGTTGCTCCAGATTGGACTGACATTGTTAAGCAGTCTGTAAGTAATAGGTTTTTTTTTTAATTACACAGTCAGCTTTATTTATTTATTTATTCAATCTAATTCAATTTTGGTGCTATCAAACTCCAGAATTACTTTAGGCCTCTCACAATATTAAAATATTGTGGCACAGTTTAAATGAGGGAACCCAGACTGTACCTAATCTGTCACCTTTTACCACCTGCAAAAATTTCAGGAGACAGGCAGTTCATCAAATAAGTGGGCTCCATGCCTTTTAAGTGAGAACCAGCACTTTGAAATGCACCCAGAAGTATATTGGGTAAACAGTACAGCTTGTTAAACAGGTCAGCATGCCACTGTTCAAATTGCTGCACTGTGGACCAGGTGCGGCTTCTTAGCGCATTGGTGACAAAGACATGTGAGACAGTGGAGAACTACGCAATCAAGAAAGCATAAGTATCTATGCTTCATGTAACTTTACCATCTTTTTTTCTTTCCTGTGACTTATTCATTGGTAAGCCTATTCACAGGTGAAAAACTGAGTACCATATTTGGATCCCATGTAGTTCCCTCAATTACGCTGTTGATATTTAGCAATATCATATTTTGGAGTAAAAGAAAACCAGAAGACGTATATAATGCTTCTGCAATGCTTCACACATCTATTTTACCTCTTCATATCGCCAATTGAAAAGAATCAGATAGAAAATTTTAGTCATGCTCTTTGGACATTACATCTTGCTTCTCTTACACTTGTGTTCCTTGGATTTAATCTGATGTTAAAAACCTAGTTTTTTATTAGGGATAACTTTTATAACTCCTAGATTTTAAGATCAAAGGGAGACAAATAAGATGAGTAAATAGACCCCTTTATTATATACAATTGTGAATCATATAAGCAGCATGATGTGTAAAATGCTCAGTATACAGGCATCATTATAAATGAAAGCATAATTGTATGCTTGTGCTTCCCCCCCCTCCCATCATCTAGGGTTTTGTTCCAGAATCCATGTTTGACCGTCTTCTCACAGGTCCCGTGGTGCGGGAAGAGGGTGCAAGCAGAAGAGGGAGAAGGCCAAAAAGTGAAATTGCCAAAGCAGCTGCAGCAGCTGCTGCTGTAGCTTCAACATCGGGAATTAACCCACTGATAATGAACAGTCTGTTCGCTGGAATGGATCTCGCAGGCCTTCAGAATTTACAAAACCTACAATCTCTCCAACTTGCAGGTCTCATGGGCTTCCCTCCAGGACTGGCGACAGCTGCTGCTGCTGCTGGAGGTGATTCTAAAAATCCAACTGCTATGCTGCCTCTGATGTTGCCTGGTATGGCAGGGTTGCCCAATATGTTTGGACTAGGTGGATTGTTAAATAACCCAATAACAGCTGCTTCTGGAAACACCACTATGGCTTCCAGTCAAGGAGAAAGTGAAGATGGCACTTCAAAAGTAGAAGAAAAGAAGAACGAGAATGAAGAGGAGAACAAAGACTCCGAGAAAAGCACAGACCTTGTTTCAGCTACTGACTCTGCAAATGGATCTGTGGTTGCAACTGCTGCTGTGGCCTCTGCTACCACCACAAGCAACACTGGATTGCCTGCCAACCCTCTAACCTTCAATCCTTTCCTTCTGTCAACGATGGCCCCTGGTCTGTTTTACCCTTCTATGTTTCTACCTCCGGGATTGGGAGGATTGACACTACCTGGTTTCCCAGCATTAGCGGGACTTCAGAATGCAGTGGGCTCCAGTGAAGTGAAGGTTACGGATAAAACTGAAGAAGCTGCCTTTAAAGATGAAGAAAATCTAGAGGGCAGTGATGCAGAGGAGAGCCTTGATAAAACTGCAGATTCTTCTGCTTTAGAAGATGAAATAGCACAGGGTGAAGATTTAGACTCACTTGATGGGGGAGATGAAATAGAAAACAATGAAAATGATGAATAAGCAGTACAAGTTACTGTTCAAGTGTTTTAAACTTTTGACAAGTGGTAGTCCTACTGTTTACACTCACAGTTAATGTCCATACTTAGTTTTATAAGCTGTTCTGTAACATAGTGTAGCAAACAAAAAGTCATGTTATACAGATGAGTCAAAAGGTATCTTGGTCATTAAGTATTGTGCAGTGCATTATTTATTATCCCTAGAAGAGATGAAATGGAGAGGTGACCTTATCTTTTTAAGGAAATTGATATAATGCTCTGCTTTTTTTCCTTTTGGTACCATTGGTATTATAAAGCAGCAACTTGTAATAAGAGTGGCACTAAATAGAAGGAAGTGCTGCTGAAAGGAAGTATGAAGTTATATATTTAATTATTAATTTTTAATTTTTTGCTGTGAAGGTCAAGATAAATTTTAACGTGCATATCATTCTTACATATCATTTTGACTGTATGGAAGTTCACTCGTGCACAAATGTGCACATGCACACTCACACATATATACACACATTCTCTGACAATCTCCATGGTAGTGTGAATGTCTCTCTGTCTTGAGACACAGCAATAATAAGGCAGCTGTTGAATGTGAAGAGTACCTTTTGGAAATTACCCATTGAAAAGGTTCTTGCAGGATAAAACTACAGTTAAATCGTCTCGTGATTTTGTAATGCACTGGTAAAACATTTTTTTAAAAAAATCAGGTACCTTTTTAAATTAAAGGACTTTGTTACTTTAGCCACAAAGCTAAACAGATTACCTCAACTCTAAAGTAGCCTTGAAGTTTACAGACATGACTTTGTAAATGTATTTGTTTTTCTTTTTTGTGTGATGTCTTTTTATTCCCCCCCCCCCAACCTTGGAAATTGCTATCATGTAAGATAAGATGTAAATTGCTGCCAACTGTAGTAATGATGCTTTTAATAAAAGTGACTCATGATATGTAAGGTGTAATTCCTAGAATATAATAATCACAACTGATTCCTGCTCAACAGAAACAAATATATCACTGCAGTCTTCCTCCTATATCTTTCTTTACCAGCTTTTTTATCTCCAAATATACTAAATTAGTAGTCTGGGAAAAGACAAGGGGAAAAAAGCCTGAATTATACTCATATTGTTCAACCCTTACTGAAGCTTCAGAAAGATGCACAAAGACAGGCATTACGCCCTCAACATATTTTCAAATGTGTTCTGTGTGTGATAATGTGGTACATTAAAGAACAAAAGGGTGAAAGGAAAAATGAGGCTTTGATAGGCATGATATCTAGGTCATTTATCCTTGGTTAATGGGTAGAAAAACACAATACTGTAGTTTGAGGAAGGAACATAAAGGCACTGTGGTGGGCTGTAGATTAATGTCTGTGATGCTAGAAAGCCCTGTCAAACATCCTACAGGAAACGAAAACTGACCCACTTTATAGAACACCTAAGCTGATTCTGAAATGCTGCTGGTTTGCACCTTTTTATGACCTTGGATAATGTAGCTTTGAGAGTTAATGCCTTCACAGTGCTGTCACCAAAATGAGCATATAGCAACCCTGCCATGAAGTTAAAGAGGTAGGCATTTCACTTTGGAAAGAAGAAAGAGAATTTACCAGGATGCTCAGTTCCATTTAGATTAATCCTTTAGACTACTTGAGAATACTATAACAATTATCAAGAAAACAAAAAATAATCATTTCAGCTAGTTGTGTATATTTCTCTAGTTCTGTTAATAGTTGCTAATAAAGTTTAATGAGACTATTTTTTAAAAAAATAACCAGTTCAGTTAGAATTGAGTGTGGAGAATGAAAGTGTTGCCATAAACAATAAAAACAAAATAATGAACAGCTAGTAACTAAATATTGTAAGACTAAAAGATACGCATTGCTTGAATTAGTCCAGATCAAAATGTCATGTTACCTCCATGTTACCTCCAAAATAATCATTTCAGCTAGCTGTGTATATTTCTCTAGTTCTGTTAATAGTTGCTAATAAAGTTTAATGAGACTATTTTTTAAAAAAATAACCAGTTCAGTTAGAATTGAGTGTGGAGTTAGAATTGAGTGTGGAGAATGAAAGTGTTGCCATAAACAATAAAAACAAAATAATGAACAGCTAGTAACTAAATATTGTAAGACTAAAAGATATGCATTGCTTGAATTAGTCCAGATCAAAATGTCATGTTACCTCCATTTTAATAGAGTAGCTAATAGAGGTCAGGATTTTTTTTTCTTTGTACATGCTATTGCACAGTCGACTGTATGTGTTGTAATTTCCTGTCAAATTCACATACAATGTCTGTTATAGAAAATCTAGAAACCAACAGAGGGGCCATCAATCTGATTGGGAGTGGCATACCTTGTATCTCTATTCATATTTGTCTGCTAAATTTTCACTAATGGCTCGTTTTCAACAAACTATGGAGTTTGTGACAAAAGTAACACTATAAAATATTATTTGTCTTTGCATAATTTAAAGCATTCTGTTTTATACTAGCAGAAAGTAATTTAATGAAGGTTAATGATATCCCTGGGGAAAGGAGTTTTAATTTTCAAGAGCAAAGGCAATTAAAAAAATAAGGGTGCATGCACTGTCTACAGAACATTTTATTTCTGGCTACTGTGTCCATTTCTGAACTCTACAACTTGTCTTACAATGCCCTAAGTTGTCAGTACAAAATATAAGTCTCTGCCTATTTTATTAATAAATAGTATTTAAAAAAAAAAAACACCAAACATCTGTGAGAAGACTTCTTTCATGTAGCAAGTGCAAAGAGGCCTTTGTTGGAAAATCAAGTGAAACTATAGGTCCATGTTTAATTAAAAGAATGCTTTGGTTCCATTGCAAAAAGATTTCATACAGAAAATTTATGGTATATATTTTTGAACATATGCATAATTTTCCATTTTTCCTTCTTGGACATGTGCATAGAGCAAGCAATCTGGACATCAGTTTCCTTACAATGCTGTCTGCTAGTATGCAGGATCATAGATCACTTGCATAGACCAATACCAAATAGATCAGGGGTGTCAAACTCGCGGTGTCACAGCAGCGGCGTGATGTATCACAACTTTTTCTCCCTTTGCTAAACTGGGCGTGGCTAGCATGTGACGCATCCGGCCCGCGAGCCGTGAGTTTGACAGCCCTGAAATAGATACATAGAAGGCAAAAACCAAAAGTGCCTTACATACTCCTGTACATAAACAGTGGGGCAAAAAAGTATTTAGTCAGCCACCAATTGTGCAAGTTCTCCCACTTTAAAAGATGAGAGTCCTGTAATTCACATCATAGGTAGACCTCAACTATGAGAGACAAAATGAGAAAACAAATCCAGACAATCACGTGTGATTTGGAAAGAATTTATTTGCAAATTATGGTGGAAAATAAGTATTTGGTCACCTACAAACAAGCAAGATTTCTGGCTCTCACAGACCTGTAACAACTTCTTTAAGAGGCTCCTCTGTCCTCCACTCATTATCTGTATTAATGGTACCTGTTTGAACTTGTTATCAGTATAAAGACACCTGTCCACAACCTCAAACAGTCACACTCCAAACTCCACTATGGTAAAGACCAAAGAGCTGTTGAAGGACACCAGAAACAAAATTGTATACCTGCACCAGGCTGGGAAGACTGAATCTGCATTGGCAAGCAGCTTGGTGTGAAGAAATCAACTGTGGGAGCAATAATTAGCAAATGGAAGACATACAAGACCACTGATAACCTTCCTTGATCTGGGGCTCCACACAAGATCTCACCCCGTGGGGTCAAAATGATCACAAGAACGGTGAGCAAAAATCTTAGAACCATACGGGGGGGACCTAGTGAATGACCTGCAGAGAGCTGGGACCAACGTAACAAAGGCTACCATCAGTAACACACCATGCCACCAGGAACTCAGATCCTGCAGTGCCAGACGTGTCTCCCTGCTTAAGCCAGTACATGTCCGGGCCCATCTGAAGTTTTCTAGAGAGCATTTGGATGATCCAGAAGAGGATTGGGAGAATGCCATATGGTCAGATGAAACCAAAGTAGAACTGTGGTAGAAACACGACTCGTTGTGTTTGGAGGAGAGAATGCTGAGTTGCATCCAAAGAATACCATACCTACTGTGAAGCATGGAGGTGGCAACATCATGCTTTGGGGCTGTTTCTCTGCAAAGGGACCAGGACAACTGATCCGTGTACAGAAAAGAGTGAATGGGGCCATGTATCGTGAGATTTTGAGTGCAAACCACCTTCCATCAGCAAGGGCATTGAAGATGAAACATGGCTGGGTCTTTCAGCATGACAATGATCCCAAACACACCGCCCGGGCAACGAAGGAGTGGCTTCGTAAGAAGCATTTCAAGGTCCTGGAGTGGCCTAGCCAGTCTCCAGATCTCAACCCCATAGAAAACCTTTGGAGGGAGTTGAAAGTCCGTGTTGCCCAGCGACAGCCCCAAAACATCACTGCTCTAGAGGAGATTTGCATGGAGGAATGGGCCAACATACCAGCAACAGTGTGTGCCAACCTTGTGAAGACTTACAGAAAACGTTTGACCTCTGTCATTGCCAACAAAGGATGTATAACAAAGTATTGATATGAACTTTTGATATTGACCAAATACTTATTTTCCCCCATAATTTGCAAATAAATTCTTTCCAAATCACACAATGTGATTGTCTGGATTTGTTTTCTCATTTTGTCTCTCATAGTTGAGGTCTACCTATGATGTCAATTACAGACCTCTCATCTTTTTAAGTAGGAGAACTTGCACAATTGGTGGCTGACTAAATACTTTTTTGCCCCACTCTATTTGTATGGCAGGAGAGAGAAGCAATACTATTGAGCTGCACAGAATATCCTTTTACACACCCCACCTCCAAAAGTTAGGTCAATAATTTATAATGTTACCTTATTTGTTTGAAATCTAAGCAAAGAACATGGGAAAAGCAAAGCGAAGGAAGACTGGAATGGTGTAGACGGTAGCATTCTAGCCTGAGGGTATCCAATGGCTCAATTCACATATCAGCTGTTGATTAATAAAAACTGGCCATGCGGATGAGTGGATCCTTAGAAGAAGTGTATGAATTTTGAGATAAAAGGGGAAAACAAGATACAGTAGTTGTTTTTCTAGTATTGTTTTATCTCAAGTTTATTTGGCAAATAAAGCAACATCTTGTGGTAGAAAGGTTTAATTATGAAAAAGGCTGTTTCAGAATTACTGATTCTGAAGTTTGATGTGCAGTTTTGGCATGGAACGACCAGAAATCGAAAAGAAATCCATCCCTGTAGAATAATTAAACTTTAAAATATATTCCAATATTTACTTAATAAAATTGTAGTGTCTAATTTGCCAATTCAGTCTAAATAATTTCAAGATTGGAATCATTTTTTTAATAAAGAAACAATGCAACCAAAATGAATTAGCTATCAATATGGAAGTGCAAATCTGTATAATTGGCATAATTACAGTACTTCCAATTTCATTACAAATTTGGTTTCAGTAGTATCATGCTACAAAGCTTATGTATAAGAATTTGGGCAGAAGTATTTTTTTTTAATGAAGCATATTGCTATATATACAGTATACAATATATGATAGTACTGTCTGTGTAGCTGTCACCTGTCAGCGGTTCATGCTTTACAAAATCATATTTTGGTATTGAATATGGGGATGGGAGTGTGCATGTGTGAAAATACTCATCTTTTGTCTTAGTACTGACTACTGTGTATATTATATGTACTAAGGAAGAAAATACCAAATTATTTGTACTAAATCTCTTCTGATAACTTTTTTTCCAAAAAAAATAACCACAAGAAGGGGAAGGGTAAGGTTTGGATAGGAACAGTTCTCAGAGATAAATTGTTTAACCAATTGCCTTGAACCATTTTTTTTCTCATGAAAATCACCCTACTGATCAATTAACAAATTACAGAATGTGCTCACAAATGAAATGTATCGCCATGAAGATTTCTTTCTGTACTATATTAACATAATTTGGAAATACTGGTAGTGGCTTCTGTTTTTATTCAAACAGTGAGATTTATTATTTTAGAAAATGCAAAGAATTGCTGAGCTTAGCTATGACTGCATGTAATTATTAAAATTGTTTAACTGAATCAGGAACAAGATTACTGGCCAGCATTCTTTGCCTCTCAATCATAAATTGAAGCCCAAATAAATGCATGGTTGTTTTACTGGCATATCCCACTGGCTGCATTCACAAAGTACACTTAACCTGTTACTGATTAGCTTCATTTTGGGATTTGTTGAATACACTGAACCATGAATTATCTAAATGAGTTTGGATACACATAATGCTAAGCCACAAAAAAAAACCTAAGCATTTTAGCATTAGTGAAGCTTGTTGAGTTGCTCAAATGCATCTTCTCTGTGTCTTCCTTACTTGATTAAGTTGTGTAAACACGCCCAATTAAATTAAATATTTTTCATCTTAGTTTAGTTTCACAACTGTAAAGGCACCCAGAATTTTGCTATCACACAAGTAATGTAATGAATTTTTCATTTTCTTGACTCTTTGCAACGTTGGAGATTTAAGGCAATAGAACTCCCTGGTTCTTATTCTCCTGAACCTACTTTTTAAGTCTTTTGTGTTTTCTGCATTTTTTTTTAAATTTTATTTTTGGAGGGGTGTGTGTGTGGATTGTACCACAGAAGAAAACTTGCAAAATTTACCAGATGGTCCTCCAGAGTGGCTTTACTATTACTAAACAGTTAATGCATAACAAGGGTCACAATGTGAAAGAGAAAATTAAGAATCCCTGCTCCAAAATGAATCCTTTTCTGATACTTGAAACAAAAAGCGCACTCAGCTTTATTGATGTAGTGATGTGTTTGTGTTAGTGGCCGCTTGAGCTGAACACCAATTTACAGTGTGACCTTCAATGAACCAGCATTTTTCTTAAAGGCTGCCTGGAGAGCCATGACAGATTACATCAGCCTAATTCGTTTCCAGATACGTTCAGCTCTTTTAGACAAAGGAGAAGTCATGCACTACCTCCAAAGCTTTAAATGGTAAATTCACAACTGGACTTTCTGATGTAAGTGCCATTATTTCTCTCAGTTGATCAGTCCTCAACATTCTTCAAGAAAGCTGGCCATCTGCCAGTTGTGTTTGGAGAATGGAGACTTCGGACAAGATGGATGCAGAGGTCCCTACAAATGCCTATGTTTATACACAAGTGTGCTGACCTACATTACATTTATGTTTAAAATGTATGTTTTGGCATTCATAACTGTTTTAGAGAAGCCTAAAATGAATTTTAAATGTGCAAAATATGCACGGTCACTCATTCCCTTGTCACCTCTCGTTTGGACTACTGTAATGCGCTCTACATGGGGCTATCCTTGAAAAGTATTCGGAGACTGCAATTGGTGCAAAATGAGGCTGCACGAGCTGTGGTGGGTGTCTCCAGATACACCCACGTAACACCCATTCTCCGCCAGCTACATTGGTTGCTCATTGGACTCCGGGTGCAATTCAAGGTGTTGATTATCATCTTTAAAGCCCTACATGGCTTAGGACCAGGCTATCTCCGGGACCGCATCCTACCTCATACAGCCCTACGACCAGTTATGTCCCACAGAGTCTGTCTCCTCCAGGTCCCTTCAGCCAAACAATGTCAGTTGGCGGGACCAAGGGGGGGAGCCTTCTCTGTGGGGGCTCCGGTTCTCTGGAACCAACTACCCTCAGAGATCCGATCTATCCCCACCTTGCTGGCCTTCTGGAAAGCTATTAAGACATGGCTCTTCCTGCAGGTGGGGTGATGTGACCGCTGAACATCTTAGGTCTCCCCCTGGTATGAATTTGTTGTTTGGTTTTTTTTATTTTAAATTATTAATGTTTTAAATATATTTTGCTACTGTTTTTATATTGTTCTTATATTCTGTTGTACGCCGCCCTGAGTCCCTAGGGCAGTGATGGCGAACCTATGGCACGTGTGCCACAGGTGACACGCGGAGCCATATCTGAGGGCATGCGAGGCGTTGCCCTATGTCAGCTCCAGCGCGCATGTGCGCGCTGGCCAGCTGATTTCAGCCTTCTTTTCGGCCGTTTTCGCCTTCGTCTGGAGGCTTCAGTGAGGCCTGTACGCAACTGCCCAACTGGAAGTTCGTTTCTGAACTTCCGTTTGGCCCATTTGGCCGTTTTTCACCATCCCCAGGCTTTAGGAGGCTTTCCTGAACTCTGGGGATGGCAAAAAATGGGCCAACGGGCCTACCGGAAGTCCGGAGGCTTGTGAGACCTGTACGCAACTGCCCAACTGGAAGTTCGTTTCTGAACTTCCATTTGGCCCATTTGGCCATTTTTCGCCATCCCCAGGCTTTAGGAGGCTTTCCTGAACTCTGGGGATGGCAAAAACGGGCAAACGGGCCTACCAGAAGTCCGGAGGCTTCAGTGAGGCCTGTACGCATGCATGGGGGGCAGCTTGGGGTGTGTGTGTGTGCATGCACAGGGGGCAGCATGGGGGTTGTGCGCATGCACGGGGGAGGGCATTGCATTATGGATGTGGGCACACACATGCACGCTATCGCTCGCGCGCACACCCTTTTGGCACCCGAGCCAAAAAAGGTTCGCCATCACTGCCCTAGGGAGTAGGCCGGCATATAAGAACAGCAAAATAAATAAATAAATTTTAATTATATAAAGTATTTTAAATTTTACAGTAAAAAATATGCAGCATATAAACATTGAAAACAAAGGCATGGTCCAGGAATAGAGAATTCTATGGTATCATACAAGTTAACCAAATACTAGAATTGAGTGCATTAAAAACATTCAAATGCTTAGACAAATAAAATAGTTTTTGTTCTGGTCCCTGAAAAATAACAAAGCAGATGCCACTTGTGCCACCCTTGGAGGTCATCCTTGTGAAGGCTTTCTAGCAGCTACCTGCTGGACCTCAGCATGATGGAAACCTGCAGCAAGGGATCTGATGATAACCTTACAGTGTATGTAGGAATATACACAGAGGTATTTTCTCACAGACTGATTCAAAGCAGTGAAAACCTGCTAGCACCTTAAATTGGGATCAGAAATTATTTGTGCTGCAATGAAGACAACGTACAACTGGTATAAGATGTTCTTAGCCTCTAGTTGTGGTGCTTTCCAATCTTATTTTGTAATACCTGAAGTTTCCAGTCTGTTTTCAAGAAACTCATTTATGAAAAATATAACAACACATACAGTATCATTCGATGTACAGAAGATTATAACTGAGACACTTCTTAAATTTCTTTGTAGTTGGGATGAAAATCTGGTTATGTATCCTGAGCACTTCCTCTTGTAAAATATATTTCACAAATTGACAGCGTACCATACCTTCCCTTCTTTGCATTACTTCTATAGTGCTACCAATTTTAGAACTGTGTGGAATAACTGTCAAATCAGATAATTTCTTTGGTAATAAATAAATTGAATGAATTACAGTTTAAAAAATACATGGAAAAAAATTCATAGCTAACCAGGACAGCATGACTCCAACTATAACCCACCTACAATAGAAGAGGGCATCATGGTTACCCTGTCCCCAAGGTCTGGCAGAATAGTCAGGTCTTCAAATATTTCTGAAACAACATAGAAAATGGCATCTTTGTCTCTGGGGATACATCATTCTACTGGCAAGGTGCTATAACAGTTGGAAGTCTTAACTTCCTCATTTTAGGACCAATGTTTTTACAGCTTTTCATGTCATTTTGAGAGTGCTGGCTACTGTTTTAATTGTGAGTGTCCTTTAATTGTCTGAAACACGTGGACATACAATCTTCCTTCTGGAAACTCTCCTCAGCTGAAAGTAACAGGACAGATTTACAATTCCTGGTCTCTTGTTTGGAATACAACTGAGTACTCGCTGTGTATTTATATACCATTAAGAAGACTATTGAAAAACACAGAACAGACCTAAATTTAGAGTTACTATTTTCTTCTTCCTAGTGTTATTCCAGCGCTATGGCAGGGCCCGCTTGCCGGCAAAGCTGTCTTCATTTGGGTTGTACCAGGGCTCTTTCAGGGGTGACCCTAGGAGTGGGATTCAGCCGGTTCGGACCAGTTCGGGTGAACCGGATATTAATTTTAATCTGGTTCGCTGAACTAGTTGTTCCAAGGACTGGCTGACCCCGCCTGCCCCGCCCCTCCCCTCCCAGGAGTCTCCACAAGGCCCATTTTAGATACCAGGTAAGTGCAGGGCCCGCGCAGAGGCTCTGGGAGGGCAAAAAACAGGCCTACCAGAAGTACCAGAAGTCTGGAAACGGGTCTTATTTTCGGGGAAACACGGTAATAACCAGCTTAATAATTAATATTTATGTTAGGTCAAGTGCTTTTATTCCAAAAGACTGTTTCTTTATTTTAATGACATTTATTCCCTCATTATAAACAATTAATTTCTTCATTATAAACAAATAAAAATAATAGTTCCTTCCTCCACTTACAGGTAGTGTTCAACTTACAATCACAATAGGGCTTGGAAAATTCATCATTAAGTGGTGCAGTTAAGTGAGGTATCATGTGACCATACCTGACTTTTTTGCCCTTTTAACATATCATTAAAAGAGATGTGTAAACACAATTTGTGATGCCTGCTAGCTTCCCTGTTGACTTTGTTTGCCAGAAGTCATCTGGGAAGTACATAAATGGTGTTCATGTGACTGCAAGACACTGCAACTATTGTTAAGTGCAAGCTTGTTGCTAAGTGCCCAGATCACAATCATGTAACCATGGGCATGCTGCAACTGTTATAAGTGTGAGGACTGATTGTGAGTCACATTTTTCAGTGCTATCATAATTTCAAAGTATCTAAATCAGTGGTTCCCAACCTTCCTAATGTCGCGACCCTTTAATACAGTTCCTCATATTGTAGTGACCCCCAGTTCATTAAAGTTTCCTATGATTTACCATTCTCTGTGTTGTTTCCAAGGTCTTAGGCGACCCCTGTGAAAGGGTCGTTCGACCCCCAAAGGGGTCCCGACCCCCAGGTTGGGAACCACTGATCTAAATGAATGATTGTTAAGCAAGGACTACCTGAAATTCTATTAAAGAACAAAGAATCCTCTACCAGATGATTTGTTAATAGCTCCAAAGGAGATAACAAGGGCTGCAGAACAGCAATCAAAGCCATTGCTAACTTATCAATATCTTGGAAGCCATTTCAAGGGCTATAATAATGACAGTCAAAATAGAAAAGGAGATGGATGAACCCAGTGCAATCTTTAAAAAATCCAAGAGCTGCAGGAAATTGGAATTATGAGAAGGGAGATACTTCTATATACAAAAATGTTGACTTTAAGAAAAGCTCAAAAAGCTTAATCTTTCTTAATGTACATGGGATTGTCTTTTAAAGTCAATGCTTTATTTTAAATATGCCATGAAGATTCCATGAAAGTAGTTCAGAAGAAGAGCCTTCTCTGAGTGCAACAATCAAAGAGGATAATTATATGAAACTGATGAAGCAAATTAAATTAGACCTGGAGAAATGGAAAGATCTGCAATTGTCATTATCAGGAAGAATAGCTATTATAAAAATGAACATCTTGCCAAGACTACTATACCTACTCCAAACAATACCAATAAAACTGGAGAAAAAATATTTTGAAGAATTAAATTAAATAATATCAAGATACATTTGGTTAGGGGAAAAAAAGCAAGAATAGGCTTGAAAATGTTGCAGGAAAGCAAAAAAAGAGGGGTCTTTAGACTACCAGACTGGGAATTGTACTATCAGGCCTCGGTACTCACATGGGCAAAATAATGGATCAGCTTGAGACACACAAGATTATTAACCTTGGAAGGTCATGACCTCCAACTAGGTTGGCACGCTTTTTTATGGCATGGGAAAAATAAGATACATAGGTGTTTTTTTTTAATTTATTTGTCAAACATGTATAGGATAGTAGTAGTTTGTATAAACATAAGTAAAAAGTAATGATAAAAGAGGACACTAGGACAGTAGGACAGGAATGGTAGGCACAGTGGTGCGCTTATGCATGCCCCTTACAGACCTCTTAGAAACGGGGAGAGGTCGACTGTAGACAGTCTAAGATTAAAGTTTTTGGGGTTTGGGGAAGAAACCACAGAGTCAGGTAGTGCATTCCAGGCATTGATCACTCTGTTGCTGAAGTCGTATTTTCTGCAGTCGAGTTTGGAGCGCTTTACATTTAGTTTTAATCTATTACGTGCTTGGGTATTGCTGAGGTTGAAGCTGAAGTAGTCATTAACAGGAAGGACATTTTGATATATGATTTTATGAACTACATTTAGATCAGATCGGAGGCGACGTAGTTGTAAATTGTCTAATCCCAGTATTTCAAGTCTTGTGGAAAAAGGTATTTTGTTGTGAGCGGAGGAGTGAAGGACTCTTCTTGTGAAATATTTCTGGACTCTTTCGATTGTATTTATGTCTGATATGCAATGCGGGTTCCAGACAGGTGAGCTGTATTCCAGAATTTTCAGAGACACTATGTTAGGAATGCATTATTATTAGTCTGGTTTAAAAAAGAACAACACTATTTGAAAATACTAATCTGGCTTTCTACTATGGAGGCATTGGTACATCCTAATATTATTAACATGGAAAAAATGTAAGATATAAAGATATTTTTTAATGAAAAAGGGGAACTAAAGACAAAACAGGAACTTAGTAGCCAAGGGATAGATATTGCATGGTGGCCACATATGCAGATACAATCTCGTTACGAAAAGATGCTAAAACGTAACATGCTAAAGCGTAAATGTAACAGAATTAGACCAGATATTAACTGGAACAGATGAAAAACTGATAAAGAAATTATATTGTTATTTATTAAGTATTAAACTTGAAAGCGAGCAGGTAAAGGAGACAATGATTGCTTGGGCTAAAAACTTTGGATATGCAATAGAATTAGATAAATGGCAGAAACTATGGGATAGAAATATTAAATTGACTATGTCAACTGCATATAAAGAAAATTTGTATAAAATGTTTTATAGATAGCATTTTGCACCGGCAAGGCTGGCAAAAATGTATAAAGATAGTCAGGGGTGGGTTCTAAATTTTTTACTACCAGTTCTGTGGGCATGGCTTATTTTGTGCCCGCTTTGTTCTGTTTGGGAGCTGCTTTGCACCTTGTTTACAACCCAAAGGGGGCTCAGATTGTGGCGACGTTCCAGCTTCTGCTGCCTTGTGTGGTCTGAGGTCGACCTGGCGACACAGGTGTGTTTTGGGGCACCTAGTCCTCCGGAAAGCCTGGCCATGCAATGGCCGGAGAGTGAGGGAGGGCGGCCAGGTCCTGCTGGGCAACTGCTCCCCACTGCCCTCCATGGAGGGGCTTGCTTCACCTGCAGATTCTTCACCCGCCAAGGGCCGAACCGACTGTAGCTGGGCTGCCCGACCCCAGGAACAGACAAATTAAATGGTGGGCAAGGGGGATCTGGCATTGGGCTGGGCGGTGACCAGCTCAGTCTGAACCCGGCTTCCCGACTGGCAGAGGGAATGAGGCCGGGAGGAGGTGGTCACGTCAACAGCCCAGTCTCCCGCCGTGTTCAAGCAGAGCTCCAGCGGGGCTTGAATCTGTATTGCAGGAAGACTCCGCTCTTGGGGTGCGTGCACTTCAGGCTTCCTCTGGAGACACTCCCCCAACCTTCCTACAATTGCAGGGGACATCTTTCTTGGTCTGCCAGTGCCCCTTTGCCTCTTCCTGTGCCCAGGTGGGGGAAAAACACCTCAGGGCGCCCTGATCTATCTTCCCCAACTGGGAGGCTTCTCCCCAAGCAGTGGCTCTCTCAGTGGAAGATGTTTTGCCCAGCCTGGAAGTTGTTTTCAAAGCACGGAGAGGCTTCGATTTTTCTCCTCCCCAGTGAGGGAAAAGCTGGCGGGCTGGCAGGGTCGGAGGGCTGTGGGCCTGGGATTCGGGGGATGGATGTTTTGCTCCTCGGAGCCTAGGAGCAACTCCCAGCCCTTGCACAGTAAAGAAAAACTTCTCATGAGTGCAAGAAGTTGTTAATTGCCTCACACTCATGAGAGCAAAACCTCTGTCCCCTGAATCCCAGGCCCGCAGTGAGCTGATCTGCTGCCCATGGCTCCAGTTGCCTGTGGCTCTGGCTATGCCTCCTGCGGTCTTGCCTGCCATTCTATTCGCCTGTTCCTCGGGTTGGGCAGCTCAGCTATGGTCAGCTCAGCTCTGTTTGGCTTGGGCTGCTCCTGCGTCAGGGCCAGAGAGGGCTTGTGGGCTGGACCCTGTTGGCCTGCCAGCTTTTCCCTCACTGGGGAAGAGAAAAAGCGAAGCCTCTCCGTGCTTTGGAAGCAACTTCCAGGCTGGGCAAAACATCGTCCTCCGAGAGTGCCACCGTTTGGGGAGAAATCTCCCAGTTGGGGGAGATAGATCAGGGTGCCTGAGGTGTTTTTCCTTCACCCGGGCATGGGAAGAGGCAAAGAGGCACCGGCAGACCGAGAAAGATGTCCCTGGCAATTGTAGGAAGGTTGGAGGGGGTCTCCAGAGGAAGCCTGGAGTGCGTGCACCCCAAGAGCGGAGTCTTCCTGCAATGCAGATTCAACCCTCGCCGGAGCTCTGCTTGAACACGGCGGGAGACTGAGCTGTTGACGTGACCACCACATCCCTCGCTGCGGGCTTGGGATTCAGGGGGTGGAAGTTTTGCTTCTCGGAGCCTTGGAACAACTCCCAGCCCTTGCACAGTAAAGAAATACTTCTTGCGAGTGCAAGAAGTTGTTAATTGCCTCACACTCACGAGAAGTTTTTCTTTACTGTTTAAGGTTTTTCCCTGAACACAATGGCTGAGAGACGCTCGCCGTGGGGTGCAATTTGCAGATGGCAGGTGGGCAGGGGATGGGGCGGGGAGGGCCATGAGATGTGCATCTTATCGGAGACTGTCAGCTCCAGATCTTGCAGCTTTTTTGGGGTTTTCTTTAAAAAAAACACCTCTCCAGATGAGCTTGAAAACTTCAGAGATTGCTTAGGGAGGGAGTAGTAGGGCAGCATTTCCCCCCCACCAAAAACTCAGCTTCTGCACATGCACCAAAGCAAAAACAAGATGGCGGCACATGCGCAGGTCTGGAAACTTGTCTTCTACACATGCGCAGAAGAAAAAAACCCCGTAAAATTTTTTAAAAAATCTTTAAAAATTGAAAAAAATTCAAAAAAATATGGTGGCATCCACGGACCAGCACCAACAGAACCGGTTCAGTGACATCATCATGACATCACCAGCAGCTTGCTACCGGTTTGGGTGAACCGGTCCCAACCGGGAGGAATTCACCTCTGAAGATAGTTCTGCTAAATTTTGGAAGTGTAATCAATCATCTGGTTCATATTAACATATGTGGTGGACATGCCCAAAAGCTAAAAAATATTGGACAAAAATATATACTTGGTTGGAAAAAATGATAAAACAACACATAGACTTGAAAGCGGAGACATTCTTGTCTCTGGTTTCTACTGGAAAAATATGATAAAAGGACTATATATCTGGTTTTACATATACTAACCGCAACTAGAATTGTATTTGCACAGCAATGAAAAAATGATGAGATTTCGTCAGATGAGAATGTAATTAAGAAAATATTTGAATGTGCAGAAATGGATAGATTAATGCTTACTATTAAGGATAGAGAAGTAACTGATAATTTTTTTATATGGGATGTATTTTATCAATGGCTAGACAATAGAAACAGAAGTTAGAAAGGAGGCAACATAAAGAGGAAATGTTAATGTGGAGAGTTATTAAAGAAGATAATGTTAAGTACCATTGTTATATTATTATATTATTATGTCATCAATATTATTGTGATGAACACTAAAACAAATATGTGGATTATGACTGTTTAAAAACAATTGTACCCAGACCACACACTGTTTGATGTAAATTGAATGTTATATAAATAAAATACAAATAAAACATGGTAGGGGAGAAGAGCCTTCTCTGCCGTTGCACCTGTCCCCCCACAGTGAAGTTGACTCCAACCCTCCTGACATTCTGTAAGAACCTGGTTCTGCTAGGTGGCTTAGGGCTCCAGTGGGGAAGCATCATAGTGGAGGTGGTTGATTGATTAACAACAGATCTGACCTCCCCACGCTTCTCCCACCCTCCCCGTCTTTTAATTGGGTCACCATACTTGGTTGTGTGTTTTAATTGGGTCACTATACTTGGCTGTGTGTTGTATCTTATTCATGCTTTTATTTCTGTACAGTTTTTATTTTTTATGACTGCCCAGAGTTACCCTGAGGTAAGATGGGTGGCCAATAAATTTTATAAATAAATGAATAAAATTATTTTCTGCCATATTATGTGATTCTCATTTGTTTCAAATTTTAAAGAAACATGTGATCTACGTTAAAAACAGGCAGAACACTCTTTCACTTCTTCCGCTTCAAATTTTAATAAAAGTTTATACATTTAGCAACTACATGTTCATCAATTATACATCGTTCAACTTTAAATTCTGTCTTCTGATGCTCAAATCCAAGTGTTCTGTTATCTACCTTCAATCTTTCTCAAACCGTGCATATGAAATCACTGAAAACTAAATCCCTTCTTGGCAAAGCATTTACAGAAATTCTTCCCAATGATGTCAATTGTAATTTGTCCCATTTTAATATATTCTTCTTAATTTCATTCCATGACTTAACATAACTATTCTGGTATAATGTACAATTTATTTTGGTCATAATAATGCTGTATTATTTCACTTTTTCTCAATCTCATACTAGGTTAAAACAGTAGACTTCGTTCTTTCTCTGCCATCCATAGAGCTAAAGTGAAATCCTTCCTATAAAATATCCTTACTCCAAATAAATTGGGACATTTTCCCTAGACAATTCTGTTAAATTAGAAGGATGCTCTGGTTTCTATGAATGGCACCAGCTGTTCTCTCTCTCTCCCCTGCCCACCTTGCTGGCAATGTTTCTTTTTATCTTTTAAAAATTCAGTGCAAACAAGTCCAGTAGGTAAAAATTTCCTCAAGCTTTAATTTGCAAGCTTTTCTTCACTTTCTTTAGTACCGAACAAAAAATGTGCACAAGTGACCCTAAGTGCATGATATGCTTAATGGGACAGGCAGGGGAAGGGGAGTCTGCTATTAATTAATTTGTTGCATATTATGTATTTATTCCTAAATAAAAATATTCAAAAATACAAATAAATACATTTATTAAAAAATATGACTCAAGAAGGCAGCAAGACATAGAATCAGATTAAAGTAAAAAATAAAAATCCAACAGAATGCCAATTACCAAAACTATCTAATTCAGCCCATTAGAACTCAATAAAATAAACATGACTTAGGTATCTATTTAGGGCCAATGAACAGGTGGGTTCCCCAAGCAAGGCATTCCAGGTGTGGACAACCAGAGAGGAAGGTCATGAGTTGCCAAACATGTAGGACAGATACTCTAAACATTCCATTCCTAGGGAACCTGGTTGAAGATACAGTAAGTACCTATGGATCAGGCCATGAAGGGCTTCAAAAGTAATAGCCAACAGGTAGATTGGGATCAGGATGCAAATTGGCAACCAGCTTGCAGCTGTAGCACTATTGTGAAGTTCCTAAGCCTGTTTCTCCCATTTCTCCCAGTTAGCAGACAGACCATCACCTTCTGAACCAATTGTAACTTCCAAATCATCTTCAAAAAGATCAAATGTAGGTTGCATTGTTAGTGTCAAATAAGGAGGCATTGATGACTTACTGTCATCAGTGACTCTTCTTCCAAAATGCCCCATAACTGGTACATAATTGGTGCAGACCTGGACAAAAGATTTTCTGACAATAACTATTGCTCTTGATGGACTTGTTCCCTGTGACCTCATCTAGAATAAAAGTTGAACCACAGCTGAGCCAAACCAATCACCAAAGAAGAGCAATTTTACCTTGCAGAGATTTAATCTGAGCTTATTTCAACCAATTTAGTTCTCACCGCTTCCAAGGATTGGACAGGACTTCAACAACATCTCTTGCCTGGTCCGAAGGCTGATAAACAATGGTGTATCTTCATCATGTAGTTGAAACATACTCCAAGCATACTGATGATACATTACTCCAAGTAGCTTCACAAAGATGTTAAATAACCTGATGGAGAGAGCTGGGGTACATGATACTCCATATTGGTTGCAATCAACTACTATTCCAAGACCTTTTTCACAATGATCATCAACAAATATTCCTATTTTATACCTATGTACTTGGTTCTTGTTTCATGTTTGAAAAACCTTGTAGTTGTCTCTGTTAAATTTCATTGTTATTTTTCAGCACATTTCTCAAGATACCAAGATAACTTTGAATGTCATTTCTGTGGAGATCTTAGTTCCTCTCTGAGCTTGGTTGTATGCTTGCAGACATTTCATTACCCAACTAGGCAAAATCATCCCTTTTATTCCTTTGAGTACCAAAAGAGCAGCGAAAACAGAATCTTCAGAAATGGATGGTATTCTTCCACTCTCAGCTAACTGACATGTTTGCCAACTTTGATTCAAAACCATTGTTTTCTTACTTGAATTCTCCTGAGCTTCTTAAAGATTATGATCTCCATCACTTCATTCCATCCTAGCAGCAATACCAACTCCAGTTGTCTGCAGAGCCAAGTCCACTCCTTTCATCCAGGGGCCGGTTTGCTGCTCTGGGCTGAAAGGCTGCTTGGCTCTCTACTTGGCAGTTCTGATTTTTTAATAATCTTGCTGTTGACCCAACAATGGTCCCTTAAGTCAAATGAACTATCCTCAACCCTGGAAACTCATATTCCATTCAACTGTTAACATCTCACAATGAGAACCCTTTCAATGTTTGACTATAATGGATGAAGCATGGTCCCCTTGCTTTCCCATCCTTTGGCCACAATCCAGCAGTCTCCTTTCCTTTTCCGTTTCAAGCATCTTTGAGTTGCAAGGAAGAACCATTGTCAATTTGTTTCTGTAAAGCTGAATTATCAGTTCTTCGGTGTTATAAAGTTTCCACGGACCAAATGAAAAAAGAAAAAGAAAAAGAACGTTTTCCCTATTGCTTTGATTATTATAGTATTAGACTACAATGGTACCATATAGAGAAAAAAGGGGAAAAAAGATCTGCTTTAATGTCAAAGAAGATAGTGTGTGTGTGTGTGTGTGTGTGTGTGTGTGTGTGTGTGTGTGTGTGTGTGTGTGTGTAGGCATCTATGCATGCATACAATTGGGAAAGCAAAGGAAAGGAGCACAGGGGATAATGATGAGGGAACCATCCCTAAAGGAAAAGCAGGTACTCATAGAGCACCATCTAGCAAGGATTACCTTCCCAGTATGGATTGAAAGAGCAGGAAAGCAATGGAACAACCAATCAGTTCTTGTGCTGGCCACAGTTAAACCAAACACTACCCCAGCTGCATTGCCAATGTCCTGCAATCCAGATTGGAATTTTTTTTGGGGGGGTTAGGCAGCAGCTGGGAGCAGCACAAAAGACAAGCAGCTGCAGTGAGGAATTCTTTCTGGCAGAATAGAACACGTGTAGCAGATTTCCTGATGAACTGGAGGGAGAAAGAAGTCCATCTTCTCATAGTAATGGGGCATTTCCTTCTTAAAACAATGATCATTCACATCTAATTATGAACTTGAGGAGCTATCACTTTCTAAACAAAGCTTCGGAAAATGTTCAGTAACAATTTCTATAGATTTGTGAGGCTTCCTTGATATTTTAAAACAGGGGAGATAAACCTATAACCGATGAGCTGCAGGCTGCCTCCAGCACCTCTTCTGCCACCTTGACAGACCACAAACACAAAAGAAGAGTTGCCTCGGCAGATTGTTTGTCATCTACAACAGTGTGCGGACTGTAACAGCCACTATATAGAAGAACTATAAGGCTGATCACAGACCATAATAAAGATATTTGATTTGATCTTAAAAACCTACTAGCAGTCAGAAGACATAGTAAAAAATGTAATTTTGAAACAAACAACAGACTTAACCACGGTTTCAACTGTGGAACTGAGCATCCTAAAGCAAAATACATCCCAAAATACTAGGAAATTCCTGGAAGCTTGGCATTCAGACAAATCAACATCAACAGGCACATGGAGATAAACAACATTTACACATTCAAGAGACAATAAAAAGGCTAAAAAGGAACAAAAATACCAGAAAGCTTCCTCACCAGCAATCAACACCCAGATAAACAGGGATTAACACCAAGATTAACAACAGACAAACAGTCTAGCAGTAAACAACAGCCTAATCAAGGAACTTTTAAGGAAAAAAACAACGTCTCACTGAGGGCTATAAACAGCCCTATAAAAGCCCACCCTTTTCTAAAGATGTTGCCTAGTTGGGTAATAAAAAGTGTGCAAGAAAACAAACAAACTCAGATAATACTAAGGACTCTACACTGTGTAGGAGAAGAAAATTATAAAACCATGTCTGTACTTTACCAAGAAAATGAGCCAGATTGACAAGCTAATAAGATTGACAATCTAATGCCAGGTTGGATGACACTCAACATGCTAAAAAAGAGCACTTGACCTTTTAGAGTAGGAAAGGTTTTTAAGATGCAGCTAGATTAAAGCCTCTGGACCTCTAGTTGCTAGTGTTGCTATGCAGGAGAAGAAATCCCAAAGCTGCAAAGAAAGAATTTTGTTGGGAACATACAGCATAAGAAGCATGAAAAAAAGAAAGATTAATACAGTGAAAGAGGAAATTGATCAATTACATATTGACATCTTAAGCATCAGTGAATTAAAGTGGACTGGAATTCGAAACTCTCAGTCAGAAGATCATAATGTTTATTATAGAGGACACAAAAAACAAAGAAGAAACCACTGCTTTCATTGTTAGGAAGGACGCTACAAAGATAGTAATTAGGTACAATGCAGTCAGTGACTAATGAACATCAACTAAACTTTTATGAATAAGTTTTTAATATTACAAGTATCTAAGTGCATAATCCAGCATCTGATGTAGAAGAAGAGATTGATGAGTTTATGGTCATGTTCAATGGACAGAACCTGCAAGCAGGATTTGCTTCAGGTTGGAAACAGGAATGCAAAAACCTAGAAATTGTAAAGAAAAAAGCATTGTTTGACTATATGGCTTAGAAGCAGAAATTGAAACAGGAGAATGACTTATCAGCTTCTGCCAATTTATTTATTTATTTATTTATTTATTTATTTATTTATTTATTTATTTATTTATTTATTTATTTATTTATTTATTTATTTATTTACGTACTTATTTATTTCTAGCCCATTCTTCAAACTACTGACACAATAGCTACTGTATATACATGATTATCATATAATCATCACAGCAAACAGAAATCAAATTGAAGTAAAGAAGTGTGTAAAGGGTATTGGAAGAAATATCCATCTGGTTCAGTTCCTATTGGGGAGAAAGACACTGGAAACATGGCAGCTGATTTGAAAGATGGTTTATTGATGAACAGGACCACATAGGTTTGAGGTCCTGGGCAGATGACCACATGGAGTTGAGAGAGAGGGTTATTTATACCCTCTCTTGGGATTTGAACTTGAGATTCCTGTTCCTGGGCAAGCTATTGGCTGCTGTAGGGGTCATAGCTAACCTTGTAGGTTTTCTGAGGCAACCTTGGTTGAAGCTTGCTGGGTGATGTAATGTCCCCAGGTGGTTTTGTAATGCAGTGAGCCCTGCTGCTAGATAATCCTATAATGTCCTGGAGGGTCATGTTTTAATCCCATCACCCTGGAGCTGAAGGTCTTTTGTTTTGTAGATAGACTGGCCCAGTCCTTCTCAATGGTCACCAAATATCTGCTGAGGACAGGGAGCTGAAGCTCTGAGTTTCTGTCTCCCTTAAGATTTCTATTTCTCTTTTGGGGGAAATATAATATTCTGACTTTTTAAATATTTCCTAAAATATTTCATTCTTCTAGGAGAGGGCTGGGTGCTAACTTTCTACACGGGTTTCCAGTATTTCATAAAAGTAGCTTCCTTTACCTTCTAGTACCAACCGTTCAAAGAAGGTGATGGAGATCACTTTTATAAAATACTGCAAACCTTTTTAATGGAGCTTTTACTGGAACTGGAAAGTGTACTATCACTGAGTTTTGGATTTGCTGATTGAAATGGGTTTGTACGGGGGAAGAAGCAGAGGTGGGTTCCTGCTGGAGCTGCCTGGTGCGCAGCTCCGGTAGGGAGCAGCGGATTGCGCAACCGCTCCAGAGCCCTCTCTGCTGGTCCACCCGGCACATCTCCATTTTTTTCGGTGATTTTCGGGCGATTTTGCTTCTGTGCATGCGCGGAAGCAAAATCGCGCCAAAATCTCGCGAGGGGATGCATGCGCAACAGAGATTTCAGCGAGATTTTGCCTCCGCGCATGCGCAGAAGCAAAATTGCGCGAGGGGCACGCGCGCATAGCGAGCGCCCCCCCAAAGCGTGGAGATGCGCGCGCATGGCTCTGGCAGAAAGGTAAGTGAGCAACCCGCCCCCGGGAAGAAGTGATATTTATTTTCATTATCAGCAAAAATGTAAAGGGGGAAGAAAGATATCAAGTTTGTTTGTACCTGCTATAAACAACACCGGAAGTCACTTTATTAAATATCTTTTAATTTTTATCTTTTTACACAAGGGTAGGAAAGAAGCCAGAGAGTATTTTAGCTCTCCCTTTAAGAGAAAAAATATTACTGATGGAGATACTCCAGTCTCTCAGTCCTTGGGGAGGGGAGGGGAAGCTGCGCTTAAGGAGGCTGGCTGAAAAAGGTGCATTCTGTGATCCAAGCAGAAATCCAATATTGAATTTCAGGAAGGAGCTTTTTCAGCAGGCATCCAGAAACCAAGCAGGTGGTAGCAGTTTGTGACCTTCCCTGCTGGCTTTCCTGTTGACTGAAGCAGGCAGGGAAGATTGCAAATGCTGATCACATGATCGTGGAGCACTTGGCAAGCCATTGTAAATGCAAACAGGCTGCCAAGTTCCCAGATCACAATCAGGTGACCATGGCTGTAAGTTTGGACAGACATTGTAAGTCTCTTCATTCACTGCTGTTCTAATTTCAAATGGTCAATGAACAATGGTTGTACATCAAAGACTACCAGTAATGAAAGTCATGGAGCACAGTGAAACAAATCTGATTAATATGAAGTAAAAAGAAGACCAACTAATGACAATACAGCAACCTGCCTTAGAAATGACAGTAAAAGCCATGAAGTGGTGGTAGTCAATTTTAAGATTAACTACTACTAATAAAAAAAATAAAGAAACAAAAAGTCAAGAAATGTTCCATTGATAATTTTATATCAGAGCAATGAAGGCTATGGAAAAGATATTCAGATCCTATAATGTGTCTATACCTAGAAATATCAGCAACAGAGTTGTTGCAAGAAATTTTTGAACTTTGGTATTACAGAAGATTCTTGAGAATACCAAGATAGCCAAGAAAACAAACAAATGAATCACTGAACAAAGTGATCAAGAGTTGTCCCTTGAGGCAAAAATGAGTAGGCTTTGATTATCATATTTTTGACACATTATGCAAAGATCCAGCTCCCAAAGAGCATTTCATAATGCTAGGAAAGGTAGAAAGAAAGAAAGAGAGGAAGAGTATTGAAGCTTGATTTAGAGTTGGTTGTAACTGTATTATAGTCATCCCCATATACCTATGCTACAAAGAAGTTGATGGGTAAGCATAGGTTGCAAATGGTTGCAGACAGGCACATACACACCTCCTAAATCCCAACTGTACATTGTTTAGAAGTGCGCGTCCTGCATCCTGATTGGTCAATCCAACTTCCTGTACTGTTCTTTGCTGTTTGAGCGCTCCCTAGCCAGAATGAACATTCACAGATGTATAAATGCAATACAAATAGAATAACAGAGTTGGAAGGGACCTTGGAGGTCTTCAAGTCCAACCCCCTGCTTAGGCAAGAAACCCTACACCACTTCAGACAAATGGTTATCCAATATCTTCTTAAAAGCTTCCAGTGTTGGAGCATTCACAACTTCTGGAGGCAAGTTGTTCCACTGATTAATTGTTCTAACTGTCAGGAAATTTCTTCTTAGTTCTCTCCTTGATTAGTTTCCATCCATTGCTTCTTGTCCTGCTCTCGGATGCTTTGGAGAATAGATTGACTCCCTCTTCTTCGTGGCAACCCCTGAGATATTGGAACACTGCTATCATGTCACCCTGAGTCCTTCTTTTCATTAAACTAGACAAACTCAATTCCAGCAACCATTATTTATATGTTTTAGCCTCCAGTCCCCTAATCATCTTTGTTGTTCTTCTCTGCACTCTTTCTAGCATCTCAGTATCTTTTTAAGACTCATATGCAATGGTCTTGGAACGACAAATGCATGTTCCCTGATGTGCACTGACAGAGAGATGGACCCACTCGATTGCAGTGGTGATGGATGCACCATTGATTGCCAGGTGGGAGACAGTGCCTTCTGGAGAAAATCCATCTATGTAGTTGTTAAGAGTCAACATGGACCGGATGGCACATAGTTATTTATCAGTATTAAATATTATGATGCATTTTTATCTATGCTTTTTCCCATCTCTTAACAGAAAGCAGCAGACAGGAATCTGCAAACTGGGGCTGACGAGTGCTTGAGCTTCTGCATTTCTGAGCGAACTTTGGAGCAGTTGGACAGCTCCATACCTGGCTGATTCTTACTTGTCAGCAGCCCCGCAGGGATACCAAGAGATCAAGTTACACCAGGTCCGATACTTCGGTCTCTATGGCAATCGGCATAAATAAATAAATAAATAAATAAATAAATAAATAAATAAATAAATAAATAAATAAATAAATAAATAAATAAATACAAGCAAACAAACAAACAAACAAAACAAACAAACAAACAAACAAACAAACAAAAACATACCAGTGCTGAGACAGTGGTGAAAAGTAAAACAAGCATTCAGAACAGCAAATGTCTATGGAGATTCTCAGTCATCCAGGTCATGGTTGTCCCAAAGGTGCTTTTTCAAGAGGCAACTGGACTTTCTGGTTTTTGGTTTCTTGGATGAGAAGCAAAACGCCTTCAAAGAAAAACCAGAAAGTCCTGTTGCCTCTTGAAAAAGCACCTTTGGGACATCCAAAATAGTTCCGGACTTTTTAGGGATTTTTTTTCCTCACCCCGCCACTAGAAAAGGCGAAGAGCTTTTTACGCGGGTAAACGGGTCCGCCCCCCCCCCCGCGTCCTGGATGCCTCTTTTGAGCTTGTTTTATGTGGCGAAGCAGATTATGTGTGAAAAGGGCCCCATTCGTGAGGCCGGAGGAAAGGAGAAAAGAAGGGAGCTTGCTGAGGAAGCAGCTGCCCTTCCCCCGGCAGCAGGAGCGGGGAGAAGGAATCAATATGCAAGGAGAAGCTCTGCTCTGAATGAAGGGAGCCTGTATACTTCAAGCTGTTGGCACGCAGGCACCGAATGACTGCGGTTGTTGGGAGAGGATGCAGTGGGGGGGGGGGAAGGAAGGGGAGGAAAGAGCGGATTAGCCGCTCCCTCCCCCGCCGCGCTAGTGACAGGCGCCGCGTCCGTCCCAGCCGGAGCATCTCCTGAGGGAGGGAAGCGGGGTGGGAGGAGGGGGGTTGAGAGACGGCGCTCCCTCTCCCGTTTTAAAGCCAGAGCGCTGGGTGGCAGAACTTGCAGCGACGCTGGTGGAAAAGTTTGTTATCGCCCGCAAAGCTGTGAAGAGCCATGACGCAGCTAAAGCAGGCGGTATTATTTTCGTCTACAGGTACCAGCTGTTAAGTGCCGAACAGCTGACAGAAGACGGCTCCGACTCCCTCCTCCCCACCCCTTCTGTCTCTCCCTCGCGCCCCCTCCCCCTTTCCAGGCAATACAAAACAAAGAACTCTTTCCCCGGCCTCGGTGAGGGCACCTTCTCCTCCCAGCCCCCCGACTGCTTTTCCGCCGCCTGCAAACAGCCAGAAATTGCATTACTGCTTCATGTGGTTAGAGAAGCTTGACCTAGGCTGTGCTTCTAAACAATCTTGGCCTCCGTCTTTGTTTACAGGTCAACATTTTGCTTCTTTCATTCCTCATAATGGCCATTTTTTTTATTCAACAAGGTTTCTCTCTCTCTCTCTCTCTCTCTCTCTCTCTCTCTCTCTCTCTCTCTCTCTCTCTCTCTCTCTCTCTCTGTGTGTGTGTGTGTGTGTGTGTGTGTGTGTGGTTTTTTCCCCCCTAGCAAGCTGATAATTAACCCTTCACACAACATGGTTTATTTCACAAATCACCACCCAGCAAATGTGGAGCTACTGAGGGGAGCAACATGGCACAACAAACATTAGACGAAGCAGCTTGTTCCAGACACAACATCTGCAGAATGAGTCCATTTTTCTGTAACTCTAATCTCATAATTCATTGTTTGTGTGGTGTTGGTTACAGTAGCTGAAAGGGAGAGAACAGCAGGTCAATTTGGCAGGGATTCGCATTTGAATCTGAAATGAGGGCCTAGCTCACCTTATGACAGGCAGCTAAAATGTGGCCAAATAAAGAAGAGAAATGTGCTTTTGGAAAGTATATCAAAACATACTCTGAATAGGAAATGCATGATAAGAGGAACATAAAAATACATCTTTAAAATATTTGATTTGGCCCCGAATTCTCACAATCTGCTTACTTTAACTGAAATGTATTATTTTCAACAGTACATTTGATTCATTAGAAGAAAACTCTTCTCATTATGTCAAAAACATTTCATTTTTGGGGGGGGGGGATTGCTCTCCCGGTTGGAATCTCCTTTTTTGAAAATGTATATGGACTAAAGTTGTGCCATTTCTATTGATAAAATTTAACTCTCAACCTTTCCAGTCAGGTAATTTCCAGATGTCATCTCCTGCATCTCCCACAATTCCCCAACCACTACCGCCAGTGGGATTATGGGAATGGAAGTCCAGTACATCTGGAGGACATCATATTGATTAAGCTGACAAAGTTCCTGATGGATTTCTCCCAGAAGACTAATGTGGCTGTTAGTGAAGCAGAATTCTATTCCTTGGTTTGGCCTCTCAAGTCCTGTGTACTAAGTTCCACATAAGTGTAGGGAAAATCAGCTAAAATCAAGAGGATGGGTGAATCTGTGAAGTGTGCAATTGTGAACCTTCAACATCCATAAAATATGTATCTAAATAAACATTAATTTTACCTGCATGGCAGGCTTAAAATGCCAAAGAAAACACTCTGTACATGTTCAAAGGAGGAGTGTGTTTATTTAAGTAGCCATTCATTCTTCATTGAAGGAAAGCTCTATAAACTCAATGTTAATTGCTGGACTGCAGAAAATACGACTTCAGCAACAGAGTGATCAATGCCTGGAATGCACTACCTGACTCTGGTTTCTTCCCCAAACCCCAAAAACTTTAACCTTAGACTGTCTACAATTGACCTCACCCCATTCCTAAGAGGTCTATAAGGGGCGCGCATAAGCTCACCATTGTGCCTACCATCCCTGTCTTACTGTCCTATTGTCCAAATTTACCTGTACCTACTTTGCTTTTGTTTATGTTTATACCAATACCTGCTATCTTGTACATTTTTTGACAAATAAATAAATAAAATAAATAGAAACCCTTGTTCCAATTTGACCTTCATGCCCTTGCTATACAGCTGGGACACTTGTTTCCAACTGCTTTAAGCATGACAGAACAGCCTGTGTTGTCCTCATCAGAAGTTCTACTTTAGCAGGGTGCAGGGCAGCCAGTGCCACTACAACTATCCAAATCCATTTGCCTTTGAAACCAGACTGGAACAATAGCCTGCCTTATGCCTTCTTGGAGACTCTGTGTCCCTGTCCTTGCAGCAGCTGGTGCTTCTACCCGTACTAAGCTCTGGTGAACAAGGTCAGCTGAAAGCCTCCCTCCTCTTCAAGGGCTTCCCTATCCACTGGGGCCACTATCAGTTACATGAAACATTTGGTTTCCAATAGAGTGTTTGTGCTGGAAGGGATGGGTCCATTTGAGCAGCAGGCAGGAAAGTCTTGCCCTGTGCTGGCTGACAACAGTTTTGTCGGCACAGAAAAGTGCAATGGAGACAGATCGTGCACATGACAGGCTGCTGGCGGCTCCAGGGAATCCATAATTCATGATGTTTTTCTTTCCAATCCGGTTTTGGATTTCACAAGCTGTCCAGTTTCCTTCCCATTCTTTGCTTCCTTTTGTCCCTCCCTTTAAGAGATTGAACTCAAACTCTGCACTAGAAAAGGACAGGAACAAAAATTATTCGAGGGAGGGTAGCTTTGTAAGGTACAAGAAAGATTCCAAAGCCTCTAAACCAGTTTCATGGAACAATTCAGTGACTGCATATTCATTTGTTTGTTTCTTGATCTGCATCCAAAAGCTGTAAGAGCAGCAAAACACTATGCACTGATGCCTTGAACTGAAGTTCATCAGGTCATCTGGTAAAAGCAGGGATAGGGAGCCTTTCAGCAATTGGCTGATTAAAGAGGTTAATCAGGGCTTTTAGGGATTGTTCTTGCACAGATAAGAACAAAATGGTAATCTTCCCTCATTTATAACTGAAAAGTAATATCCTTGTGAGAAGGAAAGTTGCTATAGTTCACATACCACAAAGTTGTTGTGCAGTAATCTTCCCTACCCTTTTCTATAACTACTGGCGACTTTTAGGGTTTGAAAACTGGCTACTGAAAAGTTCAATGCTGAAAAACATCTCATTGTTGCTGAAATGTCTCAGTTGATTATAGGATTAAAGGCCCTATAAATGGACTCTCTGGATTCAAAAGATTAAGGTTTAATCTCTGGTATCGCTCCAAGTTGCGTTGAAAAAGATTTGTAAATGGAACCTTGGAGAGCTACTGCCTCAAAGTGTCAACAGTGAATGAGATCAGGAGCCCCCAAACTGGGAGTTGCAAAAAATTCTAAGAGGCTGGAAGGATGTGAAATGTTTTTTTTTTTATATTTAGCACTTTTAAATCCAGAACAGAGTGCTTTTTTGGAAGAAGAAACTAATATGTTAGGATGATGAATAAGGAAGATGGGCTGCTGAGTGAATGAAGCTGAGCAAATGGGAAAGCGGGAAGAATACACATTTGTTTTATTTTTGCTATTTTTAGGGTCAGTTACATTTTCATTGAGATTTTGCTACAGGAAAAATATTTATGCTTATTATTAAACATAAAAAGTCTACATTTATTTTTTGTGGTTCTTTTTAATTATTAAGATGCTGGGTTAAATGAGAGTTGGAAGGGTTTTAAAAAACATTTGGGGGGATAAATTAAATGGACCAATTCCCCTTCCCATGTTGGTTTTTAGTTTGGTAGTAAGAATGTTCTGTGTGTTCAGAGCAAGACAAGGTTACTTCAAAAGTTCTTTTACCTTCAAAGCACTTCCTGGATTAACTTCATAACCACATTGCTTTATGTGGTTATTTCATATTCTTGTTATGAGAGAAAAAGGCAAAAACCAATAATCTTAAATATGATCCATTTCACACTTTTTCAGTGTTAAGTTGGATTTCCCCCCAAAGAATAAATAAATCTAACTACACTTCATTTTTACAGCATTTGTCTATCTACTACTAGCTAATAAAATTCTTTCCCTGATAAAATTCTTTCCCTATCACTTAGTTTATATAAAATCTGCTTTATTTTGATCCTCCAATCAGTATTAAATTTCTTCCATAAATGTTGAAATAATCATTAATTATATTATGTGTGATTTCACTTACAATATTTAGCACAGGATGACTAACTTGCAAGCATTGCCTGGCAGGATAAATGTTAACACCTAAGTAAAGTAGCATGTCTTTTCTACTGGAAAAAAAACCCTTATAAGTTCTATGAAACTTTTTAATGGAAATGTATAATAATTGCTTTATATAGGCCCTAACAAAACATATGAGCCCTACAAACAGTAAACAATCATTAAGATAAACACTCCCCCCCCCCAGATATTGGGCTTTTAAATTAGATTTTTATCCCACCGTTATTATTTATAAGTAACTCAAGGTGGAGAACATACCTAATACACCTTCCTCCTCCTATTTTCTTGGAACAACCACCTGTAAGGTGAGTTGATCTGAGAGAGGGAGTGGCCTAAAATCACTCAGCTGGATTTTATGCCTTAAACCGGATTAGAATTCTCAGTCTCCTTCTTATAGAACAGATGCTAGCCCTCATTTTTAATTCTTAGTCCAATCATGTCTTTAAGGTAATCTCATCTTATGCTGGAAACTAGATGAAGAAAGACTGTTTTAATATTATTTTGTATATTAATTGATGGCTTATACTGTATATACTTTATTACTTATGGCATAATTAAAGTCTGAAGTGAGAATGGTCTCTTACCATAGACCAGGACAAGTGCAACAAATTGCAAGGATCTATCAAAGTGTCTAATGAGCAAGATCAAATGAGCTATTAGGGACAAGAAAAATAAACTAAAAAATACTTTTTCATAAATATATCAATGAGTCAAGTTGTATCCATTCTAGTTGTCTTAAAGATTAAAATGTGAACATGAGGTATTTTGACTTCTTTTTAGGGTTAGCATCTGTTCTGGAAGACTGGAAAATAGCCAGTTTCTAAAAGAAATTGTTCTGGAAGGGTTAACAATCATTCCATATCAAAAGATAGGAAGTATTAAAGAGAAAATATTTCTATTTTTCACCAATTTTCTAGTGAATGTTGAGGAAATGAGCCAACAGACACTTGCATATGTGGATTATCAGAAAGCCTTTGAGGAAGTATTCTGAGCAAATTCAACATTCAGTGGACAAGAAGATACTCTCATATATATATATAAGCAGTTTATGTAAAAAAGAAAAAGAAGAGGGAGTCCAACTATCTCTGTGGAACTATGAGGAAGAGGAATGAAAACAGTATTGTGCTGATCGCATATTACTCTATGATGAGACCTAAGGGTGTATATATATATACAGTATATGTATATATTTTTCAAAGGGGTGCTTTATTTCAACAAAGGTTTTGAAAGAAGCACTTTTGTAAAATGCTGTGTCACTTCACTTTTAACTGAGAGAGCAGTTGCAAGGCTTTACTTTGCTCATCAAAACTGGATTCTGCATATGTTCAGTAAATGAAGAAAAACCACTTCCTTTTAAGTGAAGTAGCTGATGGGGTGGTGGGGGTAGAGGTTTGACTCTATCTCAAACCTCAGACATTTGCAGAAGAACAGCAACTTGCCCCATCAGGTGCTTGTGGTGCTTGCAGAAGAGAGATGTAGTTCAGTTGGCTTCTTGCAATCCACTATTTTAGTCTCAATAAAGTAGTTATTGAAGCATGTGCACATGTCTCTCCAAACATGTAGTACTTAGTAGAATACACTAGATAAGTCATAGCCCAGTTGGCTTTCTTTTCAAAGCTGCTTTTAGGATTTAGGGTGCATTTTGTATTTAAAAAATGTTTCAAATAAAAAGTGAAAACATCAGGTATCTTCAATTCCTCATCCTATTGTTAAATTTGCTCAGTGGTTTTACTCATTTACGCACTTAACTCTCAAAAGAATACCTTCTGTTGGGTTGGGTCCAGAGTCTGATGGAGCAGAACTTCACAATCTGGGAGCTCCGAAGTATGAAAAGGGGAAGGAAGACAATTTTCACCCGCTCTTATACTTCTAAATCTCTTTGCATCTCTGAAAATCTGCTTGGGAGGATTGGGGAATCCTTTAGAATGGTTTCTTAAGTGTGCATGGAATAAAGGAAATTGACATTAATCATTTCATCTTTTCAAATATTTTGATATAGCACAATAGACAAAGCTGATTTATTTACCTGTACTTAAATATAATTAATTATTTTCACCAATTACTACAAAATAGGTTAATCATTTTTATAGTTTTCTTGATTCTGTATTTTATAACAAAGTATACCATATTTTTTGGAGTATAAGACGCACCAGAGTATAAGATGCACCTTAGTTTTGGGGGAGGAAAACAAGAAAAAAGGCCTCTGCCTCCAAGCAATTTGCCAAACAGCAAACAACAAACAGCACAGATGATATACACTGTTTGCTGTGTATTTCTGTGCATGTGTGCCTGACTCATAGAAATAGCAAAGAATTGGAGAAATGTACATTATGGCAGAAAATTTTCTTAAATGTAGTCACACTAACTCCTTCCAATTATTTAATTAGATCTACTCCAAGGTAAGTCAGGATTTAACTCTAATACTAAACAGGACACTGTTACATTTCAGACTATACTTGTACAGAGCTGTTAAAATTAATTAAAATTTCTGGAAGTATACATTATTCTCTATTATTTAAAAGAAGATACAATAGCACTGGACCTCTTCAGAGCAAGCATTTATTTTAAAAAGCTTCTTTATTTTGTTAAGTTGTCTAGAGGTCTCCAACCTTGGCAACTTTAAGACTTGTGGACTTCAACTCCCAGAATTCCACAGCCAGCAAAGCTAACAAAGCTGGCTGTGGAATTCTGGGAGTTGAAGTCCACAAGTCTTAAAATTGCCAAGGTTGGAGACCCTTGGCTCTAGAACAATAATAAAGCAGTCTTTAAAAAATAAGTCTAATAATTTGAACATTCTACAGACATTTTATAGTTATTCACTTACCCCTTGCATCCAGCAGAAAATAAAAATCTGTGTGTCTCTCCCAGCTATTTGCCTCTTTGCAGCTAGTTTCACTTTCATTTTCCCACGTGGCAAATCAGCTGTAGGTTGGGAAGCTGCTACTGACTTGCTTGGCTTTACAGGCTCTTCCCCCTTTGCTGCAAGCAGGTAAATTCTGGAAGACAGAGGCCAAAGAGTGGGGGTGGGTGGGTGGGGCTGCATTCGGTGTATAAGACGCACCCAAGTTTTCACCCTCTTTTTGGGGGTAAAAAGGTGCGTCTTATACTCCGAAAAATACGGTATGTGATGGCTGGATTCTTTATATTTTACTTTTAACCAGTTAAATACTTTAACCATTTTCATGACTGAAATCTTCAATCACTTTATATTGATTTGGTATTTTTAATCATGGTTAATGTTCCGGTTTTCGGTCTTAAACTTCAGAAAACAAATGCAAATAAGTATACATGTTTTGAATAACTGTGATTTGGAAATAATTGGAGAAGTATTGCTTACAATGATATTTTAATTGTTCTTGTACTTTCTTATACATAAGCACATAACCCCCTTGGTACATGGAATACAAAGAAAAAGGGCAGAAATGTTTATTTATTTAAACCATTGTATGCTGCTTATTGTTACAACTCTACACTTAAGAAAATGAAATATTCATAAAATTCTCACAAAAGCCATAAATAGTAAAAATAATTTAATGCTGTTCATAAATATTATGAGGATAACCTCATAAAAATTAAAAAGTGTGTATGTGTATATTTCTGAGTTCTTGCTTTACTTAGGTGTATAATTGTCCTCCCACAATGCGCCAAAGGTAAGCAATGCCATATGCTCTCCTTAACATCTCCTGTTGTGGAACTCACTTTTGTTACCACTTTATCATACTGAGTTACCTGATGGTTCATTATTCTAATTCCAATGAACTTCCTGCTCTATTTTTTTATTTACAAGTCCTTGCTTTTGCAAAAAGTTTGTTCCTCTATCATAGGTACTAACATATATTCATTGGATGGATTGCTTTAATAAACTGGTAAAATTTTCATTAGTCATAATACTAACATGCATATTATTACATATAAAAGGTGATGTCATGGGGTATTCTTTCATCACTGTGTGTTGATTTGGTATCTTTAATCATGGCTAAACTGGCGGCATTTCCTTGACCTCTCAGCAACCATCGATACCATTGACCATGGTTTCCTTTTGGGCCAGTTGTCCATAGCATTTAGGAGTGAATCCTCCTCCTCCATAAATGTCTGCTGTTCAATGAAAGTTCTACATATTTCAAAAAGATCAATAAACATGTTTTAAATATATGGAGAATCTTTCCACTTGGATATATTTTACTACTGCATTTTAACCCCGTTCATTATTGTGCTTTGTTTATCCTTTCTTTAGCCTATTTAAAAGGCACAAAAAGGCATATTATACAAAAGTAACATTCATTATTTAAAAGTATGCAATTATTCCTATTGACACCATAGAGTGGAGCATTGGTTTTCAAAAGATCACATTTAATGAATAATAATATATTGTAAATAAGTAGACTTTATTTGTAATGTATCTGCCATACATTTGACTATACACAGTGCCCATATTGATGCAAATGACTATGACATAAATTCATTTGTGTAGGCATTTCTGCCATTTTTAATGATTCTAAACATTTTAAGTATACAAGCAACAGGAAAAAAATAAATCTACACTTTTAAGATATATGTTACACATATATCCACGTATGAAACAAACTTCCTGAGTTGCACAAAAATTTAACCATGGAACTTTAAATATCTTCCATCTCTTTTATTTTCACTCCTCCTCAGACAATTGGACTCACCGCTGTTCCTTTTTTCTATTGGTTGTAATTGAAGTAGCCGGAGGTTAATTATTTCTCCAGCTACTGACAGTCTTGACTAAGAGGCAAATGCTCATATGCCTTAAGTGCACAGAATTCCTCCCCCACGCATCATATTAGGACCAATGAATCTGTTCTTTCTCCTCTGCCCAGGACCTAACATCTCTCTCTCTGTGGTTTCCGCCAAGTACACATGCAACATATGGTAAGTGAGAAAATGTGTCAATTGCCTAAGAAAGAAAACAGAAATGATCTTGACTGTCTTAAGCTGTTCCCAGTAATGAGGTGATTCTAAGCACAGATATGAGCTGGTGCCCTATAATTTTTCACATTATTCAATTTTTCCTGCTGTATTTTACCAGCGTTCAAAATTATGGCGTGTATTTTTCTGAATACCAGGATTTTTAACAGACTGGCATCCAAGATGAGATGTCCAATTTCTTTTCTTCTGAAGTTTGTTCTTTAAAGTGACTAATGAAACGGGACTCTACAGAGAAGAGCCTACCACCTTCCAAGCTTCCTGGGAAGCATGGATAATAATACTTCAAATTTGTTTTCCAAGCCTCCTTCCCCTCACCTCCCTCTTTAGATCTGCTGTAGAAGATGATCCCTTGGTCTCTGTCATTGCCATTTTCTTCACAACAAAAGTGTCGCCCAAATGCATTAGGTGTGATATGCAATTTGGCTTACCTCTTAAGGAATAAACTATACTGACTATTCACATGATTTGTCCCAAATGATGCTTACCTAGAAATATGATTCAGAGTTTTCATTTTTCATCTATAGGGAAAGCAGTATAGTTTTATAATTACCACATTTTTCGGAGTATAAGACGCACCGGAGTATAGGATGCACTTTAGTTTTGGGGAAGGAAAATAGGGGGGGGGGGAATCTACCTACCAGGTATTCATCTGGCTAGCATCCTTAGTCTGTTCATTATTTTATCCTCTGGTTAGGGCTGAAAAAGCCTTTTTCAGAGGGAGTAGGAATGAAAACAAGCCTGCAAAGACTTAGGGCTGGAAAAAACCTTCTTCGGAGGAAATAGAAAGCCGGGAAGATCATTAGCACCTCGTTAGGGCTGGGGAAAAAAAGCTTCGAAAAAGCTACATTTGAAGTATAAGACGCACCCAAATTTTCAGCCTCTTTTAGAGAGGAAAAAGGTGCGTCTTATACTCCGAAAAATACGGTATATAACTAGGTTATTAAAAATATTTATACAAAGTTTATAGGTATAGTTTCTTGATAATCTTAAAGTAAAACTAGAAGTCTGATTAGTTTTCCAATTTTTCCTCCAACTATAAATGCAGGCTTGGAGAACTGGGCTGCAAAAATTTATTAGTTATTAGAGCTTGGTTGCAAAAATTCAGAACAATAAATGGCAGCAAACTCTCCTTGTTGCCCTCAGATTGTCATTGGATTTTTGTTGCTCACATTTGGTAGTCCTAAATTTAGGGAAGGTGAATGAGAAAAGCACCTGCAGAAGGCCAGGAGAGTTGACAGGTAACTAAACCTGTTGGCTTAGCTACCTGTTAAATCATGTCTCTTTCCCAGCCCCATCTCAGGTTATTGAGAGCAATTGGTGAATGTTTTCCTACCAGCTAGTGTAGCGGTGTCAAACTCATGGCTCACGGGCCTGATGCGTCACAAGCTGGCCACCCCCACCCCCATCCCCAGTTTAGTGAAGGGGGGGGGAAAGTCACCATATGTCAATGCGTATGGTGACAATGCAATTTTGACACACCTGAGCTAGTGACATTACTATATGGTTGCTAAGAGTCAACAGTCAACAATCAGTGGATCAATCAATCAAGTTTGCTAAGAAGAGAGGAAAAGATAATTAGGGAAGCCCACCAATCCATATTCTTAACATGCTTTATACTTATAAATAAGAATAGTTCCATCAGTCATGATTGTACTTCTGGCAAAATAGGGATCACCAGTGGGACAACAAAATTTTGGGAGTTCTGCAATTCAAAGATTAATAAATAGCACTTTAATTTGGTCATGAGGACCTTCTCCCATCTTGTTCAGTGTTCAAATTAAACCATAGTTGTTTAGAGACAACTAAATCACATAGGTACTTAGTTTTTACATAGATATGGCAACATATCGCTTCCTTAGTTTTCCAGTCTTGCTTATTACATATACTTCATTTCACTATATGTCCCCTGATTTTGTAGTCTTCTCACACAAACATTTAATCAAGCCCACCAAACAAGCTGAGTCACCATTATGTTATTGGGATGTATATCTTAGAGAAGATTTCATGCTGTTTCCACTGCTACAGATCTTCAGAATCAGAGCACGTTGTTTCTTTCAGCTTCAGGTTGCTTAGGCTTCCAGAAGAAGCAAGTTCTCTGTGAGTTTTACTCCAGGTCAAAGGGTTGCAGCCTTCATCATTTTCAGGATGATCCCCCATTAAATGTTTATAGGAATGCCTGCCTATATACTATATAGGCAGGCATTCCTATATAGGGTCTTGGTTGATGACAAACTGGCAGGATGACAAACTGGCAGGGGTGAAGGAGTGGCTGTGGATAGCACAGTAAATTATGGAGCAAGGGAGGAGGCAGTGAAGGAACTCTAAAATGGATTCCTTCAGATAAAAGACCCCAACTACCTTTCTTTCCTATAATGGCCCCTGAGGCTAATGTCTTAAAGAGGAAACAAAAGAATTGTTTTACATCACATAAGCAGGCCAGAGACACAGTGGGTGGAAGAGGCACTGGAGTAAGGCAGGCACGCCAGAACTGCTGAGTGCAAAGGAGAGGCTAGGGTCTGGGGGAGGGTGCTGCTGTGCATAACTTCTGTTTTGCTGTGTGGCTTCTGCTATCAAACCTTTAACACCTTCTTTGCCATTTGGGAGAATAGAGATAGTTTGCCTGTTTCAGGCAAGGAATAGCAGTGGCAGATTCAAATCTGGTCTTATAATTTTATCTATCCATACAAAACCAGTTTTCTCTATTATTCCAATATTATGCAGATGTAAATGTAGGAAATATTGAACACTTCAATATTCATAGATTTAATAATGGTGATTTCCATTAAGAGCTCTGTAGAAATGAGGTACACACTTCGCAGCAACAATAGGGCATGTAATGGACTCCTTCATATGGCTTCATCCGTGCAACTTTATCTCCTGCTCTGGGTTTGAGAGGAGAATAAACAGGAATGAAGAAAGTGCAAAAGTGCAAAAGATTCTAGCAATCCATTCTATACCTACAAACCAGGGGTGAAATCCTCCCGGTTCACCCGGGCCAGTCCTTCGGCGTATAGCTGATGGAACTGGAGGCGGTCGCGGCACGGAGCTTCTCCCGCCCGCTTTCCCGGCCCGGCTGAACACAATCACCGCTTTCCCGGCCCGGCTGAACACAATCATTCGGGTTATTTTTCTCTCTGTGCACAGAGGGAAAAATAACCCGAATGGCAGCGTTCAGCCGGGACGGGAAAGCGGGCGGGAGAAGCTCCGCGCCGCGACCGCCACCAGTTCCATCGGCTATACGCCGAAGGACTGGCCCGGGCGAACCGGGAGGATTTCACCCCTGCTACAAACAAAGGGAACATTTCTGACTCCTTTAAATTATCTCGTTCCATGTTCCTAAATTGGTGGCTTTAAAAAATGGACTATATATTTACCTCCTTGGGCAGTACTTTCCATCTGTTTTTGATTAATGCAAGATTGAAATGTCAGTGACAGCTGTTCACACTGAACTGCATTTTTAAGGGAGGAAGTTCTATTCCTTTAGAAAGCATAATATGAATGACTGTATTGTATCAGCTCTAATACCCACCCAGGACACTATTTCATTCATGGCTGATGAATTCAGAGCTTGAGAGGGCTTCTATGATTTTAAATTTTTTCCCCCCTAAAGGCAAATCCTCAAAGTTACTGTTTTTCTCCTTCAGCAAGACAGAAAACAGGAGAGAGAATATTCTCTTCTGTGTGATTTTTTTAAAAAAAGTGTGAGTTCTTTCCCATGTTCTAATATCTACAAACTTTTCATTTTTCCAAGGGCTCAGTATACAGTTGCACAAATTAGGCCCAGAGCTGTATAGGGTCTCCAAAAGCCTTAGATGTGGTCCAGTGGTGGGTTCCTACCAGTACGGTCCAGTGCATAGCTCCGGTAGGGAGCGGCCGATTGCGCAATTTGCACGTGACCGCTCCGGTGCCATCTTCGCCAGTCTGTCACGCGCGTCGCCATCTTTTTAAAAGAATTTTTTGGCTTTTTGGCTTCTGCGCATGCGCAGAAGCAAAATCACGTGAGGGGGCACGCGCGAAACGTGGAGATGCGCGCACAGCGCACCGGTATCAGTAAGTAAGCAACCCACCCCTGATGTGCCCCAAGGATTCCAAATTGATTAAATAGAGCAGGGGTGTCAAACTCACAGTGTCAATATAACCAAAGTCATCATGTGGCGTATCGGGACTTTTCCCCCATTCGCTAAACCAGGTGTGGGTGTGGCCAGTGATGCATCCAGCCTATGGGCCGTGAGTTTGACACCTCTGAAATAGAGTATGATAAAAATATTAAATATTAAATATATAGATGAAAAATAACCACGTTACTCTTTAAATTACATTTAAATGTAAATGAAATTAAAGTTAGGTTAGCCAATATAGAGGTGCTATTGTTGGATGGTTTATCTATTCAATCATAATAAATATTTTTCAAATTTCTCAAAACAATTATGTTAGCAATCATTCATGCCAGAGGTGGGTTCCTGCCAGAGCTGCCCGGTGTACAGGTCTGGTAGGGAGCGGCGGATTGCGCAACCGCTCCGGAGCCCTCTCTGCTGGTCCATCGCACACACCGCCATTTTTTCCTGGTGATTTTGGGTCGATTTTGCTTCTGCGTATGCGCGGAAGCAAAATTGCGCAGAAATCTCGTGAGGGGATACGCGTGCGAGAGATATTTTGGTGAGATTTCAAAATTGCACCAAAATCTCACATGCACGCATGTCCCCTCACGAGATTTTGGTGCGATTTTGCTTCCGCGCATGCGCAGAAGCAACATTGCGCGAGGGGGTGCGCACGTTTAGCAAGCGAGCGCCCCCCCGAAACTTGGAGATGCGCACGCAGCGCACCGGCACCGGTAAGACGGCAACCCGCCACTGATTCATGCTCAATATAACCAATGTTTCTAAGAAGAATCAAATCCCATGTTTTGGAACATAATTGACACTCATATTAAGAAATTTCCCTGTAAATCTACTTAAATATTTATATTTAAATATTGTACCAAAATTGGACTTATTGAGCAGGAATCTCAATGAGTTTAGACTCTAGGAGGAACTCCAGATTGCAAACCAGGTCTCTCTGGGGCAGTGAAACCCCATCAAGCACTAAAGATGGCATAGTTATAGAACTAGTAGGCCCCCAAATCCAGAGCCACTCAGTCTTGCCTGGGTTCAGCTGATGTCTGTAGTTACCTATCCAGATTCTCACAGCCTCCAGATACTGGAATAACACATTCACAATATTGCTCAATTTTCCATGGATATTTCGTTGGGTATCATCAGTGCACTGAGGGTATATCACTCCATGGTGACAAATGAGCTCATGCAGATGTTAAAGAAAAGAGAAGAAAGCACCAAATCCTGTGGCACCCCGCATAGTAGAGGCCAAGGGTTAGACCCCTCCTCCCCAATCATCACTGACTGGAATCAACTCTGAAGGAGATAGGCGTACCAGCACAACATTGTGCCACCCACCGTCCATCTCTGAGCTAATCCAGAAGATACCATGGTTGATAATATAAAAAGTCACCGACAGGTCAAATAGGGCAAGGATGGATACACAACTCATATCCCGCCCATGCCATGGTTCATCCAAAAGCGTGACCAGTTATTGTTTCCATCTATATTACAAACATAATGTTGTATTTACTTTAAGAAATGGGCTCCATAAGAGTTTTGATTTCACATATTTGTATACATAATAATTATGGCTGTACAGTAGGCTCCAACAGGTGCTTTGGAGCAGACAATAGTATAAATATGCCACCTATCTGTAACTTCTTAAAGAAACAGTGTCTTTTTCTGCGGTCTAAATCTGAAATACCATTCAATCCTATTATACATAGATAAGCACTCACTGATCAGTTTTGATTTCCACCCATGACTAAATTATTAGAGATCTAACACCGTGGCTAGAACTCTCAGATGATCCTGTGTCATTTGAAAATAAAAAGATGGCATAGATTGAGCTCACATATTCAGCTGCCAAATGATGATTAGATAGTGGTACAGATGCTTATGAGTATAGTTTATATACAAACTATGTGATTTTGTGGGGTGAGTATTTTCCTATCCAGCTTTTATTAAAGTTCAACTTTACAATAGATGCAGTTGATAGCTCTATATTGAATTCATTCTCAATGTCAAAAGCAGCCACAAATGCTGCTGTGATCTCTTAATGTACTTCTGCTATTATTTTATTTATTTTATTTTATATTTATTTATTTATTTATTTTATTTTATTATTTATTGTCCATCTTGTTGTGGGGCTACTCTGGGCAGCTTAAAATGTATTAAGCATCTTAAATGGCTGAGATTCTGGATATCACATATTCCCGAATTTCAAAGCAGAATAATATATTAGAAAGACTATTGAAGTTTTGCCTGCCAGACACTTTTCTTTAAAACCAGAGTTCTGAGCTCTAGACTGCATGAATCCAGGCAATACAAATTTTAATAGGATTTCCAAATTCTTTGCCACCATCCACCAATTGTCTGGTTTTTTGCCGCTTAGATATGATGACTATACTTAACATTGGCTGATCATTCTGATGCTGTTGGCACCGCTAAAGGGTATGACTGTATGCTGCCAACTGGCATGCTGTCTGGCATGGGAGCTAAGTGGGAAAAAAAAACAAGGAGAGCCACAATAATGGGGTCTGTAAAAGACCTATGGAAATAAAAAATAGGATGGGTCATTCTCCTGCCTTTCCCCACTTAAAACCTGAAATATGAAGCCAGTGACATAGTTCAAGCTACTGTGAAGAGCTTACAACAGCTTCCCTCAGGGACTGTATTCTGCTTCTTTGGGTTTTGGTTTATCCTATCTTAACCCTCACAGCACCTCAGTTCTCCCCCTCCCCCATGATTACCCACTCCTGCACTCTTTTAACTATTACTCTCAGGAAGCTGCCTTCATTCCGGTTACAGGAATTGTTTGCAACTGTGGGAATTCACCCCACTGAAGTGTGAACTTTATTTCTTCCCTTTGCAACTATTTAAATGCTAATGTTGAAGTTCAGTATGTTTTCTAAAATAGAAAGGGAAAAAGGGAACTTAATCTGCAATCCTTTGCCCACTTGCTTCCAAACAGAATCAGGCTGCAGAACAGGTTATTAAACTCCTAATGTCGCTTAACAGTTAGGGATAATATGGATGGACAGGAAAGTCATATATCACTATCCTACAACACTGAGAGCAGGTAAGCACCACCTGACAAGCTCTTCCAATTTTAGCTGTTGAAATGAAGGAGCAGTATATAATGCTATAACATTGGGTTTTTTTTCCTGTTGAAGGAAGCATGAAAGGATACTGACATTTTATATTTCTTGGATTTGAATTTTAATATTTCCCTGAGATTTCCCTCCCCATCACTATTGTCATAATGGAATTGAGATAAGGTTCTGCAGCTCTGAGTACAAAGAAAGCTGTTCTGTTTTTGCCACTCGATGCAGCCCAAAAAGGTAGTTTTTTTCCTAGCTGTTTAGTTTCCACACTGATTCTCACAGTGTGGTGCCCAACATCACAATAAAGGAGACATTGAAAACCTGTTTTGGATTTACAGGGATGGGATGGCTGAGAAAGGAATGGAATGGTGACAGTGTTATTGGCTTGCCTATTTTAAATCTACTGGATGAAAAAGTACTTGGTAATAAGAAAAAGGATGTTGTGCCTCAGGCTGCTGAAACTGAGAAAGTACTGTGTGCAAAAGTGATTTTTATTTTCAACGTTAGCGTGTTAGTGTGTGAAAGTTATTTTAAACACATTTCAGAGATTTGAAATTGAAAAGCTTCGGTATAATATGTTAACACACATACAAATCAAATCCATAAACAGTTGAAGAATAAGAGCCCATTTCCCAAATTTGAAAGTTGCATTTAATGACCAAATCCAGGAAATATGGATGCTATTTGAATAAATATAACCTGAACAGAAATATTTGCATTTCCAGGCCTGTGCAAATGATAGCCAATGTTTATCGCAGTCCAGGAGAATATTTGATCATCTTTTTCTATATTTGGTAGCCTCTGTCTATCACATGAAACATGCCAACAAGACTGGAAGATTTCAAATGACGCAAGCTGTCTGTTTCAGCGGCAGTTCCTCTGGGAGAATTTGCAACTTGAAAAACAGTGACTTTTCCCATTATGTTGTTCTTTTCAGGAAAGAAAAAAAATCTCTGGTTGTACTCAACTATTAAGAGCACACAAGCTGGTGTACTTTAGTGCTTTGAGGCTGAAGATGGCTCCATTGCTAGGAATTCTCAGGGTTGCCTCTTTTTCCTCAGCCGCCATATAATTACAACATGGCCATAATACTTTTCCACCTGCTTTCTGAAAACATCATCTAGGGTTTTTGTTCTTGTTCCAAGGCTTAGTAGCTGAGCACCCTATCTTACGTGAGCATTTGATACCCAGGCCCCAGTGCAGAGCTTTGGTTTTTTGTGTTCCTGGCACTTTGCCTTTGTTCCTTCCCTTGATTCTCTATGCCTGTGATCACCTCATTATTATGTCATCTCTTTCTTTCCTGACTCGGCAGGAATTGGCAATAACTTTAGTCTCCATCTGGTGCTACAGAAGGTGTCTATGTCAAATGCTATCCTCCCCCAGGTAGTTTTTCCCTGTCTTGCTGACATCTTCTATCTTTCATACCTTCTAAAATATTCCCTCCCTCCCTCCCTCCCTCCCTCCCTCCTTCCTTCCTTCCTTCCTTCCTTCCTTCCTTCCTTCCTTCCTTCCTTCCTTCCTTCCTTCCTTCCTTCCTTCCTTCTTCATGGGATAAAGAAAATGAGAATAATGTAGAAGTCTGTGTCATTTGCCTTTTATGAGCACGCCAAAGCCTATTACCCTTTGGCCTCTTCTTCTTTTATTAACTCAAGTGCAGCTGGCAGCAATACGTCTAGAAAATCTCTGCTTGCTAAAAAACGCCTTTTGTCCACAAGTTAATTTTCTCAGTTCAGACCCATTTGTTATACAGAGGCCTGTAGTTTTTCTTTCTTGCCATTTTTGTCCATAATCTTGGATCTTCTCTGACTGAATTTACCACATTGAGAGGAAGGAAACATAATTGGATGAATAAGGACGTGCATCTTAAAACAACTTGTGCTTGAGAAGACCAGAGTGTTTGGGATAGTAGACGGAGGTTTCCTGTTTCAAGCAAGAGGAAAGGAGTGTCTGCCATTTGTCACAGATGGGGAAGCATCCGGTTTCCTTCATGAATTCTGCTCACAGCAACTCCCGCTCCGGAAGATGCGAGCGCAAGCAATCTTGCACATGTAGCTTGGGACCGTTATCTCACAAAGCGTTGAGCTTCACAACCTTGGAATCCTGAAAATGCTGAAGACCAGAACAGACACCTCAGATTTGTCAGCCCCCATGAAACTATTTAAATTGCAAAGCAGAGCAATTATATGAATTGACCCTTTCCTGTTTCCACATTTTTTTTATTGCCCGGGAGGTTGACTTATTTTCCTCTTGTTTTTGAATAAACAAGGTCATACTCTGGAGAATTTCCCAGCTTCCCAGGCAGTCCTTCTGGCCATTTAACCCATTGTGTTTGCTCTAATTGCAGAAATACCCTTCCTTTGCCCTTAGACATGAATTCCAAGAGCAAGGAAGTGTGTTGCACTGCCTGCCCTATTGTATCGTGATCGATTAAAGCTGAAAGTGGCAGAAAAAAAATGTGAGACAAGTCTTCATTTTGCTTTTGCTTTTTGCTTTTTACTGAAGTTAAAGCTATTGAGTGGTTTCTTGCTTAGCCAATGTAACTTGTATAGTTTGGCTTTGCTTATTGCACGAAGAGCATATTTTGTAAACCTAGCCAACCCTAATCCTAAACCTAAGAAGTCATGGTTAAATGAACTCTGTCAATATGTAATACAGAAAAAGAAAGCACCAATACAGAACCTTGTGGCTTCCCTTGGTTCAGCCAGTTTCCTGTGGGACTATTTCCTTCAGCCTGGTCCCTGACCTCTTCACTCACCCTACAGCTCTCTTTTGGCAGCAGAGGAAAACAGAACTGGCTTCTGCATAATTTTTTTTAAAAAAATGGATTGGCCGACTGGTCACCTGGAGTGTGTGAAGTACTGACATTGAGTAGGCAAATCCTGGTTTGAGCCATGTAATTGAAAGGATTTGGCTTTTGTACTTCTGTAGCCTGCCTGCTAGGAATTTTCTTTCCCTTGGCCCCTGTTTCCAGAGTAGCTCCTTATTTACTTTCCACATGTTATGTCCTTAGGGCAGTTTAAAGCTTCCCCCCTGATTCCTGTAGCAAAACCTCTTTCTCAAGTGCCAGCTCTTCAACATCACTTATCCAGCAGTTGTAGCTCAAGTACACAAATCCTGACAACCACTAGCCAGGAGATACAATACATAATATATAATTCCATGTGCTTCCAGTGTAAACAACCCCACTTGGCTTGAACAATCAGACTGAGCAGTTTTTTCTTATGATTGTGCTTATTCTGTATGACACACATTGCATGCTATGGCTGTGTAACATTCACTGGAAAATATTGCAGGTTGGAAGTTGCATTATTGTCATTTCCCTGCTGCTTTATTCCACACCTGATCTCTAGATTTCCCTTTTCTTTCATTCTTTTTCCTTTGTTTTAGTGCTTTAAACAGATCAGAGAGAAGGCTTGAATTTGAAAACTGTCCAGCATTTATCCTTTGCAGAAAGGAGGACTATGCCTCCAATACAATAGTGGTTTCCGTTCTATTTTTTCTTCCTAGTATTTTCCCACAACTGCAGGGTCTGCTTTTTTTCAGATCGAGCGTTGCTCCATCGGTTGTGACAGGAACTGACTGACCAGTTGTCGCCGAAGCCTGACACTGTGGGCTGAGAGACAGTGTGACTGGCCCAAAGCCACTTAGCCAGCTTTCATGCCTAAGGTGAGACCAGAACTCAGACCTCTGGTTTCTAGCTGGTGCCTTAACCCCTAGACAAAACTGACTCTCTTCCAATTGAACCCTGCTTCTGAGAAGCAAATCTACTCCTTACCCTCCTGGATTTACTTTAGGTGACTCATTCAGTACTTTCTGGATGCCCTTATTGTTTAAAATGTCAGAATGATGGATAACTATCTGCTTGATAGTTTTTAAAAAAAAATCCCTGGAAACTGCTTTTCGCCTCACAGCTTCCCCACTAGGGAAGTTTGAGGAGCAGTTGGATTTTATTTTGCTATCTCTCTTTCTGCCTTCCACAGAGTGGGTGGATGCAGACTGAGAGGATCCTGTTGGAAGAAAGGAAGAGGGTTGAGGTCAATGGAATCTGTTCTCTCTAGTTGACTGTGCCCTGTGCTGTCTCTGTGTGACTTTATCTGAATAGTAATTAGCTGGCAGGAAAAGACAAGCAGCTGAACAGATAGGAAGTGGTTACTCTGCAAGATCTGAGGTCTTGTACCAATGCAAAGAAGAACAGAACAAAATGAAAGTTACACCTGCCCCATAGAGACTGCTGAGAACTCGAGAAGGGGAATAGTTCTTCTCTTGTAATGACTCAAACAACTGCTCTCCTTTAAAAAAAAAAACCTCCAGCATTCTCTTCTCTACATATATATTATAACATTACACTATGATTATATGAAATTGTGTCATATGAAGGATTATAAGGTGTTCGCCTCCTCAAAAAACTACTCAACATTCTATAAAACTCATGGCTAATATATTTCTGAATACGTTTTGCTTATTGTTTTGATAGGCAGTGTCTCAGAGATAAGATATAAATACATATAAATATGTATGGAGCAGGGGTGGGTTCCAATTTTTTTTACTACCACTTTGTGGGCGTGGCTTAATTTTATGGGAGTGGCTTGGCAGTCATGTGACTGGGTGGGAGTGGCTTTGCGGTCATGTGACTGGGTGGGGTGGCTTGGTGATCATGTGACAGGGTGGTCATATGACTGGGTAGGCGTGGCCAACTTGACGTCACTCATGTCAAGGGTTAGGGTTAGGGTTAGGGTTAGGGTGCCTGGCCTCTCCTCGCTTCAAAGGCCTCAACAAGATACAATTTCCCTATCTATTTACTACTACTGAACATCCAAAATATACTATTTAATCCTATGTATATATGCCATATATGTACATACATATTACACACAGGCACACAAAAATATACATTATCTACTATATATACTGTATGTGTATGTACACACACACACACACACACACACACACCTCTTCTAAAACTATACACATTCAACCTCACTTACTGCATTTGGAAAAACACATCCAGTGCCACACATTTAACCATAACTTCTGTACATTAGAACATTACACATGCCTTCAAATGTACTTCCCTAGTTTGCATATGATTGTTAGAGCCAGGAGATGTCACGGATTGAGTAAAATGTGGTGAAACTCACTTAACAAAGATCTTGCTTAGCAACCAAAATTTTGGGCTCAATTGTGGTCATAAGTCAAGGACTATCTCTGCCTTCCTCTGCATGGCAGCCTTGTCTTAGTAAATTCCTTCTCCTTTCTGGCAATTTTCTTCTCTGTTAGAGGCACCAAAATAATCCAGACAATGTAAGGTTTCCTGCTGCAGCAGGGGGTTGGACTAGATGACCTCCGAGATGTCTTTCTCTCTCTCTCTCTCTCTCTCTCTCTCTCTCTCTCTCTCTCTCTCTCTCTCTCTCTCTCTCTCTCTCTCTCTCTCTCTCTCTCTCTCTCTCTCTCTCTCTCTCTCTCTCTCTCTCTCTCTCTCTCTCTCCTTTCCTCTTTCTTTCTCTCTTTCTCTTTCTCTGTCTCTTTTTCTTCCTTTCTTTCTAAATCACTCTAAGGTTTGATGAAAGCAGTCACAAGCTTAGGGTGAATTAAGTCTCTCTCCAAAACATAAACTGGGATTCCAACAAAAACCTCTAGGTCAGCATCAAACAAGGGATGGAAGGCAAGCCAGGCTAGGAGGCATCAGAAAGAAAGGCTAGGATGAGGGATATCTATGGGGATTCTCGTTCATCTAGGTTTCCCCAAAGATGCTTTTTTTTCAAGAGGCAGCTGGACTTTCTGCTTTTTCTTCTAAGACCTTTCGCTTCTCCTCCAAGAAGCTTCTTCAGCTCCTCCCAGAGCAGAGGTCTTCAAACTTGGCAACTTTAAGACTTGTGGACTTCAACTCCAAGAATTCTTCAGCCAGCATAGCTGGCTGGAGAATTCTTGAAGTCCACAAGTCTTAAAGTTGCCAAGTTTGAGGACCCCTGTCCCAGAGGATCAAGCCGGGAGGTGGGAAGCTGTGCACTTCTGCCACCCTGCAGAGGATCTCTCGTGACCCCACCTCCCCAGGAGAAGCCCCCATCTTTGCATCCTGGGAGACAGGAAGGGGCACAGCGAATGTCATCCACTTTGCATAGGATCGCTTGCGCCCCCTCCCCAGGAGAAGCCCCCATCCTCACATCCCGGGAGTGCGCGGTTTGGGCTGGAGACCCTTGAAAGCAAAGGAGGTTGCTGCATCTGACAGGGGAGAGAGAAGCAAAGTTGGACAGCCTCGTTGAGCATCACCCTGGGTGGCAGCTCCTCTCCGCACTGCTTGCCAAGGCATCTGCCCCGAGGTAGCGCCGGCAGGACTCTCTGCCTTCCCAGGGAATGTTCTGTGGGAAAGCGGGGCACCTGACAGATGGTGAGCTGGCCCAGGACCCCAGTGGGGCAGAAAGGTGCAGCTCTCTAGCCCCGCCTCGCCTCACCATGCCCCGCCCCAGGCTTCTTCCCCCGGTCCGATCCTTGGTGCCTCGGTGCCTTTCAGCACCTCTGATGCCCCCACCCCTCCTTTGGCATTGACCCAAGCCTGTGCACTTGGCCAGAATGGCTGCTTCTTCACTCACCAGCCCAGCAGTCAGAGGACGCGGGGTCCAGTGAAGTGGGGCTGGAGAGATGCACCTTCCTGCCCTGCCAGGGTCCCGGGCTGGCTCGCCATCTGTCAGGCACCCCGCTTTCCCACTTAGTGTTCCCTGGGAAGGCAGAGAATCCTGCCGGCGCTACCCTGGGACAGATGCCTTGGCAAGCAGTGCGGAGAGGAGCTGCCACCGGGGAGCAATGGGGCTGTCTGACTTTGTTTCTCTCTCTCCTGCTGGGTGCAACAACTTCCTTCGCTTTTGAGAGTCTCCAGCCCAAACCGCACACTCCTGGGATGGGGGCTTCTCCTGGGAAGCGTGGGACGCGAGCGATCCTCTGCAAGGTGGTGGAAGTGTGCTGCACCCCTTTCCACCTCCCAGCTCGATCCTCTGGGACAGGGGACCTCAAACTTGGCAACAGCAGAGTCCGGCGCTTGGGCCATGCGGAGCCGCTGTGCCAGGGGGCTGCATACTGGCAGCCGGCCTATCCCGTCCTTCCTGGAGAGTGCCTCTGCTGATGGGCAGCGGGCCCCTGCAGTGCCTCTGCCAGCTCAGGAGGCGCTTCAGGAGGCACTAGCCCAGCAGGATGGTGGTGGTGGCGGGTGAAAGGGGAGCTCTAGGCGACGGCGGGTAGGGGGTGGGGAAGCCCTCAGGGCCCTGGGAAAGCGCAGGCTTTCCGGATGGGACTTACACAAAGTGCTGTGCTGTGAAAGACTCTCTCTCCCAGGCAAAAGCAGCAGGGGGGAGAAGCAGCAGTCGCTGATCTGAACTGCACATGGTGGAGCCCTCCACATGTTCTCCAGCGACCTGTTTTCTCTCCCCCGCTCTGTTGCTGGGAGAGAGAGAGAGTCTTTCACAGTACTGCGCTTTGGTAAGTCTGGAAAGCACTGCGCCAGAGAGAAACACGATTCAACCTGTTTCTCTTTGCCTGGCTTTCCGGATGGAACTTACCCAGAGAGACAGCCAGGTTGAAGGCCCGTACTTTCAGTGCCCATGAGGAACCAACACTTGGAGCAGTTTTGGAGCTTGTTAAGGAGGAGGATCGCTCCTCGGCCCCAGCCATGTATTTTCAAGCTCGGGCTGCTTGGAGTGAAAAACTATTGCAATAGCCCAGGCTTGAAAATGTATGGCTGGGGCCGAAAAATGGTCCTCCTCCTTAACAAGCTCCAAAACTGCTCTAAGCGTTGGTTCCTCATGGGCGCTGGCATGCCTTCCCCTCTGCCACCAGCCATGGAAGGTAATGCGAGCCCAATCGGAATGGTGGGGGGCCTGCGGCAAGCTAGGCTGCAGGCAGCACGACCTGGAATTGAACCGCGTCAGGCCTTCGCAGCTTAGCCAGCCATGCGAACTTGATGGGGGCAGTGGGTGGGGGCACAGCAAGCTCCGGGGATGGGACAGGAGGCCCCAGCATGACCGCAACTTACCTGTAGGCAGGAGGAGGCAGCTCAGTTGGGGCGCAGGGCAGGTACCACGTGGGAACTAGGAAGGCAGCTTAGGCGGTGAGGAGTGAGTGAGTGGGTAGGGCGGGTGATTGGGCGGGGCGAGCGGGTGGGTGGCGAGAGGGTGGGGGCAAGAGTGGTGACCGGATGGGCGGGGCAAGGGAGCGAGCAGTGACCCAAGGACCGGTTCGGGGTCTTGGCCAGCCAGAGGTCGCTAGCGGTTCGGTGACCCAGGCCACCATGTTACTACCAGTTCTGTAGAACCGGTCCGAACTGGGAGGAACCCACCTCTGCTTCAAAGAAACCATTACAAGTTTCTTCAGCATTCCTGAATGAATATGTCTTTAAGTCTCTATACCATTTTGGCTTTTTTGGAATCTTCTCTGGCTCATCAAGATCCACCTGGAAATGTGGTGCCTAGACTCATACATATTTCTCCAGGTGTTTTTTCACTAGTGCTGAATAAAGAGGAGAGATTACATTACATGTGTCTTTGATACCATGGGTCTTCTAATGTAGCCCAGGCCTGTATTTTCCCTGCTAGCAGCTGTCTGAAACTGCTGACTCATGTTCAGCTTGTTGTCAATTACCACATCTAAGTCCTTTTTGCTGTCATGTTTCCAAACAATGGAGTTATTTTATATGCAACATTTTCTCCTCTAAAATACCTTGCATTTCTCTCTCTGTTGAAGGACTTTATCCCAGTCTTCCAACTTGTTCAGGTTTGATTACAAACTCATTCTGTCATCCTGGATATTGGCCAGATCCAGGGTTTTTAAAATTCATTTTAATTTGGTTTAATTTCTCCAAATATATAAGTTTCTATAAGGATTCTGAGATGATTCAGTAGTATAGCCACAGGAAATCCTCTTTCACTCATTCCTGTACCTCTATGGTTAAGAGAGGTTGAAAGAAAAGAGTTTGCCCAATCAAATTGTAACCGAATCCTAGCCATTTAATAAATATTTGTCTACAGACCTATGCATTATTGCTTGAGAATTAATTCCAGCAAAATCTTTAAGAGGAAAAAGCACTTAGCAATGCTAATAATAAATCTACATTATGTTGTACTGGATACCTGATTTAGGACAAATAAAACTGTTCTAACATACTTCTTTTGCCCCAATTCCCCTCCCCATCTGTGATTTGGAGAATTCCAGATATCTTTGATGTGCCAGTTTTGAGACTTGCAAAAAGCTGTAACAAAATTGTGATGATGGAAAATAAATAGTAATGATCTAAACCAGTTCGGCCAAGGTCAGGTTGGCTGTCGCGGGAGGTTTGGCCCAACCTGACCTGGGCAAACCAGTTGTTAAATTACACAGACACACACACACCCTGCTATCAAAGTGGATCCTGGGCGCTGCCCTGTACTGCAATGGAGAAACGGGCAATGGAGCGGCTGGCACAAGGGAAGGAGGAGGAGCAGGGAGAAGAAAGAGGAAAAGCGGCCTTCGCCTTCTCTTGCACGGCCGCTCCGTTGCCCGTTTCTTTGCAGCGCAGCACCCAGGATCCACTTTGATAGTGTGTGTGTGTGTGTGTGTGGAAGGGTAATTTAACAACCATTTAATCCAAACTGGTGCTAACCGGCTGAATCCCACCACTGTCCAAACCTATATTCCTCCTTGTGGCACTTGCAGAGGATAATATATAGTGATGTGGTAGACTCCCCTGCTGATATTAGACATTTTTACTCATATTCCTCTTCTGCAATTTACTTTGCAGGGAACACAGCTGTTATGGGTGTTTGTGTGTCAGCTGTCAAGTCTGCAGTTATTTGTGTCTTAGTTGTAACCAAAGTAGATCCAGAATAAAACTAATGCTTATCGTGCAATAACAACCTTTTAACTTGCTCATACCATAAATTCTGGAAAACATTTGATCTTTGATGGAAGAGGGGAGAAAGGTTTCTGGAAGGTTACTTAACAAAGTAAGGACAGGATTGTTATGAAAACTGGGCAGGAATACAAGTGTATCTGATGCATTTTGCTACCTGGAATATAACAATGTACAGTAATGTAATTGATAATACACCTCTTCACCTGCTATAGGACAATCTGAAACATGACACTGAGCAGCTAACAATAGTTAAAACAAGATAAAAATGATATAATAAAATTATGAATAACATATTTAGCAGCTAAGAAAAAACAGCTAACAAATAACCTAAGCATAATACAGGCTCAACCAGACATCCGGGACCCGAAGCTGCATGCAAAAACCACATCTTCAAGGCCTTATTAAAGGCCAGTCAGGCAGGGCCAGTGAGATCTCCAGGGGAATAATGTTTTGGGCACCATGACAAAAAGGCTTTCTTCCCGAGTCCTGCCAGATGACATTCCCTGATAGATGGGATCCTGACCTTCCCTTTCCAGCTGTAACTAACAGCCAGGTAGAGTCAACTAGGGAGAAAGAGGTCCACACTAATATGGTGCCATTCTGTAACTACGTATATAAACATGAAGGATATTTTACAAAAGTTTTAGAAAGACAATAAAATTGAATCCTACAAATAGACTAATTAAATATAGACAGCAGCCATCTATTGACAGCCGTCTCCCCCATTGATTTGCAGGCCTAACTAGATGACAACCAGAACAGTTCCTAACCAAAGGTGTGCACCCCTGAAAAGAGTTTCAGCTACTTTAATGATTCAAAAAATGGTATTTTGAAAAGAGCTCCCCCAAGTTTTAAAGTACATCTTTGGAAAAATTTGCATAGCCCTATCATTTAACACCTATTTAATGTCAGTAGTAGGTCAAGGGCAGGGGTGGGTTCTAACTTACCTCACTGCTGGTTCGCTTCCTCCCGCACTGCATGGATGCGCGTGCATTGCGCGCCACGTGGCCACACATGCGCAGTGCCAACAATTCGCAAAAAATTCCCCCAAAAGACCCCAAACAAGATGGTGGCGCATGCGCAGTGCCGGAAACTCAGCTTCTGCGCATGTGCAGAAGAAAAAATCAGCAAAAAAATATTTCCCCCCCAAAAAAAAATTCCAAAAAAAAAGAGATGGCGGTGTCTACGGACTGGCACCGACAGAACCGGCTCCATGATGTCACCAGTGGTTTGCTACCGGTTCTATAGAACCGGTGTGAACCGGGAGGAACCCACCTCTGGTCAAGGGCTATTGAATACCAAGGACTTTGTCTATAGAATAATAGTCTCTTCCTGCAATTCCAATACTAATACTGTATATGCCTTTCCCTACATGAGCCTTGAAAATAATTAGGTGCTCACCTGCTTTCCTTGCCTGCACTGTTGCCAGTCTCTTTCTCCCCGTGCAATTACTATGCAAGTGTGTTTATGCCTTTGTTTTTTTTCTAATCTCAAATACCTGCTCTTCCTCTAGGAATGCAGCTTACAAATATATTGCTCAGCTGTTGACAATTTTACCTGCTGCCAATTGTTTACAAATGTCATTCATTTTTTCTAGTACAAGAGGTTGAAGATATCTGTGTTGAGCCCAGATCCTTTTCATTTGGTATCTTACTTCATTGATTATTAAGGTTTTACACCATTTCAGATCTGAAAAGGAAAAATATTCTTTGGAGTATGCTGGGATGCCACTGTAGCTTTCCTTGCCCCTTTTAAAACCAGCAGCATTTCCCCTGGGGTTCTATGACTGTCCTTTACGGCTGCCATGTGATATGGTTGGTTTAAGGAACTGCTGACAGGTGTTATGTTAGTGCCCCCAAGGGTTCTAAAGTAAGTTTTTGCCTTCTAAACTGAAGTAGTGCATATTTACCAATAAACATCAAGTAGAAAATATTTGGCTTTCATAATGTATTAAACGTGGAAAAACTTTCCCATAAAATCCTGGTTTCTGATTGCCCCATGTCTTTTTTATATTTCAACTTTCTTTTCTTTTGAGAATGAAGTGAGTGAATTGTGATATTGCTGTCTCCTATCAAGTTTGTATTCAAAACATTGTAGAATAAATTTTCTGCAACTTGTCACAAACCACATTTGCCTGACAAGAACACACCAGCAGGAACTGTGAATGAACAAAATACAGAGCTAGATATGACCTTTGATCACATATATGACATTAATATATATAATATATATTAAATCTCATGATGAGATTTAAATTTCACATCCATTTGTAGGGAGTAATAATCATATTAAGTTTAAAATGAAAATTTGGAGTAGTGGTCAAGGCATCAGACTAGAAATGTGGAGAAGGTGAGTTTTAGTCCTGCCTTAAGCACAAAGTCAGCTAGATAACCTTGGACCAGTCAATTACTTTCAGCCCTAAGGAGCAGGAAATGACAAACCACTTCTGAAAATGTTACCAAGGAAACTGCAATGACTTGTCCAAGCAGTCACCAGGAATTAACCTGACATAAAGATGCTTAGGTGTCCATGTGCGCACACGCATGCACCCCCCCCAAGTTTTAACAGCATTATTGTTTAATTGTTGACTTAATTAGTTCTGTCCAAATAACACATATTAAAAATGGTTGTGAGTGGAGTGTATGCTATTGTATTCTCCATACCAAAGATGCAGCACAAATTCTGAATTAGTACGTTCCAGATTGCTGCCAATTTTCCTTGGTAGACTTGCTATGAATTCTACATGCTTAGCAAAATATTTCCATAGATTAAAGATAGTAAGATATATTTGAAAATGTCTATGATATATTATAGAAGATAAATATGCCTACCCCTGAGGGGTAGTTCAACCTGTCACTAATAGGTCTCAAAAAGAGCTGGGATATTCAAAACTGAGAGGTCCCTGGTGGTCTCTGAGCTTGGTTGTTTTCTTGCAGATGTTTTATTACCTAAACCAGGTAACATCATCAGTGATGATGAGCTACAAATATTTCCCTTCATTGATATTCAACATTCTTCAGATTTTCTGCCCATTTGAAAGGATTATGAGGCACATTCATTACAGTCGATTGAGTTTCCATTTAGATGAGGTGAAAGCCAAGCTAAGCCCATTAGATCTAAATGTTGTCATGTGTACAGAATAAAGGTATTTTCTAAAATCTATAATCAGTTTCCATTGCAGTAGTTTCCCTGAACATGCACTGAATGAGAATTATTTCATGTTTCTTGTCTACTATGCTTAACTAGCACTCCTCCCATTGGTGAAATTCCTGATAGGTTTCTCAGAACTTAATTGAAAAGCATAATTTTAATTAAAATGAATGAAATAAAGGAAAATTTGAATGCATTTAAAAGTTTATTAGTGGATCAAGAAAATACTTCATCTATAGGCTAACAGGGCAGAGGATAAGCAAATAAATATTTCTGCTGTCTGGTTCTGCTCTCATTTGGCAACATCAGCTTGGTGGGAAAAGTGTTTATGTATTTCTTTTCTATCGCATGCTTGTTCATACAGAAGATATTGGAAGCAGTGGTGATTTGCTGCCTGTTCGGACCGGTTCTTTAGAACCGGTAGGGGAAATTCGGTGCTGCTCGCCGAACCAGCAGCAATGACCGGCGGTCGGCGTGACTTGCAAAAAAACCTCTGTGCATGTGCAAAGGTTTCTGCACATGCACAGAGGGTCATTTCCAGGAAGGGATGCGTGCGCGCAAAACATGGACTTCCGTCGCGATGCGAACTGGTGGGGAAGGTAAGTAGAACCCACCCTTGATCGGAACCAACTTAAAAATGGAGAGAGGAGAGTATAGAACTTCAAGAAGGCCAATCCACCGCTACTAATCAAAGTGCCTTCTACGCAAAGGACTGGTGCAATACTGGTGTCAGGATTCCAAGTAACACTCCCAAAGAAAGAAAACTCCGAGGCTTGAGTTTCCTCAAAGTTCCATTTTATTAGAGATGTCATATTAGCACATCTGGGAAACCCCAAATTTGAAAGCTTCCGGGTGTTCCTCACCCAAAAGAAAGTCCAAGTCCCTGCCCCAGCACCCATATGCCCATCATATCGTCCAATCAAAGCACCATCCCAACTGGAGATGCTTCCCAGTCACACCCCTCCAGGTGCAGGGCAGAGTGGCCCTGACTCTCAAAGAAAGGAATGTTATTTTGACTACATATTTCCCCAGCTCCATGGCTTCCAGGCCTGACAACTGGATTCAATTGCAAAACGTTGTCATTTAGAATTTGTGATCACAGCATCTTTTTCTAGCACAATTTTAGTTTCAGAGTAAATGCTGTTTCAAGAATGGTATTTTATCACTGCTTTAAGCTTCAATGGATTATATGTGCTCTGGAAATTTTCACGGCTTCCTAGTTCTACTTTATACGATAGCTGCTTCTTTCACTCCCACCCAATTCATATTGTAGCAAAAATTCTCAAATTGATTACCTTTTTATTAATGTTCACCAACAACCTTTCTATTTATATAAAGATGTTAAAGGGAATGATGACAACATGGAATCATGACGCACTGTATAAATCAAGACACAGTGAAAAAATATTGCATTAACAGTCTTTTGAGAATCATTCCTTAGAAAAGCTTAGGCCTATGATGTCATGGGTACAAAGTATTCTTGGGCTAGCATTCCCAAAACTCATGATGTAGGTCAGGGGTGGGTTCTGGTTTCTCCCACTGCCGGTTCACTCAGGGGCGTGGCATGCGGGCACAATACTTAAAAAAAGTATTGCATGCGCAGAAGCAAAAAACAAGATGGCGGCTCCTATGGTGCCGCCGAGAGAACCAGCTCGGAGGCATGGCATGCCTAGGTCACTGCCAGTTCCAGCCACCCAGACTGCCAAGTTACTACTGGTTCTATAGAACCAGTCCGAACCGGGAGGAACCCACCTCTGATGTAGGTTAATGGCAATGATGCTGAAAAATCTTGGAGAGGCCCAGTGAAATGGTCCACTTGCATCCACTTGCCATCCCGGAGTGCTGCTGCTGCCCCTCTAAGCCCCAGAGCAGCGGCTGTGACTCCACCAAGGGCCGCCTGCCCACCCACTGGCTGGGCCAAGCTGGATGCTGACCTTGGATGGCAAGCAGGTGTGGGGGACCGCTGGGAAGGCTGCTAGCTCCCTTCCCCACAGCCAGCCAGCCCCGACATGCTTGCCTGCCTGCCTTCCACGCGGCCTTCCACTTGCCTGTCTTCGCAAGGTGGCCACAGGGACACCGGGAAGGCTGCATGGAATGCAGGAAAGCATGGCAGGACTGAGGCACATGGGGAAGGGAGTAGGGGAGGCAGGCTGAGATGGTGGATAGCACAGACTGGGCAGGTGGGTGGAGCCTCGCACTGCCACCGCTACCAGTTCTCCAAACCACCCACCGCTGCTACCGGTTCTCAGGAACCGGTGGGAACCAGTAGCATTTCACCCCTGCTTACAACCAAGTCAGGCAAACTATACCGTGATAAAGAGCAGTTTTGACTCTTATTACTCTTCAGAAGTATCCTATGTTGGCTTCTACTGCAGAAACCATTGCAGACTTTCTGCCTATTACTGATACTGGGCTCGAAGAATCCATCATCGTGGTGCCTGGCTTCTGTGAAAAATTTTCAGTGATCTGCCTCCTTTAAGACAAGAGAGAGGCTGTGGCATTATTTCCACCAGCTCCCCTCCTTTCTGTGCCTCTGAGTACAACACAATATCCAAACACAGCTGTCAGTCAGGCTCCTTGGGGAGCAGTCTGTATGTTTACATGAATGATCATATGGTAACCTTGTCCAGCTCATGGGCAAGTCACACCGTTACCTCATCTGCAGTCAAATTATCTCATCCATGTGAAATATAGCAAGTGCAAGACAGGATGTGAAGCACACAACTCTCCCTGGTATGGCTTCCTCATTAAGAGACAGAAGTCCTACCCATCACTGAACCACTCAGGAAATAAACCTGAGATCTGTTCATCTTATAATTATCCCTACTCATGGGGCTAATCATAAGTCAATGGGGCTTATTTCATGACAGGCTAGGAAGTATGTCCTATGTCCCTGTGAAGGTCTGATCTCAGTGGAGTTTGTCTGATCTCAGTGGAGTTACATTTACCCTTTGTAAGTCACATGGCAAAGCCCGCAAGAGACATCATTTACCCCTCTTTAAGCAAATACAAGGAAAAAAATAAAATACAACCAGGCTATGTGTGGTTGCAATGGAGCTCTTCCAGTTTATTTGGAACTTGAAATCTTATGTACTGAATTTCCATGTTTCCTTCATGTTCCCTTCCTTTCAAAATATTGCATGTGAGGTGAGGGAATATAAAACAATTATCTTTGCCATAGGCTGCTGGGTTTAGCGGCCTCCATCAAGTTATTCACAGTGTAAAGGACAAGCTGACCTACAGCGGTCTCTTCCTTCGAATCAGCATTTATAATGTAAAAAGAAGATCACCTTTATTTACGCATATGTCCCAGTAAGCTTTCAGCTTCCTAAGTGGATATGTGTTCCACTTAGTTCCCTACATGCTATAATATTTGCAATTTCTGATCTGTTTATTTTAAAGCCATTTTTTTTAAAAAAAAAGCACATTGGAAAGTGGGACAAGGAACTCCTAAGCCTGCATTCTTTGCCAGTAAACAAAACAGGTATGTATCATCTATTTGTTTCAGGCTATTTATCATTTCTGACGTGAACAAACAGCTGTCCTTATCTGTCATGATGCAATATTGTAAATAGCAGATTAAAACCAAAACTCCCCACCTCTCTGTTTTTCCATGCTTGAGATGTGAAACTGTTTCTGAATGGCTCATAGTACAGTCTATCTAATGCACATCTGGAGAAACATCCTAGAGAATAGGTCTCGGGATCCCAGGAGCACCAGTCAGACTTGGAATGGAGACCAGTATCCATGGTGAGCCTCCCTATCTCACGGTGCCAGGTGTCTATGCATGTAATTTCTTGAAAAGGCTGTCCCTAGGGAAGAGAATCCAGGGGAGCGGTAATTAGGGGCTACTTTACTACCTACCATAGCACTATTACTTTACACTGCTCCTGAAATCTGGAGATGTGAAAGGTAGCAGAGGAAGTACATAGATGAGGTTTCATGTTTCCAAAAGGCACCTTTTTTGTCCATCCTCCATGGGAGCTGAAAGAAATACAAAAGTATTTTAAAAACCTGGGAACCATAACATGTTTTATTGAAGCACATCAGTGCAGAGTGCTCGCTTTGTCTTGAAATAGGATCCATTTACCAATCAGTAGATATTTAGGCTGAGAGGAAATATTTCTGACAACTTCTTTGCCAGTCCCAACGATGGAAAGAGATACTTTCTCCGAGCCGCTAATCAGGGACTAATTAATAAAACAGGCCTTTTTCTGCTAGGTTCTGGGCACAAAAATTCCCGTTTGTTTAACAGATAACAGATTAACAGAGTTGGAAGGGACCTTGCAGGTCATCTATCCAACCCCCTGCCCAAGCAGGAGACCCTACATATGCCTCTACCTAGGATCGAACTCACAACCTCCTGATTGTGAGGCAAGAGCTCCACCTCTAGGCCACCGCAGCTGGGTTAAGGGCAGGTTGTCCATTAGCCCTTTGATTTAATGCTTTTGGATACAGATCAGGTCAACTCTCTACAGTCTTGTGCAATGACAACCAACAGAGAGTTTGGAGATAGAAGACCTAGTAGCTAAAGAGCAGCTTTCCCCCCCACCCCATGCTTTTTTAGTCATCTTTCTGAGCCCAGGCATTTGGGTGATCTGCTGCTGCATTAAAAAGCTAAAACTATACTAACTTGCATTAACAGAGGGATAGAATCAAGATCACATGAAGTAATAGTACCACTTTATAAAACCACACTTAGAATACCGCATGCAGTTTTGATCACCCCAATACAAAAAGATGTTGAGATTCTGGAAAGGGTTCAGAGAAGAACAACAAAGATGATTAAGAGCCTAGAAGCTATAACATATGAAGAACAATTGCAGGAACTGGGTACACCAATCAAGGAGAGAAACAACCTAGAACTAAGTGGAAAATTCCTAACAGTGTGAACAATCAACCAGTGGAACAAATTGCCTTTGGAAGTTGTGGGTGCCACATCACTGGAGACTTTTAAGAAGACATTGGACAGCCATTTGTCAGAAATAGTATAGGTCTCCTACATGAGCAGGAGATTGAACTAGATCATCTCCAAGGTCCCTTCCAACTTGTTAGATTTGCGCGCGAAAGAAGGAACGAGACACAGGAACAGTTCAGCACCTTTTATTCTCCTGGCTGCTTGCAACACGAACTGCTGGCAGGCTGCAGGGATGCCGCCTTTAAAGGCATCCCTGTAGCCTAGCCAGCCACTGACAACAGTTTATTTCTCCTGTCACTAGATTAACCAATCAGCGGCAAGCATGCAAATAGGGGCTACGTACGGCTGTACGTAACACCCTCCCCCCCTTAGTTTGTGAATAGTCCAATCAGTGATCAACATGGGTCACGTAGTCACACAAATATACAGGACGCCGTACAGTCCTACTGGGCCTGTGTGATTCAGTCTCTCGTGGAGTCTCGACTGGAACGGACATGCCTGTTGCTGCTCCGGCGCCTGCTTGTGGAATAATCTGGAACTGGCCGCCCAGCATGGCAGCTGAAGTCTCAGCGTCTTTGTCCTCCGGTCCCAGGTGACTTCGCTGGACTCTGGTGCCTAAAGGTATGGGTTCAAGCTCCTCCTCCATGTTTGACAATAGGGTCTCCCAGTCTCTTGTAGGCAGGGCCTGGATCTCAGTGTGGTCATCTTGGTAGCCTGCTCTATATGGTCTTCGGGGCAGAGACTTGCGTTGCTCTTGCCCTTGCGCTGTACTTTCTTGCAGTTGGGCAGCCTCTGGGTGGTGAAGCCAGGAGTCTCCCAACCTACTCCTGAGTTGGTTGATGTGTCTCTGCCACACCCAGCCATCGGCAAGTTTAACACTTGATAGGACTTCGGCCCAGTTACTGCTATAACCGTGGCCTTCACCCACTTGGGATCCCCTGCATAGTTCTGTGCGAATACTATCTCCTACTACTAGTGTTCAGGTCAGCTTGCTTGAATCCAGGGTGTCTCTGGGTAATAGTTGAGGTGCAGTCCTTCCAATTGGGACCTTAGCTTCCATCCCATCAGCATCTCGGCAGGGGTCCAGTTAGTGGCCGTGCATGGGATAATTTGTTGGGCTAGCAGGAATTGGTCAATCCGTTCTTGCCAGTTACCTGGGCCCCTTCTGGTTAGAGTCTCTTTAGTCATTCTCACCATTCTTTCCAGCTGGCCGTTGCTAGCCGGGTTGAAAGGCGAATCGAGCACATGCCTTATCCCCAGGTCGGCCAGGAATGACTCCATGTGCTTTGTTGTCAACTGTGGCCCGTTGTCTGACATGAGGACATCTGATAGGCTGTGGGTCATGAAAATCCTCCTCAGGGCTCATATGGTGTCTTCCGTAGTCGATGTGTACATGGTCACTTTACCTCCAGCCATTTAGAGTAGGCATCCACCACAATCAAAAATGATTGCCCTGCCATAGGTCCCGCAAAGTTTATGTGGATTCTTGACCACGGAGCTTTAGGTATTTCCCACTCTAATAGGGTGGTCCATGGCGGAGCTGGTTGGGTGTCTTGGCATGGCAGGCAGGTCACCACCCACTTGGTAATGTCCTGATCCAGTTTCGGCCACCACAGGTAACTCCTTGCCAATGCTTTCATGCGTACTATCCCGGGGTGCCCTACATGCAAGGTCTCCATCATCCTTCTCCATAGGCTCTGTGGTACAACAACTCGCTCCCCCCACAGTAAACACCCCTTCAGTATGGACAGTTCAATTTGTTTATTTTTAATAAAAATAAACTTCCCCCTCTTCTTCCTGTGGTCATCCCCTTAACACCCAGTTCATGACTTTAGACAAAATTGTGTCTTTTGCTGTGTGTTCTGTGATGTCTTGAGATGTGACAGGGCTGGTCCATTCAATGTCGACCAGTAAGATTTCGGCCACAGGTGCGGGGTCTTCCATGAGATCAGGTGTGGGGAAGCGGCTGCGTGTGTCGGTGTTTCCGATGCTCTTTCCTGGTCGGTGGGTCAGCTTTTAGCTGTAGCCAGACAGGAAGATAGACCAGCGTGTCATCCTGGGAGACATGTATTGGGGTGTTTGTTGGTTGCCTGCGAGAAGACCCAGTAATGGTTTGTGGTCTGTCACAAGTTCAAATTTGTGGCCATAGAGGTATTCATGGAAGTGCTTGATGCCGGCCACTGCTGCAAGCGCTTCTTTGTCCAGCTGGCTGTAATTCCGCTCAGCTGGTGATAGTGTTTTGGAGTAATATGCTATAGGGGCTTCTGAGCCATTGGGAAGTTGATGACTGAGCCATTGGGAAGTTGATGACTGAGGACGGCCCCCACTCCAAAAGGGGAAATGTCGCACGTTAACAGCAGGTCTCACTGTATTGCATGAGGATGCTGTTTGATGAAAGTAAGTCCTTTACGGCAGCAAAAGAGTTGGCCTCCCTCAGTCCCCATGTCCACGTGGCCGTCTTTCCCAGGAGCCTGTGGAGAGGCTCAGCAATGGTCACCTTCTGTTTTAAAAATATGGCATAAAAGTTGAGTAAGCCCAGGAATGCTTGCAACTCCATTTTATTTCTGGGGGTCGGCGTTTCTTTAATGGCTTTTATTTTTGCATCTGTGGGATGAATGCAAGACCCGTCAATTAAGAATCCCAGGAATTCTACTTTATGGACCCCTATTTTACATTTGTCCCGCTTTACTTTGAGGCCCCTTTGTTGGAAACGTCCCAGCACTTCGCGCAACCTGCTCATAAGTTGTTCCTTTGAGTCCCCTGAGATGAGGACATCGTCGAAATAGGGAACCACTCCGGGGATGCTATGGAGCAACCGTTCCATCATGCTCTGGAACAGTCCTGGGGCCATGCTTACCCCAAATTGTAGGTGGTTGCACTTAAACGCCCCCCTATGCGTGACAATAGTCTGGGCTTCTGTGGTGGCTGCATCCACTGGCAATTGCTGGTACGCTTGAGCCAGGTCCAATTTGGCAAAAAACTGACCGTTCCCTAGGGAGTGCAATAGGTGTTGCACGACTGGCACTAGGTAAACGTGTTGTTGTAGTGCCTTATTAATGGTGCACTTACAGTCCGCGCACACGTGAATTGACCCATCTGGCTTCATCGGGGTGATGATGGGGGTCTCCCATGTGGCATGATCAACTGGCTCTAGGACCCCTTGGGTGATTAGCTTATCCAGTTGTTCATCCACTTTTGGCCGGAGCGCAAAAGGGACTCTTCAGGGCTTTAATCTAATGGGGGTGACACTGGGGTCTAGGTTAAACGATATGGGCTTGCCCCTATATTTACCTAGACTCCTGTCAAACACGTCTTGGAAGTCCGCCAGTAGCTTGTCCAGTTCATCACCCTTAATTTGATGTAAGCCAGTGATGCCGATGCCTAGAGGATTGAGCCATTCCACTCTGAGTAGGGTTGGCCTGTGTCCTTCGATGATGGTCAAGGGTAGCTTGCCTCTGAACTCTTTGAAATGCAGGGGTATCTCTGCTCTCCCCAAGATTCAGATGGGGTTCCCCTGGAAATTGTTGAGCCAGATTCGTTGCAGTTTAAGCTGTTGCCACGTGATTGTTGGCTGGACTTGCTTCAATGTGTCCCAAGACATTATGGTGAACACAGAGCCAGTGTCTAGCTCCATTCTGCAGGGGGTCCCCTTAATAGACATGGTGATGTGGAACTTTTCTTCCAAACTGGTGTCAGAGTGGCCCACAGTCATATTGTAGATCCCCCGGGTGTCCTGGTACTGGTAGTCATCCCGGCATCTGCCTCTTTGGCCTTCTGTTCTGCTCTGCCCATGTCTTCCTTGTCCCATGGGTGGTCTGGGTTGGAAAGGGGCTGGCTGGTACGGGGTTGGTTGGGTGGCTCTGCAAGCTTCTGCAATATGCCCTCGTTTCTGTCATCGGCGGCAAATGGCATCTTTGAATTTGCAGACCACCATGGCATGCCCCCCTAGGCAGCCTGAACAACGGGATTGCCTTGTCTCAAGGTCTCTGGGGTTTATCCTTTTTCTGAGTGGATGTGGTGCACTTGTTCCTCCTCTGACTCCTCGTCATACTCGGGAACTTCGGTCATCCAGTCGGGCTCCCTGTGGGTATGATGGACCTCACTGGTCTTTCAGATGTTGACTGCTGAGTTGTCCGAAGATTTGGCAGCTCTGGCTTCTTCCACGACATCCTTGAACGTTGCTCCCTGCTGGATCAGCAACTTCTTCTGGAGGTTGAGATCTCTCATTCCTAAAATGATTCGATCTTTCATCATTTCCTCCGGGTTTATAAATTCGCACCCAGAGCTTAGCCACAAAGTCATTTATTGTTTCGCCTTCATGTTGGCGGTGATGATAAAATTCATGTGGAAACGTAATGTTCTTTTAGGGTTGTCTGTAGAGTTGCCCACGAAATGGACTCAATGTCCATGGGAGCCACCAGGGTCTGTGCCATTTTATAAATTTTTGGCCTGTTTCCTATTGTTGGGTAGATCCTGGAAGTTGTTGTCTTCCAGGAACATGCAGAATCGGTTCATGTAGGTATGCCATTCTTCCATCTTCGGGTCAAAGATTGCTGGAGAGGGAGATGAGTGAGTAGCCATCCTCAAGTTTGGCTGGAGCAGGACGATGCTTGCTTCTAAGATGGCCGTGGATGCCAGTCTTCTTCAAAATCCCACCTTCGTTGCCAGTGTTAGATTTGCATGCGAAAGAAGGAATGAGACACAGGAACAGTTCAGCACCTTTTAGTCTCCTGGCTGCTTGCAACACAAACTGCCGGCAGGCTGCAGGGATGCCGTTTTTAAAGGCATCCCTGTAGCCTAGCCAGCCACTGACAGCAATTTATTTCTCCTGCCGCTAGATTAACCAATCAGTGGCAAGCATGCAAATAGGGGCTTACAGCCGTAAGTAACACAACTCTGTTACTGTAACTATCTGTCAGGGTTGGCAAATTGGTGGCAGAGAGAAAGGGTTCTTTGAGACAATGGAAGAGATCTGACTTTCCCACTGCCAGAACACCCTGAAAATTCATTGGCAATGATTAGCTAGGATAGGGTTGGGCAAACTATGGCTCTTTGAGGACCTGTGGACTTCAACTCCCAGAATTCCTGAGCCAGCCATGCATGCATGGCTGGCTCAGGAATTCTGGGAGTTGAAGTCCACAGGTCCTCAAAGAACCATACTTTGCCCACCCCTGAGCTAGGAAGACATAGCCACCAAGGGGGCCAATAGAATCAGGGCAACCCATGTCCCTAAACGTACCTCAACACAAGGTACCATAGAAAGATACATGGCACAGCTTGGGTTGGAAGCAACTGGAGAAACCACTTTAAATCCCGAGGAGGAAGCCACAAGTTTAGGCTGTCTTCTTAGAGGCTTACAAGTGAATTTAAGATGAAATTATTCTAAATATGATGGCTGATGCAGCTCAAATCCACAGTCAGTAGGTCATACAGAAGATTCCATAGCCTGAAAGTAGGAAAATGCTTCCTGTCTCTATTGTATTAAATATGGAATGCTGACTTCACACAGCAGATAAGTTTCAGGTCATTCTGCAAAATGACTCACACAATGGTGCCAACGAACAGCTCTGAGAGAGAAAAACTGCTGCCATGGACAAAATTTTGTTGCTCCATCATATGAATGTTTCTTCAGAGAGAGAAAAAATCCCTTAGATTCCATAGATTCTTAGATTCTAAGGGAATACCTTTGGGTTGCATAGTTCAAGTGACAACCACACAAAGTATGTAAAGTGAAATATAAGAGGAAATGTGTGAGGTGGAGACTGCTTTTATTATTGCTGCTGAACTACACACTACACAGTCCAATACTCTCCGCTACTGTTCATTCTTTCTCAGATGAAAGAAGTCAGGGGTGTTCTGTGTAGTAGCCAGAAATTTGCATTGATTTTATTAATATGCAAAACTGTTTGATGATTCTGATATCGGCTACAGTATTTCCCTTTTTCTTCAGGAATATCAGTAAAAAGAAAACAGTATAGGATTGAGATTTTGGTCCGTGCTGATAGAAAGCAGAGAAATCTTCTTTCTGCAGAACTCACTTGAAAAATTCCAAAAAGATTTTTCTGTCATTTTCAGCCATCCGTGGTTAGGAATAAATCCTCAACAATAGAATCCATGGCGGCATTCCAAATCAATAGTGTAATTGTTTTGTTGCTTTGAGACTAGATTTTTCCTTTAATTAAAAGTACAAACAACAAAAGTTTATTTAATGAAAATGACTAAAGTACATAAACAAACATTTTTTTTATTTTTTATTTTTTACAGAAAAGGCAGAATGAAATACCCAAGACATTTTGCAAAGGAGAATGTCACTGTGGTTTTTCTCTTTACATTGACAAACTTAAAAAAAATTGATTGTGAGATCATTACAAGATAGAGTGAATTGTGAAAAAGAATTAATTACATTCAGGTTTGCTAGCCCCATATTTCTATATACAGTACCTTATTTACAAGTTATCAAAATGATGGACAGTGCATCTAAAGTAATAGAAGACATTAAATGTAATTGTGATTATTCTGATTTGTCATAAAATGCAAAATTTAGATAATCTTCAACTAGCCTATTCCCAGTGATAAATGGAACAGCTATAAATGGTTTAAATGCTAATCAGAACGCCTGTTCTCAACTTTATCCCACAAACCACAGTGAAGATGTCACAATAACAATAAAATGCTCCATTACCAACCAAAGCAATTAAGTCAAACTAATTGAATTACAATTAACAATTATTTAATTTTTTTACTTGTGGAGCATTATATTATCAGCAAGCTGTCTATGCGGTATTTTGGCTACATTGTAAATGGATTCAAAGTCATTGAGTATTTCCAGCAGTCAGATCTTAAATGTGCATGCTTGGAAGAAAATCCCATGGAATGAAATGGATTTTATTAATGTGCATATATGCTTTTGATTGTAGATTTAATCTTAATGTTAAAGTTGGGCCAAATCTTCCACCCATGCTATTTTGCTTTTAATCTGAAAACCAGCATGGATATTTGTATTGTCAGGAAATCACTGATAGCTTAATTTACTTTGCAAATTTGTCATGAATATAAAATTTGGGTGGTATATCTGTCTTGCATTATAATAATTTGCTACAGCATTTATTACTGTTAAATAAAATGAAAACTTTTATTTAAAAGCCTGGTTTAGGTTATTCTGGCACACAGAAAAGAGTCTTTGATACAATAGTAATGGTTTCAGTATTGCATGTGGCTGGAATGAACTGGGCTTCATTTCAAGCTAGCCTGTGGTCTGGAGATTTTTCAGTTTTCCAAGATCCCAGATCTTCAGTGTTATTTCACAAAGAAAGGGATGACTAGAAGACTAGGATATGCATCACAGGCATGATTTGACCCAGCATTCTCTCTTCTGGGAGCAGCTACTTTCTGCCCTATGGTCTTCAAAGACCTGCAGTCTCCAAGAAATTCCCGGATATGGAGGATGTATGAAGAATGACAAAGCATACAGAATACCAAACTTCAATTACAGCAAATGTTTCTGCAAAATTGGACATGTTCACCTTCAAATACTGGCTCATTCCGTAATTCCACTGAATTCATGATAACGTTGGTGTTCTCAGGAAACAAAGAGAAAGAGAACATTTATATTATTAGCAAGTTATACCTGCTTTCTATCTATCTACCTGTTATTAATTTTAGGATATTGATCCAACTAATCAAGACTGCCTTTACTAGCCTTACCCAGCTTGATCGATGTGTTATATACAACTCACATTATGCCCAGCTAACAAGGCCAAAACTGGGTGAACATTGGGAGAATTGTAATCCAATATAGAAGGGGTAATTGGAGAAAGTTCTCTATATAGATTGACACAGGCCTTTCAGGATTTTGAAGGCACTTTCCTATTCCTGCTTGGAGATGTTATGTATTGAAGTTGAAACATAACATTTATTTATATATTAAATCTATATCTTGCTTTTTCAATCAAAACATATATATATATATATATATATATATATATATATAGGGCAGTCACTCTTCATTTTATTTTGGAACAAGCCCTATTTAGACCAATCAATGCAAGTATTCATTTTTATAGAGGAATATATAAATGCATTGATGAAAAAATATATGCCTTTGCTTAAGGTTCTTGCCATGTCTACTGTTTTTAAAATAGATACACTGTAGTTGCAGAAGAATATACAATGCTGCATATTCAGTGGCTCTGTAGCTGTGCTTGCTGAACTGAATCGTATACACAGTTGGAGATTCTAGCTCTGGCAGTACCTGAGAAATGCAAATTGCATTTTAAAAAGGGGCAGAATTGTATGGGACCAAAAAATGAACAAAAAGATTTCTCCCCCTCAACCCCCCCCACTCTTATTTATCAAATATCAATTTCTTTCTACTTTTATCTTGTAAAATTCCTTTGGTTATAAAAAGACCAAAACCCAGTTGTCCAATCATCTGTGCAGTAAAAAGAAAATTAAAACATTAACAAGTTCTATGCTAAAGAATTCTCAAAAAAACCAGTTGGTAAGTACATATAGCAAATTCCATTCTGAAGGACAGCTGACAACATCCAGCTATCAGCCATTGGTACTGGGGGCAGGAAAGCAAAATTTTGAATGTGGCAGGAATAAACAGAGCTATCTTTTTTTGACCTCTTGGTGGATTTTGATACTATTAACCATGGTATCCTTCTGGATCAGCTCTGTGGGTTTCTGGGCAACACGGTACTGTGCTAGTTTGCTTTCTTTCTACATGGCTGGTACCAGGTGGTATTGTTTGGGAGAGGTCAATCACTGTTATGTGGGGCTTGACCATGTTTGGTAATTTGTCTATTTAAAGTTTACATGAAGCTGCTGTTGTAATGAGGTAAGGCATCATCCACACTGTGATGATACCCAGTTATGTATTTCTGCTCCGACAAACTAAGCAATGGCACTGAGGTCTTATCCTGGTGCCGGGAGACTATGGGGGGTCTGGATGGGACATATCAGGTTTCAGCTGAACCCTGGCAAGACTGAGTGGCCTTGTGTTTTGGGATCTTATAGATCTGGGATTTTACCATCTTTGGTTCTGGCTGGAGTTGCATACTCCAGACAGACCCCAAGTGTGCAATATGAGGTTCTTTCTAGACTCGTGACTCCTTCTTGAGGACAGATGACAGTCTTGGCTTAAAGGGCCTTTGCACAGCTTCATGTTGTGCACCAGTTGTGCCCTTTCCTGGACCATGAAGCTCAAAGTCCTTCATTCCCTGGTCACTTCCCGACTGGATTACTGAAATGTGCTGTACATGGAGCTGCTCTTGAAAAGCACCTGGAAGCATCTGGCACAGAGTGTGGTTGCATGGACAGTTATGTACATCCCCAGGATGGCATATGTAGCACCTCTATTCTGCGAGCTGTACTGCTGCTGGTTTGCTTCTGGATGCAATTCAAAGTTCTGGTTTTGACCTTTAAGCTCTACAGTACATGCCATGTGACTAGGTTATCTGAAAGACTGCCTCTTCCCAATTACATCTACTTGTCCCATCCAGTTGAGCAAGTGTGGGATATGTTGCAGGTTCAATCTATCAAAGAGTTCCACGTGGCATACCTTTTCTGCTGTGACCCCACCTCTGGAGCATCATTTCCTCTGAGGTGAGGTTGGCCCCCATCACCATCTGCCCTGATTTTTCTATCAACCTTGGGCATCCCACGGTGAACATGCAAGATGGTGTCAAATTACTGTTATTCTCCATATTTTTGATTTTTAATACTTTTTATTTAAGTTTCTGTGTTTTATGGTTTTCATTGTTAATATGCTTGTATGTCACCCAAAGTTATGTTTGTGAGATTTGTGGCTATATAAATCTATTAAATAAATATATAAAATATAAAGCAACATTTAACAGGATATTAAATGTACGGTAATAATACTTTTTAAAAAATAATCAAAGCATACAATTAACACTGCCTTTTGAAATTCAGATTTTGTTTGGTGTGAATTGAATTAAATTGAAGGAAACCAGGCCGTCAAAGAACACGGTGGCTGGACACTATCAAACCTGACACCAGCCAGAGCACAGAGAAACTCAAAAGAAATAGTGCAAGATTGGAAGTTGTGGAAAGACCTGGCCATTAGAATTGCCAAGAGTTGGACTCGGTACTGAATTGATAACATCATCATGAATTGAATTGAATTGATACCTTCATTCAGTATGGTGTAGTAAAATGTTAGCTGCCACGGTCCAATTTCTTGAATCTTCACAGATCAACCATCTGAAACAAATTATCAGTACATTTACTGATATTAATGAAATTGTTGCCAGTTTTTAAAAAACGCTTGTTTAGTTCAGAATTGTTCAAAATCTAATCAAATGCCAACTCATTATTGCTCTTTTATTTGAATTGTAATTTGTCTACCAAATGCCACAGTGCCCTAGATGCTAATTGTATGAAATTACTGAGGGGGACAGAATTTAAAGTATTTGCCTGTTTGCCTTCATTTTCTTTTCAGGTTCTGATTTGAATTTGATTTATTCAAAATGGATGGCAATTTGAAAGATTATGAAATGTTGTTTTGGGGAAGAAGTGAGGGGGTGTATTTTGAACCCCTTTGTCAACTCTGGGAGAAGCATAGGGAATATTTGTACATAGGGTAAATTTTTGGAGGGGGCAATCTCATTATAATATATTCATAACATGAAATAATTTGTGAATTTAGATTGTTAATTTATAACCTGTAAAGTTCTTATTGCTAAATTTGGAGATGAGGTAACTAGCTTTTCTCAGTTAACCAATATTCTTTGGATCCTGAATCCTGTATTTTCTCATGCTAATTCAAATAATTAAGATTCCAAATGTACTATACAAAGGTGAAAAAAGATCCTACAGCATGGGTGTCAAACTCGTGGCGTCACGTGATGTATCGTGATGTTTTTCCCCTTCGCGTGTGACACATCTGGCCTGTGGTCCGCCAGTTTGACACCCCTGTCATACAGGATTGGCAAAGCAATGGCTGTTTCATCTCAATATTTAACAGCAAAGTTCAAGATAATTGAATCTCTGGATTGCCACCTGGCAATTTTAGAGCCTATTCAATAAACATACTGACTTTCCTCCTCATGCCTTCTTCTCCAAACTTTTGCTTCTGTTACTATTGCCCTCTCTATTGGTGCTCTTTTTCTTTCTTGTGGATGACCAGTGCTGCCTTCAGCCCAATGGGTAGGCACAAAAAAAATGTTCCTTCTTCCTCTCTCTTGCTCTGATTTTTTTAATTTTCTGGACTTTTTTTTTTTGCAACAAAATAAATGAGCAGCCAGTTGCAAATTCTGTCTTGGATCAGTTGCAAAGGTTGGGAAGGATGATGATAAAGGCCCCATGGTGCCTTGACTGGAAGGAAGAAAATCCTTGGAACTGGAAGGCGGAATACAGTTGGAGTTCTCACAGCATAAAATAACCTGCCCAGCGCAGTCCCAGAGAAACTGCTGCAAAAGTATCTTCTTCTGGATCAGTGGCTGAGCCAATAAACTGTTCCCAAGCTACACATAAATCCTGCAATAGAAAGATTTGGGGGGAGGGGACACCAATCTGATCAATATTGCCCAGGCATGCAGAAAGGACCTTGAACTTATCACATTATAACTTTACTAATGGTAATCTTTCATATCTGATTATTTTATGGTAGGTCAACTCACCCATCTTAGTACACAAACCTTATTCTGTACTGATTATTTGGGATAGGTTGATGCATATATCTTATTCCCTATTCCGTGCTAAGAAGAAAAGCTTAGATCACAAGAACCCCAATCCATTCATCCTCATAATATCCCTGTATGGTAGGTCAGCAATATCCTCATTGTATAACAGACTCAAGCTGAGACTGATTATTCACGAGCTGCTAGGGAGTTCAAGGGGTAAGGAAGGAATTAATGAGCCAAATCCCCTAAGCTGAAGTTCCAAATTCTATAAGTACTGGCTCTTAAAATAGCTTAAGCGTGACAGAAAGGGAGCTTCAGCGTCAGAACTGTCTGCCTATGACTTTGCATGACCTGATTCAAATGACCAGTTAATATATCTAGAAATGTGCATGTGATGTAATATACTTGACACCCAAAATCCTACTTACCATAGAAATCTGAATTTACTATCTAGGTTATATGCAGCATCATTCATGCTGTGATAGGCATACGTTTTCCCCATAAACCGCTGTATTTTTCATCATACTGTGATGTTTAATTCTGGACAAAATAAACGTATATAAAATTTATAAACCAGTAAGGTACAGTATCAACAATGACCCATTCTTTTACAAGCATCAGATAATTTCAGATTATGGACTTAATGTATTGCTTAATGTATGTATTACTCCTAGTTTGGTCTTTGGTGATACATAGTGGCAGAATTCTGCTATATTTGGGGATTCTCCTATTAATTCCATTCTGTCCCAAAATCCTTCCTTATAGCCTGACTATCATTTATATAATTATTGCATTTAGAATGCAAGTAATTTTAAAATAATGTCATCAGGCTCATGAATGATATACATCAGTGATATGAGAAAAGGATGCCTTTCTCTATTATTTTATCGCAAGGAAGATTGCTGGAGATGGACTCAGGAGACATCTTAGAGAAGGAAGTTACTCTGGTAGCTTTAAAACGTGCACATAAAGGATGATTAGTGGACAGTAGGTGGTTGATAGTTAACAGAACTTTCCTGCTTCCCAAAAAGGGGGGGAGGAGATACAAGTTGGCCAAAGTATTGAAATGCCATAGAAAAGAGGGAAATGGTTAGCAGTGTGGGAGCTTTATTTATTTATTAAATTTGTACACCACCCAAGTCCCAGCAACTCCAGTTTTGGCATGGGAGCTGTTCACTTGGAATTAATGGCAATAGAAACATGCTATGCCATGAGATGCATACTACTCAGATGCTAAAATGATCTCATTGTTCAGTGGATTTTTGCAGTGGGATGTTTGATATTACTCTTTGCCTCTGAAGCTTGTGGTTCATGTGATGCTCTCAGAAGTTTGGTAATGTGAAACTGCTGTCCCACATTTATGCAGTTTTATGCAAAATATACAATAAGGTTGAAAGGGCAATAGACATGGAACTGTGGCAGATACACTGTATAAGGATATAGCCTCCCTATTATCCATTCAGATGAAGTGCTACACTCAATTTGCCAGCAAATTTGGAAAACTCAACAGTGGCCACAGGATTGGAAAAGGTCAGTTTACATTCCAATTCCAAAGAAAGGAATGCCAAAGAATATTCAAACTATCGTACCATTGCACTTATTTCACACACTAGTGAAGTTATGCTTAAAATCCTACAAGCTAGGCTCAAGCAGTATGTGAATTAAGAACTACCAGAAGTACAGGCAGGATTTCGAAGAGGCAGAGGAACTAGAGATCAAATTGCCAACATATGCTGGATCATGGAGAAAGCTAGGGAGTTCCAGAAAAACATCTACTTCTGCTTCATTGACTATGCTAAAGCCTTTGATTGTGTGGATCACAACAAATTGTGGCAAGTTCTTAAAGAGATGGGAGTACCAGACCATTTTATTTGTCTCTTGAGAAACCTATATGTGGATCAAGAAGCAACAGTGAGAACTGGACATAGAACCACTGATTGGTTCAAAATTGAGAAAGGAGTCCGGCAAGGCTGTACTGTCACCCTGCCTATTTAACTTATATGCAGAGCACATCATGAGAAAGGTGGGGCTAGATGAATCAAAAGTTTGAATTAAGATTGCCAGGAGAAATATCAACAACCTCAGATATGCAGATGATACCACTCTAATGGTAGAAAGTGAAGAGGAACTAAAGAGCCTCTTGATGTGGGTGAAGAAGGACAGTGCAAAAGTTGGCTTGAAACTCAACATTAAGAAAACTAAGGTCATGGCATCTGTCCCTCTCAATTCCTGGCAAATAGATAGGGAAGAAATGGAGGTAGTGACAGATTTTATTTTCCTGGGATCCAAGATCACTGCAGATGGGGACTGCAGCCAAGAAATTAAAAGATGCTTGCTCCTGGAGAGGAAAGCTATAGCAAATCTAGACAGCATACTAAAAAGCAGAGACATCACCCTGCCAACAAAAGTGCCTATAGTCAAGGCTATGGTTTTCCCAGTTTCAATGTACGGCTGTGAAAGTTGGACCATAAGAAAGGCTGAGCACCAAAGAATTGAGGCCTTTGAACTATGGTGCTGGAGAAGACTCCTGTGAGTCCCTTGGACTGCAAGGCAATCAAACCGGTCAGTCCTAGAGGAGATCAACCCTGACTGCTCTTTGAAGGCCAGATCCTGAAGATGAAACTCAAATACTTTGGCCACCAAATGAGAAGGAAGGACTCACTGGAGAAGAGCCTAATGCTGGGAAAGATTGAGGGCAAAAGAAAAAGGGGACAACAGAGAATGAGGTGGATGGATGGAGTCACTGAAGCAGTTGGCATGAGCTTAAATGGACTCCAGAGGATGGTAGAGGACAGGAAGGCCTGGAGGAACATTGTCCATGGGGTTGCGATGGGTTGGACATGACTTCGCAACTAACAACAACAAATTGTCCATTTCCAAAGTGGTCCCTATACTTATTCTAGAATAAAAAAAATAAGGTACATGTTATTTAAACGGCAGGCCCCTTAATATCTTAAAGCAGGAGAATCTGAACTACAACACTCATCAAAGGCCAGGTTGACTAACAACTACCCAAACTAGAAAATATTGATGACATTTCCCCAAAAATAAATTGACATTTCAAAGAGGCAAGACGTTGGGAGGTTTTAACCATAATCTAAGTATAAATTCCAAATCATGAGAAATAACCAGTTTAAGGTATTCTGTTTTGATCAGACCCCCACTTTAAATGCTGTATCACTTGAAGGAGGATTCCGAGAAATTGTAGCAGATTCAGGAAAGGGTAACAAAGATAATCATTAAGTGAAGACAGATTAAAAATGGCTATCTTCAGCTTTAAGAAAAATGAGCAAGGGGATATATGATACCAATCTTCAAATACCAAATACCTGAAAGGACATATAACAAGGTCAAAATCTGTTTACTCTTCCCTATAATACAAAATCATGGATTTAAGTTACAGGAAGCAACATTCCAATGGAACGTTAGACAAAAACTTTCTAAGAGAGAAAGGTGGTGGGCTCTCATTCACTGGATTTCATGTGGAGACCAAGGACTTGTCTATGATACTTGAATTTGGATCCATAAACTAAACAAGAGTCTAAATACAAAGGGCTAAACTATTCCTTCAAAATCTATTGAGGATGCAATTGAAGAATTTCAAAACTGTCAATATAACCTGATTTGAGCAGACTCCCTTTTTTAAAAAGAGAAAGGATTGAGCAAAACAAGACTTGCCATTGGGTATTCATACTTAATACAATGATGTATTGTATTGTGATGCAGTCTGCATGAGAGAGGCAATTTTTCTTAACTTGATACTTCCTTTACCCATACTGACCGGAAATTCTCAGAGCTCCAATTCCAATTCATTTGAAGGATACCAAATTAAAGAAGGGGGAAAGAAAGACATTTTCCCACCTGTTAGGCCTAGATTAATGTTTCTCAGCCTCAGCAACTTTAAGTTAAGTAGATTTAAACCAGAACTCCCTGGCCAACATGGGTTTAATTTCACACATCTTAAAAATTGCTGAGGTTGAGAAACACTGGTCTAACGAACTATCTCAACTGGCCAATCTTTTTCATTTTATTTAGTGTATCTTCTTTTCTTCATGGAAACACATGTCACTTAATCATTATTATGTACTAAGGTGCAAGATGAGAAAATATGAAAACAGCAATATAGGAAAGACTTGCCGTTCCCCAGATTACAAAACAAGAACAAGAACTACAAAAACTACAAGAACAAGAACTACAAAAACTCATAAAATTCCCATTTGAGAATTAAGGGACTTGCAAACCCACAATACATAGAATATCCTGAATTAGGAAAATGCTGGTAAAGAATGCAATTTAAACCCTAGGGCAGTGATGGCGAACCTTTCTTGGCTTGGGTGCCAAAAGGGTGCATGCGCCTGTGATAGCGCGTGCGTGCCTGCCCACACCCATAATGCAATGCCCTTCCCCCTGTGCACATACACAAACCCCCATGCTCCCCCCTCACATGCACACAACCCCCCTGCACTCCCCCCGCGCATGCTCACAGGCCTCCCTGAAGTCTTTGGACTTCCGGTAGGCCCGTTTGGCCATTTTTCATTGTCCCCAGGGTTCAGGAAAGGCTCCTGAAGCCTGGAGATGGCAATGGGCCAACCGGAAGTTCGTTTCCTGAAGCCTGGGGAGAGCAAAAATGGCCGAAAAGAAGGCCAACAATCAGCTTGCCAGAACGCGCATGCCCTCTGGAGCTGACAACGGGTAACGCTTCGCATGCCCTCAGATATGGCTCCATGTGCCACCTGAAGCACGCGTGCCATAGGTTCGCCATCACTGCCCTAGGGAATAAGGTTGACAATACTACTGTCTCCTGTTTTATTTTAGTCATACAATGCGCCTCCAAGTACCTGCATATCTTTCTTTGCTTGCTATAATTTTGGATGCTCCATCCATGTATACCATTTGAGAGGTGAAGATAAGCATCAGTCCAAATCAACAAAAAAAGGGAGCTGCTTTTTAAGAGACAAAATATCTGAATGGTTTCTTCCCATATTTTGAAGGATCCATTATGATTGATTGCATAGTCAGCCAGATGTTTAAAGTAGAGTCGGCATTTTTATCCACCTATCGAGTCCTTCCCAAGGTTCTGGGACAGGCAGATGTTCATGCTTAATGGTGTTAAAGGTATTGTCTCAGCATGTAAGTAAGCCTGCCTTTTGCAATTGATTGATGGTGATTTTGTCAATGCCAAGGGTGTTCAAATGGTGCTCCAGATGTTTTGGAATTGCACCCAATTATTATTATTAGTTGCTACTCAAAAAGGTAATTGTGAGGCTTTCGTTCACGTGTTCCCTCCTACTATTCTCCCCATTTCTATGCTTTAAGATAGCACAAAAGAAATAGCTTTTTCCCCTCTGCCTTTCTTTCTTCCACCTCCACTCCAGCTTTGGAAAAGCCCAACTAATTATTGAAGGTTGCAATGCTTGATATATAGAGCAGCGGTTGTTTCAGGTGCATATGTCAAAAGATCAGGTGTGACTGGTGGGAGGAGAACTAGCTACAGCAGCTGCAATTGAGAGAGACCAGATGGCTTGCAAGGAATGAAGTTAGAAACCCAGGGAACTCTAATGATTAGAAGCTCTGAAGGAGTCTTGGGATGCTGGTAAGCTAGGCATCCTGGGAAGTATTGTAATTAGTATCTATGAGGTAATTGTAGGACATTCTTCCATGTAATGCCTTATTCTATAGATGGGCACCAGAACAGCTGAATATGCCTGAGCAGCATGAGTTTGAAACCAAAAGAAAATAGCAGTTTCTCTGCCTAAAGTGCATTTGTTAAATCTGTGCTGATTAAAGTTAATTTAAAAAAAAAAAACACACCGTGTTTTGTACATTCCATCTGTTCTAGGTGGTCTTATATTCCAAACAGCATTTTGTTATTTTCTAACTAGAGGACAGTGTGGAAAGAACAGGTGAAAATGCAAACCAGATTCTCTGTGGGATGGCAACATCTCTGCCAAAAATGTCTAGGCATTTGGCCTAGGATTGGGATTCCGGCTTTCATAAGTGGATGGTAATTCATATTTTAGAGAAAGAGGGCCTGAGCCTAGCATGAGTTTATGGCGAGAAGAAAATTGTGATGTAACTTTATAGAGAGAAAGGAAAATATGAATGAATCTATAACCTCTATCAAGATGATTGGAAGTTGCTTCTTTATAATTTTCCTTTTCCTTTTCCTTTTTCCATTATTTTTAATTTTTAATTATCTTTATTTTCATTTATGGTTTTTACTTTGTTAACAGTTTCTTTAATTAAAAATTATGAAAGTAGCATAATGATGCTACCTCTTGTGTACTGAATGGTAAGAGACGAAGTAAATGACAGAATGTCAGTGATGAAATTGTTATTGATAAATGAGAGGTCATTGGCAGCACAGAACAATTCACCTAATCATTCTTGCTATCTGAAACTAGATACTGTAGAATAACCATCACCACCATGGAAAGTATGTTCTGATTTTAGCCTTGTTTACAGGACAATTAAAAATCCAGTGAGGCTGAGTGACCTACTGGGAAACTATTAGACACTAGGTCAGGGGTCAGCAACCTTAAACACTCAAAGAGCCACAAAGGTCCTAACTGGAAGCCCCCCCCATTCAATTCTGGAGCTGACCAGTAGTTCAGTTCCCCCACCATAGAGTCTCCTCCTAAGGCAGCGTCCTTCTTCCTCTGCCAATCCGAAATCCGGTTCCCCCACCATAATCTCCTCCTAGCACAGCATCCTTTTTCCTCTACCTGTCCTAATTGAAAGCCCTATCAATTGTGGAACCGACCAGCGATAAGGAACTGCAGCAGAGGGATGAAAGAGCCACATGCGGCTCCAGAGCCACAGGTTGCTGACCCCTGCACTAGGTAGTTGGTTTGTTGGTCTTTGGTTTGTTTCAAAGTGGAAACATTTAAAGCTTTTCAAGCAGCTAATTTGAGATTTTCTCCCTATTCCAACACCAACATATTAGAAAAATGCTTCTCCTGCTTATGTTAACAGCACTAAAATTACTAATGCTGAAAAGATGTATTAGTAATTTTAGTGCTGTTACTCCTTGAAAAGTGCAGAAGAATCCATGTTTATAAATATCCATCACTTGGTATCCCAACATCTATTCCTGGGTATCCTAGTACTGAATTTTCCTGCTGTTCTGAATTGGTCTTACAAAGAACCACATTCTCTAATTTTATGATCCATAATTTCTATCATTATATTCTAGAACTATGCAAAGCAATTTAGTTAACACTAGACAACCCATGCCCTAAATGGCTCATTATTTCAGAGAGATTTCTTTACCTAAACAGAGAAACAGAACGACCACAGATGGGCAAAAAAGCAGTAGGAGCAGGAGCAACTTAGTTCTTCCTGCCAACTTCCCCATTGGGTTTCCTTGTGGGAAGCAGCAAAGCTGGCAGGCAGCATCTGAATTCTCCCTCTCTCCCTTCCAGGGGTGAAATCCAGCAGGTTCTGACAGGTTCTGGAGAACTGGTAGTGGAAATTTTGAGTAGTTCGGAGAATCGGCAAATACCACCTCTGGCTGGCCCCAGAGTAGGGTGGGAATGGGAGATTTTGCAGTATCCTTCCCCTGGAGTGGGGTGGGAATGGAGATTTTGCAGTATCCTTCCCCTGCCATGCCCACCAAGCCACACCCACCAAGCCACACCACACCATGCCCACCAAGTCATGCCCACAGAACCGGTAGTAAAAAAATGGATTTCACCACTGCTTCCTTCCCGTCTCTTCCCAACAGACAGGTAAGTGGCTACTGCTGTATGGGGAAGGGAGGGATTGCTAGACTGGCTGGAAAACTGTCACAGAACATTAAAAATGAAGATCATAATACTGTAGCAGCAGCACAGCATCAGCCAGTAACGCTTAAACAGTTACAACTTTCCTCAGGAATCATAGGTACATTTTGTAAGTTAACCCATTTGAGATACCTTGATTCAAAATTGTCCTAAGATACATTGTTTTGGTCTGTTAAAGTTCATGACAATGAGAGTTTTAGTAGTATATGGATAGATTACAGGGAGTTCTTTCCAACCTCTTTTTACAAGAAAAGGTAATTGTCTTAGGCCTAACGTGTAGAGACCCATTTATAAATAAACCTAAATAATTGTTTAGATTTACATGTTTCATTCTATGCAAGAAAGCTGGTCAAAATATAGCCATAAGAGTTATTCCAATATTTTAGATTTCTTCACATTCTCCTCTTTATTGGGTTATTTATTATTGGATTATTTATTTAAAAAAAGATCTGTGCCTTGTGTGCTTGTGCTGTATATCCTGACCTGTTTGACTTGTGGACTGAGTTCCTGGACTTCGCTTGTGCCAGTTGGACTCGGTTACCCAGTGACTCTTGCCATGCTGAGCTCGGCATCCGGACCTGTGCAATGAGGGTGTTTTATGAGGACCTCTTTGTGGGATTTGAATGAACACCTGTAGACTCTTGCTGTACATGTGTGTGTGGGAGAAGGGCTCTTGCTCTATGTTTGAAACACTTGCTGGAAAATAATTTTTCACTTTATTTTAGCGTACAAGTTTGTGAGCACTTGCTACCATGTGATGGGTTCTTAGGTCAGCTGGTTTTCCACATGTCATTTCAGAGTTGTATCCCATTTCAGTGGCCTGCTATAAGCCAGTCTAATCCATGAGCTCAGCATGCTCCACAATCAGCATATGTTGTTGCAGAAGAAACCTTGCACATACTGAGATTTTGTTTGCTTGTTTTGTTTTTGTTTGCTTGGGTTTTTTTTTGTTTTTGTTTTTATGGTAGACATGAAGTCTTGTGGCTGTACTTAAATTTGCTAGGTAACATCGGTTGAATTCTTTTTGTTTTTGATTAGCCTTGGTATCTATTTATAGGCCATTTTGTTTTCAAATAAGCATTCACAATATGTCCCCGCACCCCCAAATACACAGATGGCTGGCTCACTTTCCCAAAGAGCAGGAACTTGCCAGAACTAGGCTCCATAAAGGTTAATTGGGTGTCTTTACCCAGAAGAAATGCAAAAAAGCAAGCACAATTTGCCTCTTTATTTTAGTGCAGAGGAAGTTTGTATCAAGGTCAATGCAATTTAGCATTCAGGAACATTATCTTGCAAATGAATCCTGAAAATTCAGGAGCAGGTTGAATTTTTAAGGCAATTTTAAATTATTAGAAACTCTTAGATTTTTGAATACCATCAAATTTATCATTCAGGATGTTTTTTTAAAAAACAAGTGCTTATAAACAAAGGAAGGAAATGGGTTGACTCCAGTTCATTCTTACTTGAAATATATTTTATTTTAAATGTCCACTCCTTATTTTTTTAATAGGAATATGGATGTTCCTTCACTTTCATAAAGCTGATAGAATAGCACTGCAGCATGCCTAGTTTTTGAACTCTGACCTGGCAACATCTCAGAGGAAAGAAAAGGAAGCAAGTTCATCAAAGTGTCCAGCTGAGCTTTTCAAAGGGAGAAAGGAGTTAAATACAATGCTCTTAAAGAACATCTTTCCTCTTCTGCAAAATATCTAGGCAACCAAATGACTGCACTGGAAAAATGGTACCTTAAAAAAAACCCTATACAGTGCATGATATACCACGTTCATTCTTTCCTTCCATCTCCTTTAAACCTTCTCTGTCTTGGCTTCAGCAAGGATCATGGACCCAATTGACGATGTCCAACCTAAATTAAATCCTGATATCATCCATCATTTTGCATAGCATGCAACTGAACTAATAATATTTAAGGGCACTTTTAAGTAGGTTGTAATTTGACCATATGTATATTAACCAGAAACTTCTAATTCTGACGATAGGTTCCAGTTCTCCCAGTTTTCTAGTTGTGTGAATCTTTTAAAGAATGAATCTTAATTAATTAATTAATTAAGAATCTGAACCTCTAAGCATAATCTTTGAAAAATCTTTCAGGACCAGCTCCCTAGCCAACCTATGGTCACTAGCCACAATCAACCCTGTCTTCAAAAAGGGAGACTCCAGGCTAGTTGAAAATTACAGGCCAATCTCTTTATGATGCATCACCTGCAAAGTCATGGAATCAATCATTAACCAATCCATTACCTTCCACTTAGAAACAAAAAACCTACTCTCTAACAAACAATTTGGTTTCAGAAAAAAATTATCCTGTAATCTACAACTTCTACACTGCAAAAACATAGGACTACAAAACTCGATCAGGGAAAAGCAATAGACGCAATTTACATAGACTTCTGTAAAGCCTTTGATTCAGTGGTACACTACAAACTACTTCTAAAACTAAAATCCTATGGCATCTCTGGACCCCTACATAATTGGATAGCTGCATTCCTGTAAAATAGACAACAAGTGGTCAAAATAGGGAGCACGCTATCAAATCCTGCACCTGTTAACAGCGGTGTCCCCCAAGGCAGCGTTCTAGGACCAACACTCTTTATACTTTACATCAGGGGTGTCAAACATACGGCCCGCGGGCCGGAACCGGCCCCCAAGGAGGTTCGATCAGGCCCGCAGGATAATTTGAAAGTGGAAAAAATGCATAAAAGACATGGAATTAATATTTTTAATTCGCTGCAATTCATGGATTATCCGCTAAGGGGCGCACTCTTTCCATCAGAGTAGAAGACAAGCCGCATCACTGAGACAGACTGAAAACAGCAGACGGTATCAGTGCGCCATCTGCTGCTTGTTACGACGTTGTTTATACCTTGGTCTCTATTTCTCCGCTACACCCTCATTAGCCAAAATGTCATTATCCAAACGGAGAAAAGTAGATAAGGAGTGTAGAATTTTCAAAGAAAAATGGACCACGTCCTATTTATTTACAGAGATGCACGGAAAACCTTCGTGCTTGGTGTGTTTGCAACAAGTTTCGGTATTGAAGGAATATAATATTCGACGCCACTACGAGACTCATCACAGTGAAAAATATGACGGCTTGCAAGGACAACTGAGAAGAGATAAGATTAACGAATTGCTGGCGGGTCTGAGGAAACAGCAGTCAACTTTCATCCAGAGCCGAGAAGTCAGTGAAGCAGCGGTAAAAGCCAGCTACCTAATTGCTAGCGAAATAGCATTAGCATCGAAGCCGTATTCCGACGGTGACTTTGTTAAACGATGCATGATGAAAGCGGCTGAACTTGTATGTCCTGAGAAGCGACAAGCTTTTGCCAATATTAGCCTGACGAGGAATACTATAGCAGAGAGGATTTCGGAACTATCGGCAGATTTAGACAGTCAATTGAAACAGAGAGTCAAGTCATTTATTGCATTTTCCGTGGCAATTGACGAGAGCACTGACATCACAGACGTGGCCCAACTGGCCATATTTATTCGAGGAGTTGATGAGACATTGACTGTTACTGAAGAGTTTCTTGAGTTGGTGCCAATGATGGACACTACAACAGCCGAGGATATTTTCGGCTCTGTCGTTGCTGCATTGGACAGAGTTGGAGTGGACTGGTCCCGCGCTGTCAGCCTGGCTACAGACGGCGCGCCATCCATGGTCGGAAAGAAAGCAGGTGTCGCGACAAAGTTCAAAGACAAAGTACAAGCCCTTAATGGAGGAGATCGTTTCTGGACATTTCACTGTATTTTGCACCAGGAGGCATTGTGTTGCAAGTCGCTGAAAATGGACCACGTCATGGAGGTGGTTGTTTGCACTGTAAATTTCATCCGGTCCAGAGGTCTGAACCATCGTCAGTTTGACAAACTTCTCAGCGACAGCAACATTACCCACAGCCTGCCATACCACACTGAAGTGAGATGGTTAAGCCGAGGCGCTGTGCTGAGGCATTTCTTTGATCTACGAGAGGAAATCGGACAGTTCATGGAGAAAAAAGGAAAACCGGTGTTGGAATTACAATCTCAAAAATGGCTACGGGACCTTGCATTCTTGGTTGATATTACTGAACACTTGAACAATCTGAACAAAATGTTGCAAGGCCGCAAAAAAGTTGTCACACAGTTTTCTGACAACATACATGCATTTAAGTTGAAGCTGACTTTGTGGGAGATGCAACTGGCAAATGGCAACCCTGCTCATTTCCCCTGTCTGAGAGATGTGTGTGTGACCAGACCTGATGCGGACATGAAACGGTACAAAGACAAAATTGCAGGACTACTGCGGGAGTTTGAGAAACGTTTTCAGGTATTTGGTGAACTTGAGACAGAATTTTCAGTTTTTCGCTCACCTTTCACAGTTAAAGCTTCTGATCTGCCGGTCGAAATTCAGCTAGAGATAATTGATTTGCAGTGTGATGCAGATTTGAAGGGCAAATTTGCCTCTGTAGGTCTGGACAGATTTTATCAGTATCTACTACCAGGGTACCCCAAATTAACAGCCCTGGCTGCTAAAATTTTGTGCATGTTTGGGACAACCTACCTTTGTGAACAAATCTTCTCAGTGATGAATATCAATAAAACAAAAATGCGTTCAAGGCTCACAAACAAGCACTTAAATGACATTCTGAAAGTGACAGCTAGTCAGGACATGACACCTGGTGTTGATGCACTTGTACAGGCCAAAAGATGCCAAGTTTCAGGAACAAATACAAGTCCAGACTAGACTAACACCTTTAAAATGCTGCCTTAGATACTGTTTGCATTGAAAGAATACAGCTCTGTGAAGATGAATCCTTACTGTGGTGATTTAAAAAATGTGCACTTTAATGTTAGTCAGCAGCTTCAAAATAAAAGTTGTGTGATGGAATTCTACTGTTCATACAACTCCATAAATTTTTAGTATGTATTGTATGTGTATGTATGTTTCATGTATGAAGTTTACAGATTTACAGGACAGGCGAACACTTTCTTCATTACACATTTAAAATCACTCTCCTTAGTTTGTAAGGTGTGCAGGGATTACATTTAGATTTTATATGCGTATGTGTAAGTGGTTTAAAAATTCCTTTCTTTAAAAGTCTCATTTAATCTTAAAGTGCATTACTATATTTTTCAGTACCAATTAAAGTTTTGTGCCTTTGTACAATCAGTGGGATCTGTTGCAATGCATATTTGTGAATGATAAAAGTAAATTGCACATTTGTCTAAGGAAATATGAGGTGTTTTATGAAATGTTTTGTAAAAGGATAGTTTATTAAATTTCAATATTTTCCTAATGTTCTTGTGCTTCTTTACACCAAAACAAAGAAAAGACATGATATTTTAATTATTTATAGCAGAGTATGGTATAATTTTAATGGTCCGGCCCACTTGACATCTCCCTAGGCCGTATGTGGCCCACGATGAGAAATGAGTTTGACACCCCTGCTTTACATAAATGACCTTTGCGATCATATTATAAGCAACTGCGTTCTCTTTGCCGATGATGTAAAACTATTTAACACCACCAACAATGCTGCTACTCTTCAAAAAGACCTTTACTTTGTGTCAGAATGGTCAAACAATTGGCAACCCCAAATCGTAACTAACAAATGCTCTGTCTTACACATTGGCAAAAAGAATCAGAACACAAAATATAAGCTGAGTGGAGACATCCTTGTAGATGACCCTCAGTCTGTCAAGGACCTTGGAGTACTCATATCTAATGATCTAAGTGCCAAAGCCCACTGTAACAACATCGCTAAAAAGGCATTAAGAGTTGTAAACCTAAACTTGTGTAGCTTCTTCTTCGGTAATATTACACTACTAACCAGAACATACAAAACATTTGCTAGACCAATTCTCGAATACAGCTCATCTGTCTGGAACCTGCACTGCATATCAGACATTAATACAATTGAAAGTGTCCAGAAATATTTCACGAGAAGAGTCTTCCATTCCTCTGCTCGCAACAGAATACCTTATGCCACCAGACTTGAAATTCTGGGCTTAGACAACTTAGAACTGCGCCGCCTTCGGTATGACCTAAGCATAGTTCATAAAATTATCTGCTACAATGTCCTACCTGTTAATGATTACTTTAGCTTCAACAACAACAATACACGAGCACACAATAGATACAAACTTAAAGTGAACCACTCCAAACTCAATTGCAGAAAATACGACTTCAGCAACAGAGTGGTCAATGCTTGGAATACACTACCCGACTTTTGGGGGTTTCATCCCCAAACCCCCAAATTTTTAACCTTAGACTGTCTACTGTTGACCTCACCTCATTCCTAAGAGGTCTGTAAGGGACGTGCATAAGCGCACCAGCATGCCTACCGTCCCTGTCCTAATGTACCATTTTATTTTTATTCATATACATTTCATGTATTCAATTCATGTTTATACTCATACAGTATGTACTATCTAATACGTGTTTGACAAAATAAATAAATAAACAAGCAACCTTGAACAGTGCTTAAAGTGTGTATGTATGTTTAAGATGTTTGTTGTTGTGTATTAGTACGTGCTCCACACACCATAGGAAATGGATCAAGCCCTTTATTTATTTATAATAGTTCTATTCCACTTTGTAATAAAAATGATTCAAAGCAATTAACAAGCTAAATAAACATAGAATCAAAAAAAATATTTACACTAATTAAAATAAAACATATACCTTTAAAATATTAATTGGTTCTTAGAAGAGTGAGGACCAATTAGAATATCTACTAAAATGTCTTCATATTTCTCTTCTTTTAATAATTTGAAAGTTCTACAATTTAATTAGGATTTTTTAAAACTTCCAGATAAAAGCAATTTAAAAACAGTGGAAAATAAATACAATAAAACCTTTAAAAATATTTCAGCTACTATTGAATTATCTAAAAACAAGAAAACAATAACAGCCAGACATAACATATGCAGCAGTATCGGTTTTAACCAAAAGTTGTTGACTCAAAATTGTGCTATGATACCACAAATACATCTTGATTTTCACTGATAGTGTGTGCTTATACAAGTACACATATTGTCCTTTTTACCTTAATGAAATAACCACCTAAAACAAATTTATGTGAGCTGAACTGTCAGTAGCTTTCTTTATACTTACTATGACCCTGCTTTGGGATTGTAATGTTGGTTCCTTGTATTGCTTTTATAGATGTGACCATTGAAAAACAGTTAATTACTAGTTTCATTGCTGAAGTTTCATAACCCAATTTTATTTTATTTTATTTTATTTTTTATTTTTATTTATTTGTCAAACATGTATAGAATAGTAGTAGTTTGTATAAACATAAGTAAAAAGTAACGATAAAAGAGGACAATAGGACAGTAGGACAGGGACGGTAGGCACAGTGGTGCGCTTATGCACGCCCCTTATAGACCTCTTAGAAACAGGAGAGGTTGACTGTAGACAGTCTAAGGTTAAAGTTTTTGGGGTTTGGGGAAGAAACCACAGAGTCAGGTAGTGCATTCCAGGCATTGATCACTCTGTTGCTGAAGTCGTACTTTCTGCAGTTGAGTTTGGAGTAGTTTACATTTAGTTTGAATCTATTAACTGCTCGTGTATTGCTGCGGTTGAAGCTGAAGTAGTCATTAACAGGAAGGACATTTTGGTATATGATTTTATGAACTACATTTAGATCAGATTGGAGGCGACGTAGTTGTAAATTGTCTAATCCCAGTATTTCAAGTCTGGTGGAATAAGGTATTTTGTTGTGAGCGGTGGATTGAAGGACTCTTCTTGTGAAATATTTCTGGACTCTCTCGATTGTATTTATGTCTGATATGCAGTAGTGTGGGTTCCAGACAGGTGAGCTGTATTCCAGAATTGGTCTAACAAATGTTTTGTATGCTCTGGTTAGCAATGTAATGTTGCTAGAGAAGAAGCTACGCAAGATTAGATTAAGAACTCTTAGTGCCTTTTTGGCAATGTTGTTACAGTGGGCTCTAGCACTTAGGTCATTGGATATGAGTACTCCAAGGTCTTTGACAGAGTGAGGGTCATCTACAAGTTCGTTTCCTCCAAGTTTGTATTTTGTATTCTGATTTTTTTTGCCAATGTGTAAGACAGAGCATTTGTTGGTTGAGATTTGATGTTGCCAGTTGTTTGACCATTCTGCTACATGATCAAGGTCTTTTTGAAGGGTAGCAACATTGTCGGTGGTGTTAAATAGTTTAACATCATCAGCAAAGAGAACGCAGTTGCTTATAATATGATCACAAAGATCGTTTATGTAGAGTATGAAGAGTGTTGTTCCTAGAACACTGCCTTGAGGGACACCACTGTTGACAGGAGCAGGATTTTAGCAACATCATGTAGGAGAATGACCTTTCCAGTTGCCTTGATCTGGTTTTTGCTCATTCTTCTATAGCATCTTAATCTGTATATACGGATTAGCATTTTAGAGAAACACAAGTAATTTTAAAAATCCCCATTTGATCCTCTACTAGAAGCAGGATAGATTTTAGTTTAATTTAAGAATGAACCTGCAATATTTGTAATTCTAAATAAGGGAGAATTTCATATAAGGTTCTATTTTCAGCAACAACAAATAATTCTGTTCATTACATGATTCTGTGAGGTGTGTTTTATTTAGCAGTCCTTTCCATATTTAATTGCTAACTTTTTATTAAATTATTATCATATGCCACAGATAGAAAAAATACCTATTACTACACCAGATTGCAGGTAATCTAAACCTTTCCCTGAATATCTTTACTAAGATTCTGGAAAGGAAGGGAGGGAGGAAATTACAATTTCTAACAAGTAATTACACACACAAATACCCAAGTCAAAATCATTGTTCTTTTCCAAAATGTGCATAAACAATAGATTAGAACTTTGATTGCAAATAGTCTTGTGCAATTAAAGTGCCCAGATTAAAAGTCAAGGGTCAGCATTTTCATGGCATGTCTTGTAGTGTCAAACCCCTCCCCGAACTGGCCAGATACGAAACATTGAGTACCCCTTTCCTTGGGTGCATCTGGCCATGGCATAGACTGAAAATTGAGGAAGCCAATAAAGCTTTACTGCCAAAAACTTGTGCATTCAAGACAGCAGAGAAAATGTCCTCTACCAGGAACTATTTGCCCTCCTGCCGCAGAGCCTATAAAGAAAGCTGCTAACAAAAAGGTTATTCAGAAGGTTGCTTGAATAAACCCAAAGGTAACAAGTATCCACTGAGCAGATGTCGTGAGACTGAACTGCACTTTGGAGAACTGCCGAGATATTTTAAAGTAACGCTTTCTCATTAACCTAAGCACAATGCTAAAAGTCCTTTAAAATAAAACTTTCCAGATGCCATCTGCATCTGAGATGCTAATAAGATGGATGCCAGTAAGCCCGCTAATACTGGAAATGCTCTTAAGAAAGAGCTAGGACGGATTGTACTGACACAAACAAATAAAAAAACCCCTAATTTATGTATTCCTGCAGCTGCATCACCAGGCAGTGCATATAAGCAGGGTCCAAACCAATTCACAGCTGACTAATGCTCCCTCCATCTTTGCAGATTTGGACATTTAACCATAATTAAGATTTATTGTTTGCAACTTGCAGTTTGGAGCATGGATATGGATGCTTTTTTGTTTACTATTAGAAGAAATCCTTAAAACTGCCATAAGTATGTAATTTTGCAAAACAGTGGATTATTAGTATTTGTGTATATGTAAACTATATTTATTTATTTATTTATTTATTTATTTATTTATTTTATTTATTTTAGTGAGATTTATATACCGCCTCACAGTGCAAGCACTCTCTAA